>JANBXA010000372.1:23600000-24800000 GCA_030556225.1 Cricetiscus sungorus | reverse complement strand
AGTCTCCGCTTTAAATATAAATATATATATATATAATACATATATATATAAAACTTCCTCGTCTTTCTCTCCTTTTTTTTTTTAATTTCCTATAATAAAGTTTCCTATTGGATAAGGTCAGCTCCCTGATTTATGCCTGGCTCCTATTGGAAGCTCGCAGGGGCTGACATCACTTAGGAAAGCTAGGGTAGGGCTGCCAGATCGGTTTGTCACCACCCAGGCTCCCTTTCCTTTGGCTGGGAGCAACTTCCATTTTAGGTGTTGGTTCTGAGGGGAAAAAGGAGAGAGAGAGAGAGGAGAGAGAGAGAGAGAGAGAGAGAGAGAGAGAGAGAGAGAGAGAGAGAGAGAGAGAGAGAGAGAGAGAGAGAGAGAGAGAGAGAGAGAGAGAGAGAGAGAGAGAGAGAAGGAGGAAGGGAGGGAGACAGACAGAGACAGACACGGAGGGAGAGGGAAAGAGGCAGGAAAGATCCTGAAACGAGGAAGAGGAAGAAGTGGCCTGAACCTCGCTGGATTTGTCTTTCTCTGCAACCACACTGGTGAAGCTTTGGGTTTGTGTCTTAAAGGATTGGCTTTAGGAGTCCACATTTGAGGTGTGTGCTCTTTTCATTTTATAAAAATGTGTGTATAACTAGTTGGGAAAAGGATAATCCAAGTAGAATTTTTGTCTTAATGGTAACTGGAGGGAATTAAAAAAAGGCAAGAAAGCCTGTTAATACTGATGGTGAATTTTAACCAATTACCTTTTTCTACTTTAATGCTTTGGCTCTATTTTGGTATTTTATTTATATTAAGGAAAAGGTAAATGTACTAGACCTAATACCGGAAGCTGGTTTAGAACTGGGGGTAAAAGTTGTGTAAATTACATTTTTTGTGTGTACTTTGATTTGATTTTTTCTGGGTTAAGCTAACATACTTCTGTTTTCAGAGCTCAAAAAGTTGTTTTTTTGGCATGTTGTGTGTGGGTTGGGAAAGGAATTTGTCCTGGTCGGAAGAAAGTTGTACAGATGGCTCTTACCGTGTTTCAAAACTTTCAGTTCCCTCACCTTTGAATTTGTGGCAGTGGAGAGTTGCAGGGAGCTTTAGAGCTTAAATAGTATTTATTGTTTTTTTCCTCCTGAGAGTTTGAACGGCCCAGAAGGGTTTCAGCGCAGCCCTTCCTGGGTGGATCCCTTACTTTTCCAGGTGTGGTGGGTGGGAGCCTAGCCTGTTAGTAGGAACCTCTTCGCTTTGCCTTGAAAAACAAATGGATCCTTGTTAACTGAATTACCACCACTGTTTTTGTTTTTTAAAGCCTACAAATACTTTTGATGGCAGAGATTTGTGAACGTGTTGTGTGTTAGACCTGCAAATATGATAATGCTGGTGCTTTAAGGGGTAAGGAATTCTAACCATGCTTTCTGTTGACCAGAGGAAAGCAGCAGAACACCTGAGAGTCTTTTCAGCCCTCTTGGTTTCGGAAAGGGCCGTAGGTTTTGAATGATAAGGCGAAAAGGAACCACTTAATGAAAACTTGAGTTTGCAAAACCCATTTGAAAAAGCACAAAGGGAATTTTAATTTTAAGCCAGTGGAAAGGTGCTTTTTTACAGTTGTCTTTTGTTTGTTTGGTTGGTTAACTTACCATTAAGTTAGAATCTGTTAGAGATAGAAGCCTATGACTCTGCTCCATGTTTTATAATTAGTCTTAAGATTTGTTTGGTTTTGCTTTTTGCACATACATTCTTGCAAATGTACTGAGCCCAGATAATTATATAGCCTACTCATCAGTAGTTGCAAAATAGGGTACTCTTCTTTTAAAATTGGATTCAATATGGAAATTAGGGCTGATATAGATATTGCTCTAATTGTAGCAAGATGAGTCTTAATGTGTAAGCTGCTCATTACCTTTAAATTGATATGAATCTTTAATCTTCTGACTTCACAGTCCCTGCCCCCATTCTTTTTTTGACTGGAACACTTCCTTGAATTTTTTCTACAGTGAAGACATTCCTTGCAAGATGATTTTGTCCTTGTGAGGTTATGGCTTGTGGAGGAAACAACTTTTGTTCCCCTTTTCCTTTTCATATAGTCTAGGTGAGGGTTACAGGAAAAGATTTGACATCTAGACCTCAGAATTAAAAGAAGTAGTTGAAAAGAAAGAAAAAAGACAATGTACAGTCAGTTGGGCCATAGTTCTCATGTCCAGTGCTTTAGTTTTCCTTTGAAATGCTTTTCTGGGGAGGTTTCTTGGTGGATCTTTAGAGGGTTGGTCTGTTGCTGCCAGAGTGTCGGTTTCTCGCTCAACCTTTAGGGGGAGGGATGAGAGTCTGAAGGAGGAGTACAAAGGCAGTTTGAAAATAGGTTCTGGATGACTGGTGGTGATCTGGATTCGGCTTTGAAACTGGGCTTTGTGTAGCTAGGTTGAACAGCATTAGAGGCCAGGACTATTTTTACAAATTAAGGCATTGTTTGGCCTGCCCTGTAATATAGAGCCTTTTGAGGTGATAAGATGGAAGATTTTTATCTTTTACTTCATCTCCATTGGTTCTTTCAGGAATTATAGGAAAGGGTACAGATAAGTAATCTTTTATTTTGCTATTATTACTATTTGCTGTGCTTTTTATTTTGATTTTGGGGTGAAAATGATGACAAATGAGTATGAATTGTACAGATTTTCTTTCCTTGTTTGCTTTACATATAATTTGCTTAGTTTCTTTGTTATGTGAGTGAGGTAGTGGTCTGTTTCAGGTATGTGTGGGACGTCTCATGGCTGGTTGTAATTCCAGTGCCTTTCTTAGGATTCCAGTATGAACAGCCAGAGAGGTCAGAACATGTTCTGTGCTGGTCTAAAATTGGGACTCTTGGAGATCTTAAAAAAAAAAAAAAAAAAAGGAAGGCTTCCTGTAATTACATCCCAGCCTTGGTTTATCAAATAGTTGGCTTCTTAAGGATGGGTGAGACGGGATACAGGTAAATAAATTCAGCCTGGGTCACTATCAGTTGCAATAATAAAATATTTAGCTTTGTACAATTTCTTGTTTCCTATTATGGTAGGTGATGGCCCTCTGTTAATACCTTCTATGCCCTCCTGTCCCCTACCCTCCCTCTCATTATTTTATTGTGTGCTAAGCCTTTTGCATAGACTACCAAATTTCTAATAGCCATTTTGGAAAAGAATTTGGGACTCAGAAGCTGAGATTTGCTGAACATCTCACTATCTAAATGAATTAATCCTGGTCTGATTGGGTACAAACTCAATGGATTTAACTAGGGATACACTGCCATTACCCAGAGAGGATGGACATAACAGCTGGAACTAAAATTAAGGGAAGCCTTGCTACTGGCGAGAGTGTTTTAGTCGTTACTTAACAGAGACCAAATTGGAATGATATATTTAAAAGACCAGTTTCCTTAGTGATAGCTGAATGTGCTGACATAGATATTATTTTAGCCCTAAAAGCAGAGATCATATCATGTGCATGCCACTGCCATCCCACTGTTCTCTTTTTTTTCCTTCCTTTTGCAGTGCTGGGACTTGAAGTTAGACAAGTGCCCTGCCACTGGGCTCATCACCAATCCTTTATGTAACCCCGATTGTCTTTCAATTCTCTGTGTAGACCTGGCTGGCCTTAAACTCAGAGACCTGACTGCCTCTGCCTCCCCAGTGCTGAGACTAAAGGTGTGCAGCACTATTGCTGGCTGCTTTGTCTATTTTTAACTTCTGGGAATTGCCTCAACCTTCATTTGCTTATTAGTGAAATTTCCTCTTCCAGAGAATTTTCAGCTCTTTAGGTTGAATGATGCCACCTTCTAATGACAGGCATGTAGGAGGTAGTTCTAATAAATGTTTTGTTATATATCTAATAAATATTTCATACTGTATTAAAAACTATGTCTTTCACTTAAGAATGTGAGCTGCTTGTGTGTAGGTACTGTCTTATCTCTATCCCTTTTTGCCTATCTCAGTGTCTGCTACAAACTGAAGTGCTCAGTAAGTCTTGTTTAATTAAAATACTTGATGGGAATTAGGGAGGACTGAGATGGCTTAAATTAAAGACAGGAAGCAAAACAACATGAATTAATTACATTTTTGACACTCTCACTATCACCTGTAGTTTAGATCTTTTATTTATTCATTTACATTTTTGTTTACATTTATGTCATTGTGTGAATGGGGGAGGGGCAGGCACCTGTTCCTGCTAAGGTGTGTGGAAGTCAGCAGGTGTGTGGAGAGTCTGTTCTCTTTCCTTTGTGTGGATTCTAGGGATTGAACTCAAGTCCTTATACTTGGTGGCACATGCCTTTATCCACTGAGAATTTCACCAATCCTAAATTTTTTTTTTGGGGGGGGGATCTCGTTTGGCTGAGGTTGGCCCAAACTATAATGTAGCTGAGGATCACCTTGCATTTGTGACCTCTTCTGACACTCTAGTCTCTTCCTTCTGAATGCTGGTAACTGGTACTATAGACATGTGATATCACAGCTAGCTTCTAAACAGTTTCTGGAAATAATGGATGATTTTAAGGTTTAGCTTTTCTTGGTAATCAGTCTAAAATACAGTATAAGAAGTGAGGTGCATTTCATAGCTTAAGCAGCTATTGCCTTCAGTCTGTAAAAACTTGCAACCTATCCATTTTCTGGGGGAAAATGTGGGCAGTAGCAAGAAAGGACATTTTCAGCACTGCTTGGATCAGTGGTCTATATACCACTACTAACGAAAACATTAAGAGCTTGGAATGATAGTTTTAGACATGAGTGCTTCAAAGAAAATGTGTTGGTAACATTTCCCCCTCTCCCCAGTCTCATTTTGAGACAGGGTCTCCTGTAACTTGGCCGATCTTTAACTGCTGATCTTTCTGTCTCTACCTCCTAGGTGCTGGAATTACAGGAGTAGGCTATCTACCACACCTGGCCTTTTATCATGTGTCTTTTTTTGCTAGCTTTGTGTGTGTGTGTGTGTGTGTGTGTGTGTGTGTGTGTGTGTGTGTGTGTGTGTGTGTGTGTAGGGCTAGCACAGGATAACACACTGGAAGCAACTCTCTTGACTCAGTGTCACTTTGTATTGTGACCAGAATGGAAGCTGTCACACTTGGTGGCCATTATTATTACCATGATTACTGTATTAATTACCCTTTCAGCCATGGAACTGTATTAAAAAGTCTGTTAATTTAAGAACTGAATTATGGAAGCTGGAGAGGTAGCTCAGTGGATAAGAGCATTTGTTGTTCTTCCAAAGACTTAAGTTTGATTCCTAGCACCCAAATCAAGCAGCTCACAAATGCCTATAACTCTAGTTATACCAGATCTGATGCCATCTTCTGGCTTCTTTGAGCACCTGCACAGTTGTGACATATACCCACATAGATGCACACACCTAAATAAAAGTAAATATCTCTTTAAAAAAACATAAATTAGTTTTTATGTACAATTTAGGGTTATACTACCTTATATAAGGAATGAGTCCTAGGTAAATCAGGATATGGAAAGACTACAAATATTCCTTTGTATTTGCTTAGAAAAGGGGATTAAAATAAGGGTCTATAAGAACAAAAATAAAGTCTCCTTTGGGGGCTGGAGAGATGGCTCAACAGTTAAGAGCACTGACTGATCTTCCAGAAGACCCAGATTCCCAGTATCTATATGGTGGCTCACAACCTTCTGTAACCAGTTCTAGAGGAATATGAGACCCTCTTTGGGTCTCTGTGGGCACTAGGCATATATAGTATATTTACATATATGTAGACAAAAACACCTATACACATGAAATAAAGATAAAGAAATTCTAGTTACATGAAGCTGAAGTAGAAATTGATTGACCTGAAAGATTTCCAATAGAGAGAGAGGGAGAACACTGTCTTGGTTAGAATTAAAAAGGGGAAATTAGCCAGATGGTGGTGGTTCACGCCTGTAATCCCAGCCCCTCAGGAGGCAGGAGCAAGTGGATCTCTTAAGTTCAAGGCCAGCCTAGGCTACAGAGTGAGTGCCAGGACAGGCTCCAACAGAGAAACCCTGTCTGGAAAAGCAAAAAAAAAAAAAAAACAAAAAAACAAAAACAAAAACCCAAAAAACAAAAAAAAAGGGGGATGGGTGGGAGATTAAAATATGAGTGATTTTTATGTAGTTGTGTAGTTTCTTTTAATCACTTTTTTTGACACAGGGTTTCATGTAGCCCAGGCAGGCCTTGACCTTGCCTAGGGCTTCTTGTATATTGGGCAAGCTCTCTATCAAATGAGCTATACCCTTAGTCTTTCTTGTTTTGTTTGTTTTGTTTTGTTTGATAGGGTCTCCTCTGGTTTGGAGCCCAGGCTGTCCTGGAACTTGCTATATATAGACCAGGCTGGCACCCAAACTCATAGAAATTCTGTTGCCTCTGACTATGTAATTTTGTTAATGTTTTCACTCATTATATGATGAGGACAGTGGTGTTTAAAGTTTTTATTTCAAACATGCAGAATTTCATAAGAAAATTTTCAAGAATCACATTAATTCTTTACCCTTATTCACCTAGCACCAGATGTTTCTGTTGTGCTTCAGATATTTTAACCATCCCATATTTTTAATATACTCACTCAAAAAAGTAATTTCCTACTGAGAGCCTCTCCTCAATGTTATAAGGCCGAGTAGCATAACACAGTAGTTATTGAAATAATGCTTAAAAAACAAAAGTAACTCTGTAAAATAAAGTCCTGTTGAGAAGAAAAGATGCTGGAGCTAGACTGTTGGGTTCCAATCCTGCTTCAATCTTTCCCAGGACAAATTGCTTAGTCACTCTTTGTCCTGGTCTGTTCTAAGATGTGATCATTTTGACCATTTCTGTGGGAACATATCTCAAGCATCCATGTCTGCCTTGTTAACTTTAAGAAGCATTTTGTTTTGAACTAGGTGTTGGTGGCTCACACCTTTAATCCTAGCACTCAGGAGGCAGAGGTAGGTGGATCTCTGGCAGTTCAAGGCCAGCCTGGTCTACAGCGTGAGCTCCAGGACAGTCAGGGCTACACAGAAATTCTGTTGGGTAAGGTTCATTTTATTTTGTAGTAGGCAGCAACTTTGGGGAGGTAGGGATTTGTGTGTGTGTGTGTGTGTGTGTGTGTGTGTGTGTAAGGGGGTTGTCAAAAACAGTGGTAATTCTCTGTAATGGGAGATGTTGATAGAGAGACAAATAGGTAGCACTGCCGAATATCTTTGTAATTTCTTCACAGACTTTAGAAAAGAACTACAGGCTACTCCCATCTTTGTGTCTAGCAGAAACAGAACTCTGAGTAAGTGTAATTTGATCAGAGTGGACTGAGAAGGGTTTTGCTTGGGTTTATTATTATCAACTTGAACCGATTTTTGTTTTGCGTCTGGCTTTCTCTATGTAGCTGTGGTTGGCTTGAAATTTGCTATGTAAATCAGGCTCACCCCAAAATTGTGAAAAGCCTCCTATCTCTGCCTCCCCAGCTGCTTGGTTCAGGTATGTTGAATCAAACCGCCATTTAATTTTTTTTTTTTTTTTTCACATGCCATTTTGAGCCAGATTCTTCACTTCAAGCTTGTCTAGCCAGGAGTTTGTAAGCTAATGCTGGTTTATAAATGTTTGTACAGAAATGAAGGCAGGGTTTTGCTATCCTTTTTACTAAAATGAGTTTCCTCTTTTTTGTTTGGAAACATTCCACTTGCAGCTCATTTGTGGACATTTGAAAAACTGTGCCATGTAGAAATTTTGAATTCATGAGTGTTTTCTGTGAAAAATGGTTCTAAGACAAGTCTGCTTTCAGGTCAGGTATGAAGAAAAGCCTAGTTGGGCTTGGGATGTATGTATGTCTGGAAGGAAACTTGTAAGTTTCTCCCAGCCTAGACTTTTCCTTCTCTTCATCTCATCCCACACCTTTCAGAGACAGGGCCTTGCTATATAGTTTCTTAATGTTATGTAACCCATGTAACTAGGGTTCTGAGTAGTATTAATTTGGTACTCTTTAGCCTTCTGTGATGTCTAATTACCCAAATTCGTATATTTTTAAGCCTATATTCTTTATTGTTTCTCCTGTTCTTCCCCCATTGTTTGCTTTCCTGTTCTCTGTACTATCTTTCTTAATAGTCTTCTCAAGATTTTAATTTTTGTTCTTCATTAGTTGTATTGATGCTAAAGACAAGTATAGGATACTGCTTCTGTTTTACATGAGTTAGATTGACATGAAGGTCCATTTAGTAATTCAATCTGTGCCACACAGCCCTGCCTCCAGGTTTCTCTGTGTAGCCCTGTCTTGGAACTCTGTAGAACAGGCTGGCCTTGAACTCAAGAGACCCATCTGCCTCCCAAGTGCTTAACCCTTAATTTTTATTTTATTTTATTTTTTGCAGTTTTCTTTTTTTTTTTTGAGACAGGGTTTCTCTTTGTAGCTCTGGCAATACTGAAACTCACTTTGTAGATCAGGTTGGCTGACTGCCTCTGCCTTCCTAATTCTGGGACTAAAGGTATGTGACACCACTGTCAGGCCCTTAGTTTTTATCTTTTATTTATTTATTTTTTAGATCTCATCTTTCCTAATTAATTACTCATTATAGCCCAGCCAATAGTAGAGAAAAAGAAATTTACTTTTCCCAGACTAAATAACCATGCTTGTATGTGTGACCCACGTTTTTCTGTATTGCAATGGAGAAGCACATTTCTTACTGTAGAATGAAAAGATACTTGTTTGAAGAAGCTTATATTTTAAGAGACCAAAATTTATTCTGATATTTGAGGACATAGACATTGTTATAGAAAGTAGGTCAACTTTTCAGTACCTTTATCAAAGCACCTGCAGTTCCCATCTCATTGCAAGTGAAGTAAATCTCATTGAATAAAGTAGCTGGTGTATATTCAGTCTACTTTTAAAATAGAGGAGTCTATTTTAAAAGGGAAATTGATGCCAATCTGATTCTTTCCTACTTCTTTGTTGGAATGGGGAACTCTGTAGCCTTTCTGCTGTTCTCTCCACTGCTGGCTCTGTAAACTAGGACAGAGTTGGACACTTGAGTGTCTACCCAGCTGAAGGTTAGCCAAAGGAGTAGGTATGGCTGTAGCTGTCTAAGGGTGCCCAAATCACAGATAGAAGGTCTAAGGATCATAGTTAGAAGAAAATATAGAGAACCTGGTATGGCAATGCCTGTAATCCCAGTATTTTCAAAGCTGAGCAGGAGGATCTGAAGTTTGAGGCCAGCCTATGCTACAGAGTGGACTTTGCCAAAAAAAAAAAAAATAGATAAATAGGACTGGTTAGACAACTCAGTGGGTAAGGTGCTTGCTGCCAAACTTGATGACTTTTGCATGTGTGCCTAATGGCATAGGTTCCCACACACATATGTGCATATGCAAAATGAATGTAAAATAATAAAAAAGAGCTAGTTATGGTGGTGCATCCAGTAATATTAGCACTTGAGAAGGGGAGGGTCAGGAATTATGTTATCCTTGGGTAAGTAGTGAGTTTGAGGTTAGCATGGGGAACATGAGACCCTGTCTCAAAAGGAACAAAAATGCAACCAATTAAAAAATAAGTATTATAATAAAAACAGAATGAAGCTGATTTATTTTTCTAAAGTTTGTTTGTATTCATTGAACATGTGAAACATCTTTACTCAGAAGAAGGCAGGTGTGGTGGCACACCTACAACCCTGGCTCTTGAGGCTAATGCAGGAGGATAGGAGATGGGAACTAGCAGGGTTAGATTTGAGACTCTTACCCAAATGCAAATCAAAAAAGATCAAAACAAAATAGAAATAAACAAAATGAAAAAAACCTAGGGCCAAGGTAGCTCAGTAGTAGAGCATTTATCTAGCATAAACAAATCCCTGGATTTGATTCTGGTACAAGAAAATTATCTGAATGCCATGCTCTAGTGTATAATAATAAACCAAATACACTTAATAAATAATGAGTATATAAGCACATATGTTACAATGTGTAATTCTGTTGAAAAAAGCATAGTACATAGTATGAAAGCTAAATGGTGCCAAAGGGAGAAAATTTGTGGGTGTGTGTTGCTGCCATCCATCCATCCATCCATCCATCCATCCATCCATCCATCCATTTATTTGAGATAAGGTTTCATGAAGCCCAGGCTGGTCCATGAACTTCTGATCCTTTTGCCTCTACTTCTCAGATGCTGAGGGTTATTATAATTTACAAGAGTGATCAGGGAGGCCATATATGTAAGGTATATTTGGAAGAGAACAAAATAAATGAGTGTTCAGACAGATGAGAGGAATACAAAGGTCACAGACTCTTGGCTGGTTGTTAACTCTGGCTAGGAGAGATGGTGGGATTAGGGTATCAGCAAAGACCTGTCTGGGCCAGGGTGTACTGAAGGATAGAGTACTGGTACAGGATCCTGACTAGCACTATGAAATACAAAGAAAAATTTTCCTCAGGTCCTAGAGAGACAACAGCTGTGACTGACTAGTCTTTTTCGAGGCGGCAGCAGTCTCAGCGTCTTTCTTCTACTCTGTGAGAGTGATGTTCATAATAGTAGGTTTTGTATAGGTTGATGATCCTTGTCTTGGAGAACCATAATGCCAGTGCAGTTAGAATAAGTTTATACGTGTTTGTGCAGATAAAATTTTTTCTTATCTACATAGTTGTCTAGGAAAAGGAGAAATTGCATAGATCTGGTACAGTTTCCTTTTGTCTATTTTGTTAGTTTTGTTTAGGTGCATTAGACCTCATTTACTTGCTGCTGCTTCTTATGCTCATTTGACCAAAATTTTCTACTTTTTTGGTGGGGTGTGGGGGAAGAAGATCTTTCTATATAGCCCTGGAACTCACTCTATAGGCCAAGCTGGCCTGAAACTAACAGAGATCTGCCTGCCTCTGCTGGCATTAAAGGTGTGGGCTACCATGCCTGGTTAGAAGTTTCTCCTTCCCCCTTTTAATGTTGGGGTTTGATGGTTTCTGGAACCCCCCCTTCCTAAGATTGGGGATCAGTCACTTTATAAATTACCTTATCCATATTTCTATATTGCATATCAGAGTTGATAAGTAATCATAGGAATCCATTTTTGATATCCAGATGTAAAAGTTTAATTTATTAGGGATTATCAGAGCACATTCTGAACTACTTTGCTTGGTGATTTTGATGGAGCTAAAGAAGAATAACCAACTATTTGGTGATTTAGTGCATTTTGCAACCCATATCAGAAAGTCAGATAATACCTGACCACCAGAGATCCTGTGTCTTGAATCACCTATACTTATTTTCCCTCTTGAGATTTCTGACTTAGAAATCTGTCATCTAGTTAAAGATACCTCTCTTCCCTCCCCTGATCTCTGTGTGTATGTGGGTGCTCAAGCTTACAGCATAGTCCAGCATAGTCTTGAAACAGTTCCCCAGATGGGAATTACCATGTATGAGCTACTATATCCAGCTTTCCCTTTCTTTTTGTTAGAGGCTTTAGTCCTGATACTTGACCTGGTTACTCCTTATTCTTCCCTCTATAATTATCTGGTTTTCATCCTGTTACTTAATATTCTTTGAGGGTTGACTAATGGCCCCCCATCTCCATCCTATTTCTCTTCTATCATTTTACGTGGGAAGTACTCCAGGTAATCACAGATTTCTGCAAGATTTTCAAGTCGCTTTAAGGAACTAGTTGATGCTTACTTCTCCAGCATGTGTAGATGGTAAAGATGTTTGTAATTGCCATGACTGTATCATGTAATGCTGGTTTTTATATATTTATTTATTTTTGGTTTTTCAAGACAGGGTTTCTCTGTGGCTTTGGAGGCTGTCCTGGAACTAGCTCTTGTAGATCTAGCTCTTGTAGATCAGGCTGTTCTCGAACTCACAGAGATCCCTTTGTTTTCCGACCTCTGGGACTAAAGGCGGCGTGCACCTCCAATGCCTGCCTCTTTTTTTTTTTTTTTAAACTAAGTCTTCTAAGTCTTCACTCACACATGTTTCTATAGAAATATTTTTCTCCATAGTTCTTTAAGGACATTTTGCTACTCATTTGATCTCAAACCAGAAGTTAAATTGACTTGCTTGGAAAAATGTCATCAGTAGTGCTCGATGTCTGAATTTCTGGTTATTCCTCATCTATTATCAAGTAGACTAGAAATATCTAGCTTGAAAAGGCTTTAGGACTTGACCTCTTTTGCAGTAGAATATGAAACCAGTCTTTGAGAATTTCGCATAGACCTTCATTTCTTGCAGGAAATGAAAACATTTAAAATGTTGTTCTGCCTGTAGTGTAAATAGGCATGTACTCTGTAAGCAGCAGCTCAGGATCCCCATAAATGGTAGGGCTGGTAAGCAAAACAGTTCTTCCTTCTAGAACTATTCTTTCTTCTAAAAACAAAAAAAGGAACAAACACGCAAAAAGAAAACAAACAAACAAAAAAACAGAATTTAAAGCTGAGCTTGGGGACATGTCTCTAATCCCAGAAACCAGGAAGAAGGTTGAAGCAGGAGGATCACTGTAAATTTGAGGCCAGCAAACAACAAACTGGTCTATTTAGTAAGACTTTGTCTAAAACAACAAAAAACGTTGTAACATTATGCTGTTTCAGCCATCCTATACTTAAGATCATGTTTTCTCAGAGCTTCTAATCCAGACTGAGTAATGATCTGAGCTGTCTAGTTAGTGGGCAGCAAAACAGGCCCAAATGTATTTTCTAACTACTTACTACCCCTTTTGTCAGAGGAATATTGTGGTTAGATTGTCAGGAATAGGCCACATGATTTCCTACAGGCTGTGAGAATCACTATGTAGCCCTTTTAAAACTGAATTCCGAATGTGATTCCTCAGGGTTGATGTCTCAGGTGGGTGGGTAGACTACAAACTGATTTGTGATGATAGACATGGAGTGTGAGGGTTGGTTAATTTAAATTTATGTACTTTAGTGTTACACAGTATTGTTTTGGGATTACATGTTAATGCTGATTTGAAGGATATGCCAATATGTAGCATGGTGTGGAGAATTCAGATTGCCTGTTAAGAGAAACTTAGACTACAGCTTCATTTCCCCCTTTAAATTTTGAAATGTGGAACAAATTCAAGAGAGGATGTTAGCATTGAAACCCCAGCTGTACAATTTGTTTAAAACTCACAGGAAGGGCTAATTTACTTCCTGTCTGAAAGGGAAACGCTGGCTTCCTTCACTTCCTTCTTGGCCAACTCTGGCCAACTTGGAATATGGGTAGGGGAGGAGCTGGTCATGTCTTTCTTCTCCTTTTCCTTCTTCTCTTTTCTTCTGGGTTGCAGATTGATTTAGCACCTCATACACGCTAGGCAAGTGTTCCATTCTGAGCTACATTCAGTCTGTGTTATTGATCTCACCCTGTTACCAAAGCCTTAAGAAATAGTTACCATCGTGCTTTTGTGTAGATAAACATTTCCCTTTGCCTCTGTGCTTTTGTTTGTTTGTTTTGGTGGGGAAGGAGGGAGCCTGTACTAGGGTTGTTTTGCAGTCCAGGAAACCTTCCCGTCCTACATTATTTTATATTCAGTCTTATTTATGTGCATTCCCCTTGTATTCTCTGAGATTTGAAAATAGACCAAGGAGTTCTAGGGAAGAAACTGAAACTCTTTTGACTGAAAGGTAGATTGTAGTAAGAATTTAATTGAACAGAGGGAGTAGATGACGACAAAAGATTCTTATTTTTAAATTGAGCCAAGCAAGCATTCCAAGTGGAGCCAGTTGGTACTCTTCTTGCTATTTTAGTCCAGGCTTCTCCTTCCTACTGACTGGCCAATTGTATTAACTGTTTGATGTGAGTTTGAACTGTGATCTGAGGAGGAGGGGGAGGGCAGTAGTGGAAACAACTGGTGCCTTCATCAAACCTCTCAGTAATTTTTCTTAAAGATTGTTCTAGAATAAGGAGTGACCCGGAATTGGAACTGGGTGGTGGAGGGGCACTGGCTGGCCTCTCGAAGGCACTCTTAACTCTGTGGGATGTTGTCTATTTGGAATGCAGCCTAACGTTATGAGACACATTCTTTCTCCCCTCCCTCTGCCTTCCAAATGCTAGGATGGTTTGGTTTTTTTTGTTTTTTTTGTTTTTTTTTTTCCCTTAATGTAGTAGAGGCTAACTTTGAACTCCTGCCTGTCTCCCAAGTGCTGGGATTACGGATGTGAGCCTCTGCTCCCAGCCTCCCTCTCTTTGGCTTTGGAGCAGGAAGCTAGATAGCAGAACAGATTCATCTTTCACCTAAAAACCTGGAGGGCTTCCAGGGGATATTCTGTTTAACTATCCCTTTGGTTGCATTTTCCAAATATATCTGAAAGAGCTACAGAGATACAGTTAGATTCAAGATCTGTAGTGAAGTGAAGTTGTAATTGGTTGAGTCCTTCCCTTTTTCACAATCCAGAGTGATGACAATTGTGACTTAATTAATACTCCTTTCCTATTTCACCTGTGCAGTTTGATGCAGACCTGCCAGGCACCTTTTCAGAGCAATATAACATGAATAGGGGTGTGTTTAGTTCTGTTTTGGAGGGATGTCTTTTACAAACAAGTTTTGTTTTAGTTCAGAAAACTTCCTTAGATGCTTTGGACCCACTCAGACACCCTGAACATGGGTCTCAGTTAGAAGGCCTGGGCAGTCTAAGGGACCTCTGACAGTAGAACCAGGATGTATCCCTGGTGCACAAAAGGTCTTTGGGAGCACATTCCCCATGGAGGGAGGGATACTCCCTTAGCCTAGAGGCAGGAGGGAAGACCAAGTCCCTACTCCACATGACTTGACAGATTTAGATGACCCCTCCTGGAAGGCATCACACTACATGTGGAGTGGAGGTGGGTGGGAGGGGAGGTGGGCATGGAAGAGTGGGAGAGGGGGAGGGAGAGGGAACTGGGATCAATATGTAAAATAAAAAAATAAATCCAAAATATTAATTTTGTTTGTCCATCTAGCTCATAGTATACAATCAATCCACTCTCCTGTATTTAGTTTGGGTCATGAGCAAGGGAACATTAAGAATATTGACATTTATAACTACATATTCAAAATTCTTGAGGAAAAAAGGGATTTAAATTTGGGGCTAGGTAAAATGTGAAAAACTTTTGTTGTGGTAGGGGTGGGGTGGGTATTGACTAGAAGGAGGAAGGAGAGAGAAGATGAGAAAGATGGCATTTACTAGTTCTTGGCTTGGAATGTTCCTCTGGTTAGAACTCTGCTGAGCTTGGCTGTTTATGCACACTAAATGGAACCTTGGGCAAAGGGTGCTCAGGAATCTGATTGATGGAGTGTGACCTCTGTCCAAAGTTTTGCTTCTAGGGGTTAGGACTAACTTCCAAAGGACTGTATAAGGTAATAGAAAAATGTATAGTTTAGCCAATTCTCGGAGCCAGCCAGTGTTTTTTTTTTTTTTTTTTTTCTGACTAGGCCATAGGAAAAGCTGAGGTTGCTGTCTCAACCTCTTTGCTGCCTGGGCTACAGTGCTGTTCCTAGTGGCCCTCCTCTTGTTCTCTTGGGAAGTCAGGAACTTTGCCCTCAGAACTTGATAAACTGCCTTTGTGTAGGGTGGAGTTTGCTGCCTTTGTTTGTTCTCTGTGGGGCTGGCTTTAGGAATTAATCCACTTGTAGAGAAGTTTGAAAGTTTTAAAAGCAATGGAAATGGGTGATAGAGAATGTGACAGAGGGCGTGATCTCCGTTGGTGATCAACTTGTCATTGGTAGTGCTTTCTTGGGGATGTGCCACTTGTAGCTATGCTGACTGGAATAGCAGCTTTAGCTTTAAAAATCCTCATTTCAGTGTCTCCAAAGTGAGAAAACTTGCCAGGTACAATTTAAAAAATCCTTCATGCCCCCAGACTCTTTCTTAGTTCAGTGCACATAGTATATTTCTGCTGATTCTTAAAGGCCTGAGCTTTGTGTTGGCTTGAGGCTGAGAGGAGGGTTGGTTGTTTTCCTGAACATGATAAGGAACTGAGCAGGGCAAAGTAGGAGCTCTAGCTGGTGATTGGTAGACAGGATGCCCTGGAATGTGGTTGGCCTGCAGCCCAGAATCCAGCACTTTGTATTTGTTTGTTTCTGGGAGACTGTGGTCTGGTGCTACTGTGACAGGAAGTGAGAAAGCTGGGAGTGGGGGAACAGAGAGGAGTGATGTCTTTGTGGTTCTCCTGTGAAATCTCTTTGTCCCTGGAGAGCAGCTCTGCTACAGAGTCCTACAGAGAAGAGAGCAGCCTTTGTGTGTCTAATGGGTCTCAGAGCATCTAGCTACTCTGAGGGATTAGAGGGTATGAGATCTGACTGTGGCCTTTACATCTTAACACTTGAGTTATATAAATGGCCTTGATCTCTTAGCAGTGAGGAGCTTACCAAAGTTTTGTGTGTGCTTATTTTTGGATCTTTAGGATTTAATTAAGAATGGAATTCTAGAAGGACATAAATATTAGATAATGTTGATGTACTATGTCTTTATGTTGCAGAAACCTTGTTGGGTTTAAACAGGACAAAGAAACTGATAATGTTGGAATCCTTCTGTACCCTACCCATTTGATTTCAGTATTTTGCTACACAGCTTGATTTTAGCATTCCCTTATTGCAGATATACCGTGTTTACCCATAACCAGGGATGGTTGGTAGTGTGCACACACACACACACACACACACACACACACACACACACACACACACACACACACACACATATCTGCTTTTGATTGCCCAGGAGGACAGCTGCCCTAGAGGCAGATTGCTAACATACCACTAGAACAATCCCTCCCCTCTGTTCTGATGCTGACCAACACAATCTTCCCCGCTTCTAGTTCCTTCTTTTTCCCACCCCACCGCTGATCTTCTTTTTTGATTTAGTGAGATATCACATTAAAAATGAGAATGTTTTGGTAATTTTTCTTTCTTGATGTGGGGCAGGGGCTTTTTTTTTTTTTTTTTTTTTTTTGACAGATTTCTAGGTGAGGCTTGCCAGTGGTGGTTGGTACAAAGCAATCTGTTTTGTGTCCACTACCTTCCTTCTCTGAGTTCTTGTTCCTTATAAAAAGAAATTTAGGTCAGGCAGTTGTGACCAGCTTTAATCCCAGCACTTGGGATGCAGAGGCAGGTGGATCTCTCTGGGTTCCAGGCCAGCTTAGTCTACAGAGTGAGTTTCAGGACAGCCAAAGCTACAGAGAAAGACTATGTCTTAAAACAAAACAAAACAAAACAAAAAAACAAGAAACTTAGTCTGAAGTAGAATACAAACTACTTGTCTCCAGAATTAAGGAATGTTTTGCTTTTTAAAGTGAAAGTAAGACCCAGAGGTCTCTCTGAGAGGGTTCATTTGCCCATGTCCACTCCCCACCCTTTCCTCAAACACATGGTGTGTGTGTTTGTAGTTAGGGCCTCACTATGTAGCCCAGACTAGCCTTGAAGTCTCTTGTTTTAGCCTAGCCAGTATTTGGATTACAGGTGTATGTACTATCAAATCCTACATAAAATCTGTAGATTTAGAATGACTCATAAGCACTGGAAGCATAGAAAGCTCACACACTTTCTTCTGTATCAAGAAGTGATATGGATGTGAGCAGGACATTTCTACTATCAGCAATGCTACTTTCAATAAGTGGTTTACTCATCCATAAAAAGGGGCTTAAATTAATGTACATACCTACTCTGAGGCAAAGAACCATTTGAACCCACCAGGGGTTTCAAAGAACCTGGGCAACACACACAGAGATACTAGCTAGACCCCATCTCACAAGTAGGCTGGTCTTGCTTCAGAAGGTATTGAGAAGATTCTAATGATAATTACTAGGGGGAGGTTGCAGTACACTTTACTCATGGTTTGTATTTTATCTTTCATTCAGATGGAAAAAGCATTTCATCCTGTTACCTGTTAATCTAGCTAAAATAGACTTTCATGTTTCCTCCCATTGCTTTCTTCTTTATGTTGTCCATAAAGGCAAGTATTCCCTAAGTGTGGCAGAAGGGTTGTCTGTTGTCCTTTTTAGGGCTTTGAGGAAGTAAGGACTTAGTAAACATGACTCAGTTACGTGCTCCCACCCTTTCCAGGTTATTTTCAAATGATGAGCCAAAGAGAGGGGGAAATGCTGTAGATAGGAAGTAAAGGGGTTGGTGAGAGACACTGCCTCTTTAAAACAAAGAATGTGAGCTCAAACAGTTGGATGACCTCTCCTAAACCCAAAGGTTAAGCTTTTCTCTGGATTTTTTTTTCAGTTTTTTTTGCCTGGAGGTATAAGGTGTCACAGTTAATTTTAGTATTTTCCTTTTAACGAGGAGAGTTAAACAGTATCATTGAATTCTGATAGATTTTTCTCACCTCCCGTTGTAGACTGATTTGCCTTCCCTTTTTTTTTCCTCCCTTCTTTTTCAGGAAAGAGAAAGGCATTTGGCCTCTCCCCTTCCTTTAGTCTGACACCTCCCCCACCCCTCCCTTTTATCTTTGTTTCCTTATCGGCTTCTCCCCAGGCCCTGCTTTTTCCTTATAAGGCTAAGCAAGGTCCCTGTGCTAGAGTTGCTGAGGGATCTAGGTGAGTAGCTGCCTCTGAGTCTCTGGAGAGAAAATGCAGTGTTTGGAGAGAGGCACCTGGCTGATGGGGGAGGAGAGGAGGTGGCCTGGCCTGAGAGATCAGAAGGACTCGTTAGACCAGTCCTGTGTATGTGTCATACAGCTCTAGAGAGAAGCAGGTTTTGTTTCTTTCCATGCCCTTTCAGTCCTTGGCTCCTCCATAGGCTTCAAAGCCAGTGCAGTTTTAGCCAGTGTTAGGGTTCGGGGGTTTCTTAGGTGGGGAAAAAGAACAAGAATAATGTGTTTTCTTTTTTCTTGTTTTTTTGAGACAGGGTTTCTCTGTATTGTTTTGTACCCTGTCCTGGAACTAGCTCTGCATACCTGGCTGGCCTGGAACTCACAGAGATCCGCCTGCCTCTGTCTGGGATCAAAGGCGTGCACCACCAAAGTTTGTGAACTTAAGGGGGCCATGATGGCAGAAGTGTTTTTTTCTTCTTTCTTTTGAGATGATGTCTTTCAGTGTGTGGTTTCCTCACGCTCCTAGGCTCTAGTGATAGTCCTGCCTGTGCACTAGTTTTTGTGGTGGCACTGGGGATGGAACCCAGAACTTCCTGTAGCCTAGGCAGCTTTGTACCCCTGAGCTGTATTCCCCAGTCGCCATATACTTTCTTGAAATTATTAATTTACCATAGGGACTTCCAAGTCTATCATCTATGGTGGTCAGCACCAGCAGTTTTGACATTCTGGAAGCTGAGATAGGATAATGGATTTGAAAGTTTGAAGATAGTTTGGATTATATAGAACTACAGGCCAGCCTAAACTGCAGAGTTGAGATCCTGTCTCAAACAAGCAAAATGAAGAAGACAGACATTAAATTCTGAAATGGATGTAATGCACACCTCTAATCTTGTCAGTAGAAAGCTGAGGAAGATAAGAGTGCTGAGTTCTAGGTTAGCCTGGTCTATATTGCTAAGCCAAGTTCATCTCTCAGCTTGGCCATATGCTACCCAGAGCGGAGTCAGGCCAAGATGGCTAATCTTTGTTGCCTTGGCCATCCTCTGGTCCATGTTATGTGTACCCTTCAGATGTCCCTGACCCAGAAAATCTGGTTACCCTAAGCCTGGATATATCCTCTCAGGTCCAAGGATCCTTTAGTACAGCATAGGCCATTGAACACAGCCCCTGGCCATGCCAGCCAGGGGATCAAGTTTATTTAAATTTAGGGTATAGGATAACACAGTGTAATTTAGACTGTTGTGGAGCTCATATAGCTAAGCCAGGCTGGTCTCACTGAGCAACTCCCAAGGATCCCCCTGCCTCAACCTCCCCAATACTTGGATTTCTGGTGTGAGCTACCACAGAGGCAAAAGAAAACCTTTCATGTATTTTTTTTTTTTCATTTATTTTCTGGAGAGGGTTTCACTATATAGATAGCCATGGCTGTCCCGGAACTAGCTCTGTAGACCTGACCTGTCTGGCCTTGAACTCAAGAGACTTGCCTACCTGTGCCTCCATAGTGCACAACACTATTACCTGGCTCTTTATTTTATTTATATGTATGTATATATGTAAGTGCACATGTGTGCAGGTGCCCTAGGAAGCCAGGAGAAGGTATCAGATCTCTTGCAACTAGAGTTACAGGCAGTTGTAAGCTTCTTGACTAGGGTGCAGGAACTGAACTTGGTCCTGTGGAGGAACAGCAGGCAATCTTAAATGCTGTGCCATCATCTCTCCAGCCCCATGTGGAAAAAAAATTAAGTTAGGAAAAAGAATGTGTTTAAGTTCTTTTCCTTTGGTACTGCATTAGATATATTATTACTTTCCCCAGGGTAAGGTGATAGGACCAGAGGGCCCATTAATTCCCCAAGTGAGCTTTAGGGTGGACATAGTAAGACATTATTGCTCAGCCTTTTCAATAAAGTGGAGGGAACCTCAGGGAAATGCAAAAACCTCCAAGGCTGGGCTATTTCTAGGGTGTAAATTTTGTGACTCAGTTCTCACTTAGGATGAAATTATGAAGTAAGCAGAGTCCCCTTTAGATTATTTATTATTACTAATATTACTATTGTCATACTATATTGCCTGGCTAAACCAGAACTGGCTTAAACAACAGGCACACACTGCTGTGCTCTTCTGTCTTTGGATATTTTTGGTTTGTGTGTTACAGAGGACTAAACCTAGGGCCTTAATATGCTTAGGCAAGCACTATATTATTGAGTTAAAATCCCCAGCCCTTGAATTAAAAAAAAAAAAAATTTTTTTGAGCAGTGTTTTTCCCGCTTTTGAACTCCTTTCTGTAGCCCAAGTATGCCTTAAATTGTGAGATACTTATGTCTCACTGATATTTAGGGTTACAGGCATAGATCTTCCAGGGACTTGGGTTAGTATGGATATGAATCTTAACAGAGAAGTGAGAAACACTATAGTCTGAATTTCAGAAGGTGGAAACTCATGAGGGTTGGATTGGAAGCTGGAGGTTTGGACTCTAGTTACGAGCACTCTTCCTAACATGGATGGAGTCTTAGGAAAATTCTTCATGGAATATATTTCTGAGAGTTAGAAGCAGAATGGTAATTCTCTGTGTGTGTGTGTGCTTGAACAGGAACGTTGACGTGTAAATTTTGGACACACCCTTTCTTGCTGAAAGCTCTGTCACACAGTGCTGAAGAGTTCCTGGTGCTTGCTCTATGTTACTGATGGGTGTTCAGTAAGAGGGTTGGTGCTTTAAAAGTCATTCTATAGCCCAGAAGACATGGAAATGGAGTTTGCTTTGAGGAAGAATATATATCTGTGCATTAGTTATTAGTTTTGATTTATAATGTGCTAACAGGAAGAAAGGAGGAGACTTTGGGACTGGTTACAGAAGATTGTAACTCCTTCCCCAGAACCTGACAATTGAAGCTTAGAGAGCTCTTCAACTTAGGGAAACTTGGGGTTTCTTCCAGAGTTCATCCAGGTCTGGCCATGCATGGATGTGTCTACCTGAGCTTCATGAACATGTATGAGTGTTTGAGGGAGATGGGGGTGTGATAGGCATAGTCATTAAATGGAGTTCTGGAAGATAATGGAAATTGATACTTAAACAGGGATATTGCTTCTCCCAGGTTTCCTAGATTTTTTTTTCCCTTCAATACCAGTGATTGGAACCTAGATCTTTTGATGTACAGGATTTCATTTAATCTTTGCCATTAAGAAAGTAAAGAATTCCATGCTGGGCATTGGTAGTGCACGCCTTTGATCCCAGCACTCAGGAGGCAGAGGTAGGCTATTCTGTGAGTTCCAGGCCAGCCTGGTCTACAGAGCTAGTTCCAGGACAGGCTCCAAAGCAATACAGAGAAACCCTGTCTCAAAAAAAAAAAAAAAAAAAAAAAAAAAAAAGAAAGGAAAGGAAAAAAAAGCCAAGAATTCCAGTGGAGTGATGGGAGCAAGGAAGGCATGTGGTTTCTCACACTGACATACTACTAGTTCCTTGTGTTCAAACTGGAGTAACTAACTACTACAGTTACATTTGCAGTGGCTTCCTGTATGTTCATACTTTCTCTAAGCACTTCACACAGATTGTTTCATTTAGTTCGCATTGACTGCCCTTATGTGTTTTTATTTTTCCATCTTACAGAGAAGAAAACTGACGTTTAGTGGCAAAGTAGCACTTTGCTCATTGTGGAAATGTTGGGATCTGGGATTTGATTGCAGTCAAGATCTAAAAGTCCATGTTCTTTGATGATGATGTTGATTGGTGATTGGTGCTAGCAATTCTCCTGCTTCAGCCTCCTAGTGCTGAGGTTATAGATGTGAATCACTATGCCCAAATTATATTCCTATAAAATATGTTTTTAATTACATTTATTTATTTGTGTCTGGGAACATGAGTAGTGTAACTCCTCTGAGGAGGTCAGAGGACAACTTGTAGGTGCAGGTTTCTCTTTCTACTATGTCCCAGAAATCCAACTCAGGTCACCAGGTTTGGTGCACAAAAGTCCCATGGACTATCTCACTGGCCCCCAAATAGATTTCTCTAGCCAGTTTATAGTAGAACAAATCAGTCCAGGGACTGTGCTATCAGTGACTGGTTTTATTGCTCTGCTATTAGGTTAGCATTGTCTAATACTTTGGTCCTTCTGGAAATTTGATTTAATTTACTTTGAAGTTCTGACAAAAAAAAAAAAAAAAAAAGACTGATTTTTTTATCATTGCCATTGCTTGAATGAGTAAGCTATAGACCTGGAAGGTCTTTAGGATGGGTGGATTTCCTTCATTAAAGACCTTGTTAAAAGTAAACACAGCTATTCTCATAAAACAATCTTAGAATAACAAGGTTCAACACCCCACCCCCACTCCCCCACCCCCCTCCTCGCCATGATCCCTTTTTTGGTGAAAGTGTCTGTTTGACAACATTAATTGGTGAACCTGGAAAAACTTTGAGGACTTTTTTTGATGCCAGCCAGAGTCAGTCAGTGGTTTGCAAACTCTGGTCTGTAATACAGTCTTTTTATGGTATGTGGCAGGAAGAGGGATTCATCAAGTTATGAGACTCTCTGCTATTGCTTGTCATGGCTGCAGCTGTCCATGTATGTTTTCCTTTTCTCTTTCCCCTTCCTCTTCCTATAATGGTTAAAAAGAAAGTTCTCAAAGTATAGGTCAAAGGGCCTTGTGCTGACCATTCATTCATTCATTCATTCATTCAGCCATTCATTCTTTTTTTGTTTGTTTTTTAGGAAGGGTCTTGTTATATAGCCCCAGGCAGGGCTTGACCTGTAGTTTTTTTTTTTTTTTTTTTTTTGAACCCTCTAAGTTCTGGGAATATAGGCATTTGCCAGTATGTCCTGCTTGGACTTGTATTTGGCATAGAAGGGAATATAGGCTTTAAAAATATTCTAGATTGAGTTTTAAATTCTAAATTTGCTATAAACTCTAGGAACTTTGTTATTTTTTTTCACCTATGAGTCTGTTTTCACTTTTGAGTAAAACTTCACTTCCTTATGGTTTCTGTGATTCCTAGGGCAATGACTGTAAGCCATTCAGTAATTGGCAATTTTTATGTTCTCTTTGTCTGAGGTAACAAACTTGTAAGGCCTTGAGAAGGAAGTAAGAATGAGTGTAATAGATTTGTACTGCTACAGGGACAGTCAGGTACTAGAAAAACACCCTCTGTCCCAGAAACACTGGTTTAGTTAGGATCTCCCCGTATATAGAGTTTGAGTAGAGAAACCAGCTCATCTACTCTGTAGAATCCAGTTGTGTTCTTGATCCGATTAATTTCATGTACTACTTTACAGAATAGTTTAGGGTTGAGACATTACCATGAAGTAATGTAATTGGAAGATTGAAACTAACTCTTGAAACAACTTAATACCTCACCTTGTAGAACACACTATCTCACTCCATCTTCACAGCAGCTCTGACTTAGAATGGTCTGTCAACACCACACAGATGAGAATAACCATCACACAAAGCCAAGACCAGGATCAGTCTTGTGAGTTGTATCCTGTCTCACTAAGCCACTACTTCCCTCTTTGAAGCAGAAAATCTGTATATAAAGACCTAGGAATTCAACCTCATTTTCTACTTAACTGTACTTTCCTCTCAGAGTCATTTGGTCAGCTTTAAAGCCAGGATGCTGGAGAAGTTGGTGTTTCTCCAGACCCTGCATTGTGACCTAGATCCCTCAGTGTTTTCTCTAACTTTGTTTCTAACTCCCTGTATTGAATTAAAAGTTCTGGGGGCAAAAAGTGACCATTTAAGGCATGGTGACAAACAATGTCTCTCTGCGGCAGGGAGTGTTGTTTCTGTGTGCCCCATAGTAGTGGTTGCCCGGGCTTTTATTAGCAAGAAGATTACAGGGTGGAGGCTGCCACAGTGGTGACTGCAGTGCAGGCCTTGTTTAAAGAGTCTCTCTTGAGCAGGCTTCTCTTGATGTGGAAGGGTCATAGGTCACTGTACGTAGTAGACGAGGACAAGTGTATAAAATGAACAGGGATGAAAAGGGAGCAAGTGAAGCAAACCAGGAATGGTGAAACATTCTTATTATATTCCAGTACTTGGGAAGTAGAGACAGGAGGATTAGGAATTCAAGGCCAGTTCCAGCTTTATAGTGAGTTTCAGGCCAGCCTGGGAGACTGCCACAAACAAAAAACAAAGGAAAAAAAAAAAAAAAAGAAAGAAAAAGAGAGTACTTACTAAAGAAAGACCTTTGAGTGGCCTGTTGGAATGTGGGGTAGGAGTATGAGAAAGTGGCACTGGGCTTTGGGCTGAATGAAAACAGTAGTTGATAAGTGATTGTGGGAGCCCAGGGCTGGGTAGGAGGGACTTTGGGACAGTTCAGCGTGTTCTCTATCTAATGACTGAATTAATTCAGTTTACTGGGCACCTGTTTATCAGTTTCCTCTGGGTGCTCTTGCTTGCTGAATGCTGGATACATTCTAAGGCAAACAGGCCCAAGCTTTTGTGTTTGGTGGGGCTCTGGGGAGCGTGGGAAAGAGAGCCTAAGCAGAAGGCCCAGCCTAGGCTAGTCTCTACTTGTCTTCTCCACCATGACTACTGCATTGGTTTCTCAATGTCTTTGTGGGCATGCTGGGACTGGGCTTTGAGGTTTCTGCCTTAAGGGTAGGAAGGAGGGGGAAGGGCATTCCAACAACACATTTCACCCCCAAATTGGTTTCCTGGAACAGAAGATATGTGGGGTTTTATCTATATTATATCTGATTTGGTTCTTCATGGAATTAAAAGTAGAGTCACTCTAGATGGTGGCAGTACAATTTGTGCTTAAATTAATCCTATACCCAAGGTCCAGATATCTGAACATAGCAAAGGTTTAAAGGGTATTTGTTACACTAAGCAATTCCAAATTGTATCTTAAATAACTCCCTGTCATTTCAAATACGTCCCCTTACCCGTCTTGTATTTATGCATTGGATATAGTTTATTTTCTTCCCATTCTCATTTTCCCTTCACATTTCTGCAGCTGTCTCCTTCCTGCTTGCTGCTTTCTGAGGTGGCTGGGATGCTTCCATGATTTGTGTGAATCTAGACTGTTCTCTGTGCTAAACCAATCAATTACGACCCTTCTCTTAACAGGTGTGTATGGAATATGTTTGTTAAGAATTAAAAATAATTTTAGGTACCTCCTTTTCCTTAAGGGATTGGTGACAGAATAGGGAATATGGGAGGGAAAAAAAAATCCTCCTAGTGTGCTGCTCAGCAATATACATTGTATTTATTATTCTGTTTTGTTTTGTTGAGACAGGGTCTCTATGTAGTCCTTTCTGGCTGTCCAGGAACTTGATATGTAGGGCAGATTGGCTTCAAATTCATAGAGATCCATCTGCTTCTGCCTTCCAGATGATAGGATTAAAGCCCTGAGCCACCAATACCTGGCCACAAAAACTTTTTAAGACAACATTTTGCTAAATTGCCCAAGATGGCTGACCACAAACTTCTATAGCCCAATCAGGTCTACACTGGAGTATAGTTTTGGAAATAATAAAAAAAAAAACCTCTTCATAAATATATGAAATGTGGTGGAGTCCTTTTATCTTTCAACTTTGGGAAGTCCCGTTCCCTCTTCTCCCTCCCCCCTTGGAGACATGGTTTCTCTGTACCTTGGCTGCTCTGGAACTCACTCTTAAACTCACAGAGATCCTCCTGCCTCTGCCTTCTGAGTGCTGGGTGTGCACCACCAATACCCGACATATTCCCATTTCTTAACTGGTATTTTAATTTACTATAGTTCATCACTCCACTGTATTTGTAGTATTCAGGTTTGGGAGAGGTTAAGTAAATTCTGTTGTCCCATTATCTCTAGGAGCTTGTCCCTGCAGGACAGTAAATGCTTACCTGTACCAGGGAGTTAAAACTTTGATTAAACCAACTCCTGCAATTTTTTCCCCAGGAAAAAAGACTTTAATTTTAATTCCATGCCATTGTCTCCTTGTCCTGGCCACAATGCAGAGACTTTGGTCAAGCTGCACCTTTTCTTTCAATAGGTGTTCGTAGTAGAGTGTAGAAGAGGGTAGTAGGCAAAGGTTCTTTTTGAAAAGACATTGGTGATGGGCTCCAAGCTTGGTTGGTGGCGTCTTGCTTTGTGCACTGCAGTAAAACTACAGAGGGTATCTTTGGCACTGGGGATTAACAATTCATCTGTCTTCTCTGACCTGTGATCTTTTCTCTTCTCTCTCTCTTACCGCCCCCTCCCCAGTGTGCAGTGAGGGGTCCTACTCCCTCCTTTCTACTCCCTCTGTGGTCCACCTTACTTTTTATCCTGCCCTGCGGCGGCTCCTCCCCTAACCTTCATGGACGACTCAGAGGTGGAGTCGACCGCCAGCATCTTGGCCTCTGTAAAGGAACAAGAGGCCCAGTTTGAGAAGCTGACCCGGGCGCTAGAGGAGGAACGGCGCCATGTCTCGGCGCAACTGGAACGCGTCCGGGTCTCACCACAAGATGCCAACCCACTCATGGCCAACGGCACCCTCACCCGTCGCCATCAGGTAACCCTCTCCCCATCAGACCTGCAGGTAGGACTTTGGCATGGTCAGTAAGAGAGGCCTATGGATCCTTAACGAGATGCTGGGCTGTCCAGTGTGTACACTTCATGATGAAGTGTTCCAGGAATATGATAAACACTGATTAAGAGATAAGGGGTTTGTTGCTGATCTGAGTGGTGTGGACTTTAGTAACCAGTGAGACTTCCTGTTTTGCTGGAGTGGGTTTTCTGGGCAGGGATACAGGTCTAGTTATGGTAGTGCAGTTTGGAGCTGTAGTCAAGTCACTTCTGTTTTCTTTGAAATATCCTTTTTCTTAGGGTCAAAAATTGGGAAAGAATGTCTACTTAGTGGTTGGGGAAGTTGGGCAGCTTGAGTTCTTAGCTCCAGTTCAGTATCATCCAGGGAACAATTTGTTCTCAGAAAATATTTTAGTGTTGGTAAATTGTATATTCCTGTTCTGTATTGTCCTTGTGTGCTTTTGTTGGGTGTGTAAATCTGTTTTGGAAGGAAGGGTCATTGTTAATCTTTACTGGATGGAGTTGGAGAGGGAGCATTGTGCTGTTATTTAACCCAGATAACCACAGGAGTCCGTGGTGGTCACTGGGTTGGCTGACTCTGTGATGGACGTGGGAGGGCTGGTGTTAGAAATGAGAAGTATTTCCTATGGTTAATGTCTGACTTTACTGTGATGTAATCTGTTTGAGGTTTTATCGGTGTGTGTGTGTGTGTGTGTGTGTGTGTGTGTGTGTGTGTGTTTGTCGCTCACACGAGCTTGTGCTCAAGCACTTAGACTGCCTCTGAAGACGTCTCTGAGTGTAATGAGAGCAGTGCTTATGCTCAGCTCTTTTAACTGATTGCTTATTTTATTTATTTGTTTATTTATTTTGTAGTGCTAGGGATTGACCCTAGAGCCCTGAACATGCTAGGCAAGTGCATATGCTCTGCCACAGAGCTACATCCTAGACTATTTATTAATGTATGACAAGGTGGGGATGGAACCCATGGCCTTGTGCATGCTAGGCAGATACTCAGCCACTAAACATTCAAGACCTTTGAATTTTTGAAGACAAGATATTGGTATGAACCTCTTGCCTCTGCCTTGCTAGTGCTAGGATTACAGTCATGTCCAGCTACTTGTTTAATCCTTAAACTAGTGGGCATAATTTGAATGGGCAATAACTAGGATTTTAAAAGAGACTGTTTGCACTGTTCAGGAACTTTTACAGGAATTGAATAGAGAGTTAGGGATGAGATAGACTGAAGGAAAGTGGGCTGCTTGGACTTTATAGGTGGTGGGGAATCCCAGGATTTAGTGGTTTCTCTCTTGTTCTTTTATTTTTAACCTCTGCTCAGCAATGAAACCACACCCTTCTTCCTTCCTGAAAGCAATGTTTAACTTCCTCCCTCTGTAGCATTATACTCTCTGTAAAGGGGGAATGGGTGGAGGGAGAATCCCCAGAGGTTGTTGGGTCTTACTGTCTTGTATTGGGGAAGGAGCAAGAAATATGCTTTTATGTATATAGATAGTGTCATTGGGCTATGCCATGGTGCTTAAGATAGAACATTTTAGAATGTGTTCTGTGGCTGTAGCTTGATAAAGGTATTTAAGATTTTTCTTGAAGGGGATTGCCGAGTACTTGTCTTGGTATTTGGAAATGGAGAATTAACTCTTCTTTCTTTAAAAGGCTTTCTGGAATGGGAGTTTCCCATGGTAGCAGAGCATGAAGATTCCTAGAACTTAATATGAAGAAGGCTTTTTTGGGGGAGACTTTCCTCCCCCCAGTGGAGCTTTTTTGACTTTCCTTATGTTCTTAGGGCTTTCCAAAAAGGTTGTGTGGGGGATTCTGTGCTGTTTATTCAGCAAATGGTTTTTTAATGCTTCTCATGTGGCAAGCACTACTCAAGACATTAGGGATACATCCTTAATACTACTCACCTAAAACCCTGTGCATTCATGTAAATTACCATTCTTATGTTCCGGAGACCCAGTCTGCCAGAATTTTAGGCCTAATTTCAATGTTGAGGAGAGTGGTAATTTAAGAATGCTATGGGTCTTTTATGAACACTAACACAAGGATTTCAGGACACAAACACCTTCTTGAAAGCGCCACCCCCCCCCACATCCCCTTTCTGTTTGGAAAGAAAGATGTTTGTGTTTGAAAGAACAAAGGAAGGCCAGAAAATGAATTGTCTTGTGGGCTGTGTTTCAGAACGGCCGGTTTATGGGCGATGCTGACCTTGAGAGACAAAAATTTTCAGATTTGAAACTCAACGGACCCCAGGTAATTGTTTTGACTCAAGGTCTGTATGACTTCATATCTTTTTACTTCTTTAGTCATTCTTTAAGAAAGTAAATTATATATAGTTTTGTTGATTTAGAAAAAAGTCATTGGCTTTTATTATGTTACTCCTGTCTTCTCATTAGATCCTCTGGTAATGAATGCAGTTTGTTTTTGGGGGAGGGCATAATTCTACATTATAGAAAATCTTACCTAAAATCTGACTGGTGACTGGTATCTGGTAAATAGCATAAAACTCTTGCTAGGCCTGGTGGTGCAAGTCTAATTCTAGTGTCTTGGGAGGTTGAGGCAAGAGGATCAAAAGTTGAAGGCCTGCCTGGGAAAGTACTGGAACTTTGTCCCAAAGTAAAAAGTAAGGTTCTGGATTGTTCAGTGGTTGGGTTGAGTGCTTGCAATTCCTGGCACTACCCAAAATAAATAAAACCCTCTTGATAATTTTTATTAGTTTTTTTTTAATCTTGAAAGATTTTTATTGAGTTATTCTTTTGAAGCATTACTCAGATGTAGATGTTAACAGTTAACACAGTTCATATTCAAGTAGGTGACCAGAATGAGAAGTTAAATCTGCTGTTTCTGCCACTAAGATACCAGTGTGATTTTAGTTGCCTCTTTTTTTGGGGGGGGGGGGGGGGGGGGCGGGGGTTTTGAGACAGGTTTCTCTGTGAATCCTGGCTGTCCTGGAATTTGCTCTGTAGACCAGGCTTGCTTAACTCATAGAGATCTGCCTGCCTCTGCCTTCCTTGAGTGCTGGGATTAAAGGCGTGTACCACCACCACCCTGCTAGACCTGTTTTCATGTCTGGGAAATTCTGTTTACTATCCTTGTACTCAAGTTGTTTATTTATTGACACAAGTTGTTTGTTTATTGAGATAGGGTCTCATTGGGTAGTCCTGGCTGGCTTGGAATTTGCAATTTAAATTAGGCTGGCCTGGAATTCACAAATATGCCTGCCTCTTGAGTGCTGGGATTAAAGGTGTGCATTACCATGCCCTGCCTTTTTACAAGTTTAAAATGATGGCAATACTCTTTCTAAAAATCCAGAGACCAGTGGGATTTGCATGAAGACTTCTTGTCTCTAGAGGCACTAATGTTTCTTATTAGGATGGATTGTTACTACATATATTTAGATATGGCTTTACTCTTTTCTCTCTCATAGGATCACAACCATCTTCTGTATAGCACTATCCCCAGGATGCAGGAGCCAGGGCAGATTGTGGAAACCTATACAGAGGAGGACCCTGAAGGAGCCATGTCTGTTGTTTCTGTGGAGACCTCAGATGATGGGACCACTAGGCGAACAGAGACCACAGTGAGCTGAAATTTGCATGTCTTAGAGTGATATAGGTCATCTGTAGTGTTTTAGTAGAGAGGTTAACCAGGTAGAAATGGAGTGCAGGTCACTGATTGCCAGAAAGAAAATGATCACTGGGCAAACAGAAAAGGTAAAAGAAATGTAGGGAATGTAATGGAAGGGGAAGAGACGGGAATGTGACCATTCTAATAGTTGCCCAGGTGTCTGTTACTGACAGGGCAGTGTTCTCACTTAGAGGCTTCTGTGGGATGGAAAAAAAGGTATAGATGACACACGAGACATTTCTAGGTAGAGACCTAGAAGGTAGGGGTTCCTTTCTTAGAGTAGTGTGGAATTTAAACTAGATTCTTTATTTCCTTCAATAATCGCTTTTCATTTTCTCATTCCTTAACTGAAGGTCAAGAAAGTTGTGAAGACAATGACAACACGGACAGTACAGCCAGTCCCCATGGGACCAGATGGACTGCCTGTGGATGCCTCATCAGTCTCCAACAACTATATCCAGACTTTGGGCCGAGATTTTAGAAAGAATGGCAATGGGGGCCCTGGTCCCTATGTGGGGCAAGCAGGCACTGCGACCCTTCCTAGGAACTTCCACTATCCTCCAGATGGATATGGCCGACACTATGAAGATGGTTATCCAGGTGGTAGTGACAACTATGGCAGTTTGTCCCGGGTGACCCGAATTGAGGAGCGGTACAGACCCAGCATGGAAGGCTACCGGGCACCCAGTAGACAAGATGTCTATGGTCCCCAGCCCCAGGTTCGAGTGGGTGGGAGCAGTGTGGATCTACATCGATTTCATCCAGAGCCTTATGGGTTAGAGGATGACCAGCGCAGCATGGGCTATGATGACCTAGATTATGGCATGATGTCTGATTATGGCACTGCCCGTCGGACAGGAACACCCTCGGACCCTCGCCGACGCCTCAGGTGGGCAGGAATAGGGGAGGAAAGACTTTTCCAGATGGGAAAGGCATAGCGTTATCTTCTAAGCTTTTAGGGGTCTGGGACACTTTTGGGTACTGGTTCCTTTCTCTTTTTCATAGAAGGCTCATTGAATGTTGATTTGCTCTCCTTTTCTTTCTTGTTATTAGAGTCAGATTTTAGTTATACTAAGTGTTTTTGTTTTCTACTGCTTTTTGAGATTTTGAGATGTCTCAGTGGCTCAGGCTATCTACCAGTCTAGCTATGAGTAGAGGATGACCTTGGATTCTTGATCCTTCTTCCTCCACCTTGTAAATCTTGGGATTACAAGTGTGTGTCATCACAGTTGGTGAGAATGATTTGTGGCCAGGTGTGGTGACTTAAAGATTGTAATGCCACTGCTGAGGAGGCTGTGACCTATGATTGTATGGACATTTCTATACCCCAAAAGTGATTAGTGATGGTTATTGGTATTTGCCCTAAAGAAGAGACTTGGTTGCTATGCCATAATTTTTTTCTAAGATTTGGCTCCCTTTTGGTGAAAGAGAAAGGAGCATCACAGAGTCTGAGTGTTTACACCCTTGTTCCCAAGAATTTTTTAAGTTAAGTTTTTGGTGTTAGAACACACTTAAGATTATTTTTTAGAACTGCCTTGCAGTAGTTCTAATCCCGGTGTTTATAAACAGCCGCTTTTGACCTCTCAGAAGCTCTGACACTTTGTATTTAGTCAGGGTTTTATGAAGGTAGTAAGTGGGGAATGGCTCCTGGTATGTTAGTAATACTCCCCAATGGCCAATAAGAGGCTGTCTATTCTAAGGGTACTTATTCCTTGGGGTGATCTTTGGTGACATGAAGGGTTACTGTTTGGATGATCAGTAGTTGCCTTGGAAGAGTATTTTAGAATGTGATTAAAATGTTGCTCGTTCCATTTGTTTCTTCCTTCCCTTTATTTTTGTTTTGTTGAGACAGGCTATCATGTATATCTCTGGCTGGCCTCTAACACACAGACAGCCCCCTGCCACTGCCTTCTGAGTGCTGGGATTAAAGGTGTGTGCCAACATACCTAGCATACCTTTTCTAAAGGACCCATTTTTATGCAAATATTGTACGCTATGCATTAGTATCTCTGACATGTCTGTTATTTGGTTTTTATATTTATAAAAGGTTATTTTAAAAATTCTTAGTTCTGGGTGTATACAAAAAACATGTTTGGTCTTGGGCTGAAAACATTAGTTTAGAATAAATCATGGTCTATATTTTCCAAGACAAGATTTATAGTTATCTTGATAGTGAGCTGGCAGCTGTTGCTCAATTTCTGTATGTTGGTTCATGACCTTACAAAGCAAAGGTCTTGGCACTTACTTTCCGAACATATTAGGTAGTATTGGCTAACCATAAACTGTCTGAGGATAGGAGTAGAGGCCCTATTATCTAAGCCTGAGTCACTGACACTCTTCACACGGCTTGGTTAGCAAATTCTACTCCCATGTGACTCACCTTTTATTCCTGATGGGGCACCAGATCTTAGCTGGTGTAAGCTAGCCAGGGGTAGATAGCAGCTATCATTGGAACAGTCTGCCCAGGGAGTGGGGCTGGAATGTAAGTCTGCTTACTATGACTTCCTCATTAGCAAAGAGAGATTAGACACAGATGGGTGTGGATGGCCAGGCCATTCCCGCTGTCCCTTGAAGTGGCAGTTCCACATAGAAAGGTTTTTTTTGGGGCTTGGTTCTTGGGTTTGCTCCAGGGTGGCATTGGGCTTAGAAACCTGCTTGACTAGCAAGAATATCTTCTGCTTCCTGTTCCAGCCTTACAAGAACAGTTGCAAGGTTAAACTTAGACAGTGAAGCAGTGAGTAGTAGGAAAACCACTGAACTTGAAAACTGGTTCTAGTTGTGCCTCTACCATTATATAGCCTTAAGCAAGTTATTTGAACATTTGGGCAGTTTTGTCATTTGTAGAAGGAAAAAATTCTTTTTAATTAATTCATTTTTGTGTGCATTGGTGTTTTGCCTGCAAGTATGTCTGTGTAAGGGTGTCAGATCCCCTGGAACTGGAGCTACAGAAACTTGTGAGTTCCTATGTGGATGCTGGGTATTGAACCCAAGTCATCTCTCCAGCCTCATAGGAAAGAATCTTGATCTATTGCTTCTGAAAGAAGGAAGTATATAGATTTCCTTGAGTGATTGAAAAAAATCTGGCAATAGCAATTATTTTTGTAGTTGCTTATCTTAAACAAGAAAACTAAAATCTGGGCAACACACATAGCCTGAAGCACCATTCTCTCACGAAGAACAGTTTGGTGAGTCCTTGGGGTTTTATTATGTGTGTCTTGTTTTCTCTCATTAAAAGGAAAGCATTATATATATATATATATATATATATATATATGTATATATATATATATAGTCTACTTTTAAAACTTGTTTCAAAAGTTTTAAATTTTAAAGTGATTTTTAAGATTTTTTTTTTTAACTAAATGATTTGTCCCACTGAATCTTTCATTGTTTAATAGTCAGGCTAACTTTCAGTGTTTGATAACAGTGGGAGTGATCTTATAGGACAAACAACAGTCTTATTTGGAGAGCCCCACACAATAGATTCTTTTTTCCCTTGTGGCTCCCACAGGGTGAGGTGAGCTCACAAATAATGGGGCTCTTCCTTCCTGGACGTTATGAATAAATGATAATATGACAGGCTCACCCTCTAGTGGTTGTTGATAGTACTGAACCAGGAAAAGTTGCTTTTCATTTGACTCTTTCAGCTTCTTACTCTGATCCAAGAGCTGAGACATTCCAATTAGATGTTGGTATGTAGATGCCATTTGACAGAATTAGAAGTATTTACAAGTTAGAGGATGGAACTCATTGTTGGAACATACTTGTCTGGATAGCTTATAAGGCCTTAGGATGATCTGTGAAAATTGATGTTCAAGTTTATACCTCATTAGTACTAAAGCCAAGTCCTCAACAATGTAGCAAGAAGTCCTCCATTTTTCTTGATCACTTCTTTTGTAATTTCCAAAATAGGGCAAGGAAAATAGGATAATTAAATATGAAATGTGTTTCATGGTCTTCTACTGTTTGCTCTGTGCAAATCCCTTGTTTCCTGTTCCGCTAGGATTTAAAAACTATTCTCAGGGTTTTTTGTTTGTTTTTGAAGGTGGGGGTGGGAGGAGAATGCATTGGGATAGAATCTTGGTTTGTAGCCCTAGATTGCCTGGAACTTACAATGTAGACCTCTCTGGACTCAGACTTGTGATCTGTCTCTGCCTCTTCAGTGCTGGATTCATACTTGTTCTTAGATTTTGCTTGCTTGCTTATGTGGCATGGAATCAGTCACCTTGTTTAACTCTTCTGTTTAAGGGTATATTTCATTCTTTACAGAGAAGTTAATAGCTGTCAAATGCCATTCAAGTAAATACTAATAAATCAGGATTTGTTGTTTTTGTGATGAACATTTCCAAGTATTTTCCAAGTCTTTCTCAATCAGCGAACACACAAGAAAAAAAAGAGAGAGGGTTTTAGTCTAAATACAGATTACTTTTAAATTAAAGGTGGGCAGGGAGATGGTTAGATGGTTCAGTTGATATAATGCTTTCCTCACAAGCTCCTGTGCCGACATAAAAAGCTGAGCTCTGTGGTGGCTCACACTTGTGATCCCACCACTGAGGAGGCAGACTAAAGAGGACCTCTGGGTCATTCAGTTTAGCTTATCAGCAAGCTTCTGACTTGGTAAGAGACTTTGTCTCAAACAATAACGCAGAAGGCCATTGAGAAGACTTAAGTTTGCACACACACAAAAAAATTAAAATTGACGATAGACCATACAAAGGAGATTGATGATCGCTGTGTAGACCTGGGGTTGATCCTCCCTTGAAGATAATGCTTAACAGGAATGTCTAAGACATCCTGATTTAACTGTTGGGTTATTGGTTCTTTCAAAACTGCAGGAGCTATGAAGATATGATTGGAGAGGAAGTGCCACCAGATCAGTACTATTGGGCTCCTTTGGCTCAGCATGAGCGGGGAAGTTTGGCAAGCTTGGATAGTCTGCGAAAGGGAGTGCCCCCACCTGCAAACTGGAGACAGCCTGAGCTGCCAGAGGTGATTGCCATGCTAGGCTTTCGCTTGGATGCTGTTAAGTCCAATGCAGCTGCATACCTGCAGCACCTATGCTATCGAAATGACAAGGTGAAGACTGATGTGCGGAAGCTCAAGGGTATCCCGGTATTGGTAGGATTGTTAGACCATCCTAAAAAGGAAGTGCACCTTGGAGCCTGTGGAGCTCTCAAGAATATCTCTTTTGGGCGTGACCAAGATAACAAGATTGCCATAAAAAACTGTGATGGTGTTCCTGCCCTGGTCCGATTGCTCCGAAAGGCTCGTGATATGGACCTGACCGAAGTCATTACTGGTGAGTGCTAGGATGGGAATCACTCTTACTTCATAGAGAGGCAGGGGTCTACAGATTTCCAGCCATTACTTTTTTTTACCCCCTTTGGTTTTTCAAGACAGAGTTACTCTGTGTAGCTTTGGGATCTGCCCTGGAACTCACTCTGTAGACCAGGCTAGTATCAAACTTACAGAAAGCCACCTGCTTCTGCCTTCTAAGTGCTGGGATTAAAGGTGTGTACCACCATTGCCCAGCCATATTAACTAATTAATTTTGAACAGAGGTCTCACTATGTAGTTCTGGCTATCCTATAACTCACTATGTTGAGCAGGCAGGACTTGAATTCACAGAGATCTGCCTGTCTGTATCTCCCAAGTGCTGGTATAAAAAGCATGCCCCACCCTGCCTGGCCAATTCATTACCTTTTGATCATAGGTTCTGAAGTAGTGGCCTTTGGGTCAAATCTGCTTCACAGGTTTGATTAGATGACAGATGACATATATAGTAATCTCTGATATATTCTGTATGCATTCATGTGGGTCCTGGGAATTGAACCTGGGTCCTCTGGAAGAACAGCAAATGCTCTTAACTGCTGAGTCATCCAGTCTCTCTCTCTCTCTCTCTCTCGTTTGTTTTTGTCTTGCTTTTGAGACAGGGTCTTTTTCTACAAAACCTTGGCTATCCTGGAATTTACTATGTAGACCAGGCTGTATTTAACTCACAGAGATTTACTAGTTTCTGCCTTATGTGTTCTGGCTTTAAAGGCATGTACCAGCATGTCTGGCACATTTTGTTATTTTTGACCAACTATAGTAGTAGAGGAACTAGTCTTCTAAACACAGAGACTGAATGTCAATTGCCATTTATTCACAACCTTATAATTTGTTTTAAATGTGTGCCTGTCCTGACTCAACCTGCCTGATCCTTAGAAATTTGAACTTGTGTTCCTTTATTTAGAATGAAAAATACCAGATTGTACATGGTGATCCATTAGTGTGAACTGAGCACATTTTTGTGGGCCATAATCATCATTCCAGGAGGAAGAATACTGATTCTTGATTGGCAGAATATTTTGGCTCCCAGAGGACATCTCCTTTGTTGGAGTTGCTTTGACTGTCATAATTTGGGGAGGGGTAGAGAGTCCTTGGCATCTATTGAATAAAGGCTAAGGATACTGGTTAGCTGATAAGCATCAAACAATAGACAGGACAGTGTCTCCACAACAAAGAATTATGTGGACCAAAGTTTCAGTGTTGCTGAGGAAGAGAAACAGGTATAGACTATAGAGCATAGATTATAGTAAATGCTGTTTACTAAAGCTTTATTTCATGACTATGTGTCTGTGTTAAACTACAGAATAAAATGTGTCTTACTGTGGGTCATAAGCAGAAAGCAGCCTGACTAACATTACATGGAATCATCATATAGACTCCCTAATAGACATTATCTGTGATTATTGAGGACAACTAAAATGGAATAGAATATGGCTCTCTCTGATACTCTTCAGACACACTGTCTTGGGTACTGGAGAACTCTCTTATGACTTGTCCCTGTCAGGAACCCTGTGGAATCTCTCATCCCATGATTCAATCAAAATGGAGATTGTGGACCATGCACTGCACGCCTTGACGGATGAAGTGATCATTCCACATTCTGGTTGGGAGAGAGAACCTAACGAAGACTGTAAGCCACGGCATATTGAATGGGAGTCAGTGCTCACCAACACCGCTGGCTGCCTTAGGTAAGGGAAGTTTTTCCTTTTTGGGAGTATAAAGATTGAATTTTTGCTGGGGTTGGTAGTACAGGCCTGTAAACCTGTCTGAGGCTGAGTCAGTGCCCTGCCTATGCTAGAGTGAGTCCAAGGCCAAGGCTAGCTTTGTAAGATTGGCTCAAAAAGGGAGTAATCTAGCAGCAGGTAAAGTGTAGCTTAGTGGTAAAGAGCTTGTCAGGGTTCAATCTTCAATAGCACGTGCACACATGCATCCCAATATTGACTTTCTGAAGAGTGATATAATTTCTTTCCTTTTTTTAAAATTAGAAGTTGAGGGTTTTTTTTGGGGGGGTTGCTTGTTTGCTCCTTTTATTTATCTTTTACTGTTTTATTGCACTGAGGACCAAATTCAAGGCATTGCATTTGCTAGGCAAGCTTCTACTCTATCTACTTCAAGCTTCTATTCTAAGGTGTGTTTGACATCAGCCTACCTGCTTTTGTTGCTTTCTTGTGTGCACCATGTTTACCTACTCATTCGTGTATTCATTCCCCTCCTTCCTCCCATTCTTGTCACTTTTATTCCTCTTTAACTTTATTCATTTAATTAGATATATACCTGTTTAGAACCTCCCACATGCAAGGTTCTTATCTGTTCTGAACTTGTGTGTGTCTTGGTTGCTGTCTCAGTCATCTATATTTCAAATTAGGCACCTTGTCATTCCCTATATTTGTACTTCTATATAATAAGTGACTCTTTTGTCTGGATTTACTAATGTTGGTGTGCCCTCTCAAACCCCCATGTTGTGGTGCTGGATATTTGACCTGTTGTTGCCTTGCATATGCTTGGGTAAGCTCTCTACTACTTACCTATATCTCTACCCCTGATGTGCATTCGCATGCAATGCACACGTGCTTGTTTGTGGTGGTGGATAGGGTTTTGCTTTATAATAAGTTCACTCGGGCCTCAAACTATTGATCCTGCTGCTGCCTCCCAAGTGCTAGCACTGCAGATGTGGATTACCATTTTGAGCTGTGTTAAACATTTAAAAAATACTTATTATGTATGTGTATGGTGTTTTCTATGCATATTTATCTGTGGACCACATGAGTATCTGGTGCCCGAGGAGGCCTGAAGAGAGTACAGATCCTCTGGGACTTGAACTACCATGTTGTGCTGGGGGTTGACTACTCATTCCAGCTCCTAGTATACATTTTTCCACAAGCTTATAAAAAGTTTAGAAGACAGACTGTCAGTCAATTTCCAACTGCAATGCTTTGCTTTTAATGGGTATTAGCTGTTTATTGTACTGAATAGAAAAGGTTTTAAGGAAGCTTTAGGTACAGCTGAAGAAAGATATCAAAGAGAGGACGTCAAGGACTTGAGTCATCTTCAGAACTTTGTGGTTTCCCTTAGAAATGTAAGCTCAGAGAGGAGTGAAGCTCGCCGGAAACTTCGGGAATGTGATGGCTTAGTTGATGCCCTCATTTTCATTGTTCAGGCAGAAATTGGGCAGAAGGATTCAGACAGCAAGGTAAGTTAATGACTGAGTAAATTTTGTTCACAAGGTGACTGTGGTTCAGATCTTCCACTTCAGCTTATCAGATAATATAAAATACTTAGGCCAGCCCCTTCTTAAAATGGGCATTGAATTTAGAAGAAGCGGTGTGTGTATGGTTATGGGGTGTATAGTGTGGGCATGCAAGTGCAAAAGAGCAGAGGCCAGGAAAACATTGGTGTCCTTTGTCCCTCAGGTACTCTCCTCCCTATTCTTTTGAGGCAAGGTTTCATCTTGAAGTTCTAATTCTTTGGCTAGGCTGGCAGTAAATATACTCCAGCAATGCTGTCTCTGTTCCTATAGCAGTGGATTTACAGGTACATTCAAGATCATGCCTGGCTTGTTGTGTAGCAAGTGCTGTTAATGACTTTACCCTTTCCCCTTCTCATACATATATATTAAAGCTGCTTAGTAGCCTTCTAGGTTATACATTTTTTTAAGTAGGGAAAACAATGACCTAATTGTTACATCACTAAATAGTTGCAGAAGCCATTGTATGTCTGTAATTAGACCTTCTGTTAGCCTGAAGATAAACAAGAATTTTGAAGAACCTGAGGCACTGAGAAGGCAACCTGAGAGAAGATAGATTGAGTTATGCATTTTAGGATTGATATTTTAATATTCAATTATGGAGACAGAATTTCTTGGAAATCACCATAAACGGTCTCTTTTTCCAATTAAGCCTTCTGTTTTATATCCCTAAGCTTGTGGAGAACTGTGTTTGCCTCCTTCGGAACTTATCATATCAAGTTCACCGAGAAATCCCACAGGCAGAACGTTACCAAGAGACACTTCCAAGTGTGGCTAACAATACTGGGCCACATGCTGCCAGTTGCTTTGGGGCCAAGAAAGGCAAAGGTGAGTCTTAGTTCCTGCTCTTTAATATGGGACAGGAAGGAACACTTAGCTTTTTAGGTACTTACAGATAGTTGGGAAGTCAACCTAGTGGAGACTTGTCCTTTTTCTCTGCTGCTGCTCCCCTTGTTCTGGATGCTTTGATGGTGGTGGTGATGGTGGTTAGTGTATTGGCAGACGGGGCATTGAAAGACAAGAACTCAACTAATCTGGGGCCTTCTCCCTATTCCTCATCCTTCTCTGCTTTCTTGTGTACTTGCCCATGATCCTGTTGACATCTTTCTCCTGCGTTTTCTTCCTTCATTTCTCTCCTCGCTTTCCACCTTGGTGATGCACTGGAAGATGAGTGGTTCTCCAGAGGTGAGTGCAATCTTTTAAGGCGCTTATCTCCTAATTTGCATGTTTTGGTTATTACCTTCCAATAATATTTCCTTGTCTAACCCTTCCCTGTTGATGCATGTAGGAAAATTTTAGTTGAGGAAAGGCATTGAAATAAGTTTGGGTCTTCTGGGTTGTGGTTTTGACTTGCTATTTCTGGATAGCAGTCTCTATTATCAGAACTCTTGTTAGCAGCAAGAGTGGTTATCCTTTTTGTACCAGTCTACTGCCTGATTTTGGCCTTGTTTCTGCATCACCCCTGTTTGGACAGATACGTGTGGGGTTCTCTTCTTTTGCCTCTTTTGATGCTGCATCTCTGATCTGAAGATTGACTGAAGAATGAAAAGCTGTTTGAGCTGAAATTTTTCCTTTCTTTAAAAGTTCTTTACCAAATTCTCTATCATTCCCCCATTTTTATAGGGAAAAAGCCCACAGAGGATCCAGCAAATGATACAGTGGATTTCCCTAAAAGAACTAGTCCTGCTCGAGGTAAGTTTTCCTTTTTCTCAGTCTCCAGAGATCTCAAATGTGGTTTTTGCACATGGTAACACTATACTAACAATTCTCTCTGACTTGTTGGGTTTGAAGTGATGTTTAAAAGTAGTAGGAAAATTCCCAGTAAAGTCAGAAGCTAGGCTGGGTGTAAGAATGGTACCTGCCTACAAACTTGATACCTGGTGGCAGCTGAGGCAGTAGGATTGCTGTGAGTTTAAAGCCAGCTTGGGGTAGAGTGAGAGAACGCCCCCAAAAGAAAAGAAAAGGCACAGACATAGCTAGCTAAGTGGCAACTGTTTTTGGATCTTGAACTTTACTGTTAGAAGAAATCTCTTTATCACAGCTTAGATTTTTGGATCCACTAAATTAATAAATATAAATTTGCTTGCTTTCCATAAATATAAAAGGTGTTAGTTAAATGATGTTAAATCTCAGGCTGTCCTTTCATTTAGTCATATTCCTGGTGGGGAGAATTACTTAGTTAAATTAGAAATAATTTGTTTGAGAGGTTGAATTATTAAGCCTGACTATTCATGGTGAAAAACAAGGCTTAAGTTAGCTATGGGGTACAATTCAAGAAGGAAGGAGACAGGAATTGAATATGATAGAATTGATGTCTGTTTTTTTTGCCATGGACTAGCTGTTATTTTAGGTTTTGTTTTGTTTTTTGAGATAGGGTCACACTATGTAACCCTGGATTTCCTGGAACTCTTTATATAGACTGGGCTGGCTTGAGACTCATAGAGATCCATCTGCTTTTGCTTCTGCTTCCCAAGTGCTGAGATGAAAAGTGTGTATACTGCTTCAGGCTAGACTAATTATCCTTAAGGCATGGGGTCAGCTGGGCATAGTGGTACATGCTTGTAATTATAGCACTCGAGGCTACTCTAGCACTTGAGAGTGTAAGACTGGAAGATTAGCAGTTTGAGGCCAGTCTGTGTGACATTACAAGTCTCTGTCTCAAAAGACAAAACAAAAATCTAAGAAGAAAGAGACATGGAATCTAGCCTCTGAGTTTGCTGTGGAGCTCTTAGCAAGGTTGAAGGAGACTAATGATGGAGATGCAGAGTTGTAGGCAGCCAGAACCTGGTTTGTAGCCATTGATTGGCATCTTCTGCCTTGCCCTTTCTTGTACAGGCTATGAACTCTTATTTCAGCCAGAAGTGGTGCGAATATACATTTCACTCCTTAAGGAGAGCAAGACACCTGCCATCTTAGAAGCCTCTGCTGGAGCTATCCAGAACTTGTGTGCTGGGCGCTGGACAGTGAGTACCTCTGAGAAAATGGATTTGGAGATAGGGAACTTAGCTAACTAGTTTCTTGCCATTTGTAATCTTTTCACCACTCCTTCCCATGTGCTTCCTAGTATGGTCGATACATCCGCTCTGCTCTGCGTCAAGAGAAGGCTCTCTCTGCCATAGCTGACCTCCTGACCAGTGAACATGAACGAGTAGTGAAAGCTGCATCTGGGGCACTGAGAAACCTGGCTGTGGATGCTCGGAACAAAGAATTAATTGGTAAGGATTGGAATCAGTACCTGAATTCCAGCAAATGTTTAGTCATTTGTTGATGTCACCGAAGAGTAGGATCCCCCTTAGTTTATATAGCTGAGTGCTGGTTAAGGTTCTTGATTTAGTGATTCTTTAAAAAGTAAGAAGTGATGATTCTTCAAAAACATTATAGCCACTATTATTTCTTGAATATCTGCTATTTTTTCTCTTTCTTTAGATATTGTTAAGAATTTTTCTATTTTTTTTTATTTTATATAGCTAGTTAGTGGCAGAGCCCAAATTGTTGATTTTCTTACTAATTCATAAAGAAGACTCTGTCCCATTGAATTATCATATAATAGTATTGAACATACTGTCTTCGTTAGTTTGTGTGAAGAGATCAGGGAGTGTATTTGATACCTAGCACCACATTGTCTTAGTGCACTTGAAGGAGGTAGGGCAGGGAGTTCATGGCTATCTCATGTTCTTTGCCCCTTTGATATAATCTTATGTAATAATGAAGTTGATCTGTATGACCAGAATTTACATTTGGCCTGATTACTCTCAAAGGTATTGTAAGGCCCCTCTTGGCTTGACTGCCTTGTCTCCTGCATGTGTTACTTTTGTCTCACTGCTATAGGCAAACATGCCATTCCTAACTTGGTAAAGAATCTGCCGGGAGGTCAGCAGAACTCCTCCTGGAATTTCTCTGAAGATACTGTGGTCTCTATTTTGAACACCATCAATGAAGTTATTGCTGAGAACTTGGAAGCTGCCAAGAAGCTTCGAGAGACCCAGGGTATTGAGAAGCTGGTGTTGATCAACAAATCAGGGTGAGCTTATACATAATCAGAACTGGAAGAATTTGAGTGTGAGAGAAGAGTTTTCAGAAAGGAGCTGTCCTCTTCTGTCCTGTGAGATTACTTCCCCTTATATTACCCTGTGACATGTGGAGAGATATTGATCTATTTTCATTCTTAATGTTGGTCTATAAATTGATAATGGACTCTTGTATCAAATTAGTCTATATCAGTGTTTCAGACAGAATATACAATTTGGTGAAAATTTGATTTCACCCATTTTTACATTTTTATATTCTTGTGTTGTTAGAGCAGTGGTTCTCAACCTGTAGATTACAAGCCCTTTTGGGGTTGTCAAATGAGCCTTCACGGGGTGATCAGAAAACACATATTTATAGTATGATCCACAACAGTAGCAAAAGTACAGTTATGAAGTAGCAAAGAAAATAATTTTATGGTTGGGGTCATCACAACATGAGGGACTGTATTAAACGGTTGTGCATTAGGAAGGTTGAAAACCATTGTGTTAGAGGGTACAGGTTCAAGATTCCCTGGTCTTGAGCCAAACTGTATGGTGTTCTTTTTCCTCTACAGGAATCGCTCAGAAAAAGAAGTCCGGGCAGCAGCTCTTGTCTTACAGACTATCTGGGGCTATAAGGAGCTTCGGAAGCCACTGGAAAAAGAAGGATGGAAGAAATCAGACTTCCAGGTACAATAACTCTTGCCCAAAGCTTTGGCTTTTCTTTTCCTTTGGTCTTTGACTAGTGCCTCTGTCTTTGGTTTCTTCTGTTTCACTATTATATTAAATCCAAGTCTTTCAGATAGTGAAGACTTTATTTGCCACATTAGTTCTTAATACAGTGGTACTCATAGTCCTTTAATGTTGATCTTGCAGTAGATACTGGTGGTGGTGAATAGTGATGATGTATGGCCATTGTGATCTCTCTCTCCATCTAGTCTGACCCTTCCATGTGCTTACCATTCTCTGATTCTTCTGCCTCTATTCCCCCAAGTACTGGCATTATAGATACGTGCCACAGCCTAGCCTCAGATTATTTTTCTGAAGAGTTATAGTTGTTGATAGGAACCTAGAAGGGAAGATGATGGAGAAGGAAGTCAATGGTTCTTAAAGGCTTCTGAAGCAGGAAGTACATAGTTAGGTACATAGGAGGTAATAGAAAGAAGTGGGGCATTCATGTTTCTCTGACATTGAGTTTTATGTTTGCCTCCAGGTGAATCTAAACAATGCATCTAGAAGCCAGAGCAGCCATTCATATGATGATAGCACTCTCCCCCTCATTGATCGGAACCAAAAATCAGGTATAGTATCTAAGAGGTGCACCCTTCTCTTTTTAATGCTCTCACTATTATTTAATGTCTTACTAACTAAGCAATGGGGTATGTATTTATTTCTGAATAAGCTAGACACTGAAGAAGGGAATAATGCTTTGCCTCTGGATTATAATGTGTTTGAATTTAGAAATTAAAACAGGAAAACAGGCAGGGGAGGGTGTGATGGTGCACACTTGTAATCCCAGTCCAGGACTCAGAGATGGAGAAAGAAGGATCAGTAAGTATATCAAGACCAGCCCTGGCTACATGAGACTCTGTCTCAAAAGAAAATAAAACCAAAATCAAAGCAGTTGGTGAACCTGAGTGTGGCTCCTCTATTTGCCTGTGAACTTAGAAAGCAAGGCATAGTTTTTCTGTTTAATTTCTTCCTCTTAAATTTCTGTATTGTGTTGATTAATATTCTTGGTTAATTACTAACTAAAAACTGACAATGAGAAAATTATTATTTCTAGTGCTTAGAGAAAAACACCACTATTACTATTTTAGCTTATAGCTCTGTGTGTGTGTGTGTGTGTGTGTGTGTGTGTGTGTGTGTGTGTGTGTGTGTGTGTGTGTGTGTGTTGTGTGCGCGCACGCGTGCACGTGCATTCATGTTTTCATGTTCCTGTGGTATGGGGATTGAACCCAGGGCTTTCTAGGTAAGTGTTGTATGTCCCTAACTGAATTAGAGTTTTCAAACCACTTTACCATAGATGAATTATGTATTTTGTATTATATGTATTTTCTCTTTCACTGAAAGTATGTACTATAATCCTTCTTAATGATTTTGGCTTTTGGTTTGACCCATAGCTTTGGAGTGTAGTGTAAGGGCCCCAAGACTCTTGGACATATGTGCTGATATAAAAACAGTGGTGCTTGCTGCTGGTTGCTCAACATGAATGAGGGTAGCAACACTGATCTGAACAAGTTATTTTCATTACCATATACTCTATAAAAAGCCATCTTCACTCAGGAACATCCGTGGTGGAGCTGTAAACATTAATACCCCTAAGTACACATCATTTAGATGTATAGTGCTAATGAGGAAATGGGCAGCACTTGTGCTGTGTATGGAACTACTGTCTTGAGACAGACTATAGATGTTACTTATTTAGAGTATACTATTTTACTTTATGAAGCAGCTGAAACATGGTTATTTGGTAAGCATTTCCTCAAAAATGAACATGGAAACCTTATCACTTTGGTTAAAAAACTGGGGCCAAAGCCAGGTGGTGGTGGCACTGCACTCTTAATCCCAGTCCTTGAGAGGCAGAGGCAGCGGCAGAGACAGGCAGATCTCTTGTGAGTTTGAGGCCAGCCTCTGCAGAGTGAATTCCAGGATGGGGAAAGGGTTACACAGAGAAACCTTGTATCAGAAAAACAAAACAAAGCAAAACAAAAAAACCAACAACAACAAATAAAATGACAGTTATTTACTTCCTGAGTAAACAATATAACAGTGTGATTTTTCACTGAGTGTGGTGACTCATCCTAGCACTTAGAAGACTGACACAGTGAGATTGCCCTTTGAAGCCTGCATGGGTTACACAGAAGGATCTAGGCCAGCCTGAGATGTAGAATAACTGTCTCCTCCTCACCCTCACCCCACACCCACTGTTCTCCCCCTCCCTGAAAAAATCATACCCATGTCATTGAGCTTGGTAACTTCCCAGTACTTAGAAGGCTTTTTGTAGGGCCATCAAGGTGGCTAAGCAGGTAGACTCACTTGTTCCAAAGCCTGACAACCTGAGTTCCATTCTTGAGAGAGAATTAACTCTTGAAAGTTGTCCTTTGACTACCCTATCCGCCTCACAGTATGGATGGACACACACACACACACACACACACACACACACACACACACACACACACACACACACACAAAATGTAATAATACAAAAATAAAACAATAAGGTGTTAAGAATAGAAGTATCAAATTAAAAATGACTTTTATGATTATATAAGTGGTGATATAAATGTGTTTTAAAAATACACATGCATACTAAAATGTGTTAATTTTATAACATTTGCATAATTCTGTAAACCATCATCTTGCAGGGAGACAATGCTATGATATTTTAAAATCCCGTATGAGTAAATGTTCCATTCAAGGGCACACAGGCTAACCCATCAATGTTTTATGATTTTTCTTGAGACAGGGTCTTGCCATGGACCCCATGATTGCCTGGAACTCATAATGTATAACCAGTGATTCCCCTGCCTCTGCCTTCTAAGTGCTAAAAATTATGGGAGTGTGCTCATTAACCAAGGTTAAAAGAGGTATACAAAAATGTTAAGCAGTGCTCTTATCAAATTTATTAGTATTGTGGTATGTGTTGTGGGCACACATATACTGTGGCTTTCATGTGGAGCTCAGGGGACAACTCTGTGGTGCTGGTTCTTGTAATTTTGCATGGCTTTTGGGAATCAAACATAGATGTTGACATTTCTGAATATAGCAATGTGTACTTATTCCACACAGATAAAAGCCCTTTGCTCTTACTTTATTCTGTGTGTGTGTGACTGGGGACTGAATCTAAACTTCTGGTGGCTAATGCCATACCTACTTTTGAGCCACATCTTCAACTGAGACCTTCATAATTTTGAAGACTAAAGAGGCTTTGATATATAATGGCTTAGATTGCTGAAGTGATGTTTGTTTATTTTGTTTGGGTGTGTAGGTACATATATGGAGGTCAGAGGACAATTTATGAGTCGGTTCATCCAGGGATGAGACTCAGACCATCAGGCTTGGCAGCAAGTACTTATCCATTGGCAGTCTTCTGGCCTCTGAGATGTTCTTGTATTTAGGTTTCTGTAGGAAAGTGAGATCAAAGTCCTGTGAGGGCTTTCCTGTAACTGTAGGTTGTGATTAGTACTTGGCCCATTGTATGTGTTGAGTAAAACTTGGAGTAAAGGCAGGGAAGAACGGCATGCCAGAGAGAAATGTCTGCTTTATATAGATTTTGGTATATTGGATTTTGATTTGGATAACTTTCTAATTCCATATAGATAAGAAACCTGACCGGGAAGAAATTCCAATGAGCAATATGGGGTCAAACACAAAATCATTAGGTAGGTGATGAATTCCTGTCTAATGTTGCAGAATAGTGTTTAATTGGGGTGAGTAGGTATTTTCTCCTTTTTCTTTTCTCTTTTTTGAGACAGTGTTTCAAGTCACATAGTCTAGTCTTGTATTCACTGCTGTTGAGGTTGATCTTGAACTCTGATCCTCTGGCCTCCACTTCCCAAGGGGTGTGATTATAGATATGCGCCACCATGCCTGGCTTTTTTTTTTTTTTTTTTTTTCCTGTAGCTTTTTGACCCCCTAAATATCCTTATTATTTACCATCTCTGAAGTATTGTGATTAATAATCTTCATTTGAAAGGATATCTGGAAATATAATAAAATTTGATCAATGTACTCTTCTCACATGTTGCTCTCACATGTTGCTCTCACATGTTGTTCTCACATGACCTTTCTTAAATTTTCTTAGAACGCTTAAAAATTATTTTTTAAAAATTATTGTTTATTTTTTGAGGCAGGTTTTCTCTGTGTAATCCTGCTTGTACTGAAACTTAATTTGTAGATAAGGTTGACCTTGAACGCACAGATATCTGTTTGCTTCTGCCTCCCCTGTGCTGAGATTAAAAGTGTTCACCACTGCCATGCCTGGCTTATTTATTTTATTTTATGTATATGAATGTTTTGCTGGTATTTTGTTTACCATGTGTGGTGCTTCATGCCCTCAGAGGTAAGATCACCTAGAACTGGAGTTAGGGCCAGTTGTGAACTACCATGTGAGTGATAGGAGCCAGCCCAGACCCCTCTGCAAGAGCAACAAGTGTGCTTAACTGCTGAGCCATCTCTAGCTTCCTCTAACCTTGAACTTTTTTGATCCTCCTAACATGTTCTCAGAAAGTCTTGATGTGTCCATATAATCTGCCCTGATCTCTCTCTCCTCTCTTTCTCTTTCTCTCTTCTGTCTCACTCCTTTCTCTCTTTTCTCCTTACTTTCAGTTGATCTACTTGCTGGGTTTTTTTTTTTTTTTTTTTTCAAAGGTAGGTTCTCACAGTCCAAGTCAGCTGTGGACTTACAATACAGCTGAGGATGATCTTGAATTCTTGGGCCTCCTGCCTACCTGCTATTCTATCTCATCATTCTACTTTATTATTTGTTATTATTAGGGTTTCCCATATTTCAGAATGACATTGAACTCACTATAGAGCTGAGGGTGGTCTTGAACATCTGTGGGTCCTCATCCCTTCACCTTCCCAGTGCTGTAATTGTAGGTTTACATCAGGATCCAACACACTGTGCATTATTTAAAAACCTTCTACTGGAACGTCCTTCCCCTTTGCCCTTCTAATTTCTTCTCATTCCCAAAGGCTAAACTCAAGTTGTGTTGTGCTTTGTCAGTTCCTTCCAATTGCAGCTTACTTCTCTGTCTTTTCCTAATTTCAGAACGGTCTGGTCTATAAGCAAGCCCAATGTCTTTAGTGTATTACCCACTATAGGATACATTGTTGTTGTTCATTATTATCCTTTTGTTGTTTTTGCAGTGGTGAGAATTGAGTCTAGGCTAACCACTCAACCATTCCCAGTACTGGGTATTTCACATATATTTCTTTTCCCCATCATATTCCAGTTAAGTTTAAAAAGCATCAGTCTTTATGCTTTGGAGCACCTGGAACAGCTAGCCCACTTCTCTATTGAGATGCCTAATTCATATACAGTGTATACTAGAGAGACTATATTGTTTCTGTATACTTTTTTCTCTAGATAACAACTATTCCACCCTGAATGAAAGAGGAGACCACAATAGAACACTGGATCGATCTGGGGATATGGGTGATATGGAACCATTGAAGGGAGCACCCTTGATGGTAAATCCTTGTTATATACTTACTGCTGTGTAAATAAGACTGGTAGTATTTTGAAACTGTATGATATGAAATGGGGAAAGAAAAGAGAAAGACAATATCTTTCTTTGGTAGGTATTTTTAGGAAAAATGTAGAGGTTTTGATGCATCTTGAATTTTCTTGGGATGGTCTTTGCAAGTGTTACTGATGTGACTAACATTAACTAATCTGTTCTCTCATACATTTCCCTATTCTTGCACTTACCTTGAGGGTGTTTTAACCTTTTTATTTTTAGCAGTGTTTGTTTACAAACTTTGGGATTTTCCTAACTGGCACACAGTTAGGGGACTTACCTTGGCTCTCTTACTAACAAACTGCATGTGTTCACAGCAGGACGAGGGGCAGGAATCTTTGGAGGAAGAGTTGGATGTGTTGGTTTTGGATGATGAGGGGAACCAAGGTTCTTACTCCCCCGTGGTATGTCCTCCAGTCACTCCTAAAATGGTCCTTAATAAAGAGACCTCTGTATGCCTATTCTTTGCCAATCATGCTGATCTGATCAGGCCTGAGACACTTGTCTGAGCCATGTGGGGCCCAAGGATTTCTGCTTTTGTGACCCTGACCTCTTCAGAGCTGGGTGCAGTGGGTGATCTGGTTCTTTGTTGTGTGCTGCTTTCCTGACTCTAGATTTGTTTTACTGCCTTGTTTTCCTCCAGGTCTTCCTGTTCTCAACCTTATTAACAGCTTTCTCTCTCTCTTTTTCCCTACAGCAGAAGATATAGCACCACTCTACCTGCTCCATCTGGGCATATAATATATTACTTTTATTTTTTGGTGGTGAAATGGACTGATGATTTTTTCCTTTCTTCGCTGGACTATTGTGCCAACTGCCAGGCTGCCTCCTACCCTTATAGCCCAGAGTGGCTGCCTTCATTCCATCAATTCCCAACACCTTCCACTGAAGTTTAATTGTCCTGTCTTCCCATCCCCTACCTCCAGTTTCCCCAAGAAACCCGACTCAGTTATTTGCATATCTTGAGAAACTGCTGCAGATTAGCTCTTTTTGCCAGCCCTCCCTGGACTCTTGGCTTGTGTGGGAGGGAGAGAGAGAGTGGAACTCTTCGCTGGACACTGTAAGAACTGAAAATTGCACACTGTATATGCAGCATTCTGACAAACTGATGATTTTTAATCAAGACTTTCTTTCTGGTGGGGAGGGAACTTTTAATTTTGTTTTGGATAATGGGAAATGTGAGTTCTTCCCTTATCTAGCGGCTATTTTTGAAGCCAAGAAGGCTGGAAACATTGGCACATTCCACCAGCAAGGGCCCTCGAGTAAGTGAGGTACTCACTCCTCAAACTGGGATTGAGAGCTCTTGTTCTCCTGTCTGAGACAGGGACCACAAAGGACCTACAGACTCCATCTCTTCTGTCAGCTTCAGGCCAACCTTGGGGTGCTGCCCTGACCAAGGCTGTCCTCAACCATCCTCTCTTACCCTGTGATAAATCTGCTAACTTGACCTGGCTGTTTGCAAGAGGCTATGTAGAAAAGAGAATGCCATGGAACACTTCTTGCTTGAGAAGAAACAGATTGTCTATTGGGGAGAAGATGAACCTCTAGGAAGAAGTAGAAGAAATATACATGAAGCAGTTAGTCTGAGACTGGCAGGAAGCTTCAAAGCTGGCTTTCCCCACCTTCCCTGCCCCTTTTCCTTTATAGGCTTGTCCCTCCTCCTCTCCCTCCCTGGATTTGTTGGCCAACTACAAGACTTGTACATAACTCCTTCCCCCTTTGCCCTTCTAAGGTAGGAGTTGCCCTGGCTTTGCCTCCTCTTTGTGCCTTTGGCCTGGGGTGCATCTCCTTCCTCTCTTCCATGTGCCTTTCTTTGCCTCTGCAGTCTCATTTCTCATGATTTTACAAGTTAGATTTTGTTATTTTCTTAACCACCGTTGACCCTCAGTAGCTGAAGGAAAGAAGAGGAGTGATGAACTAAGGAACCTCAAGTCTTGGGGTTGTTATAGCTTCTGATTTAGCCACAGCAGACTTCTGCTCAACAGTGTGCAGTGGGGATTGGTGACTATCCCATCCTGATTTAAGTCTCAAAGTGAGGCTGGTAGGAGGGAATACCGTGACTCTTATTAGTTGTCCCCAGTTCCCATCATCTCTGAAAGGTTATAGGGAATTAAAGCTCTCTGTCCAGTTTCTTTGCCTCCATTATACCCTTTCCAATTGTAGGGAATGTTACAGGTTGGGCTAGAGAATCAGCTACTATATGGGTGTTTTTTTTTTTTGTTTTTTTTTTTAAATTTTTTTCCTTATTTGCTTTCATTCCTTAATCTAAAAAGCTCTATTCAATGCAACTGGAATTCTTTATCCCTCTTGTCCTGTTCCTTAATATATTGAGGCTATGGGGTAGGAGAAAAGTGCACAACCCACCAACCCCCTTCCCTATGCATTACAATCCCCCCTCTTTTATTTTTATTTTTTCTTCTCTCCCATTTCTTCCCACTGCCATCCACCTTTTCTGGCAAACAAAAAGGAGCCTCTATCTGTGGCCCTCAGGGTACACTGCACAGGGAGCCTCCCCCCAGACCTGGCTGTGTTCCCATTTCTCTTGTCCCCCTCTGCTCTCTTCCTGGTGCTCTTGTTTAGGTGGGGTGTGGGTACTAGAATAGCCATGGGCGTTTGGGGACCTGTAACTGGTTTTTTTTGTTTTTGTTTTTGTTTTTTTGTTTGTTTTTTGTTTTTTCCTCTTTCATTTATAAAAACACTAAACATTCAATTTCAGCAAACCAAAAATCCTACCTTCCCACCGAACACTAATAAGGGGCATGTCTTCTGCTCTGTATCTTTTCTCTTTTTCTTTCTCTCTTGTTAATGCTTTTAAAAACAAATGAGTTTTTTATATAAATAAAGTTTTTAAAGTGTGTATGTAGGAGATCTGTGTCATTTCTTCACTTTGAGCTGCATTTCTTCCCTCCTTTTCATCTTAGTTATTTTGGTATCAATGTTCTTTTTAATTTCAGGGCTGCCAGAAGGAAATTGTCTCAGGATGCGTTTACTTTTGTTTTGGTCCCAGTTCTTATCAAGGAACATTCTTTGGAACACCCCCCTGCCCCCAGAACCTTAAAGTTAATCAATGGCTGAAGTAGAGCAAAAAATGTTATTGCTAATAGGTATAAGAACTGAAGAGTGTACACTGATAAGCTTCCTTATTCTCTGGCGTTTTTTTTTTTTTTTTTTTCATATCATTTGACAAAATCAACGACAAACAAAGCCTTCTGAAAACATGGCTCTCTTGAACACAATAAACGGAATCTAGAGGGTTAAAGCTAGCAATCCCAACTGCCACCTTAGTAAATGTGAAAGAGTTCAAAGTCCTCTGCACATGAGCACTAATCACAGGCTGCATGGAGTGGGTCAGGCTGTTTGATAGGATATCCTGACAAATTGTATATGGCTGGTTAACAGAAAGGAGATTACTGAGAGTTATCTTTATGGCAGATGCCAAAAATTCAGACTCATAGGAAGATACTTTTCCAGGGCCCTTAATGTGCTGTCATATAGTTTAAAAACTTCAAGAGAATTTGTGTAAAATGCCTATTGTATACTCACATCTTCAGTTAAAATTATTTGGCTGTCCAAGATCACCACATTATACTAGATTTAAGTATGAGAACATTTTTGGACTTGAGACCAGGCAACCCCTACAGTAGCTTGTACATGAAGGCTTGATTTGCACTAATACCCGTAGTCTTAGACGTAGTGAAGAATAAAATACAAAGTCAACAACATAAGAGTTTGCTTTGCAGCAAGATTTGGTTTCTATGCATGCCAAAAACCCTGGCCATTGGTATTGTGGTAGATAGAAACTGTACTGCAGGCTGGCCTCAAGCTTATGGCCCTCCTGCCTGTCCCAGTGCTGGGGTTATAGGTGCATGTCACTAGGTTCAGCTACATACATTTCCAAAGATGTAGGTCATTTGAGTTCTGATGGTGCATACCTCTAATCCCAGCTGGTGGACACCAGCCTGGGCTACATAGCAAGATGGTCAGTCAATCAATCAGTTATTCATGCTCATAGCTAAAATGAAATACTGAAATAACTGGTCTATAAAAGCCCTATATGTTAAGTTTCTTTTGGTTTGTTTGGCTTTTAAAAACAAAGCTTCATTCTGGAGCCCTGGCTGACTTGGAACTCACTATGTAGATCAATCCTCCAGCCTTTGACTCCTAGGTACTGAGATTATGGATTTGTGCAATGTTGCCTGATTTTCTGATAAGTTTCTTGACAGACATGATGGTGTTTTTGATGCCTCTTGATACTTCTTGCTCATTCTAACATTTGAAACCTTTGGAATTTGTTTCTTTATGGCTCTTCTTAATAGTTTTTTTTGGGGGGGGGTTGGCTTTTTATTTTATGTGTATGAGTGTTTTGTCTGCATCACATGTGTGCAGTTTCCAGAGAGATCAGAACACAGGGTGTTGGATCATCTGGTACTGGAGTTAGAGTAGACGGTTGTGAGCTGCCATGTGGATGCTGAGAACAGAACTTGGGTGCTCTCTGGAAGAACAGCCAGTGCTCTTAACTGCTGCCTCTTTTAGTACTTTTTGAAGTTTTTTTCTTATTTCTATGTGAGTGTATGATTGTGTGTGCTAGTGGTGTGGGTGGCCCTGCAAGGCAGAGACGGTACCAGATCCCCTCAGAGCTAGAGTCACAGGCAATTGTTAACCGCTAGCTGTGGGTGTTTGGAATGGAACTTGGGTCCACTGGACCCAAAGCAAGTGCTTTTAACTGCTATTCTATTTCTATCTCTCCATCCCCCTTAGTACTTTTTTTTTTTTTCCATAAATCAGTAGATCCAGTTTTACAAACCTGAGCAAGTATGTAAGAATTACCTGGCCTGTTGGTTGAAAATTTGGATTCCAGAAATTGGCTGTGGTGAAACATGTCTCTAATTCTAGTATTTGGAAAACTGAAGCAGGCTTGCTGTAAATTTGAGGCCATCCTGGGCTATATTGTCAGATTCTTATCTCAGAACCCTTATAGCTCTAAGCTAGAGTGCTTGCCTACAGGCACAAGACTATGGGTAATATACTAACATCACAATCCCATGTTTCACTTTGGAAATTGATTCATAGGTTCCTCTCAGGAATCTGAACCTTGTAGAGTGACATAGGTTGTCATGCATGTGGTTATCTACCTTGAAACCCTGGTCTAGGACACTTGCATATTTTCCATGTGGAACTTGAGATGATTAACTAACTCTTGGCAATAGTAGTGAGTATAGATAATATGGTGATGATAAAATAAGGTAATTAATAAAAGGAAACATTTGTTTCAAAGGAAGTGCAGAGGCTGTGGGTTCTAATATTTTTCTTATCCTTCACATCAGGTAATTCCCAGACTTCCTAGGGCAGGCTGTCCCTGAATATGGTGTCCTTTAAGGTAGACAGGATGTCCTGGATTATAATGAATTAATGAACTGCTTCTGTCTACAAAAGGGTACTTCAACTAGGAAGCAAATGGCTCTATTGTCCAAAGCCAAAGAGGTCAGGTATGAAAAGGAATTATTCCTGAAAGAGGCCCTAGTTCAAGAAAACATAAACATGAAAGAAATAAGATACTGCCTGAAACAAGCTTCTTTTCATAGAACAGACTTCTTGACCGCTGTTACCAAACTCTCCCTTAAAAATATATCAGCTCATGATTACTGGTAGACATGAGAGGAAAGAAAGCTGGAGAAGCTAGGCACATAATTGCCAATGGGAAGAATCACTCTGTTTGCATTGTGACAGTTTTTATTTTGTGTAGCATACAATGACCAGGTCCAATGTACCACAAGTGAACTTCATGGAGAGTTTCACCATACTGCTGTGATTGATTGTAGGAATTTCAAGCCTTTTTGTTCTTTTTCTAGTACTTTCAAGTACTATCCTTGTCTCTATCCATTTCTGGTTTTATTGCAACAAAGGACAGACACTTCCACTTTGAAGACACAAAGGCTATGTCTTGCTGCCCTTCTTTGCTATCTCTAGTGCTAATGAACACACAGTCGAATGCTGTAATGTACCTGAGGAGAAGGAGTTTAGGTGCAACTCCTATGTTCCAGTTGCTTCCTGTACACTTCTTGTCTTCATCTTTTTGGTTTTTTGTTTGTTTATTTTTCTTTATGGCATTTTCAAACAATTTGTTTCACCACTTATGCTCTTCATCTGTATCATCCTTTTGGCCCTTCTTGTGTTGGTGGTGTTGGTGTTGGTCCTTTTTTACTATTCAGGCTTTTGCTTTTGAGCAAAGGGAAGTAGTATGCTAGATAAATATTTATTTAAAAAAATGTTCTCACTTCTGTCTTGTTGGGGTTGAATTCAGGGCTTCACATATTAGGCAACACTCAACACTGAACTGCATCTAGCTGTGTATTAAAAAAAATAACAATAATTGTTTAAATACATTGCTGAAGAGGCACAAAAGAAAGCTGATTTAAACAAAGCCAAGACTGGAATCCTTGCAAGTATCTGATAAACCAGCTTTACTCAGAGTTATTGCCAAGCACAGCATACTTTAAGTTTCTAAAGAATGTGGGAAAGTGGGAAGGAAAGAATCCACATAAAGCTGAATACCCCCAGCACAAAGATGAATAAATACTCATGATCAGATGGTTTGCTATGTAAACCTTGTGACCCAAATTCAATGCCTGGAACCCATATAAATGTGGAAAGAGAAAACTGACCCCACAAAGTGCGTACACACCTATTACACAAGTAACCCTTTGAGGGAGACAACAAAATTTTTCCTGATCTTGATAAAATGTGGGAGGGTGTGAAGTCCAAATTTAGGCTACCTGTGTGACTCACAAACTAGTAAACTTTCAAGTGGTACTTCGTTGGCCAGAAGTTGGTGTGTTTCCTCTAAGGGTTCAAACACAACTCATAAGATTCAACCAGGTGCTCAAAAACCACATGAGTATAAATGGGGTTAGAAGATGCATAAACCAGCCCTTAAATAACTTTGGATGTTTGTTTGCACTAGCATGGTCTATAACATGACATGGCTTAGGGTCAGTGAGTTCCAGTGGAATGCACATTCAAGAAGGCTTACTGTTCAAAGCCCTGGTTAAGGATGTAAATATAAGCTTTACACAAAGGTGGCATGTAATTAGAAGCTGGACAGAAGAAAATCAACATGCTGGACAATGAGGACATGTATGTTGGAGGGTAATTAGAGCAGAATTCTGATATTCTTGTGTACGCGCCTACCCCTGCCAGCAAGGAAGACGCGACTCTGGGTAGATCTTCATGCAGTTTTAATCAGGATCCTTGAAACATGTTTCCTCTGATCTGCGAGAGCCTGGGGGACCCCTGCACAGGCTTAAATACCCTTGAGCTAACCAACCCCAGTGAGCCACGTGGACCCTGCAGATAGGCTACTCTAACGCGGAAGCAGACAGGCTGAACAGACTTAACCAAATAAGGGCTTATTTACGACAGAGAGCCCTCACCAACGGGAAGGTGTAAGGCGGAAGCCAGTACCACTTTAAGGCGTGGCACTTTGCGGCTCTCTACATTCTTGCTTTGGAAGAAAAGTACAGATACTGATGAATAATTTTTGTGAAATTAAGTGTCCATATTACCTATATTCAAAGAATAGAAATAGAACGTACACCTTCCAAAGAAAAGCAGAAGGGCAGAGGTGTCCTTAAAATTGTTATTTCATCTGATGGAATGAGCTAGGCTTAAGGGCTGCAGCAATATAGGAAGGATGTGTGTCATCCTAGTGCTGGGGTTACCATCCAACAAATGAACAGATGTGTGCAGAAAAGAACAAGGGTAGAAAGCAAGTGTAGAGATAGGGAAGAAGTCTGAGTTTCCCAAAAGGCAAAGTTAACTGAATAAAGCTTTTAGTAGCTACCAAGTGAATTGGCCATGTAGGATGGAATACTTCAGGTCTTGCTGCCTCGTTTTCTAAATTGATGACAGTTTGAAAATCTAGCTTCCTACATTCTAATAGGGCTTGATCCAAACAAAGTAGGGCTTAACTAAAAATGTAGACCGCCCTTTCACAGGATGGAGTTGTACTTTTTTTTTTAAAGTTTACTTTGTGTGTGTGTGTGTGTGTGTGTGTGTGTGTGTGTGTACGCGCGCGTGTGCGCGCATACATGGAGGTCAGAAATCAACTTTGGTTGCTTCTTCTATTGCTCTCTACCTTACTTTGGAGAAAAGTCATTGAATCTGAAACTCACTGGTTGGCTGTCTCATTGTACCCAAGACTCATTGATTGGCTACATTGGCTGGCCAATAATCTCCTGGGAAACACCCATGTAACTTTCCTAGTATTGGGAAAATGTGTAACTGGATTTAACATGGGTGCTGAGAGTCTGACTCTTGTCATATGCTTGCATAGGCAGCGCTTTTCCTCAGTCATGAGTTTTACCTTCTTTCAGAGACTGCTGGCTTTAAGGTAAGAGAGCCAATGAGGAACATTGTACTATTCCAGTCCATTTCAGCACCATTCAATATTTCCTGGCCTCAAAGTCTTTCTCAGGCCCATTAGGAGAGGTTTTGGAATGCTAGTGCTCCATCAAGAGACACATTTGTAATAGATACTCTCCTAAGTAGAGCTTATCCATGGTGCATAGCTTGGATTTTATATGGACTCTAGATGTGCTATCTAATGTCTTATTCAAATGCTGATTGTTTAATCATCTGTTTGCTTGTTTTTGTTTTTTGTTTTGTCTTTATTGAGGCTAGTGTCTGTTCAGCGAACTCACTCTTGTCATAAAGGTTATGAGCACAGGCCCCCTTCCTTAAGAGACCTTGAAGAAAAATTTGAAACAGTGATGCCACTAGATCACTGTTACAGAGAACAGTGTAGTTGGGAAAGATTGTGTGACCAACTACAGGAAGATGCATGATTTGGAGCAAGAGGTAATGATAGCTTAGACCACTGGGGCATATTATAAAAAAAGTTTACCAATTCAAGGTGTATGCAATAATGATAGTAATAGCCAGTGTTTCTCCCCTCCACCTTCTCTTCCTCTCCTTCTTCCTTCCCTGTCTCTTGTCTTCCTCTCCTTTCATCTGTCCCTCTGGACTTGAATTTGAGGCTTTGAGTGATCTAGGCAAACTCCCCACCATCCAGTTTCACCCACAACTCATTTTCACTTTTGAGATGGAATATCAGTGAGTTGCAGATTGGCCTTGCAACTGTGACCCTCCTACTGAATTCTGCCCACTGGACTTACAGGCCTGCACCCACACGTGCTGCTAGTTCTTTCTGGGTAAGATACTTTCAAATCCTTTGTATGTAGAAGGTAATGGCATGAATATATAATACAAAATAATCCTAAGGCTAAGCTTTGTGCTATACACTTTATTCCAGCTTTATATTTACTACAACTTGATGGATGTTCATATCTTAGAGATAAAGAAGTGAAATTTAAAGAAGTCAACTAACCTGCCAAGGTCACATTTTAGTTAGGTCTTATGTGCTCCAGATATCCCTTGGACTCACCATGTAACCAAGGCTGTCTTCACCTCCTGAGTAATGTGATTATAATGTGCACTATTATGTGTGGCTTAGGATGCTAGGGATTTGATAAGAGGGCTTTGTGCATGCTAGGCAAGTGCTCTACCAACAGAGCTACTTCTTAGTACCACTTTTGCCCTAGTCCTCATTCCCATGCTCAGTCCTAGAGCCTTTGTTTTTTAAACTACCAATCTCAATGGCTTGTGATGCCTGAAAGGCAGAAATAATGGAACACAAGGTGAGGCACTAAGGATGAGTTAAGGGTGTTATTCTGGTTGCTGGCTGGTATTTGCCACAGACCGAAACAGGAAATGGTGTTGAGTACAAGGTGACTAGAAAAGGTTTAGTACAAGTAGTCTTTAATAAAACTTAGTGTGTACAAAACTAATCCCAGCCCTAGGGAGGCTGAGGCAGGAGGATTTTAGAGGCCAGCCTGGGCTACCTAGCAAGATCTTTCAACCAAGCAACACTAAAAAAAAAAAAAAAAAAAAAAAAAAAAATAGTTGGAGGTGACTGTGAGACACTGAGGCAGGAGTATGCAATGAGTAGTTAGATATTTGTAGAACTCAAGACAGGGCTGGATCTAGATAGAGATTTGTTGGGCAGCCTTTGGGCTGTACTGTAAGCTGTGGTAGCATGTAAATTCCCTAAGAGCAGAGGGTTTAGATTCAAACTCTGGTTATATGTACGTATTTAAGTGGATGAAGTCCTGAAAATGGGAGCTGGTCTTCACCCTGTTTGAATATGATGCTTTTCCTACAGTCTGTTCTACTATATTGATCTTGGTCTATGGTCTAGAATCCCAGAGGGAATGATTTCGATTTCTGTTTAACTCTCTTTCCCCTGGTTATAAACTGGGGTTTAGAATTCTGAGAGACCAAAATAGGGATGGCCATCTTACCATGTCCTGGACTGTCCTGTCTCATCCTGTTCTCTCAATCGTTCTGTGGTCCCCACCCATCTTTTTATTTCCAGTGGAAAAGGCTGGCACACTGGGGTGAGAACTCACAGATTTTTTTACTTGTAACCCATGCTTCCTCTGAGTCCCAGCAGACTTACTGCAAATTTACTGTGGTCAAATAAGACCAATGCATATGTAGGTGTGCCCTTACCATGTAGCTCTCTACTGAAATACCCCACACAAGGTCAAGTAGGTTCCAAACATGGCAGTGCTTAGTAACCACCAGTGATGGCAGAGATAATGTGTGGTGCCCTCTGCTCTTGGGGCCCATCATCAGCTGAATCCTGGCCTCCTGCAGAAGGCATGCATCTTCAGACCTGTCATAGCCCAACTCCACACAACTTCATATATTGATCATTTTTGCAGAATTTTGGCTTAGGAGCTAATGTACTTTGATAGTAGAGCAAATGCCTGTCATGCATGGTCCCGAGTTTAATACCCAGGTCAGACACATTCTTACTTGTAAGCATTGACGTAAGTATTTTTAAAGCAAAAATTAACATAGCAGATGGGAGAATTAAATTTTTTTCTTTTGTGCCACTCCTTTTGTCTGTGCTTTCAGGCATTTTTCTCTCTGTTCCCACAGCATAAACCTGCTTTGAGCAGTGGCTTCACATATTCTACATAACCCATGGTCTGTTTTCCTCATAAAATATGCCTGCTTTATGTTCCTGATGACTGACTATTTTACCATTGGTCTGTGTCACATCTTTATTTAGGCCTGTTTCTTCCTGCTTCTGAAGCATCCTTTTTATGGCCACTATGGAAACTGTAGAGGCTGAGTCCTCAGGAGACAAGTTCTTAATCTGGAACCCAGGACCCTCTAGGTAGGATGAGCTGGTTGTGACCATTCTTGCTCACCTCTCCTTATGGTCCAGCCTGGTAGTCCCTTTCCTTCCCTCCCCAGAAGATGTGTAAGAAAACCTGTTTCTGTTCTATGCCCCTGGCCAGAGATGGTAAGCATCCTTCCTTTCCTTCAGAACATACCGAAAGGAAACCGTTTTCTTTTACATGTTTATTTTTATGTGTGTGGAGTTTCGTTTGCATGTATATTTGTGTATCACAGAGGCCCGGAGAGGGCTTTGGATTGCTTATAACTGTAGTTAGAGACCTTCTAAGCTGCCACATGGGTTCTGGGAATGGAACTCAGGTTCTCTGCAAGAGTGGCAAGTATTTTTAACTGCTGAGCCATCTTTTCAGCCCTCAAAGGGGATTTAACTGTTTTAACCCCTTATTTTATTGAAAACAAGAGTTTCCCTGCCTCAGATCCTCAGCCTTAATATGTCTGGCATTGCATGAGTACAAAGACAAGAGGGTTTGCAGTGGGCGTTGAATCCTACCTGATTGCTAGAAAGCTACTATCTATTTCTGACCTATGTTTGATGGAATCCTTAGGAAGGACTCTGGCTCACCCTGGTTCCCACCTTGTCTTCTGAGTAGTTTTGAGACCTCACACTTTGGGCATAGTTAGTGCCTGACTGAATGCTTTGGTAACCTGGATCCAATTTTACACTTTTCTTCTTCCCACAGTATCCTTTAGTTTGAGCTGGGCATAGTGGTACAGACCTTTAATTAATCCCAGCGCTCAGGAGGCAGATCTTTGTCCGTTTGGGTTTAGATGGGTCTACGTGGCGAGTTCTAGAACAGCCAGACTACATAGAGAAACCCTGCCTATAAAAAGGAAGGAAGGGAGGGAGGAAGGAAGAGGAAATTACCTCATACATCAACTTCTTTCTTACTTCATTTTCCTGCAAATATTTGTCCAATAACTTAATTCAGGTGCTTGGGCTTAAGGCTCCTCCTGTTTCCTTCTTTTTTTAAAATTTAATTTAATTTCTTATTTTCTTTTTTTGCTCCTCCTGTTTCAGAGAGTTCCAATTCTATGATGAAGGCTATAAATTAATGACTCAGTGAGGTAAGCTCTATTATAATGATAACCTTTTAAGGGCAGCAAACCGTCCTTTGAGGTGTGCTGGGATTCTGCCCTTGAAGATTTGAAGTCAGATGGAATATTGTGCAAAACTACAGAAATGTACAAAGAATATAGTTCACTAGGCACCAAGCAGGCAAGAGAAGATTCTCTTTATAGATACATTTTAGCTAATAAATGAAGTAGTCAAAAAAGAATGTTGCCACTGTGGAGTCCCTAATAGCTGAGTCTTTTAGGCACTGAACATCAATGGTCCATATTACAAAAAGAGGTACCATCCAAAAATCTGAGGATGTGGCTCAGTGATGGAGTTCTTGTCTCACATATTTGGGGTCCTTTGTTTAACGCCTAAACACGGCAAAGAAAAACTCTCCTGAGTCTGATCAAGCCTCTAGATCTAACCCTTAACCAGATATAAGATAGGGGAAATACTAAACTATGTTATCAAGATGGCTAAATTTCTTTGATAAATTAATTACAATAAGAAAATATAGGAAGACCTATAGATTACAAGATTACAAGATTGTAGTTCTAATGAATGCCTATAAACTTGTGAGAAAGGGAGGAGTGTTAGGAATTCACAGGTATTCTCAGTTGCAAATCAAGTTCAAGGCCAACTTAGGCTACACAAGACCATATTTCAACCATGCCCTCCCCTCAAAAGGACATTTTAATGAGATAATTGGACATTTTTTTTTTTTTTTTTTGAGACAGGGTTTCTCTATAGCTTCAGAGGCTGTCCTGGAATTCACTCAGTAGCCCAGGTTGTCCTCAGACTCACATAGAGCCACCTGCCTCTACTTCCTGTGCTAGGATTAAAGGCATTAGCCACCACTGCTCAGCTGATAATTGGACATTTAAACATAGCATAGTTGTTACAAAGGGATGATCATTATTCTGTAAGTGTGAGTTGTGAATTATAATCCCCTCTTTGTTTTGTATTTTCTGCTTTTGAGACAGGATCTTCTACTGTTTTGCTTTTTTTGTTTGTTTTTTTTTCTTTTATGATTTTTCTTACAACTTTTTTAATGATTTATTTTTATTTTGTGTTCTTTGGCATTTTCCTTGTATGTATATCTATCTGTGTGAGGGTATTAGCTTCCCTGGAGCTGGAGTTGCAGACAGTTGTGAGCTGCCATGTGGGTGCTGGGAATTGAGCCCAACCCTCTGGAAGATCATCCAGTGCTCTTAACCACTGAGCCATCTCTCTCCAGCCCGTTTTATTGGTTTTGACATACAGGATTACAAAAAAAAAAAAACAAAAAAAAAACAAAAAAAACCAAAACCAGACTGGCTTTGATCTTATTCTGTAACTGAGGATAACTTTGAATTCCTGATGCTCTTGCCTCTATACATAACTGGGATTATAGGCATATGCCACTATTGAGACAAAGTCTTGTGTTATATCCCAGGCTGGCCCTGAACTCAAGAACCTCCTGTCTCTGCCTGCCAAGTGCTGGGATTATATATGTGTGCCACCACATCTGTCTAATTTCATCCTTGCAATTTCAGCAATGAATTGGCATGTTCATGGGTGAAAAGCCATGATGGGGAAAATTGCTTTACATACTATGATGGAGGAGTGAATTGGGGTATAAATGAAATGTGACTGCCTATGAGCTAATAATCAAAGCTGTTATACATGTGGAGTTTTTTTTTAAAAATATATATAGTATTTTATTTGCTTTTTGTGTGGATTTGAGAGTCCCTGTACTAATAACATATGAATTTGACTACTAGTACCTCCATGCAAACATCAGGAAACAGGGTCAAAACAGGGGCGGCAGCAGCAGCAGAGGTGGGTTTTGGGTTATACATTACTTTTTCTGCCAAGTACAAGCAGAGAGTAGGTTTCAGATTTCCATGGGACTGAAGGTATGGGGTAAGGGATTCTGAACTGCCATAAGGGTGGAGAGAGGCAGAACCGAGGAGATTCCCCATCACATTTTAACAAGAACAGCCCTGCTACTAAGTTTTGTTAAATTTGGTTTGCTGGTAGCATTTCATTTAAGAGCATGACTGTAGAAGACTTAAAATTCTATTTATGGCCACTGATGGATCATTTAGATATTTTAAAGGCTGTTACTTGAGCTATGTACTGCTGCAAATTGTAGTAGAGAACAGACAAAGTAGGAAAATTGGCCACAAGGCTGTCACGATATTACAAGTGAATGAGAAGTTTGCTATGAGGAATTTAACTAATCAAGGTTTGGCCCAGGAGGTAAATTTGTGAATATTAATTTGTTTCTAGGGGCTGGGGGTTGGTAGAGAAATGTGCTCATGTCTCAAAACACCAAAGTTCTGGGCAGGTGTTGTATGGGCTGGACCCCAGCTGGTTTTCTGTGTCTTGTAGTCTTGAAGATGGATTTCTGTATACTGTGACTGATCAGGTTGGAAGGTAGGGAATGGTGCCTGGCGAGTAGGCTTGCAACAGCTTCTTCTGTAATCACTTCTCTCTCAGCAATGGCTGCTTCTCATGCACATCACACCTTCTTCATAGCACCGTACCTTTAAAAAGGTTAGCCTCTGACCATTTCCATACACATTACAGTACATCTCGGTAACATTGCCACTACTCCTTTCCCACTGAACCTGATAGTTGTTTAAATTCCAGACTGCAAGATTCCAGCAGTTGGCCATCTTTTCCTTCTTCTCTTTAAAGTTGAAATCTTTCCATCTTGGAAAAGCCATGGACTTGTTAGTCTCTCCTAGCAATAAAGTCTTCTTGATCCCTGTGTCTTTTTTAATGTGCATGGATACACATTCATGGGACAAGCTGCCCATGACTAGTGAGAATAATCTGTCAGCATTGTAGGCTTGCTTCTACTCCACTCTGCCCCATAATTGTTTATTTTCATCTTTCCCTTCCCCCCACAACTTGGTCCTGAGTGAGGGTTCCTCAGTTCTGAAATTCTGAGCTCCTTTAGACAGTTTTTAAACCATTCTCCAGTTATGGAACTCCTTGAGAATCCGATTGATGGTAGTTATGGGACTTTTCTAGAACATTTCAGGCACACGTTGTTTTGCCTACAATTTGAGAGTTTAAACTTATGCCAGGCGTTGATGGTGCACAACTTTAGTCCCAGCACTTGGGAGGCAGAAGCAGGCGGAATTCTGTGAGTTCGAGACTAGCCTGGTCTACAGGAGCTAGTTTCAGGATAGCCTCCAAAGACACAGAGAAACCAACAACAACAACAACAATAACAACAACAACAAAGCAGATATGCTTCATGCATCAGGAAAACCTTGGAGCTTGGTCAAAATACAATATTCCCTTTTAACTACGTTTTTATTTATTGGAGAATTTCATAATTTCATACAACATGCTTTGATCATATCTACATGCTACTCCCCCTATAACTTCTCTTGGGTGGAGCTGGGGTGAGGGGAAGCTGTGTGCTTGATCTTACTCCAGATTGGTTAAAGCAAAATTTCTGGTGGTAGAAGCAGCGAATTATATGATAATTCTCAAGTACAGCAAAGTGCCAGAAATTCTCTAAAGACTCAGCTTGTCTTCATGGTCTACCTTGTTTTCCCCTCCCAGCTTCTTAACCCTAGCCGCAGAGTTTAGTATCTGGTCTTGGTCCTCTTCTAAAGAGAAGACGTTCATTTCCTTTAAGACTAGGGTATGGCAGTAGTAGTTCTGTATCTACACACAGTTTTCAATTTGGATTGCTAAACCCTGTTCTGGATTTCTCCATGCAGTCCTTGATTTTTCATGGACTCATCTTCCTCGCATCCCTACTGGTTCCCACCCAAGCAGGATGTCTTGTGCTTCTGTGCTTTTTGACTTAGTTGTGTTATTCCTGTGTGATAGCCAGTGATCAGGTCAGGTCAGAGGACCTAGTAAAGGGGATTAGAGGGATACAGTAAAGGATTTTGCAGAAGGCATACTCCTGTAATCCCTGCACTTGGGAAGTGGAGGCATGAGGATTACTAGTCATCCTTGGCAACATAATGAGTTTGACACCAAACTAGGCCACATGGGACCTGGTTTCAAACAAAACAAGCTTTGTTTTGCAGAGTTTGCCTAAATCTTAAAAGGTCATCTTTTTCCTTTGAGATCAAAACTGATACTAGCAGAGAAAGTTGTACTGGGTAACTTTCTTCTGTGGTGTTTTACTGGCTGAACAATTCAGAAAAAAATGTAATTGAAGGTAGTTTACAGAGGATCAAAGGGTGTATTTTTTTGTTTTGTTTTTTGTTTTTCCCTTAGTGCAGGACAAGCACTTATAATCTTGGTTCTCTCCATCCAGGAGCAACCACTATTAATATTCTGGTGTCCTTTCATTGTTTTTTTTTTCCCATTTAAAAATAATAAATCTTATGCAATACAGGTAATACAGTTGCCTGCTTTTCCTGTCCAGTGTTGTTTTAGATGTCATTTCTAAATTGATTCTTCAGAACCAGTTACTTTCATGGCTGCATGAATATACCGTTATTTACTTAATTTTTGTTAAGTTATTGGATACTTAAGCATTATAACTATGTATAATATAAATATGCTAAAATAAACATTTCTGTCTAAAGCTTTGTTTTCTGGATTATTGTCTTGAAAGAGGAATTGTGGGGTCAAAAATTGTAGACTATATTAAAAGCTCTGGTTATGTGTTCCCAAGCTGTTTTCCAGAAAGCTTACCTCAATGGAAACATTCATCTTAGCATGTTTACAAGTTGAATTATGTATTAGAAATGCTCTGAAGAGGTTCACAGAAGCAGTGCATCAGGATGGATGGACGTGAGTAGAATGCCTTTCCTTTCAAGAGGAAGTCTGATTTGTTTGTCCTGGCAGCACAGAGCTATCCTGGACCACATTCCCTCAGGGACCGTTCAGGCTTGAGTGATTGCGACAGAATTCTGGACTCTACACCCAAAACCAATTTGTCATAGGTGTTCTAAATTCTCTGAGATTTGCTCTCTTGTCCTTTGCTTTGATTACTGTTATTTCCTCTCTGGTCCCATCATTGCTAAGAATGTTGCTATTATCTTTTCCCCTCCCCACCACCGCACCCACCAAATTCCACACCTCCCTCTCTCTTTACAAAACAAACAAACAAACAACAATGAAAAGGAGAAGCACACAAATCCCACAAAAACACAAAAATGAAAACCAAAATAATCAAGCAAAAGACCAGTAAGATGAAAAACAAGCAACCGATGGACACAAAAAGTCTACAAAAATACCATTGAAATTGTTTTGTGTTTGACACCTGCTCCTGGGCATGGGGCCTGCCTGAAGTGTGGTTAATATACTCAGTGAGAGTCCACTGGAGAAAACAAGTATTTCCCTTGCAAGCAAGTATCAATTGCAGACTTTAGGGGTGGGGGCCCATGTCCACTTTCTTCTCTCTCAGTGCTGGGTCCCCATCTGGTCTGAACCTGTGCAGGCCCTGAGGGGGTGTGCTACCACTTCTCTGTGAGTTTATATGGCATTAGTCTTACAGTGTCTGGAAGACACTCTTTCCTTGGTGTCCTCCATCCCCTCTGACTCTTAGACTCTTTCTTCTTTTCTTTTCTCTCTCTCTCTCTCTCTCTCTCTCTCTCTCTCTCTCTCTCTCTCTCTCTCTCTCTCTCTCTCTCTCTCTCTCTCTCTCTTTTCCCCCCAGAGACAGAGAGTTTCTCTGTATTGCTGTGGAGGCTGTCTTGGAGCTAACTTTGTAGACCAGGCTGGCCTTGAACTCACCGAAATCCGCCTGCCTCTGCCTCCTGAGTGCTGGGATTGAAGGCATGGGCCACCACAGCCCAGACTCTTTTTACCTCCTCTTCCTCATAGTTCCCTGAGGGGAGGGGTTTGGTAATGACATCCATTTAGGACTGAGTGCTCCAAAGTCTCTCTCTCTGCACATTGTCTGGTTGTGGGTCACTGTGTTTGTCCCCATTTACTGCAAGAAGAAGCTTCTCTAATAACGGTTGAATAAGGCACTCATCTATGGGTATCACAGAATGTCATTAGGGGTAATTTTATTGGTGTGTACTTTTAGCAAAACAATAGTGTTTAGTTTTTCCCTAGGCCCATGACCTATCCAATCTTAGGTTCTTGGCCACCCAAGCAATGTCAGACTTTGGTTACATCTAGTGGAGTAGACCTTAAATCCAATCAGATAGTGTTTGGTTATTCCCACAGTGTTTAGGCCACTATTACACCAGCATGTCTTGCAGGCAGATCACTGTTTTATGTTGCAGGTTTGTAGTGGGGTTGGTGGTTAACTTTCTCCTCTAGTAGTATGTAAAGTACCTTCCAGTACCATGAATGCTAGTTAGTATGGGTGAAGCCTCTATTTAAACACCAGTTTGACTTCTCTGTGTTCAGTGAGATATATAAATGTTCTCTACAGCAATAGGTCATTACCATCACTTTGTGGAGAGTAACCAGCCTTTGTAATAGACAGAGAAGTTTGGGGGTTCCCCTGGGGATCCTTTGGCCAACAACAACTCAGCTAGATGTGTCCCATTCCTGGCCCTGGAGGTTTTACTGGGTGGTGAGATATCTAGCTGCAGCATTTTCTCCCCTATTATTTTGTGACTTCGTTTAGATTTCTTTCACAAAAGTATATATTTAGGAAGCTACTACTATAGTGGATTTCCATATCACCCTCAAATGGCCCTTAGTGGTAGCTGTCTCTCCCCATTCCCTTCTTTATCCCTCTCTTTCATCCTGTCCGTTTAATCTGTTCCAGTCTTTCTCCATCTCTCCATAACTATATATTCTGTTCCCTTGGAGGAGCCCCCTCAGGTCCTTACTCTATGTAACTAGCATGGCTATATGGATTGTTAAGTGCCCATCAAAGGCTTAAAAGCCAACATCCACACATAAGAGAAAACATACCATATTTGTCTTTTGGGGCCTGGGTTACCTCACTCAGGATGATTTTTTTTCTAGTTCTATACATTTACCTACAAATTTCATGATTTTTTTTCCTTTTCTATTTTTTAAGAATTTATTTATTTTTGAAGATTTATTTTTATTTTATGTGCCTTGGAGTCTTAACTTGGATGTATGTCTGAGTGAGGATGTCAGATCCCCTAGAACTAGAGTTACAGACAGTTCTGAACTGCCTTGCGAGTCTGGGAATCAAACCTAGATCCTCTGGGTGGTCAGCCAGTGGTCTTAATTGCTGAACCATCTCTCCAGTCACATCACCCCCCCCACTTTTGTTTTTTTTTTTTTTTGAGACAGAGTTTCTCTGTGTAACTCTGGATGTCTTGGAACTTATTCTGTAGATCAGGTTAATGTAGTTGTTTTTTTGTCCCCCTCCCTTTACTCTTTGTATTGATTTTTTTTGTGTGTTAATTTTTTAATCCTGCTATTTGCTGAATGTGTTTATCAGCTTCAGCAGTTTCCTGGTATACTTTTAATGCCATTTATATATAAAATCATACATTTGCAAATAAATATACTTTGACTTTTTCCTTTGCAATTTATATCCCTCTTAATATTCATCAGTTGTCTTATTGCTCTTGCTAAGACTCCGAGAGTAAACAACCTTGTCTCGTTCTTGATTTTAGTGGAAATGTGCACTTAAAGGGTCTAGAAACTAGCTGTTTCTCCACATTTGCAATGATCAGTCTGAAACAGAAATTAAGAAAACTATTGGGCCTGCTGTGGTTGTGACACACTCCTATAATTCCAAACACTAGAGGTTGACGCAGGAGGTTGTGAGTTCAGGACTAGTCTGGACTGCATAGCAAGACCCTGTCTAAAATAATCAAGGTATGGGTTAATAAGAGCATGTTATGGATCATTGGGTAGAGATACTTGCTATGCAGGCCTGTGGACCAGAGTTATTTCCTAGAACTCATGTAAAGATGGAAGGAGATAACTGATTCTACAAAGTTATCTTCCACAAATGTTCCATGGCATATATGTCCATATGTGTGTGGGCAGACATACACACACACACACACACACACACACACACACACACACACACACACACACACAATTACCTAGGTGTATGAATGCAATTGCCTTTATAGCAGCATTAAAATAATAAAATAGGCTGTGCTGTGGTGGCACACCCTGATGGAAGATGTCATTCTGTAAATATGTTTTTCTTACTGGTTAATGAAAAAAGCCCTGTTGGCCAATAGGGAAGCAAGATAGGAGGGACTAGGAGACAAGGAGGATTCTGGGAGATGTAGTAGGGGAGTCAAGATATGTAGGGACTTGAGAGAAGTCTGGATCCTCTTTCTGGTAAGATAAGAACACATAGAAACACTTAGATTGATAGAAATGGGTTAATATTTAAGACAGTGCTAGCCAATAAGAAACACTAGTAACAGGCCAACAACTTTATATCTAATACAGTGTCTCTGTGTGTTATGTGGGACTGACGTGGCTGTGGGACCAGGCTGGCGAGAAAACTGTTCGTAACAACACCCCTTTAATCCCAGCACTCAGAAGACAGAGGTGGACAGATCTGTTAGTTTGAGGCCACTTTCAAGGGATCTGAAGCCCTTTATGGTTTCTGTGGACACTGCATGCATGTGGTATACACACATACATGCAGGAAAACACTCATACACATACAAATGAATTTCAAAACATTGATATATTTCAGAAATATGAGGATGAGTGAGAGGTGAACAAAAATTAACAAATCAAAATACAAATAATTACTAACATCTCCATAACTGGCATTTTCAGGTGTACACCAGACACCTCTGCCCCCATTTGAGACAGAATTGTATATAGTTCGTGCTGACTTTGCACATAACTAGGATATACTTGATTGTTTCTCTCTCCTTCCCTGCTTTTTTCTCTCCCGTTTGAAACCGGGTCTTATGTTGTTCTTATGTTGTTCATGCTGACTTTGAGCTGACTTTGCACACAGTTGAGGGGATGGATACCTTTGAACATTCTCATGCTCACCCCTTCGTCTCCTGGTGCTGGATCTATAGTTATGTAGTACCATGCATCATGTTTGCATCAAACACTTCTAAACTTCTGTACTGAATTTTGACTTTTCCCATTTCAGTGAACAAACAGCTATATCAAGTTACCTTATGATGTGCCACCTGCCAGCCCATAGCTTTCTTCAAGCAGCCTTGCCATCTAAATATGGCAATGTTCTGCAATTACTTGGCATTTTATAGCATATTTGCCCTCATTTATAAAAGTTAGTGGAAAATGGAAAACTAAAGTGCTGATTTTAATGATTTTACAACTGAGATATTTACTATACCAAAACAGTAAATCTGATCCTTTTTGAATTTGAGTCTAGCAACTGTTTTCAATTATAGAAGAAAACAACCAAACCTGAAGCACATGTACAAAATGTTATTTGTCAGAGCTTGTGGCTCAGAAGTCTGGTGTAATGACAGAGCAAGTGTCTGGATTGTTACAAGTATGCATAGTGGAGTACTGTGATACACTGATTTTTATCCCTGCGTATATGCATACATACATGTATTTGCTCAGTGTTCCTTCCTCCTTCAAACCTGACCTCTTGGTGACAGGCCCTAGGGTACAGTTGTTATAGCATAGGGCAGATACCAAAAAAGTCAATCCCTGGCCTTTGAGGTTACAAATATGTTTTGGAAACTGAAGGCAGAGATAAAACCTTTGTGATTAAAAACTTTTGAACTTCAAATGCTAGAACTATCAATAACCCAGGGCAAAAAGTCATGGCTTAACCACAAGCATATAAGAATATGACCAGTTAGAGCCAGATCCTCAGTGCCTGGCTTTTTCTGAAAGCCTTAATGAAAACTTCTCTAAGCTTGGAAAGCAAAGAAAGTCAAAGAAGTGAGCTTCACTTCTGACAAATCTCCAGGAAACCCTTGAGGGTTATAGGCTAGGGACAAGAAATGGCTGTGTGGCAGGGTCAGATAGATACAGCCTGAGACAGCCCCGGCAGAGCCAGAATGGCAGCATGGAGTGGATGGACACATCTAAGCTCCCTGTGTGAGACCAAGGAGTAGTTGAGAGCCTACAGAGGTTTTGCTTGGAATGAAGAAGTTTTTTGTTTTGTTATTTTATAATTGTAGCTTTGGCTGGCCTTGAACTTGATATGTAGCTGAGGATGACTTTGAACTCTTGATCTTTTACCTCCACCTCCTAAGTACTGAGATTATAGTTGTATACTGCTGACCTGACTCAGATGTGTAGCGGATTGTGTTGAGGGTTAGTTATTGACTTAAATGAGATTGCCCTTTATTGAGTATGCTTTTGACACCTGTCAAATGACGAGCTCAAAAAGAGAACTTGCAGGTATTAAAAACAAAAAATATGGAGCCTGAAGAAATGGTTCAGTGGTTAAGAACACTTGCTGTTCTTCCAGACCAGAGTTTAGTTCCCAGCACATATGTTAGGCAGCTGATAGCCCCCCTGTAACTCCTGCTTCAAGGAATCTGATGCCCTCTTTTGACCTCCATGGGCAACTGCACACATGGCATAAACATAAATAGAAACACAGACAAAAAGTTTTAAAAATGTGCAGCAGCCAGACATTGGTGGTGCATGCCTTTGATCCCAGCACTCAGGAGGCAGAGGCAGGCGGATCTCTGTGAGTTCGAGGCCAGCCTGGTCTACAGCTAGTTTAAGGTCAGGCTCCAAAACAATACAGATAAACCCTGTCTCAGAAGGAAAAAAAAAAAAAAAAAAAAAGGAAGAAAGTGTGCAATGGATCAAACAGGGCTTATGATAGGGGAGCTCTCCATCACTGAGTTTTACCGAAGCTTATTCTCTGCCTTCTGTCTCTGTCTCTCTCAATTCTTTGGATTGATTTTTCCCCTCTCCTTCTTTTTCAATTTACCAAAACAAACACTGAAAGTGAAGTTAAAGTACCAGGCATTTTACTTTAGAAAAACATTTCTGAGAATCATTGTGTGTCTTGACAGCTTGAGACTGGGTTTACCGTGTCACCCAGGTTGGTTCAATTTTGATCGTCTGCCTCTGCTTCCTGAATGCTGAGGTTAGAGTGTGTGTGACTGTAGCCAGCTAGCATTATGCATTATTAAAGGAGGGATTGAGAGTCACAGCCGCTCAGAAGAACAGCCCTAACCCCAAAATATGTTTGTAAAAATGGTTAAGCTATTGAAGTTTCTGAAAGTGCGTCTGTTTTAATTGTTTCTTTGGTCCATCTGGTTGTAGCATAAACACTAGAAACAAATGAATTCCCTAGCATTCATTTATTGCCTTGGGTTGAAGGTGAGGGACACTGGGGGGTGGTGCAGGAGTATGAGACATGGTGATAAAGGTCAATCCAGTGGAGTAATAATTCATCACGCCTTAGATTAGATGTCTATAAATACTTGTTCAATGTCTATTTAGTCATCATATGCACATTCAACTTTTCAGACCTCCCGTTTCTGACTTTTATATTTCCAAAAGGTGGGGTCTGGAGAGATGGGTTAGCAGTTAAATGTGCTGCTCTTCCACAGGGCCTGGGTTCCATTCCCAGCACCTAGATGGCAGCTCACAACTGTCTGTAACTCCACTTTCAGGGGATCTGGTAGCCTCTTCTGATCTCCATGGCCTTCTGTATGCATGTGGTACACACATACATACTCTCTCACATACACACACATAAAAATAAGTTTTAGAAATGTAGCTATGGATGTGGCTCAGTGGCAGAGTTCTTGCCTAGCATTCACAAGGCCCTGGATTTGATCTCCAGCAGCACAGGAGAGATATGCCTACTCAGCCCCCGGGAAGGGTTTTTATGACTGTGTATGACGTTCATTTCTCTGTTTTGAGTGTGTGCATGTGGAGGTCAGAGAACAACTTTTGGGAGTCAGTTCTCTTCTCTATCATGTAGCTCCTGGGCTTGCATTTTGATAGTTAGGCTTGGTAGCAATTGCCTTTACCCACTGAATCATCTCACTGGCCCTAATTATTCTTTTTTTCACAATAAAGTATCAAATTAATTTTGAGCTGGGCTTTGGTGGTGAACAACCTTAATCCCAACACTCAGAAGGCAGAGGCAGGTGGATCTCTATGAGTTTGAGGCCAGCCTGGTCTACAGAGCTAGTTCCAGGACAGTCTCCAAACCTACAGAGAATCCTTGTCTTGGAAAAAAAAAAAGATCAAAACAATATATATATACATATATATATATAATTTTGGAAAAGTTTTTCGAGACAGGGTTTCTCTGTAACTTTGGAGGATACAGGATTTCTTTTGTGTAGCCGGGCCTGTATCTACCTGCCTCTGCCTCCCTGGGATTAAAGGTGTGGGCCACTAGTTTTGTCCAGTGTTCAGCTCACAGCAAGATCACTTGTGTGATTTTTCTAAAACACTAATGTTTACATGCTTTATTATATATATATTATATTTTATATATACATAATGTTGATACAAATATTAAAAGAAGTTTGAGTCATCTTCCAAAGCAAAGTGTCTTACATAATGCTGTCACTGCCCAAACACCATTCACACACACCTACACAAGCCCCACATCCCACACCCTTGGCAATTATGAGACATGCAGAGACATCTCTCTAGAAAACAGAAATGCAGGATAAAGTCTGTTGATACTGAGGTTTATTTATTTATTGTGGTGTTAGAAGTTGAACTGAGAGCTCCATGCACTCTAGGCAAGCTCTACCACTGAGCCATATCCTGGGTGGCACTCATTTTGTTCTCTAGGAAAGACAATCCAACAATGCAGAAATCTGAGGATGGTGTGGCTTTGGTGGGTCAGGTTCTCACTCCAACTGCTTTATATTACTTATTTGTATAAATTTCTTGTCATTCCAAAAATGCTCCTTGCCACTTACTGCTCAGTCAAAATGAGAGACTGAACCAATTTGTGGCAAAGCCAGTTCTGGTGGGAACCAGCCAGCAGGAAGAATCAGGAAGACCTTGGTGTCTGTAATTGATGATCCCCAGGTTCTAATAAGACATGTTGACAAAAATACAGCTGTGACAAGATGTAGACATACCTTCATCCTACTGTTCTTTCTTTTTGCAGAGGAAAGCTGAGTTGCCCATTGCTCACTCCCACTTTACTAAGAAGGTATCGAGTTAGCAATCATTGTATGGCCCCTTGTCTGAAGCTTCTTGGGAGTTATGAAGGGAAGGCAATAAAGCCTTAAAATGAGTTCTAGAACAACTCAAGTTACAGTGGAACTTCAGTCTCCAAAGGAAACAAGATAAGACAATAACGCATAACCCAATGTAGTTGTGGTGTAACTGAAATGCCCTTTGTTTGCTGTGGAACTCGTGATGCTCTTATGTTATTTTTATTTATGAGTTTATATGGAGGGCATGACACATGGATGATCAGAAAGACAACTTTTCCATAGTTGGTTCTTTCCTTCACCTATGTGGGATCCATAGATTAAATTTAGTTTGTAATGATTAGCAGCAACCACATGAACTTCCTAAGCTGCTTTGCCAGCCTAAATATAACCCTCTTAATGAATTTAGCTAGTTAATTTATTTTCCCAGTGACATATTCTTTATTTGTAAAATGTGATTGTTGTAACAATGGCTGCTACTTATATGGTGGAAAAGGTTCAGTATGATAACGGATAAGAACATGCCTTATAAACTAAATAATATATGGTACTTATTATCCTCCTTACTTCCATTTTCTTCAGAACCTGTTAGGTCAACCCACAATGTGCTTTGGAAGATGCTATGGTCTCCCCATTCCAACAGACAGCCACACAGGGCTCAGCTCGAAAGATGCTGATCCCCAGGTTCCTCTGCAAGGAGCCTCTTATCTCTTTGTTACATAAGTAAAAGGATTGAGTATTGATATTATTATGGTGTAGAAGATAGATACTAATTGGCCTTTTTGTCCCCCTTGTGACAAGTCTCAAACTTCTGCCTCTCTTCAGAGTGGCTGGAGAATAAATGCCTCATACTGAATGCAAGTACTGGCTTATATACATCTCTTGAGTCCTCCGATTAAAGGTGTAAGCTATAATTTTCTTTTAGACTGATTCGGTCTTGTGTAGATCTGGGTGGCCTTAAAATCATAAGAGCCATCTACATCTTAATCCTGAGTCCTAGGATTAAAGGTGTGTACCACTACCTCCTAGCTTCTGGTTGCTGGGATTAAAGGTATATATCACCACTGTTTGATTTCTATAGTGTGAGGCTGACTTTGCTTTTCTGAATCCTCAGAAAATCATAAATAATATATCACTACACAGAGATCTGCCTTCCTCTGCCCCCCACTCCCACCCTGAGTGCTGGATTAAAGGTGTGACCCACCTCTGCCCTGCTCTAATTGGCATTAATCACCAATAGGTCCAAGGGATTGAACATAGATGAAAAGCACAGAGCTGTAGAAAAAGGCAATGTCTAGGAAGTGAGAGGAGGCACATGTGGAGAGAGCCTTCTCTTGACTAGGAACTATACATATCCTCCTAATGGCCACCAAGCCCCAGCTGCAGAAAGTGAGGATGACTGTGGCAGATAGGAGGGTAACCAGGGCAGAAAAGATACAATACATAACTACTTCATTACAGCTGTGCTGGCACAAGCCAGGGGGAGGAGAAATGGGATGTCACAGCCATAGTGTTACTTAGTCCACAAAGACATTCCTAGTCTGAATAACAGAGTTGGCACCACCAAATGCATAGGAAGCAGCCACCAGCTGGAGACATGTCAGAATCATAATAAAGGGGTTGGCAGATGGCTGTGAAATGGTCATGGGCCATGGAGGCCATCCGGAAGCTCTCAGTAGTCACATGCACCACAAAGATGGTTAACTAGACTGTACCGGCCTCAAAAGAAACAGACTTGTGCAAAGCCAGGAGGTATACCAAGAACTCGGATGGTGAAGGTGAGTATCATCATTCCCATGTTGCTTGCTGCTGTATGGTATAAGTGAGCACACAGGTATGGAAGAGAAGCTATTGGAGAGCTGGGAAACTGGGGAGACCCAGCAAGACAAACCTGGTAACTGGGGTGTACCTGCTACTGTAAGACCTTATTCTCCAAGTGTCATCTGCAGAGGTGACAATTGATAGCCACATGGATATTTTCTGTCTTAAAATTTATATGTATTGTGTGTGCATCTACTTGTTTGTATGTATACCATGTACCTGCAGTACTCAAAGAAGCTGAAGTAGGATACCAGGTGTTCCTGAAATTGAAGTTGTAGACAGTTATGAGCCATCTAACGTGGGTGCTGGGAACTGAACCTGGGTCTTCTGAAAAGCAGCATATAGTCTTAACTGCTGAGCCATTAGATGGAGTTTTCTGAGTGTTTTCACTGCTGTGGAAGGCACTGTGTAGGAGAACACCTAAGAATTATTAGGTTTCTTTTATGTGAAACTAATGGGAACTATCACATTGGAGTGGAAAACACAAGGCCCCTGAAGTCAAACAGACCTGGGTCTCTGTGTATCTATATACATAGACTCATGGTCCTGGGACTTCAGAGGCAGCTTAGCTATTAGAGTGCTTGCTTGGGATGCACAATGCTCTGGCTCTGAGCCTGACTGCATGAGATCCCATCTCAAAAAAGCTGAACAAAGTCAAAAACAAATAAAAAGACACAACTTACTATGTGTACCAGGCTGGTATGGAATTCACTATGTTGCTCAGGCTGGTCTCTGTCTTGTGATCCTCCTGCCTCAGCCTCCCAGATGCTGGCATTAAAAGCATGTGCCTCCACGCACAGGAGACTTGGTTTCTAATTGTGCTGTGGCAATAACTAGTTATGCTTTCTTGGCTAAACTATACCTACCTTGGTTTCTTCATCTGTGAACTGAAGAAAATATGACTACTTTTCAGGGTTGCTCTGTGCTCTAAACGAGAAAATCAAATGTGAAAGAATTGCATGTCTAGGGTACAGTAGGTAATCAAGAAATGTCAGGTGTCTTCCCCAATCTCTTACTCCTCTTTGTATATACATCCATAGACCACTTTGACAACCATTTCACCCTTTTACTGAATAAAAATATAATTCATATACCATAAAATGTATGATTTTGAAGTATAGAATCCAGTGGTTGTTAGTACATCCACAAAGTTTGTGTGAACATCATATTTCTTCCAAAACAGCTTTCTCACCCCCCCAATAAAATCCATAACTGTTAGCAGTTATTCATTTTACCCTTTCTTCAGTTCTCTGTTAGCCATTGTCTATTTTTGTCTTCTTGGATTTGTTTATTCTGGAAATGTCACACAAATGGATTTATATAATATATCATCTTTTGTGTCTGTCTTCTTTCCATTTATGCCAATGTCTTCAGGTCTCACCTGTGTTATGATATATATCAGAATGCATTCTGTCTTATATTCAAACATTCTCCAAGGCATGCCATCCTCTGTGCTACACTGAGCTTGTCCTTGACAGATCTATTCATCACCCAAGAGGCCATCACTTTGGAAATGCACTTCAGGCTTGCCTGATGGTAACTCATGAAAGTACCAGCAATGCTCAGATGTTTTCCTTCTTGCTTCTCACACTTTCCATTCCCTTCTGACCCTTCATACCTTCCTCTTGAATGGTTGGGGCAATGTCCTTGCATTTAGTCACAAGAGAACCTTGCTAACCTAATCATTCATGTCAAACAAGTTTCTGTTTGAGGACAAGGGGGAAGTGTTGTTACCATGCAGACCATGGGAGGAGACCATCCCCAGCTGTCTTTATTGGTATTGGAGGGGGCAGGACGAGCCCTGGGCTAACAGAGCTGCATTTCTGTTTCAGCTCTGCACCTATTTGCTCTGTTACATTGGACAATTCTCTTACTATGTCTTATTCCTCACCTGCCAAGTAAAGGTCTGGAATGAAGGATCTTTGAGGTCACATCTGGTCTTCCAGTGACTACCTAGTTCCTCAGTTTCCTGCCTAAGTATGGACCTTTGTGTTAGTGTGTGCAAGGAACACAGAAAACTTGCTTAGACAAAAGATATTCTAAGTCAGGCAGTGGTGGTTCATGTCTTTAATCCTAGTACTTGGGAGGCAGAGGTAGGTGGGTCTCTATGAGTTCAGCCTGATGTACAAAGCAAATTCCAGGACAGTTGAGGCTACCCAGAGAAACCCTATCTGGAAAAATAAACAAAAAAAAAGATACTTTATACTTGATTGTAATAGGCAATTTTAGAACTGTCCAGCTTCCTACAAATACTTGGGTACTCATAGCAGTAATATTGTGTAAATATTTTGGATGTAAAGTAGTATCCCAGCATATACTTGTAATCCAAACACCTGGGAAGCAGCAGGGGAACGAGAAGTTCAAAGACATGGTGGCTATATAGTGAGTTCCTAGGACAGCTTGGTATACATGGGAGCCTGTCTCAAAAACAGACAGACAGACAGACAACAAAGTTCTGAGACACTTTGTTAACATAGATGAATATTATGTCTGTTGTGGTAAAGATACTCAATTCATTGCACCCCTTAGTTAATAACCCTCATGGAATTATGTAATGGTACACCATCAGAAATTGCTTTTCATATTTTATTATCTCTGCATATGAAGTCTCCCTCTGCTTTCTTTGTTGAGAGAGATCCATATGACTTTAATGGATTTTACATTATTTTATTTATTTATTTTTGGTTTTTTTGAGACAGGGTTTCTCTGTGTAGCCTTGGCTGTCCTGAAACTCCCTCTGTACACCAGGCTGGCCTCAAGCACAGAGATCTGTGTGGTGATATCTTTCTTGCTCAAATAAAGCCAGTCTGGGGGTCAGAGAATGGAGCTTGTCACTAGCTAGCCATAGAGGTCTGGAGGTCTGTACAGACAGACAGAAGTAACGAAGTGGGCAGAAATAAGATGCAAGCAGGGAGAGACAGGAAATCTCTCTCTTCCCTGCTGAGACACTTAGGAGGTGAGGTGTGTTGTGTCTTGCTCCTTCTCTCTGATCTCTCAGCAGGCTTTATTTGTGCAAGAAAGATATCACCACAGATCCGCCTGCCTCTGCCTCCTGAGTGCTGGTATTAAAGGCATGTGTCTCCACCGCACAGCCTCAGTCTGTTATTAAAGGCATTTAAATACATACTTCTATTTGGTATCCTGAAAGTTTCTGTATGGTGATGAAATGTCTCTGAGAAAGTTTCAGGATGGGTGAGAAGCATCCATCTCTTTCCAAAAGCAGAGAAGGGCAATTGTGAGGGGGGAGGTCAGAAACATACACAGTGACTCTGTCAAAGATGCTTTCTTTAGGATGCCAGTTTCAGGAAAGTGTACACCCAGACACTGAGGTTCTGGCACTTTGCCCTGACCCCTGCAAAGAGTCTCTACTTACCATCAGGAAAACACAACCCCAGACTGAAAACTGAGATCTTAGAACTAATTGGTTCCCTGAACCTTCCAGAGCCATCTTTCTGTTCTTGCTACCTCTTTTTCCTGTGACGGTAGACGAATCCATTGAAATACTACAACTGCTCTGTCTTGGTCACTCTTCTGTCACTGTGAAGGGACACCATGATCAAGGCAACACTTACAAGAGAAAACATTTGACTGGGGCTAGCTTACAGTTTCAGAGGTTTAGTCCATTATTGTCATGGCAGGGAACATCACAGCACACAGGCAGACGTGGTGCTGGAGAGGTATCTCAGAGCTCTATATTCATATCTGCAGGCTGCAGGAAGATAGAGGGAAACTGGGACAAGTTTGTGCTTTTGAAACCTCAGAGCCAACCCCCAGTGACACACTCCCCAATGACTAAGCATTCAAATGCACAAACTTATGTGGAGCATTCTTATTCAAACCACCACACAGCCTAACTATCAAGTTGTTATAAAGGTCAGAATGGGAACCTTGAAAATGAGGATCTTGATGGTGGAGTGGCTGAATCCTAGCCCAGTATTAATCTTAAGATTTAACCTAGCAAAGTTAGCTTCCTGCCCTACACTCTGGCTTCTTCACCCCAGCGTCCATGCATGGTCTTTGTTTATCCTTACTTTACTGACTTTCTTTGGGGGTTTTAGTTCTGCCCAAATCTATCCATGAGTTTCTGACCTATGATAAACAAGATTGCTTTAATTTTTCTCTGCTAGAATAACAACCCATTGTGTACACATACCATACATAAAGTCATATGCAGTAATATTTTTATATTGAGTTCCTGGATCCTGCTATGCAGAAGCGTGGGTTTTTCTTGATCCCCTTCCTAGTCCCCCCTCTCTTACTCTCTCCTCATGGTTCAGGGCTTTGTTCCCATCTAATCCTGTTTTGATCCCACCCCATTCTCAGATGGCCATTTGATTCCTTCAGGGACACACCTATGAAGACTTCTCAGTTGTGATGTTCTTGGCTACCAGCCATACAGATGTACTCTGAGATTCAGCCACAAAACACTCCCAAGATTTCTCCATAAATCCTGCCAGCTCCTTTGTCCTTGTAGCCAGACTCCCCTTACCCACTGGAATTCTTGGTTTATGTGCTGCTGTGATCTAGCAGTCTATTCATTCAGATGCACATCATAAGTGTTTAACAATGCTTTGTCAATATTTCTAAGTCTTTCTTTTTCCTCCCATCACCGAGTTTTATGCTTCCTTTGCACAGTACAACTTTTAAGGAGACTGTGGACATTTTATATTAAGCACACAGCAAGTTGTTGCACAACTGCTGTTATTTGAAAGAATTAGAACAATGGCAGTTGTTGCAAGTATTTGAACAACTACCATCCACAATAACATAAGACATGGGTACTTGGCATCTTAAAAGTTTTGGTGGGAGATAAACTTGTTCCCATAAAACAATCAGCAGAGTGGAGTGGTACCCACTCTGCAGTGGGAACCCATAGATGATGGGAGACTGAGGCTTGGAGTGATCTGTGAAGGTTCAGAACTAGGAAGCATGGGGGCTGGAATGAGAAGATTGAGCGTCTGGGAAGGTAGAGAAGAAGAAAAGGGCAATCCACTGAAGTGGGAGTTAATCACCTTACTAAACACGCACAGGCAGAAGATGCTTTAGGGACTGGCAATGTAGTTCAGTTTTTCACTAGCACACACAAATACACCTGTAATCCCAGTCCTTAGGAGGTGGAGGCAAGAGGATCAGAAATTCAAGATCATTTTTGGATACTTAGTGAGTTTCTGACCAGTCTGGATTACATCAGACCTTGCCTCAAAAATAAAACAAAGAAAAAACAAACACAAAAGAGGCAGCAGAAAGCTTGGGCCTTTGTAAGGTTAAACCAACTTCTCTGAGTCTTGGTTTCCTCAGCTTCTGCAAAAACCAAAAAGATGTGTTAATAGAGTGAACCCACCTCTGGATTTGGGAAGGCACTTATAATATATACTAACTTCCATCTTGCTCATCTTTGGCTGACTTGTGTACAGTGTACTGTCTATACTTGTATTAATGGAGATATATATATGTTACCTTTAAAATTTTTATCTATTTTTAGAGGAAGAGGACCAGATACCAACAAAAATGATGGCTCAAGTGATCCAGCATCCATAACAGCTTCAAGGCTGCTGACTGAGATGATCCAGCTTCATAGAATACTTACAATTATCTTAATTTTTTCAAAGTTCCCCCCAAAGATTACCAGCACACCCAGATAACAGGAAGTAGTCTAGAGAATGACACTCATATTCTCAAAAAATGGGCTATGGATACTTATTGTCACTTAAGGAGGGTTGGTCACAAGTTGTTGTTGGTAATGGTCAGGAAAAAAGCTGAACAAAGGAGATTGGATTCAGAGATCTCTTTCTGAAATGGAAAAGTGGGGGACATAGAAATAATAGGATAAAAGGGTAGATTATTGTATCTAATTTTAAACCAAAAAAGTAACTATTAGTTTTAAATGTTTTGCATTGGTATGGATTTTTGTATATTGACACAAACTTGAAGTTAGTTTTGTCATATTGTATGTATATTCCTACTCTTGTTTGGAGTATTGTGTTTATGCAGCTCATTAAAAATGCACTGTATAGCCATTGGGCAAAGAAACTACCTTGTTTCAGTTACTGGCAATATACTGTTCAAACCAGACCAGTAGGATACAAAGAAGACAACTGTCAAACTTTGATAAGACTAGGTAGGACAGTCCTTCAAAATTTCTTGCTTCTCAGAAATGTCTGTCAGATATATCAGGCCTGTAGGCCAAAGTTGGATGCCCCAATTACAGAATAACCTAGGGTGATTGTCCAGGCAGCCAGCTGTCCCTGTCATTTGGTAACATTTCACCCTCTGGGGTCTTTGTTGGCGTTAGAGACTAAATAATTAGACTTAAAGTTTTCCTTCGTTAGGGGCCTGGCGGTGGTGGCTCACGCCTTTAATCCCAGCACTCAGAAGTCAGAGGCAGGTGGATCTCTGTGAGTTCCAGGCCAGCCTGGTCTACAGAGCAGGCACCAGGACAGACTCCAATGCTACAGAGAAACCCTATCTTGAAAAACAAAACAAAACAAAACAAAAATTTCCCTCCTTAGGATAAAAAGTGAATTAGCTACAAAACTTTAGACTCACTAAGATATGATAAATAACATTTTCTCTAAATTTTCCAAATACAAATGGACTGGATAATGTAACTGTAATTCTTAATAACTGTTTTGTTGTATATAATTTTACTCTGTTAAAGTTAAAACCTTCCTTTTCAATTAGACAAAAAAGGGGAAATGCTATGGAACAATCCTCTTGTACTCTGTAAAAATTTGTCACTAGAGTTGGTTTAATAAGCTGACTGACCAGTAGCTAGGCAGGAAGTACAGGTGGGACAACCAAACTAAGGATTCTGGGATGAAGAAGGGTAGAGTAAGGAGTCTAGAGCAGATGAGGAGAGAAGAAAGATGGGTGTGCTGTGCTGAGAAAAGGTACCAAGCCGAGTGACAAAGCATAGATAAGAAATATGGGTTAATTTTAATGTAACAGTTAGCTAGTAACAAGCCCAAACATTTGTAATTAATATTAAATCTCTGTCAGTTATTTGGGAACTGGTGAGTGGGAAAGAAATGTCCCTTTACACCTGTCCTCCTCTATTGGTTTTTGGAGTCACTTTCTTAGTATGTGAGTTTAGTTGAGTTTCTCATTTGCATGGCAGCATGGCTTTGCTTACTCTGGAGTTTATAGGGAAAGTATAAGCTCAGTGACAATGACAAGGTTAGGGACTGGGTAAATTCTATCACTCAATAATGGATGCACAAGCACAGTCTAGCAGTGCTTTCTGAAAATGGTCATGTTTTACAGGAAGTTACACACAACATGTAATATTTTCTTAATTTGGTTGTGAAAAGACACCATGACCATGGCAATCCTTATAAGGAAAACATTTAATTGGGGTGGCTTGTTTATAGTTTCAAAGGTTCATTCTATTATCATCATGGCAAGGTGCATGGTGGTGTGCTGGCAGACATGGTGCTGGCTACATCTTGATCAGAAAGCAAAAGGAAGTGGACTATGACATGGAGTGAAGCTTGAGCAAAAGAGACTTCAAAGCCTGTCCCACAGTGACACACTTCCTCCAACAAGGCTACACCGCCCAATGGTGCCACTCACTATGAGCTTATGGGGGCCAATTACATTCAAACTACTACAAATATCTTCTTAGTATTAAATTCAAAGGTTAAGAACATTGGCTGGTCTTCCAGTGGACCTGGGTTCAATTCCTAGCACTCACATGGTAGCTCATAACTGCCTGTAACCACAGTTTCAGGGGATCTGACACTTCCACACATGAAATAAAAATAAGTAAATTATATATAAAAAGATAAATTAATTTTTATTTTGTGTGTGTGTTTTTCCTGCACATATGTGTGCACCATGTGAGTGCCTGGTGCCTGTGGGGTTCAGTAGAGGTGGTTGGATCCATTGACACTAGCATTGCAAATGGTGTATTACTGGAACCTGTGGGAATAATGGTCCTGAATGGTGAGTTGTCAAGGGGGAGGAGCAGGGATGAGGACCAAAGAAGACTCCTTTGAGGCACAGGCTCTGCCCTCCCCACAAGTCTGCCCTTGGACAAGGACACAGAACGAATTCCCTTTGTTCATTCATCAGGCTGTCTGAGGAAGCCTTGGATGGATGTAGCTCTCAACAGTTGTGTCATGTAGGTACTGGGAATTGAACCCTGGTTCTCTGCAAGAGTAGCATGTACTCTTACCCACTGAGCCATCTCTTCTGTATACCTGATATAAACTTCTGATGTTTCTGGTTGCTACTATTCTTGTTGCTCTAATCAGACACCTGGAAAAAGGCAACAACAGTTATTTAAGGGAAAAGATCTTACTTTGGATTTGTGGTTTGAGACAATATGGACCACTGTGGAAGGAGGGAGTGGCTCACATCTGTGCAGGCTAAGAAGCTATACTTGGTTGCCTTTCTCCTTTTTGCTTTTTTATTCTATCAAAGATGCCATCCCATGGAATGTTGCCACACACACACTTAGAGTAAGTCTTCTTCTCTCATTTAACCCTCTCTGGAAAAACTCTTACACATACAACAAAAGGTGTACTTAACATTAGTCTATACATTTAAAAATACATTCAAGTTGTTGATGACAGTGGTAGAACTTTGAATGGATTCTATAATGTCTGACTTCTAGAATCTGTAAAGTTGGGTTGAAAACCTTAACAAGAAACCTTGGTTGAATCATTTGGGATGTTGTACTTAGAATATGCATATCAGTGTAATGCCTGATATCTAGTGAGATTCCAATGGGTAACATTTTATATGAACTATGGATTGCATCTAAAATTTACTAGAATTGCAGGATATAGTTTTGTTCTTTGAAACAAAGACAAAAGAAAGTAATTGGTTTGAATAGTACATTTTTGTAGGGTTACTAGGGGCCAGTATCTTCAGGGAGGATCTACGCAGCCACTAGAGATTGGTAAATGATTGTAGAGATGGCAAGAAGAGAAAAGGACAAGTTTGAGCAACAATTGCAACATTCTAAATCCTGAAGATTCAGAGAGGCCAAAGAGTAGAGGGAGACTCAAGGAATGTTGTCCACATAAAGCAATGCTGAATGCCACAATGCCTCAGATGTCCAGTGGCAAGTGATTTTGTCTATCGGTCTCTGCCTCTTACTGAGCCTGTCTCATGCACATCTCTTCTTCTCCATGTTGCTTGCAGTCTGTCACCTCTGCCTTTCACTTACATCTACCTTTCTCACTCAAGCCTCCACATCCTCCCTCATCCGTCTTCCAGCTGCCTGACTATTGACCTTTTTGCTAATGATGGTGCAGAGTGTGGGAAGTACAAGCCTTTGAGGGCTGATGACTTCATATCATATTCCCCCTCAGTCATAAATAGCCTTCAGCGTCCAAGACTGAAGGTGCTGAATATGACAGCATTTAGAAACTTTTTTATTATCTCTTACTATGTTTGAAACCCTTCAGCCAATCTCCACAGGCTGGGCATGGACTGTCCCTATGCTCCAGCCAGCCAGACTCTTGCATGGGAGGACTTCTTTTGGTTCCTGTTTTTGTTTCTCAAGCCCACAATGCTTTTTTTTTTTCTTTCAAATCATAGTTCATTATTACCAGATTTGAATATTTAATTAAAAAGTTCCCTCCTCTAGTTTACCCCAAATGAAAGGGTTCTTTCTTCTAAAATGCTGCAACATTTATCTTAGTTATGCCACTTAATTCTTGGTTTTAAACACTCTTTGAAAACAATCAATCAAATGGCAGTTGCAAGGTTAGAGGTTGGGTAGATTTTTGGAAATACTGCCTAGCAGCATCCAAAGTACAGCCTAGCACAGGACTTTTCAAAAAATTGGTCATGATTTTTGCCAATTTACATGCTGCTAGTAATATTTAGTGTTAAGAACTCATTTAAGGCTGGGCATGGTGGCACCTGCCTTTAATCCCAGTAGAGGCAGGTACTTGTATCTCTGTGAGTTCAAGGCCAGCCTGGTCCACACAGTGAATTCCAAGACAGCCAGGGCTCTGTAGAGGGACCTTGCCTCAAAAAAAAACAAAACAAAACAAAACAAAAAAAACAAAACAAAACAAAACAAAACAAAAAAAAAACCAACCAAACATGTTCATTTAAAGGTAAAATAATCTAGTTTCACCTTATGAAGCACTCTCCCTGAAGTGCGTGAATTCAGCACAAGAGTTGTATTTTCAATGCATCCTAAAAGAAACCTATAACTATTAAAGTGAACTTGATTCCTTGGGATCCTCCTAAGATCCTGTTGTTGATCATGTTAGTGATCAACCAAACTGTAGGCACCTTGCAGGAGAGACCAGAGTGTTTTCCTGGTCTGTATTTGACATATTTCCAAACATTATCGCAAGAAGCTCAGTGGTTCTCAAAATATGTTTATTGATTGAATAATGGAAGGAAATGACTTTGGGGGAAATGAAAGGGTTCAAAAAGAAACTGAAAATTGCCCAAAGGTTTCTCAGGGAGGACCCAAGCACACAAGGACTCTATTACCTTGTCTGTTACCTTGTCTGCATTGGACACAAAAGGGTGACTGAGAATCTGAGGCAGGAAGAATGCCCAAACATGTTGGAAGAAGATACAAGATGACCTCAAGTACAAACTAACACGAAAAAGCCTGAAACCCGAGTTTCAGGGAATTCAGTTCAATTGAATTGAATTAAGCTTTCCTGGGCTTGAAAAGGATATTGAAAGTCACCCCCAAAAAGCATTTTTCTGGATCTGGGCATAGTGATTCATGTAATCCCAGAATTTGGAAAGCTACAGCAGGAGGGTTCTGACTTTGAGGTCAGCCTGAGCTGTGTAATGAGACCCTTTCTCAAACAACTGCCACTACCACCAAATTAAAATGAAAACAAACAAAGATTTCTTCCTGGATGTCTGTGGTACCAGCCACTTTACTAGGTAGAAAAGAATTCAGATGGAAAATTTTCCCTTTATCAGCTAAAAATTCTGTAGCCTAGTATATACCAATGTAAGATGCTGGAGAGACACAGGCAATATACAATTCTCCATCTCTGGATTTTAGGAGGTTGTGGGGAGTTCCCAGCAACCTTGTTGTACCAGAGATATGTCTGTTTTTCTACTACCATCTTCTCACTATGGGTAATAGTTGTCTATAACTTTATTTTCCTTTATTCCATATCATCGCTATGATTTGGATTTTCTAAGAGTGTTCCACTTCTGAGGCTAATTTCTTGAAAATACTGATGACAAATGAAATTATTGCTATATGTACCAAAAAATGTATGTGAAACCTAGAAGAAAACTTCCAGAACTGTCTCCAGTTCTGCTGTGTGGAAAGAACAAGGGGCCACAGCAGGGAAGAAGTGTCTCACCCATGATCAAATGGAGTGAGAGGGTAGCAGTGACTAATTTCTCAACTCCAGGAGATGTTTCCAATGACCCACAACCAAACATGCGAAATAAAAGAACTGTAATAATTTGAGCTGGTGTGGATGCAATTTACATACCGTTTGCATACACCCACACCACCCGACCCCCAGCAGTGTCTTCACAGTTTTTTTTCTCAAGTGAGAATGTACCATTGCTCCTCCTGTTGTCATTTTTAGTTTTCCATTTCTCTCCCCCTTTTCACCCACTCACAGTCCTTGGCCCAGATCTTCTGCAGCATGAAAGGGGGAGAAGTATTCTCAGAATGTTAAAATTAAGCTTCAGACAACTGTGTCTCTGACCATATGCTTCCTGCTAAACCCATCACTCCTCAAAGACAGGACCTCTTTGTTTCCATATGGCAGGCATCTAGTGGCTGGAAAAGGAGGCTGCCCAGCAGGAAAGCAAGGCTCTGGTTAGAGAGGCAGATGGGGACAGGCAGAACTACTATTAACTAAAAAATAAAACCAAACAAAAACCCAAAAAACAAAACCACACCTTGGGGCAAATAGTGTTAATGCAAGACTGTGTGTTTCTTTAGGGGTGGGACTTTCTTTTTCACCATGCTATTTCTAGGACATGAAGTATGTAGCAGGTTGTCCAGGCATTCTTGCTGGATTCGTGAATCTATGCAGTTACAAGGAAGCTTTATCTTCACATAAGTGGATCAAATCCTTGTCTGATGAACTCAAATCATCTCCAGGAAAAACCTTGGTACCCCACACACTTGCACAGTTCTCACGGTTCTCCTCCATCACAGCTTCGGGAGTAGGTATACAATGGGAAGCTATGAGCCCTCCCCGCCCCCCCCCACACACACACAGAGTTGTATTTGTTTCTTCATGTGTTTGCTTTGAGACAGGATCTCATGTAGCCCAGGCTACCCAGGAACTCACTATATTGTATAGCTGAGGCTGGCCTTGAACACTTGATCCTCCTACTTTTACCTCCCATATGCTGGGATTACAGGCATGTGCCACCAGGCCCATCTTAAATATATTTTAAATGAAAACCTTTGGATGCAAAACTCCAGGAATAAAGTTGAAATCAGCTTAAACAGAAGAGAATTTATCATAAGGTTTCAGAGAAAACTCCTGGGTCTGATGATGATTTTAAACCATGGGCACAAATTCTCTCATACTCTTAGTCTCAAGAGACCTTCATTCTCCTTCCTTGAGCATGGGTGGACTTAATGACTTGCATAATATGCAGGAGAGTGATGCTGTGTTACTTGGGACTTGACTTGTTTGCTATGGCTCTTATCAAGCTTCTATCCCGGCAGCTTAGTCAGTAGACAATGTTCTCCAATGCTGGAGCTGGAGATGTGAGGCCAAGGTTCTGTGGGCTTGGTATCTTGTGAAGGCTGTAAAAGAGGATCCATACTGTGCATCTTCCTAGACTTTGGCTTTTTCTGGACATCTGTGGGTCTTCTTTGAAGATCATCCCTCAGAGCTCTTCATCTTAGTGCAGTGTCCCCTGTATGTCTGACTTTGTGTCCCAATTCCCCCTTTCAGGAGGATACACATCCAAAATTAGAATCAACCTTAATCCTAGCACCAGCAAACTTACACTCCAGGCTATGTTCTTTAGACTCTAAACTGAAGTAAATAGGAGGGAACTCATTGATGGACTTGGAACAGAGACTTGATAATGAATTAACCAATTCATTCTTTTTAGAGACCAGGGTGGTCTTGAACCTCAGGATTCCAGTGCTCCTTCTGCCTCAGTCTCATAAGTGCTGGGACTACAGAAGCACACCACCATACTTGGCTGGGAGCAGAGCATATAGGTCATCATCTATGTTAGCACATCAACCTGATGATTTCAGTCAGTGGGAGATACAGCAGAAGTAAGGACTCATCCTAGCCTCATACTCAGAAATACAGGAAAAGGCTAAGCAAATAAATAAATATGTATGTATGTATGTATGTATGTATGTATGTATGTATGTATGTATAAGACAGGGTTTCTCTGTGTAGCTCTGGCTGTCCTGGAACTTGCTCTTTAAACCAGGCTGGCCTCAACTTACAGAGATCTGTCTGCCTTCTCCTGAGTGCTGGTACTAAAGCCATGTGCCACCAACCTGGCCAAGAAAATATTTTGAAAAGCTAAATAAAGAAAACCCCAAGATCTAGACCAAAAGAAAATGCTAAAAGCTATCGTCGCTGGACACTGAGGCAGTGCTTCCAACAGGGAGGAGCCTGGGGCTGTATTTGTGTCTTCATAGGTTTTAACAGCTGCTCAGGGAGGGCAGACAACTGCATTACAGGGATGGATACAGGCAAAAGGCTGCAGCAGACTTCCTGGGCCATAAATTTGTCTGTCCATGCAGTTCTCCATGGACAAAAAGTTAGGGCTCTAGAGAGCTGCAGATAAATGGGTCGTTCTTCCCCAACCTCAAATGTGAAGGCCTTTCTTTCAAAGTCTTCTGTCCACCCCAGGTATAGGCTGTATTTGCCACTACCAACAAAGTCATACACATGCTTATTGGGCTGTTACTAAGTGCCAGGCACCAGAGACCAGGTGTAAGGATTTAATTGTTTTGTGCGTGCGTGTGTGTGTGTGTGTGTGTGTGTGTGTGTGTGTGTACATGCATGAGGATGCAGAGGGCAAAGGACAATCTCATGTGTCATTTTCTGAGACAGTTTCTCATTGTCCTTGAACTTGTAGTCTAGGTTGGCTGGCCAGCAGCCCGTCTTCTCCACCTACCCAGTTCTGAGATGACAAGCGTGCTCCCTAATGCCTAGATTTTGTACACAGATCCTGGAGATCAAACCCAAGTCTCTGCACTTGAGAGACATTGCTTCAAAAAGGAGAGAAACAAACAAACAAACAAACAAACAAATAAACAAATACTGTTTAACTCAACTCAACTGAGCATCTTAGTTGTCTATCAAAAGCAGAGATGGACAAAAGGCAGGGCCCACAGGGCTCAGTGGATGCTGCAGCCTTGTGTTAGGTAAACAGTTAGCAAGGTTAGATTAAGGGGATAGAGCAGGGCGTGAATGGGCTGGTCTGAGGCACATGACTCCCAGGAGACTGGTGTCTGTGTAACGCAGGACTGGAGGCTTTCTTCCTGGGGAACAGACCACCTGCATGTAGCCTTGTTTGTCTGCCTGGTAGAGGACTCGGCTTTGAATGGGACAGAGGCCTCTTGAAATGGATTGTTCTCTGAGTTATAAATACAGTCAGCTTTCTGTACCCATGGATTTTACAGTTGCAGGTTTAACCAACTGTGACTGGAAAATACTAGGGAGAAAAATTGCCTCTGTCCTGATTGTACTCACGGACACTTTCCCTTGTCATTATTCCTTAAGTGGTAGAGTGACAATAACTCTTTACATGGCATTTGCATTACATTAGGCATCATTCAGTAATCTGGAGAGGATGTACTCAGAGGGTGTGGGTAGGTTATATGCAAATACTAAGCTGTTTTATATAAGGGACTTAAATGCAGATTTTGCTATTTGTGTGGGCCCTGGAACCAATACCCTGAAATACTAAGGGACAGACGGGATGCAGTTGACAATGTGGCTTCACTGTGTAGTTTAGCTCTGGAAGCCCCTGGTGTTGGGTGAGGGGCAGGGGTAACCTTCAGTCTGTGAGGAGATTTCCATTCTTATATTGCCCGTTTTTATTAGTTACTGACTCCATGAGGCTACCGGGCACAGAAAATGTGTCTAAATTGTGATAAATTGTAAATTAAAGGTACACTAGAGAAACCAAAGGCTTGGTACTGATTTAAAAAAAAGAAGAAAGAAAAAAATGAAACAATTTAAGAAAAGGAGGCCATGAACTTTAGAGAGAGCAAAGGGGATTGAAATGGAGGGGTTGAAGGAGGGACAAGGAAGGGGAAATTATGTAATTATACTATAATCTCAAAAACTGAATATATGTACATATCACATTTAAAATATTGATTATATACTATAGTGGTTAACTTTGACTGCCAACTTGACAGGAAACATACCTCTGGATGTTTTCAGAAAGGCTTAACTGAAGTGGGAAGACCTATTGTGAATGCGGGTGGTCATCTCAGGGCCCAGGACCCTGCACTGAAGAAAGAGGCACAGCTCCTCAAATGAATTTCACCCTTTTCTCCCCTCCCCTCTTCCTTCTATTTTTTTTTTTTTCACAAGGTCTTATGTAGTAGCATAGGTTGGCTTTGGATGCCCAAATGTCTTGCTTCTGTCTCCAGAGTACTGAGATTACTTGTCCATGTGCCACTGTATTTGGCTCCTTTTTAATTTTTAAAAAGTAACCACTAGGGCCTGGAAATGTAGCTTAGTTGCTAAAATGCTTTCCTGGTACGCATGAAGTCTTGGGTTGGGTCCCCAGAACCACATGAACTAGATGGGGTGGTCCCTGCATGCATTCTCTGCACCCTGAAGGGAGAGGCAAGATAATCAGAAGTTCATTTGGTGCTTTTTTTCTTTTCTTTTCTTCTTCAAGATAGGGTTTCTCTACATAGCCCTAGCTATCCTGGAACAAGCTTTGTAGACCGGGTTGGTCTCGAACTTATAGAGATCCTCCTGCCTCTGCCTCTAGAGTGCTGGGATTAAAGGTGTGCTCCAACCCCCCACCCCTCACCCCCCAGAGGATCAAAAGTTTAAAGTCATTTTCTGCTGCGTAGCAACCTTGAGTCCAGCGTGAGATATGAATCTGTTAAAAAAAAAAAAAAAAAAAAAAGGAAGAAAAAAGTAGGTACTATAAAAAGAAGTAGTCTGTGTAAGAATTCAGAAATTATGGTGGCCTGGCCCTGTCACCTGACAGAGTGCACTCAGGCAATAGTCTGTGCGCAGGTGCAAAGGACCCCTTTAAAAGAAAGACCTCTGCCCATTTATGCTCTTTTCCACTTTTCTCCTTTTGCTCTCTTCTCTTTCCCCGCTGTTCCCCTGGGGCAGACAGGATTTTCCAGTCTCCCTCTTCTCTTCTGTCCTCTCTCTTCAGTCACCCTCAGTCTCCAAGGAATCAGCCAAGATCCCCCACACGCTTTATCGTAAGTCTGTGCTAGAGACATCTTTAGTTATCGCAACTGAGTGGGCGTTTCACCGGAATATTGAGTAGAGTCTAGTGTGCTGTCCAGAATCCTGTAACATACATGGAACCTTCCTTAGCGCGGGGGTACTTAATCCTAAATACCAACGTTTCAAGGTTGAGAGATGCTAGCCCAGGCCTAAAAAGGACCTTGGGCTTTGGATATCCCTGATTAGCGGTCACAAGGGAGGCTCAGGATGGGACACCTATTCCCCTTTTCTGTCCATGCTTGTTACCAGTGACTCATGGCCCTTCCCCTACACTCCTCTGAATGTTTCACAGTGGAGAGAATCAAAGCCCATCGTTCCCAGCTGAGAGTCTCGTGCTTGTTGCCCAGGGTGTGGCCCTGTCCCTGCTGGAGATAGACTGTCTGGGGGAAGAGTTTTGCTGTGGAGAATGATGGGTAGTAGTTCTCTTCCACCCTTACCTTGACCATTTATTTTGTTCTGGTTCTTGCACTCTCTGAAACTCTCCTGCGTTCTCCTGGAGCTCACCCACCCGGTCTGAAAGGCTCCCTGAAGGAGGAGGCGGGTGGAAGCTGGTAGGCTTTTCCCAGAGGGAATAAAAGCTAAATCCTCACTCACTTCTGAATTCCGTGTAAAAATCCAGGTCAGCAGTGAGCAGCACAACTGATGTCTGTGCAGATCTGTTCGTTCCGTTCCCAAGCGGATTTCTCTAAGTGCTAATTATAAATACTATCTCTGCAAGGCAAACTCCCCACAGAATTCCCGCACTTAAACCCACTCTGAAAGGGCTTTAAGAAAGGCTTGGTAGCACTTGGGAGGCAGAGGCAGGCAGATCTCTGAGAGTTCGAGGCCAGCCTGGTCTTCAGAGCTAGTTCCAGGACAGGCTCCAAAGGTACACAGAGAAATCGTGTCTGGAAAAATAAAAAAAATATACAAAAAAAGGACTTGGTGGTGGCAGAGGCTTTAAAAAGCAAATAGCCAAGGCTCAGAGGATGACCAAGGATCTGCAAAGCAGGAGAAAGAGCCCATGCCCTCAATCCCATGACCTTCGTCCATATCCTGATGCCTCCCTAGGACAGCTGCTCAGCTCTGTGACTTCTATTAAATGAAGGCAACAATAAAACATACAACAAGTGATATTCAGAACTGCTATCCACTCCGAGGTGATGGGGTTCTTCTGTATGGGGCCAGTTCCAAGGTCTGGTGGGTATGAGAGGGTGGGTTTGTTCAGATAGCTGACTCCATGGACAAAAGGCTCTTGAGTACAACCATGATAAGGTGTGTCTGTTTCTTATGGGAAACATTTTCAGCCCTGTAACTTTGTGGCAGTTTATTGGGTTTTTTATCAAGAGGCAACCTCCTTGCTCCCAAGAGAGAGATTCCAATCCATTATTTGGATGGTTGCTTTGTTTTTGTGCTGGGACCAAGCCTAGGTAGGGCCCCGCCTGCCTAGGCAAACCTACCACACTGAGCTAACCCCAGCTCTTCACCATTTGGCTGTAATTTGCCTAGCATCTATTCTGTGACAAATTCTACACTAGGCACTTTGTCATATTATCTCATTTAAGCCAAACACAATGCACTAAACTCAGTTTTCCATACTGGGGCCAGGGGTGGAGAGATGGAGATAGATTAGATAGCACACAGACACACACTTGGGGCACCCCCTGCTGGTGTGGAAGAAAAACATGACACTGGTGCTGTGTGGCTGGGGCTGGTATGTGTCGTGAGGGATTAGCCCGCTTGGCCTCCTGGTCTACATTCTAGTGGCACATGGCAGATCAGGTGACTCCTGGTGACTCAAGCACTTTATGGGGCCCACAGAGGCAACTGGATGTCGTGACCTTGAGCTGGGAAGCACATGGAAGACCACCCATATCTACCAGAAGTTTGGTTAAAAAGCAGATGCTGGCAGCCAGGAGCACCCAGGAATGTTGCCATCCTAACTCGGGAAAAAGTTAGTTTACCAGCTGCTGACTTTAGAGAACAAACTCATTTCTCCTCCTGCACCTTTAGATCCAAAATTTTTCTAGACTCTGTTGGGCTCTCTGCTTAGAAGTGAGGGGGGAAAAAAATCTTTGATTTCTGATCATTTTCCCTCCCCGCTTCCCTTTCTTCCTTCCTCCTAGGTGTCATGTGTCCCAGGCTAGCCTGTGTGGCAGAGGATGCCCTTGTTCTTTTGATCCTCCAGCCCTGGAAGTACAGTCATATGCCACCATGTCCTGTTTATGCAGTGTTGGAGACAGAAGCCAGGGCTCTGTGTATGCCAGGCTCAAGCAAAATAATCCCAGCCCTACATTGTTTCCTTCTTTAACAGGGGAAAACAAAGGCACAATGGAAGAGGGGTTTCTATCTGTGGAGCTAGACATTTCCCACAAGAGGTTATATTTATGCCGGGGCTAGAATGAGCACACAGTTTGTCAGCTGACAACACGAGGGAAGAAACACATTCCAGCCCTGGGGAGGTATGACTAAATTCCTGGCCATGTGAGAATGTGCAGCTGATCTCACCACTCACGGACACACTGCCTGTCTTAGGGAGTGTGGAGTGGTCCCCGGAAAGCTACGTTGGTACAGTCTCTCATAAAAACAATGTCAAAAAGTTTCTAGTTTTCTCCCCAGGTCCCAAACGCTCACAAAGTAAAATTACACAAAAGTCATTCCTGTACTTTCTTATTCTTTTTGTGGGGGAGGGGTCAAAGATATAGTCACTGCAAAGAGGCCCTGAGGGGTCATTTTGTAAAGCTGGGAAATCGAAAGCCTAAGCTTCTATGGAGATCCCAGGATACTGGAGGTGCCAGGACCATGAGGACACCAACCAAGGAAAGCTGTAGGTGTGTGCTAGGGCTACCTGAAGCCTGAGAGAGAACTGTATGTGCTCTCTGTAGGTGGCAGGGATGGAGGACTGGGGTGGCCCAAGTCTTTTGGAGCCCAGTTGGTTACAAGTCCCAGTTGCCAAACATGCAGCTGCAGGACGTTTTCCTCTTTTTGTTTTTGTTTTTGTTTTGGTTACTCCTTGCTATGTCCCAAATTCTTCCATTTTGAAGTAGGAATGTTTATTTTTTGTCACTATATGTTGGAACCATGTAACCACTTGATTTTGTAGAAGCTCACAGTTAAGAGATTTTGAACTCTGCTGGGCAGTGGTGGTGCACGCCTTTAATCCCAGCACCCAAGAAGCAGAGGCAGACAGATCTCAGAGTTCACCGCCAGCCTGGTCTACCGAGCGATTTCAAGGACAGCCAGGGCTGTTACACAGGGAAACCTCATGTCAAAAATTCAAAGAGAGAGATATGGAGATTTATCATTTGTTTTGTTTTTGAGACTTTGTGTAGCTTTGGATGTTCTGGAACTTATATTGTGGACCAGGCTGACCTTGAACTCAGAGACCAAACTTCCTCTGCCTTCCAAGAGCTGGGACCAAAGGCACAGGCCACCACACCACACCTGGCTGTGATTTTGAACTTTTAAAGTGTTGGAATTTTTAAAGACCGTGGGAACTTTAAAACCTGGATTGAACTTTACACTATCAAATAAACATGAGACTTTAGGACAAAGGGTAGAAAATCGTAGCTTAAAAAAAGTGATGTGTTTGTGTGTCAGGCTGATGCGGTGGAGCTGTGATGGTTAGTTTTAATTTTCAATTTAAGACAATCTAGAGTCCCTTGAGAAGGGCATCTCAAGGAGGGATTCTTTAGGTTGGCCTGTGGCCCTGTCTGTGGCAGTGTCTTGATTTGTTAATTGTGGTCAGAAGATCCACCAGCTGAGGACTGGATGAAGATGGGGAAAGTAATAAACATAGGCAGGCTCCTGATAATTCATTGCTTTCTGTTCTTGGTTGTGGATGTGACATAACCAGCTGCTTCCAGTTCCTACCATCTTGGCCTCCCCACAGGGATGGGATGTAACCTGAAAGTGTGAGCCAAACACACCTGGTGCTCCACTGAAGTCACTTTTGTGACTTTTGCCTGATCTACAGAGTGAGTTCTAGGACAGGCTCCAAAGCCACAGAGAAACCGTGTCTCAATAAAAATTACATTAAATTAAAAAATAAAAGAACAAGAGTTGGCAACGGGGAGTGGTGATGTGGGGTGATTGGAAGGTCCAAACAGCATCGGGGGACTTATAGCAGCAGATAAGAATCAGATTAGTGAGCGATTTCATTATTGTTTCTTAGAGAAATTGGGAATCCAATGTGTTAAAATGTGCCCCGGGGCACTGGAGAGTTGGTTCCATGGTTAGGACCAAGGTTCCATGCAGAGGACCAAGGTTCAATTCCCAGTACACACATGGTAGCCCACAGCTGACTGTAACTCCAGTGCCAGGGGATCTGACGTCTACTTCTGATTTCAGTGAGCACCAGCCACATGTGGTACATATACACACGTGCAGGCAAAACACAAACACACATGGAATAATTAAATAAGCATTAAAAAGATGTTATCTGCTAAGGTCTGACCCTGTATGTGGGAGTCCTAACCCTCAAAGTGATAGTACTCTCATCAAAGACATCATTTTCCCCTTGCACTCTATGAGAGCACAGTCAGGTGCTGCACCTGTGAAATAGAAAGAAGGTTTTCACCAAACTTAACCTATGCTGGGGTCTTGATGTTGGGTGTTGTGGATGCTGGAACTGTGGAAAATAAGTTTCTCATGCGTATGAGACCCACTTGATTGTCATTTGTGTGTGTGTGCGTGTGTACATGTGTGCTTATGTATGCAGAGACTGACACTGGGTGTCTTTCTCTATTGCTCTGCTCTCCAGCTTATTTTTTTTCAGTCAGGATTTCTCACTGCTATTGGAGCTCTACAATTAGCTACGGTGGATGACCAAAGAGCCCAGAGACTCTTCTGCCCCACCCCCACTGATTATTATTATTATTTTTACGTTGGCAGATAAATTTGAACTTGTAGGTTGTATCAGCAGTGGGCAATAAGAAAAGTGTGGCCAAGAATTCAGGATATCAGAAATATTTCTCCTTTCCTTTCTGAATGATAGAATCCCAACACAATCAAGGAGGCAATGTGCCTACCCTCTTTTGTAGATATGTGACTAAATACTAGCTAATTGCCCAGTATTGGTTTCAGTTGGGAAATAGCCAAAGGAAATTGACAGCTGGTAATGTTTACTCTTCTTCCAGATTTCCTCTTTAAACACTGAATGGATGACAATTGCTTCGACAGCCACACTGGGCAGAGAAGGCTTCAGAATGGAAACTGAATTAGTTTGCCAGGACTATCATGATAAAATGCAACAAACAAGCTCTGCCCACTCGTGTGTGTGTGTGTGTGTGTGTGTGTGTGTGTGTGTGTGTGTGTGGTTTTGTTTTGTTTCCAAGAGAGGGTTTCTCTGTGGCTTTGGAGCCTGTCCTGGATAGACCAGGCTGGTCTCGAACTCACAGAGATCCACCTGCCTCTGCCTCCCGAATGCTGGGATTAAGGGTATGTGCCACCACCGGCTGGCTTCCTCACAGTTTTTAAGGCTGAAAATCTGGCCCCAAACTGGATATGTAGCTGAGGGTGACCTTGAACTTCTGAACCCCCTGCCTCCACTACCCAGGTGATGTGATTTCAGGAATATACGACTGTGCTCTGTTTATGCAATGCTGGGAATTGAACTCAAGGCTTGATGTATGCTAGGCAAGCACTCTGCCAAGTGATCTAAATGTGTAGCCCCCTAACTTATTTATTTAAATAATGTTTGTGTGCATGGAGACCAGAGAGCAATTATTCTCTTCTTCTTTCCTTCTATTATGTGGGTCCTGGGGATTGAACTCAGAGTGTCAGGACTCTTTACTCATTACTCATCCACCAAAGTTTTTTAAATAATATGTTTTGTTTTTTGGAAGTTATACAATGTATTTTGATCATATCAACCCACTACTACCTTCTTTCAACTTCCCATAGTATTCCCACCCCAAATTTTTCCCAGCTTCAGTCCTCTTTAATACACACACACACACACACACACACACACACACACACACACACACACCCTTCACAAAATGAATGGTACCAAGAGAAGTGGGAAGGGAAGACTAGCATGGACTGAATACCTATTAACCATATGTTAAGAAATTTACTAGTTATTTAAATGTCATACATGCTGGGCAACGGTAGCACTGACTTTAATCCCAGCATTCAGGATGCCAGCCTGATCTACACAATGAGTTTCAGGACAGCCAGGGATATACAGAGAAACCCTGTTTCAAAACAAAAACAAGAACAAAAAACAACAATAACAAAACAAACATAAAAAACCCACAAAACACTGAGCGGTGGTGGTGGTGCATAACTTTAGTTCCAGTACTTGGGAGGCAGTGGCAGGTGAGTTCAAGGCCAGCCTGGTCTACAAAGAGAATTCCAGGATAGCCAGGACTGTTAAACAAAGAAACCCTTGAAAAACCAAACCAATCAACCAACCAAACAAACAAAAACCAAACCAAACCAAATCAAAAAAAAGTCAAACATGTCTTTGGTCTAAATACCATGCCCATTTGTCTTCATTGAAATTATCTACTTTCCCAAAGCGAGACAGCTTGTACCTAAGGAAAAACAGGATTAGAAACAGTCCATTCTAGTAATTTTATGAGCACTATATATTCACAATCATATTGTGAGTGTGGTGTGTGTGTGTGTGTGTGTGTGTATGTGGAAGTTAGAAGTCAAAGTTCACCGTCTTCCTTTGTTGCTCTCCATCTTTCTTGAGACAAGGTTAAATTTGGAACTTACTGATTCAGTTCGACTGGGTGGGTGGTGAGCTCCAGGGATGCTCCAGTCTCTGCTTACACAGCACCAGGATGGCAAGTACATGCCACTACACTTGAATTTTACTTGGGTTCTAGGGGGGATCTGAACTCAGGTCCTCATGCTTGTAACACAAACATTTTACTGACTGAGCCATTTCCTCTGGCCCCTAGAATAACTTTCTGTCTTCAGATTTCCTGTTCTAAACGGAGTGAGGTGGCAGGGCCCTGTAATCTTAACATTTGAGAGGGAGGGGCAGATGAATCACAAGGCCAGCCTGGGCTCCATTGTGAGATTATGTCTCAAAAGAATCAGGGCCTAAGGATGTAGTTTAATTGGCAGAGAATTTGCCTAGCTTACATGAGACCCTGGGTTCAACCTCTAGCACTGCATCAACAACCTATGGGAACTGCTGCCTGTAACCCCAACACTTGGGAGGTAGAGGCAGGTAGACCAGAAGTTCAAGTTCATCCCCAGCTACTTGGCAACTTCAAGGCCCAGCTGGACTATAGGAGGCCCTGTTTCAAAACAAAAATAAATGAACAAAAATATAGCAAACAAGTAGACAACAAAATCACATTAACAGTTCTTTGCGAAGCTGTCACTTGTATTGGGTGTGGGAGGTGTGGCATATGATGGAGGAAGAATTAAGTAAAGGATGGATTTGGACCACATTTAGGAGCCAAAAGTCCAACACTGAGTGTCCTTGTGTCAGCGATACAGGAAATCAGATGCCTCATGCCAACAGAATGCAAGATGACTCAGCAGAGCAGTCACTTTCTCACAGCTGCAAACCATGTCTCCCCAATAGCTCTATTGTAGTCCTCAAGGCAACTATGAATGTGAGCTTATCTGCAGAGTATCATCTTTGCCGACAGAATTGAGCTAAGATGATATCATATTCAATGAAGACGAAAGCTATTCCATTATGATTGACATTTTCATAGGAAAATAAACAGATCTAGGGAGGAGACTGCCATATAAAAACATAGATTCGAAGGAAGACACAGACTCAAGAGGAAGAAGGGTAAACAAAGATGGAGGCATAGACAGGAGCTGAGTTTCAAGATCCTTATGGATACCCAGGGCTTTCAGAAGTTAGAGGAATTCAGGAAGGGCCCACCATTGGGAGCTGAGGAGTGGGTAAGGCCCAGAAAGCATATAGATATGTTTTCAGTCTCAGGAGCTGTAAGACAATAATTTCTTCTTATTTTAAGCCAACAGTTTGTGGTGTTTTATTAGGTAGCCATAGGGAATAAGAATATTCCATATGACTCTGCCCATGGTGACCTCCTGAGCAGTCCCAGGAACTACCTGGAGGGATGAGGATGAAGGACCATGCGATCCCAGAACTTTGAAGACAGTCTGGAAGAAACAAACAAACAAACATAGCAAGATACCAACTAACCCCCCTTTATGCACATGTGTATACCACTGTATCACTTATTGGATTCAATTGGCTAAAAATAAACAAGACATGAAGTGGGGAGTGGACATTGTGGTAGTGGTGGGGTCAGGAAGATGTTGGAGAGAGGTGTAAGCAAATGTGAGTGCTGGGTTTTGACACCAAAATGTAACCCAGTGTGAGTGTTACAGCTCTGGAGTTGCAAATGCATCCTGACTTACTGGGAAGCCAGGCTACCAAGAGCAGCAATAGGACAGTTCTGGAGGGGTTGAGCACAACAGGACAGCTTTTGAGGCTGGAGCTGCAATTGACAGCTCAGCGCTAGAGAGAAAGGTGAACTGACTTACCAGGAAGCCAGACTACCTGAGGCTGGGTGCGGTGGGGGATGGACTCCAGGCAGGATATAGTAATCCTGCTCCTCTCCTGGAGAGAGCTGTTACACCTGAGCTCTGCTCTGTTCCTCTAAGGGAATGAATGTCCTAGCAGAATTAATAGCTTCTTCTTCAGCCCTTCTGCTCAAGGGGAAGAAGCACCTACAGAAAGGTAGAAAAGCTGTTACTTTTCTGTTACAGATTTTCTCAGCAAGGGAACATTCCAGCAAGTTCTTCTATTCTGCATCAGTGAAGTAGATCTTCACCCTAGACACTTTTGAGAAAGAGATCTATTTGGGAAGGAGAGTGGCTGCTTCTGCCAGGGTGTAAAGGACAGCCAGCAGCTGAACAGGCCGACAGCTTAGTAGGGCTTCTTGGGGGGCGGAGTTCTCCCAGGGAGAGGTTTATCTGCTCAGGGATTGGTTAGTTTTCCTGCTCAGGGATTGGTTAGTTTAGTGGGTCAGGGGCAGAGATGGCACTAGTGTCAGGACAATCTGAGTTTTTTTCTCTGATCTTTTGTAGCCTTTTGGCTCTAATTTTAGGGCCAGGGCATATTTCTTTCACGGGACAAAGTGTGTTTCTTTGACCCTGGTTTCAAAGTCAGGGTGTTTTTCTTTGGTTCTGGGCCCAAGGATAAAATGTTCCTTTCACTAGCTTAGGTTTCAGATACTGGGTGTGTTTCTTTCACTGGCTCTGGGTTCACCGTCAAGGTGCTCAGGGATTGGTTGACTCTGTGTTTCAGTTGGTCAGGGAGCAGAGTTGGCTCTGGTGTCAATTGGTCAAAGTGGGTTTCTTTGGCTGGCCCTTTTACCCTACAAGAGGGATGGGTATAGCAATCAAAAGACATTGGGTCCATGTATGAAATTCTCAAAAAATATATTAAAAAATGATGATCAAGAGTCAGTAATATGGCTCATTGATAAAGATGCTTGCTAACAAGCCTGCTGAGGTCAAGCCTTGGGACCCACATGGAAGAAGGAGAGAACTGACTCGTGTGAGTTGTCCTCTGATTCCAAACGCACACAGTAGCACTCTCACTCCCCCTCCACGTGTGAGTGCATACACACAGACATACAGTAAATAAATAAATGCAAAAAAAAAAAAAGATAGAAACGCTGCCTTGTAGATAAGGCAGCTTGTACATTGTATGAGGATAAGCATTTATGAACAAATGAAAATAACAAGTGCAAAAAAAGATGTTTTTTACAACTCTGTCTTTTAATAAATATACCTATCTGGTATATTTATTAAATATAGAATAGGCAGCTCACCAAATATGAAAGCTTCAATGTGACAAAGAACTAACAGCTTGTTCGGCTAGCAACATAGGGAGTAATAGCATGTGCCAGTCTTGGCTCTTGGGGTCCAGTGAGGTGCCTCATTCGCAAGACATTATTGGAGATAAATTTTAACCAGAGAACACAGGTGGAAGAATCAACATGGCTGCATTCAGAGTCTCTGTAGTACGGCTTTTAAATCCATGACTTTCTAAAAAATGTATCATCCCAACACCTCAGCTCCCAGTGTTCTTATTATCTATGTTTTCAGATAATCAAGGAGAGGGCAAAGTCTTAAAAAGCACAGCTGCCAGGGTCTGTTCAGACTGGTCCAGCATTTGTTTAGATTGTTTAGACTTCTGCTGTGATGAGCTGGTGACCACCACACACTGACTGTTAAATGTTTGGGATTCCATATAGTTGGAGTGAGGCTGAGAAGAAGGAAAGAGGCAGAGCCTATTCAGAGCATCCCAATGTGCTGGACATAAATAGTGTGTTAACCTCAGGGTCTTATAAACAGCTTCTGGCCTCTTGAAATAGAGTGTGTGGAATTCCTGGCTGTGGAGATCACCAGTGGGAATGTCTCTTTGTGACATTTCCCTCACAAATGGAGGGTATCTATGGTATGACACCCCGTCCCTCTTCTCTTGGAGGAAGATTGTCTTATGTGACCAGTGGATTCGGGATACAGTGTTGAATGTGTTTAGTTCTGCTCTGCTCCTTTAATCACTGGAAGTATAGGCTTTGCTATACTTTGTTTCTCTGTAATGTAGACTTTAAAATTGTGTCATAAAGTCTGTCTAATTCTGGGGCTCAGCTTAACTTTTTTGCATTTATTTATTTATTTATTTATTTATTTATTTATTTATTTATTTATTTTGTGTGTGTGTGTGTGTGTGTGTGTAGAGGTTAGAGGGCAAGAGTTTGTTGTCTTCTACAGTGTGAGTCCTGCAGATTGAATTTAGGTTTTTAGACGTGGCAGCAGGTACCTTTGCCTACTGAGTTGTCTCACTGCCCTCTGGTGTTCAGTTTTAAAACCACTTACTCACAGGTCTGGGACACGTCCTGCATTTGGAAGTATTATCAGTGATGCAGGTAATATTGTCATCCCTTGCTCCTATATCTTCTCTCTTAACTGGTTCAGAATTTACATTGTGAAGAAGGGTACTATTTGGTGTCCTTCAAGACCTCAATAGAAAGAATGGTACACTGGTAATTAATTGGCCTTTTGTTTCTTTGGTTTTTTAGTTTTTTTGTTTTTCCAGATAGAGTTACTCTGTGTAGCTTTGGCTGTCTTAGAATTTGCTCTGTAGACCAAGCTGGCCTTGAACTCACAGAGATCTGACTGCCCCTGTCTCCCCCAGCCCAGTGCTGGGATTAAAGGCATGAACCACCACTGCCCGGCTTTACTTGGTCTTTTCTTCAGAGACTGTGAGCTGGGATTAGTTTTCTAGCAAACTGATACATCTGGTTCAGGGATGAGGTGCCTGTACACACCCTGGAGCAGTGTAGACTTGAAGGATACTGGATTCTCAGTAATGATCTTTGGTTGAAAAGAGAATTGTCTCCCCTGGTTTGAAGTCTGCCAGGACAATGCAGTTTAAAATGCATTTGAACTGAGTATTGAGGTAAAGTATACAAGATTTTTGCTCTTAGGGAGCTGGGGCATGGACAAACAAAGGAAATATGGAGGAGATTGATTTGTCAGTTATTTCCTTAGTGGGCTTGTGGGCAAAGTCATCAGGAATGGCTTCCAGGCTACTGGTTTGGATAGGAGAGTGGTAACATTAAACTTCACTGCTTCCATCTCTCTCCAACATGGTGGTGGGGGTGGAGGTAGGGCTATGAAAGCCAGAAGAGAGGAAGTTTATGGAAGTGGAGGCCTGTTCTAGATGGAAAAGTCCCAAGACTCTCAGGATACCCTCTCTCTCCCCGCTCTGTGTATGTATCACAGAGATGTGGATGAGCTCAGGTTCTCTCACAAATGTTACTCCTTCCTCGGCTGCAAAAGAACTCACCACTGTGGACTATGGCTTCTATTTCCTCATATTTATGTATTAAGCACAGTGTAATCTCAACGGATTCTGGAAGTTTCCTCATAGAAAGATCTTTAACAAATGGGATAAGAGACCAGAGTTTTTGAACCATCAGTAAGTCTGAGCATTCTTTCTTTTAACCAGCCCTGTACAAGAAATACTGTTCAGCCTCTGTAGGTTTGGCCATGACCACAGAATCCTGTAAACTTGGAGCTGGTGAGAGCTTTAAGCAAAACAGTGATGCAGTCAGGCTAAAGTGGCTGAAAATGAATTTGAGAGAAACCAGAGAGGGGCAGGGTGACACATTAGGCAACTAATGACATCAGCTAACATATTTCTACTGGAAAGGCAATAAAAAGATGAAGGAAATATGCAGGAGATGGACTTATCAGGTCTTGCTTGTAATTAGATTTGTGGGCTGATGCCATCAAGAGTAGAGTCCAGATTTCTAGCTTGAGTAAAAAGGTGGTAATGTTATCCCTGTTAATAGATAATGGATTTGAGGAAAGATGTAGTGAATTTCAGCAGAACTCTTTTTTAGGTGTATTTATTTTATATATATGAGTGGTTTGCACGTATGTATGTATGTGTACTGTGTGAATGCCTGATGCCTGTGGAGGTCAGAAGAGGCAGAAGAGGATATTGAATCCCTGGAACTGCAGTTATGAGTGGTTGTGAGCTGCCATGTGAGTGCTGGGAACTGAACTCAGATCCTCTGTAAGAGCAGCAAGTGCTCTTTACACCTGAGTCATCTTTTCTAGCCTATTTATTTCAATTCATATAGACCCAAATTCACAGGCCCAGGAGATACTTCAGCTTTTGTGAAGCACAGGAAATGCTACATTATGGAAACGAATAATCATAAAGATTAAGGGCAAAAGATGGTGGAAACATGTTTTTCCAGACACAACATATTTAAACCTATGATTATTCTCCCACGAGCTTTAAGTCACCTCCAGACCTAGTACAGTGTAATTATTATAGAAATAGTTGTCATGGCCTATTGCTTAGGGAATAATGACATGAAAATGTTTGTACAATATTCAGAACAGGCACAATGTTTTCCCTAACATTTTTGATTCTAGGTTACTAAACTGTATGGATGTGGAAACACTGATTTACAGTTTTGAGCGCCTGTGCATACACACACACACACACACACACACACACACACACACACACTCATCTAGCACTATTGAAAACATATCTTTGGTTCTCAAAAAAGCATTATTCCTATCTTTTCCCAAATGTCTTTATTATCTTTATAAAAACACATGCTGGCTGGAATTAAGTAACACAGGTTAAACACACACACACACACACACACACACACACACACACACACACAAGAAAGTATGCCATCTGAAGTCCTACTACAGAGATGCAAGTTGATGGTGAGCATTCTTTTTTATATAAATCTCTCAGTGAGATCATGACTGTAAATTTCCATAGTCATACCCTATACCAGTGATTCTGTCATTTACTTTATTGCTTAGAAAGACATGACATTTTTCAAAATTATTAGTCTGTATCATGGCTGCATATGGTGGTGGTGGTGTGTTTGTGTGTGTGAGTTTGTGGATGTGTGCTGTCATTTACTTACCCATCTTTACTGGTTGACAATAAGGTATTTCTGCCTTTCCCTCTTATGAATAACTCACTGACTGAGCGGTGAGGAATGAGCTTGGAACACTGAGGAAGTGGTGCTGACAGCCTACTTTCTCCAGGCAAACAGGAAGGAATTGCTCCCTCCTTGGGTGTCTGGCTAGCTGCTACTTTGTGTTTTTCACAACCTTAGAGAAATCACCATCCACACAAAGAGTCTTGTTAGGCATGTGATTTGTGGTCTGGAAGCTGCTCATCCTGAAGGGAATTTCACTAGAAGAGGACTGTATTGCTCAGGCTTCCTGGCAGGGGCAGGGTGGGAGTGGGATGGGGGTGGGGGTTGCCAAAGCATGTAATTTGAAAAAGCCCGAGGTAATATAAGCACAGAGAGAAAACCGGATAATGACATTCTTAGCCATTGCGTTTCAATCCACACAGGTTACCTGGTGCATCATCCTGGAAATATGTCCCCTTCGGTGTGTCACCGTGGTTCTGTCGATTATCTGCAGGTTCTTACGTGAGCCTTTTTTTTTTTTTTTTTGTAAACGTGATGTGCTCCAGTGAAGAAAGTCTTGGGTCAAATTGTTCCCATCTTTCAAGAGTCTCTGCCTCTGCCCCTCTGCCCCTCTGCCCCCCTCTGCCCTCCTCTGCCCCCTCTGCCCTCCTCTGCCCCCTCTGCCCCCTGCCCCCTCTGCCCCCTCTCCTGCCCCTCCTGCCCCTCCTGCCCCTCCTGCCCCTCCTGCCCCTCCTGCCCCTCCTGCCCCTCCTGCCCCTCCTGCCCCTCCTGCCCCTCCTGCCCCTGCCCGGGAGTGCTGGGATTAAAAGCATAGGCCACTACCTTTCAAATTCTGCCTAGAGAATTATCTTCTTAGCAAGCAAGCAAAAAGGGTTGATATATCTGTCTGTATCAAGGTGTAGTTCTCATAACCAGTCAAATGGATGTTCTTAATCATATAGCCAGGTGGTGATAGCGATGGCGCATGCCTTTAATCCAAGCACTCTGGAGGCAGAACAGAGGCAGGTGGATCTCTATGAGTTCCAGACCAGCCTGGTCTACAGAGTGAGTTCCAGAACACCCAGGACTACACAAAGAAGCCCTGTCTTGAAAAACCAAACAAAACAAATCATATTAATGATACCAAGTTATGAATTCAGGTAGGGCTAGCTGGACTCAGTGAATCATTAAAAATTGTTTTTTTAATGTGGAGTTGGGAGATGTGTTGCACATGGGGCAGGAGGAGATGGGGACAGATGGGGTGCATGCAACCATACTATGTTGTATACATGTATGGAATTCTCAAAGAATAAATAACATTAAAAACGAAACCCAAAAGACTTCAGTCAAAGACTCTTGGGGAATATCTAGCTCAAATGATTTGCTAGCAGGTATAGGGGGCTGCTTGGTGAGAGGAACATATTGTTAGGGAAATATAGGGCTGGAGAATTGTTTTTCTCAATTAAAAAATATTCTAAAATTACCTATGTTGCCATAGCATTGATCTACTGTTCCGGGTTCTACCGGATGTTCTGAATCCCCTTGGGAGATTGTGATGACACATTAACCATCCAGGATGTAGACAGTCTCCCCATAGGCAGACAACTCTTCTCTAGTAGAAATGATTTCCCAGCTGTCTCCTTACAGTAGTGGGAGGAAAGAAAAGTACAGTTTGATAACCCAAGCATAGTGTCATTGGTGGGAGGAAGTGAAGTTCTGTTTCCATGGGAACAGTATAGAGTGGATTTAAAAACTGATAAGTTGAATGTGAGAACTGAGACCATCTATATCCACACGGCTTAGGCACTGGGGGTTAACCTGGTTCCACTAATTATTGCAGGAAATCCAGGTCAAGCGAGAGAGCTGTAAGCCAGGAAGCAGGCTCATGATCATCTCCCTTGGGCAAACAGCTCTCATCTAGACAGTTTCCTGGACAACAGCTGACTTACCAAGGCCAGCCTGCTGGTCCTTCCCTCCCTGTGCCAATGCTGTCTCAGACTTTGTATAACTCTGACTTGTTTCCTACCTTAAAAATCTACCATAAGCCCCTGAGTCTAGACCTCCAAATCCCTTTTGAGATTCTGAAGAGTCTATTAAAGTAGTATTATTAAAGAACTTCCTAAATAAAACTTTATTATTATTATTATTGCTATTATTGGTGTTACTATTGTTACTGTATGTGTGAGTGGGCACACACTCCTGTCATTGCCATGTGGACATCAAAAGACAACTTCAGGGAGCCAGGTTTTTGCTTCCACTGTGGGTCCCAGGGACAGAGCTCAGTGTCAGCTTATATCCCAAACACTTTTATCCAGCAAGCCATCTCATCTCCTCAGGTGATGGTCTTTTTTGGCTAGAGTAGGCTATATAAACTTAGCTTTGACGTTTTTGAAGTATTTACTGATAAAAGAGTTACTGGAAGATATTTTGTGTTCTCCCTGTCTCATCTCCCTCTGTCTCTCTCTCTCTTTCTGTGCATGTGTGTTTATTTTTTCTTTTATTGAAAATAGATTTTTTTCTCACATAATACTTCCTTATTACAGCTTTCCCTTTCCTGTAGTCCTCCAGTTCCCCCCTCCTCCCCTCCCATCTGGATCTTCTCCATGTCTGTCTCTCATTAGAAAGCAAACAGGCTTCTAAGGAATAATAATAAAATAATAAGATAAACCAAAAGGGGCTGGAGAGATGGCTCAGCAGTTAAGAGCAGTGGATGCTCTCCCAGAGGACTGGGGTTCTATTCCCAGCACCCACACGGCAGCTCACAGCTGTCTGTAACTCCTACTCCATGGGACCTGACATCTTTATACAGACATACATGCAGGCAAGCACCAATGCACATAGAATAAAAATAAATTATTTTTTCAAAAGATAAAACAGCTGGGCAGTGGTGGTGCATGCACTTAATGTCAGACTTGGGAGGCAGGTGAGTCTCTGTGATGGCTTCAAGGCCAGCCTGGACTACAGAATGAGTTCCAGGGCAAACAGGGCTGTTACACTGAGAAACCCTGTATCAAAAAACAAGCAAAACAAAACAGAAAAGATAAAACAAAAACTAATGTATGTGAATTAGACAAAACAATCCAACAGAAGGATAAGCGCCCAAGCAAAGGCACAAGAAACAGAGACCCACTTGTTCCAACACTCAGGAATTCCATACAAACACTAAACTGGAAGCCACAAAATACATGTGGAAGACCTGGCACAGACCCATGAAGGCCATGTGCATACCTTCTTAGTGTCTTTTAAGTTCATACGAGTTTTGATATGTTCATTTAGAGGGCCTTGTTCTTCCTCCCTCCCTCCCTGTCTCCCTCCCTCCCTCCCTCCCTCCCTCCCTCCCTCCCTCCCTCCCTCCCTCCCTCCCTCCTTCCCTCCATCTTGTTTTTTCTTTTTGCTTTGTTACTGTTTTTTTGAGTCAAGGTTTCTCTGTAGCTGTGATTAGAAGTGTGGGCCACCCCTGCCTGGCTATGCATCAAAGATGATTAATCATAGCAGTGAAGGCTCTGTAAGCATTAGTTCAATATCTCTATGTTCAATAAGTTTGTAGGTGTTGTCTTCAGCAATGGGGCCTTGCCTTCAGTTTGTGGAAAGCAACCTATAGTCTTGACAACACCCTGGGTTGCTTGGGAGTTCCCTTTGGAGAACAACTCAACTAAATGTAACCCATCCTGGTACTGGAAGCTTCATTTGGTGACAGGAGATGACTATCTGGGGTGCTGTCTCTCCATTATTTGGTGATTTCATTTAAATCACCTTCATAAGTGCATATATTTTAGAAAGCTGCTATTATATAGGCTACCCTTCAAATAGCCCTTAATTTTAGATGTCTCTCCCTGTATTCCCTTCCCTGTACTCCTCTTCCCTCCCTCTACCCACCAGAGCTAACCCTCCATCCATCCACATCTATTCTCTGTCCTAACAAGATCTACCAGTGCCTACCCCCACCCCAGTTCCTTATTTTATATCCTGAACATTTTTTTCAGAATGTTAAACATTTCTTTAAGTGTTTCTCAGCCTTTTGGGTTTCCTGTGTGAGGAATTCTGTTAAACACCACTATCACCCAGCAGCAAGATTTTTTGTTTTTTTTTGTTTTGTTTTGATTTTGGTTTTTGAGATGGGGGTTTCTCTGTGGCTTTGGAAGCTGTCCTGGAACTAGCTCTTGTAGACCAGACTGGCCTCCAACTCACAGAGATCTGCCTGCTTCTGCCTCCGGAGTTCAGGGACTAAAGGTGTGGGCTACCATCGCCCCTCCAAGCAACAAGTATTTTATTGAGAATTTTTACATCTATGATCATGAGGGAAATTGGCCTGCAATTCTCTTTCTTTGTGGGTCTTTATATGGCTTATGTATCAGGGTATCTGTAGCCTCGTAAAACTATTTAGACAATGCTCTTTTTGTTTCTATTTTGTAAAATAATTTGAGGAGTATTGATGTTAACACCTCTTTTTCACAGAGAAGAAATTTTTATTGAAAAAAAATTTATAAAGTAGAGAATTTCAATTGTGAATCATGTTATTAAACTTCTGTTCTCTCTTTTTCCCCTTTTATTGAAAATTGAATTTTTTGCCTCACATAATATATCTCAATGACAGTTTCTCCTTCCTCTGTTCATCTGAATTCTTTTCCACTTCCCCTGTGTTAAGTTTTCTGAAGGGACTTTCTTTTCTGGTCCAGTCTATTTGGTTTCTGTATGCTTCTTTTACCTTGATAGGCATTTCCTTCTTTAGGTTATTATATTTTCTTTATGACTCTTTTGGAACTATTTTCTGTGCCTTTGATCTGGTCCACCCCCCCTTCCTCTCTTCCTTTTATTTTTAGATTTGGTCTTTTTCATGGTGTCCCAGATTTCCTGGACTCTGTTTTGTGTGTGTGTGTGTGTGTGTGTGTGTGTGTGTGTGTATTTTTTAGACTTAATATTTTCTTTGACTGAGATATCCATTTCTTCTATCTTGTCTTCATGGCCCGAGGTTCTCTCTTCTATCTCTTGTATTCTCTTGGTGAGGCTTGCCTCAAACTCCTGTTTGAATTCCCAAATTTTTCATTTCCAGATTTCCCTCAGTTTGGATTCTCTGTACTGATTATATTTTCACTTTCTGGTCTTGAACTGTTTTATTCATTTCCTTCTACTGTGTGTTCATTTCTTTAAGGGATTTATTAATTTCCTCTTTAAGAACCTCTATCATATTCATAAGGGCTTAAAATTTTAATATATTCATATTTTAAGGGCTTTTTTTTTTTTGTACTTGTGTTGCTTCATCTCTGTTGCAATATCCAGTGCCTGTTGTGGTAGAGTTACTGAACTCTACAGGAGAATTATTATCTTGGCTGTTACAGTGTTTTTAAGAAGGAGTCTAGGCATCCAGGCTTGGGAGGATTATAATTCTAGGTGCTGATCGCTGGTCCTGTCTTTGTTGGGTGGGTGGTTTTTCCTTTGGCTTCTGTGTACTCTCTGGTTCCTAGACGAGTGTGGTGGCTAAAGAAATCCTTCTGGGATCTTGTAGGTGTGGTTAGTGGGGGTACCAGGTAAAATGTATTCCTAGGAATTGGGAGCTATGACACTTAGAATGGGGATGGGCTAGAGTACAGACCCTAGGCTGTCCATAGGAGAGGAAGACAGAGTATACCACTAGGATCTGCTTAGTCCACTGGGAATGAGGGCAGAGAATGAGGACAGCCACAGCAGGTGGTGTGCTACAGACCTGGGGTTGGGACTGGAGGACTGGACTTGGAGGAATTGAGGGAGGCCTGATGATCTGCAGGTAGCCTCTCTGCTCTCTGGCTGGAGTGGCTTGTAGGTTTCCAGGGAATGCTTGTACAGGTTAAGGGCTGGGATAAAGCAATGAGTGATGGGAAGTATGGAGGGGAAAGATCTGTGACATCCACTGAGCATGGGGCATGGGGGTGGGGGGGGGAGGAGAGGCCACAGCAGGTGGTCTTCTAGAGAGCTGAGGATAAGACTAGGGGATTCAATTTGGGAGAGCTGATTGTTGCTTTAATTTCAACATAGAGGCTGTGCCTTAATCTACTGCTATCTCAGCCAGCAATTGCAACTCCACAATTAACGGCCTGCTTCTCTGGCAGTGACCTGGCTGCTAAGGCTGCAGGTGGTAGGAATTCTGCTCTCAGGCACAGGCCCTGTCACTGCTGCTAAGTTAGCTTTAACTAAATCTCTATCATTATAATTATGAATAAAATCCGAGATTCAAAGACTGGGGTGAAAACCTGTGAGCTCAGAGAGGTTGAATAACAGCTAGCTGACTCTTTCCTTGCTGGCATCCACAGAAGACCCATGCTTCCACTTCCGCCAAATCTCAAAAGGCTGTGCCACTCCAAACTACACTCCACTACTTTGTGTGTTGTTGTTTCTCCCAGATGCCCTCTGGTGCTCTACTATTACTTTCTGTTAACTAGTTGCTAACTCAAGCTCCTGACCCAAGGTTAATTTTATTTAATTAATGCAAATGCGAACTCGGGGTTCACAGCCTAGAAATAGGTGAAGATCTGCAGTTAGCTACCTATCTGCTTCCCTGGCTGGAGTGGTATGTGTGTTTTTTAAACAAGATCTTGCTATGTGTGGTGGCTAATACGTTAACTTGGCAGGATCTAGAATCACCTAGAAGGCAAAACTCTGAGTATGTATGTATGTATGTATGTATGTATGTATGTATGTATGTATGTCTGTTTCTAGATTGAGGTAAGTAATGTGGAAAGACCCTCCCTAAGTGTGGGGACAGCATCCCATGGAGAGCAAGAGGAGCACGTTTGTTTCCTGGTAGTAGCATCTAGGCATACCTAAGCCCTGCCCTGCGTACCTATCTGTCTCTGTACACAGATGTAAAAGGTCCCTTTAAGAGACAAGCTCAGCCCGGCATTGGTGGCACAGAGCTTTAATCCCAGCACTTGGGAGGTAGAGGTAGGCGGATCTCTGTGAGTTCCAAACCAGCCTGGTCTACATGAGCGAATTCTAGTACAGCCTCCAAAGCCACAGAAAACAAAACAAAACAACAAAAACCCAAGCTCTGCTCACTTCCACTCTCTCTGTGGTTCTTCTGAGAAGGAAGGCAGGTCTCTGTCTTTTTCTTCTCTTCCCCTATTCCCTTCCATTCCACCAATAAAATTTCCCATGTAAGTTCTGTCTGCATGGCGTATTTATCGCTCATCAGACATGGTATCTGCTAAGGTCCCCCTTAGGCCGCGTGAGCCAAAATAAATCCTAATATACCATATAACCCAGGCTGGCCTCATACTTACTATGCAGTTTAGGTAACGTAAGCTTTAGCTTACGATCTTGCCTCTGCATCTAGAAGGAGGGCACTTTAGGCATCTGCCACCAAGCTTCCTCCCCTGCTCCCTGTTTGGATCACTGTTATTTCTCTGATAATTCAAAAGAGAAGTGAATGATAATAGCCTATAGGGAAGGAGTTTACCTCATGGATAGGCAGGCCATTGATACAGCTAAGCGTATACAGTTAAGGATGAATGTCAGGAAGACCCTGATACATAGTATCTTTCTTATTTTTATTTTAAATAACCTTTTACACAAGGAAAAGTTGAGGTTTTGAGATAACTGATCCTTTTGTGATTTGGGGTAGAGACACTAAATTTGGCTTCTTGGAGGTATGAATTTTTTATTCAGGCAATAATCACTGCTTGTCTGCTACATCTTTTCTTTTGAGTCAAGGTCTTTTGTTTGTTTGTTTGTTTGTTTGTTTGTTTTTTGTTGTTTTTTTTTTCTCCCTTGATCACGGCTGGATGGGCAAGGCTTTTCCCATGCACTGGGCTCAAGGCAGATCTTGCTATGTACCCTAGGCTGCCTTCAAATTGCAGATTCTCTGGCTTCAGCTTCCTGAGAGCTGGGATTACAGTTTCATATCTTGAAGCCTGACTTTATTTATCTTGGAAGAAGAAGCATCTCATTATTTGTTGCTATTCACAAAGAAAATTCCATGTTAGTACAAGGGATGTAGCTCAGAGTGTTTGCTTGGCATGCAGGAAACCCTGGGTCTGATCCCTTGCAGTGTGGTATCCCATGCTTGTGATCCTAGCACTTGAGAGATAGAGGCAGGAGGATAAGGAACCATAAACTGAGTTTGAGGTCATTTGGGCTACATGAAACCCTGTCTCAAAAGGCAAAACAAATTAAAAAAGTCACCCCCAAAACTGCACACAAAACCCCACAAACAAACAAACAAGAAGCCTCGCTACCCCAAGCTAACATGAAGAAAGAATCCAGGAAGATGTTAAGGAAGAGGTAAGTGGCTTAGGGAATTGGAACTTCCTTTGTTGGCAGCGGAGCTGGGGCAAGCCAGTGGCCCCAGGATCCCTTTCATTTTCTGACTTTTTCAGATTTTTCTCTCCTGTTTCTTTTTTCTTGTTCCAAGTCGCCCATCAGATGCTCTGCAGAAACTGGAAAATCCCCGGAGGGAGTTAAGGCTTTATGGTGTTAACAGAAATCTGAACCACAGAGAAAACAAGCTCTTTGGATGTTTTTGGAGACAGTTCTAAAACTCATGTTGTTACATAATTCTCTACAAAACCTTCATGGTTTTAGGCATCTTGGTGCAGCATAAGCTTTGACATGAACTGAAAATCTGACTCTGTCTGTTATGAACCATTTCAGACTTCAGACAGGCTAGTTACTCATCTCCCCATTGGTGCACTAGGCATTGTGCATTGTGTCCTTAAAGAACTGTGAGCACAAAAGGCTTCCCAGGACACCCCACATATAACATACTCAGTAAACAATAACCTGTAGTTATTGTTGGGAAGGCTCCTTCCTCAGGAGCAACAGAGTTGGTATTCTTTTCTTATCAGCTGCCACCTGCTGCCCGAAATCTAAGGAAGCGGTGAACTATGTGTAAATAAACATTCCTGAATCATTAATGGAAAATTTAGCACTGGGCTAGGCCTAAGGTTTGATTCCTGCCTACGGGCTAGTTGGGAAATGATATCTACCAACAGTGATGGGTAGGGCCTGAAGGAATGTCACCCAAAAGGAACAACTCAGCACCTTCCCAGTGACAGTATATGGATGAATATAGGAGCTCCTCAGAAAGAAGAACTCACAAAAAACAAAAAACAAAAAAACAAACCAGTGTACGGTGAGGGGATAGACGTTGGGCAACAGTATACGTACTTCAGTATCTGGAATGAAGCACTGTCTCTTATTTGGGGCAATACAGATGTGGTTTCTGGCTGATGTGATGTACTAGAATGTGCATCATCACCAGAAGCTAAGCACCGAACTAACCTTGTGCATAGGTAAGAGCATAGAAGATTCTGTAACTACCACCCTTGCCTGCCTCATGACCCAGTTTTGAGCTAAGGTCTTTAGGAAAAATAATGTGATGTCTGTACTGCTCCCAGACACCTCCTGTTGTTCTCATCTCATGCTTGATCCCAACTTCAGTCATGTTATGTGTATGTGTGTGCCTGAGTGTATGTATGTGTTCCATGTGTGTTCAGGAGCCCGAGGAGGCCAAAGACAGGGGTCAGATCCCTTGGAATTGAAGTTACAGATGCTTGTGAGCTACCATGTGGATGCTGGGAGCCGAGCTTGGGTCCTCTGCAGGAACAGTAGATTCTCTCAGTTAATTGTTGAGGTCTCTCTGGTCGTGAGGCTGATTTTTGTGTCTCAGTTTTAGAGTAGTTTCCCCCCCCCCTGGGTATTTGATCCTTGGCTTAAGGTTATGCCCTTGTTTCCCGGGCATGAGAATATGTCCTTTCTCTTCTCCAATACAGACCCCAGTTCTGTCTAGTTCCTCAAGACTGGAAGAGCTCAGCTGAGAGCACATATGAACATAATAGTGCCACAGAAGAAGGAAATTATGTTAAGATGGGAGTATGACATGGGTGGAAGGACCTTTGTCATGGCTTGTGTGACAGAATTCAACAACCAGGAAGTGACTGGATAACACAGATGATTAAACAGAGCAAAGGTGGCTTGCTCATGCTAACAGAGACAAGTTGCATCATAGAAAGAAGGCAGAAGGTCACAGGAATTGTGACTAATGAGGTTGAGGACACAGGAAGATGAAAATGAAGATGAAATCAATAAAATAATGCCACTGATAGCATAGCTAACACACTTTAAATTAATCTTTCTGGGTCTGGGATTCTTTGTGTAAGATAATTTCTGTTTTCATATATTTTTTATACATCCTCTCCCTCCTTTATGTGTGTGTGTGTGTGTGTGTGTGTGTGTGTGTGTGTGTGTGTGTGTGTGTGCGCGCGTGCATGGTCTCTCATTTATGAATGTGGAGGTTAGAGGAGTTGGTTTACTTCTCTTACCCTGTGAGTTCTAGGGATGGAACTCAGACCACCAGCCTTGGATAGCCAGGCTTTTACCAACTGAACCTTTTCACCAGCCCTGTTTTCATTTTTCTTTATGGCTGAATAAAATTACACCTTATTACATCTTCAATACACATTCACCCATTGATGAACATCTATTCTGGTTCTATTTCCTAGCTATTGGGAACTCTACAGAAATAAATAGGGATATGCAAGTATTTTCTTTGTAGGACTCAAGAGACCTTTAGCTATATAACCAGGAATGACATAGCTGGGTCATGTGATAGTTCTAAGTTTAGTTTTTTTGAGAAATAACCATACTAATTTCCATTCTGGCTATACAAGTTTTAATTACATCAGGGATTAATAAAGCTTTCTCTTTCCCCATGTCTTGACCAGCATTCATTATTATTTTCTTGATGGTCATTCTGACTGGGGTGTGATGGAATCTTAAAACAGTATTAATTTACTTTCCCCGATGGCTATGGCTGTTGGACACTTTTTCAACTGTGACCTACCCCTTCTTCTTCTCATCCTCCTCCCTCTTTTTTTTTTTTTTTTTTTTTTTTTTTTTTTGAGAACTGCTTGTTCATTTATGAGCCCATTTATTGATTGGAAAAGATTTAAAACTTTTGCAATTTATGCATTCTAGATATTAGCCCCTTGTCTGAGGTGTAGCTGGCAACAACTCTCTCCTGTTTTGTAGACAGCCTATTCACTCTGCTGATAGATTCCCCTAATAGCCAGTATCCTTTTTGGTTCCTGACTGGCTAGCATTTGGAAAGTGGGAGACGGTATAAAATGAGCATCTGGTATGAATCATCCTCTATCCCACAGAATGTATTTTTTTAATTAAAAAACCTTTTTGGTTCCAGCGGTGGTGGCATACGCCTTTAATCCCAGCACTTGGGAGGCAGAGGCAGATGGATTTCTAAATTTGAGGCCAGTCTGGTCTACAGAGAGAGTTCCAGGATAGTCTGGGTTACACAGAGAAACCTTGTCTCAAAAAACAAAAAACAACAACAACTCCCTCAACCCCAAAATAAATCAATAAATAAAAATAAAAAAAAATGTATGTTGTGTGGATATTTTTGACTATATTCTGAATGTCTGTATACCATATGTATGCCTGGTGCCAGAAGAGAGTGTGAGATCTGTTGTAAACAGAGTTATAAGGTGCTGAGAATTGAACCCTGGTCCTCTGGAAGAAAAGCCAGTACTTGCTCCCTCTCTCTTTTTGTTTTTAAATTTTTATTTAAATTAAAAGCAATCTTATTTATATACCAATCCCAGTTCCCTTTCCCTCCCATACTCCCATTCCCCCCCCACCAAACCCCCATTTCACCCCTCCATCCACTCTTCAGGGAGGGTGAGGCCTCCCATGAGGGAATCTTCAAAGTCTGTGACATCATTTGGAACAGGTCCTAGGCCCTCCCTGTGTATCTAGGCTGAAAGAGTATCCCTCTACAGGAAATGGGCACCCAAAGCCCATTCATATACTAGGGATAAATACTGGTTCTGTTAGGATGGAAAAATTTAGCCTAACTCTCCAGTGACCCCAGGAAGCTGGGAGTCTTAAATCCCAAGCTGAGGGTCACCTACTTGAATGTTTATGACAGTCTGTGAGTGAATGAACACAGGAATTGAGCCTTGTCACCACACCCAGAAGCCTGTGCGAAAGCAGACTTTCTGGGCTAAGCATGGGCTTGGATAGTTTAAATTAATTGGTCCGCACTGGATGCTATGAGGTAATTGGTTCACGATGCGCGGGCTTTGTTGTAACCCTATAAAAGCTGTCTCAATCCTGTATCTGGGGTCCTCAGCTCTCTGCTTGACCCCAGTGCACTGGAATATAAAGGACCTCATGCTCTTGCATCAAGACCTCTTCTTGTGAGTGATTTGGGGGAGCCGCCTTTCCTGAGTGGGAGCGCGAGGGACCACACTCTTGCAAGTCTTACAATTCTACTACCAGAGGCCCCATACACTGTCCAGGCCTCCCAACTGACACCACATTCAGGAGGCCTGGTTCAGTCCTATGCTGGTTCCCCAGCTGTCAGACTGGGGTTTGTAAGTTCCCACTTGCTCAGGTCAGCTGTTTCTATGGGTTTCCCCAGCCTGGTCTTGACCCCTTTACAGCTAGGGGTCTTTGTTATTGTTGTTGCTGTTTTTGTTTTTATTTTTGTTTTTTCAAGACAATGTTTCTCTGTATTGCTTTGGAGGCTCTCCTGGAACTAGCTCTGTAGACCAGGCTGGCCTGGAACTCACAGAGATTCGCCTGCCTCTGCCTTCTGAGTGCTGGGATTAAAGGCATGGGCCACCAACACCCGGCCAGCCAAGGTTCTTAACTGCTGAGCTATCTCTCCATTACTACCATTTAAGTTTTAGTCATAGAAGGGTTAATCTTTCTATCATTTTCTTGCTTATAAATTATGTTTGGTTTGTATGTTAATCTAAAACCAGATTTAGATTTCAGGACTGTCTGATTTCATAACCCACATAATTTCTGTTTCTTGTAATTTTTTTTTTTTACATAACTACATTTTTTTCCCCTGTCCCAGTATTTTGAAAGAAAAATAGGAGTTTTGGGAGCATAATAAAGTGGCCTGTGGGTATGGTATGATTGCAAAGTAGGCCAGATCTACATTCAGGCACATGTGATTTCTGTGACTGATGGGCTTTAGAGGGAAAGCATGATGGAACCTGGGACTGAAGTCAAAACAGCTACTGCAATCTTGAAAATCTTCTACCATGGAAAACACCTTTTTTCCTTTCCTTTCCTTTCCTTTCCTTTCCTTTCCTTTCCTTTCCTTTTCTTTCCTTTCTCTTCCCTTTCTCTTCCCTTTCTCTTCCCTTTCTCTTCCCTTTCTCTTCCCTTTCTCTTCCCTTTCTCTTCCCTTTCTCTTCCCTTTCCTTTCCTTTCTCTTCCCTTTCTCTCTCTCTCTCTCTCTCTCTCTCTCTCTCTCTCTCTCTCTCTCTCTCTCTCTCTCTCTTCTTTTTTTCTTTTTCTTCCTTTCCGAGACAGGGTTTCTCTGTGTAGCTCTGACTGCCCTGGAACTCGTTCCAGGCTGTCCTTGAACTCACAAGAAATCTGCCTGTCTCTGCCTTCCAAGTGCTGGGATTAAAGGCATGTGCCACCACTGCTCAGTGAAAACATTATTTCTTTGAGACTTCATCCATTTTTGCTCTCATGGCGTCACAGAAACTTTTCTCCACTGGCTAGGTAAAACAATATAATTATACAAGTGGGAAAGTTCCACTTGATAAAGGCATGTGAAAAGTGCACGGTTAGGTATTTGTTGACATTAACCCTCTAATCCTCATAAGCCTCTCTAGAAGATAAGTAATATTGACATTCATTTTCAGATAAGGGGACCAAGCTTGCACAGCTGTAAATCGACAGGGTGAGCCCTCGTCTAACCCTGGCTACCTCCAAATCCCATGTTCTGACCTGCAAAGTTATAGTGCCTCCTTAAGGATGAATGAAACCAGAGACACTGGACAAGGTGACCAGATCACAATAGCCGTGCTCTGTGGAGATGCCACAGAGAACCTTACAAAGTTTAGTGCCTAAACTTAAAGTGGCCACGTGCAGGTTATTTTGGCTGTCTCTTCCTACATAAGAAATGTCCCTAACTTTCATTTAAAGGTGACAGTAATTGTTTCTGTGGGCTGAGAATTTATGCAGGACTTAGGTTGTTCCATTCTTCACGGGGAAGCTTGGTAGTCATCAGTGCAGCCGCATATTGCTGATGGCAGGGTTGTCCCATTACTTACCAGTTCTCTGTGTGGTCCTTTCCTGTGGCTTGTTGGGCTTCTTCCCAGTGTGGTGGTCTCAGGGTAAGAGTCCAGGATGGAGATGGAAGATGACCACGTGCTCTGCTGAGGATGGAAACTAGGGTTTCATGCATGCTCTGACAATCTTGCAACTGGCACATTATTGTTTCTTCAAGTTCCAAGTGGAGTAACCAGATGAAACGCACAATGACTAGTTACATTTATGCTTTATGTCAACAATAAGTAAGTTTTGGTATAAGTGAGTCTCATGGGATGTTTGGGGTTACTTAGTAAAGTAAAGTAAAGTAAAATGTTACTTTAAGAAATGAAATTGAGCTGGGCAGTGATGGAGCACACCTTTAACCCCAACCTTGAGAGGCAGGGACAGGTGGATCTCTGTGGGTTTCAGGACAGCCTGGTCTACAGAGTTAGTTCCAGGACAGCCAGGGCTGTTACACAGAGAGATCTTGTCTCAAATAAATAAATAAATAAATAAATAAATAAATAAATAAATAAATAAATAAAATAAGAAAGAAATTGAAAATGAACAGGATATTTTGCTAATTCCCTTACTGTTTCTAGTCACAAGAACAATCTAGATTCAGGAATGAAAGAAATAGACTTCCCTCTGGTAAGAGCAGTGTGTGCCAGAGAAGGTTCTCTTTGGATATCCTACCTTGCAATAAAGAAGAATCCCCTTGTTTTCAGGAAAATGTATAGAACTACTAAATGGAAGTGTCATCCTCAGGGAAATAAGCCAGACTCATAAGACCTGGAATGCATGCTTCCTCTCACACATGGGATCTGAGTGGGGAAGTGAAAGAAGGGTGTCACTAGGGATGTGGAAGTAAAAAATGGAGAGGGAGAGAGAAATAAAATGACAATAGAAAGGATGAAAAGGCTCAAAATACATTATAGGCATAAATGGAAAGGCCACAATGACCCTCCTGCTTTGTGCAACTAAAAGATAATAAACACAAAAAAAGACCAGCTATTATTTAGGCAGACCTGTAAGTGAAGGTCTCATTAATGTTCTAGTCTTAGTTGGCCAGAAAGCAAAGAAAAAAGAGCCCCTTGTTCCCACCTTTGCAGGCCCCTCAGAAGATCACGCCCAAGGCAAGCACCATTTAAAAAATATTGCCCTTGGTTGGCAGAGTGGGCTAGTTGTAGTTGCACTTTGGCATTTTCTTCAGTTTGACCTTGGAAACAAGGCTAACACACATATTTGATGTATTTTCATTTGGAAATCCCCACTCAAGTAACAAACTGTTAGCTCAGCTTGATTATGTTCCCGAGGTCATAATCATCTCGGGACCTGTAATCTGAGATTAATGTAGCACAGAGGCTAGGGCCTGAGGAAGGAACAGAACGCACAGTTCGCCATGGAGTGAATATTGGGTTGAAGGTGAGGCAGAGAATTCTGAGCCTTGAGGACAAAAGGCTAGTGAGTCCTGACCTTTTCTCTCCTCCTTAGGTTCCTTGACTGGAGGGGTTCGCTTCCTGTTTTCTTTTCTTTTCTTTCTTTTTTTCCTGGTCTTCTGGTGCCTCCATGGCCTTTGGGAGAATGTATTATCTAAAGGAAAGGTCTGCATCTGGGTAGAGTGTTGAGATAGTGATGGTGTTAGAGGTTGTCTGTGACAATTGTCGAGAAAGATTACCCCAATCCTATAAATAAGGCCAGGATTTAATTCCTGGCTCACCCTGAGGCATTAATTGATGTGTTTGCTTGGTTCATTTTGACACATATGGGTCATGAAGCAGACTCTGTGAAGGTAGAAGGTTTGTCTGAGAGAGGTTCACAGGTTCAGCCGTGCTTTTCAACCCAACCTGCCCAATCTTCCCTTTTAACTTGCATCGCAATTCATGACAGTCAAGTTTTGTTTCTTCTCACTTTTCCAATTATAGTGTCTACATCCTTACCCCTATGCTTTTTCTTTCTGACCAGTGATTCATAATATGAATCAGCTCAAGGTCTCTGGATGTGGGAGTTACAGCTAATCTGGTAAAACACAAGCGACTTACACTTTGCTTGCCCTCTGTGCGTAGTCCACGTTCCATGGCTGTAACAGAATGCCAGAGACTAGGTACTTGATGAAGAAAAGAGGCTTATCCATGTACAGCTCTATCAGTCCAGGCTCTGGTGAGGGTTTCATCAGCTACACGACAGTATGGCGGGTGACATGTGAAAGAAAGATCTCAGGGAAAGAAAGGAGTGTAGAAACGAAGGGAGGGGCTGGTCTTGACCTTTCTAGAAACCTGCTCTGTGGAAACTAACCAGATTTTTACCAGAGCTGCATTAATCTCTTTAACACAGTGTAAAGATGATGGTTTACTGCTACTATAGACCACAGTACAGTCCTTGGTTGTTTGGAATAGTGATTTCAGAGCTGAGATTTCATCCTTTTCCACAAAACCAAACACTTTGGTGTGTGTTTCAACTCCACAAGGACCATTACTCCACTGTCATCTCCTCAGAAGGGCACTGTCGCTCAGAGAGCCTTACAGGGAGACATACATTGGTTGGTGTTTTGCTGTTTGACTATTTTTGTTGTTGTTTTTCAAGATAGGGTTTCTCTGTGTAGCCCTGGCTGTCCTAGATGTCACTCTATAGACCAGGCTATCCTGGAACTCACTCTGAGGTCTGCTTGCCTTTGCCTCCAAAAGCACTAGGATTAAAGGCATGTACCCCTACCACCCAGACTGCTGTTTGACTTTTAATATTGTTTTCTGTATTTGGAATCTCCCCTCCTTCCTCCCTCGCTCGCTTCTTCCCTCTCTCCCTCCCCTTTCTCTTTCTTTTTCACACTCACTTGTGATTCTTGCAAATACTCCCTCCATATGATCCTATCTGCAGTGCTCTGAGCCAGTTTGAGGTTCTCATTAGGTGCAGGTACATGATCTTGAATGCTTTCAGACTTGTGAGCTAAGTAAACCACTTCTTGATGAATTACCCAGTTCTAACAGCACAAAATAGACCGAGAGGTACAGCAAGCCACTGATCGGAACAATAACAGAATTCATCTATTTGGAAATATTTTATCTTCATATAAACCTCTGACATCTGCCAGGAAAACTTATAGTCTTCATATTATGGAAGGGACATCAGAGGTCAAGGTGGTGACATTATTAGTCTGGCCAGTGCACAGTTTGGACAAAATCAAGAGCTTCTAACTTGAGGGTTTGCTTCTCGGGTCCCAGTCTCCCTAAACTCTTCTTGCTTATAGCATGTTGACTCGCAACATCCTATTCTGGTCCACAGCATCTCAAATGTGAGTGTCCTTGAGTAATTCCTGCTCTGTACTTCAGCAGCAGATTTCGAAGACGTGGTACCTAGTATTTGCCCCCTGGCCCCAAGTCCTCTGGAGGAATGGGGTCCTGCCTGTCAAAATGTCTTCTGTTGAATTCCAAATGAACCCATAGCTGGCTCCTCCTTTCCTCTCCTCTGTGCTTCTTCATTTGTAATCTTTGTTATCCGTCTATCTTTAGTCCAACACAGTTCACAACTTTGGAGGACCGCAGGTGTGCTGCTTGCCTAGCTGGTGATACAACCGAGACTTAATGCTATGACAGGCTTTGAATGTTTTTCTGGGCTGCAGCCTCTTTCCTCAAAGTGTTTGCTCCCGACTCTCTAAATCCTGGCATCTGTAGTGTCTTCTTTCAATGAATTGCACTGACTTAGTTCCGTATCTTTTCTATCTGGTCACAGGCATCTGACTCATGCCAAAGTGTTCATGAAATGTGGTAGCTCTTTGCCTTCTGTGTCTTAAGAATCAGGATGAAAGCCTTTCTGTCAGAGAGACTTGCATTATGTATGACTAACTCTCCTATCCAGGCATAAAAGCACAGGCTTTGCAAACAAGGAGGAATCAAGAGTTCAAGGAAATTCTGCACTGCATGAGATACAGCCTCAACCAATCAACCCACCAACAAAACTTCCCAGAAAATAGGTATAGAAACTAAGTGTAGCCAGGTGTGTGGTGCATGCCTTTAATCCTAGTTGTCAGGAGGCAGAGGCAGGCAGATCTCTGTGAGTTCGGGGCTAGCCTGGTCTATAGAGCAAGTTTCAGGACAGTCAGGGCTACACAGAGAAACCTTGTCTTAAAAAAACAACAAAAAACAAACAAACAAGAAACTAAGTGTATAATCAAAAAGCTTGGGATGAAGGAAGGAATTAGGTAATGTGAGATGAATGTTTATAGAAAGGTATTAAATGCTACAAAATTCCGTGTATTTATGAGGCATATGATGTGCTATGTCTACACTAATACTAACCATCCATGACATCTTACACAGACATTCTTGGGCCCATGTGTCACCTGTCTAAGTTGTTCATATAAAACAGGTGGCTGCTAGCTAGACGTCAGTGGTGCACACCTTTAATCCCAGCACTCGGGAGGCAGAGGCGGAGGTAGGCGGATCTCTGTAGTTTGAGAGTGAGTTCCAGGACAGCCTCCAAAGCAACACAGAGAAACCTTGTCTCGAAAAAACCCAATAAATAAATAAATAAACAGGTGGCTGCTCACAACAGTCTGTCGAGCAAGCACTACTGGCCAGGGTAGCGTGTACACTTGTTCCTGTAACTCTCTGATGTTACAGAAGCCTGCTCCAGGTACCTTCTGTTAACACTTCTCATTATCTTCAAGTCAAGGTTCTCATGTTATTAGAGAGAGACAGAGACAGAGACACACAGAGAGAGACAGAGAGACAGACAGAGAGGCAGGGAGAGAGAGTTTTAGTGTAGGGTTGAGACAGCGTGTTTTTATCACTTGCACTGTTGTCTAGATTTGTCTCTTTCCCTTACCTCTGTGTTTCTTTTTCTCTTATCAACTTGACAAGCATTTGATTTATGCATCTCAACTTGATCCACAATCCTTTCTTCTCAGGAACTGCCCTGATGGCACACAAGGAGACTATTTTGCACCAGTTTGTCAATCTGATGTGTAGTATCTGGTCTTATTCCAGCTGTGTGTGTGTGTTTCTTGTTTTGTTTTGTTTTTTGGGGGTGGGTGGGGGGCTGGATGAGGCATCTGGGTTCCTGAGTCATTCGGAGCTCTTTAGCTTCCTCTCCTACCTTGTTCCCTGAGCCTTAGCTTAGGAGTTGTCTGTACCATTTTTAATGCCACCGTCTTGTTGGGGCTTCTCTGTGCTCTCTGACTGCATCCCATTTTACCATTTCCACCCACTCCTGGCCTAGGGCTCAGAATATCAACTTCTCACACTTTCTTTGCTCCCTAGGTTCTTGGGTTCCTTGGGAAAAGATGTGAAGACTTGGAAGGGTCATTAGGAACAAGCAATTTGGGGCTGAAGAGTTGGCTCAGCAATTGAGATCACTTGCTGGGCTCTCAGGAGGTCACAGATTCAGTACCCAGCACCCACGTGGTAGTTCACAACTGTCTATGGAGACAGTTCCGGGGGGGAGTCCATCACTCTCCCGGTCTGTGCAGGCATCAGGCACATACATGGTGAACAAGCATACATTCAAGGAAAACACATACATTAGAGAGAGAGAGACAGAGACAGAGAAAGAGAGAGAGAGAGAGAACTGACAACTCTAAGAAGAAAAAGGAAGAAACTGTCTCCTCTTTAATTTTTTTTTCTTTCCTTTTTTTTTTTTTTTTAAAAAGATTTATTTATTTATTGCCTTTGAGGGAATCAGGTCTCATTATAGAGAGCTATAAGTCCCCATGTGGGTGCTAGGAATTGAACTCAGGACCTCTGGAAGAACAGACAGTGTTCTTAAACTCTTGAGCCACTTCTCCAGCCCCTCTCTTTAACTTTCTAACTCATGAGAAATGATTGTGTAAAAACCAAAGACTTGCCTGGAGGGAAACTAGTTTATGTGAAGAAATGCCCATCCTTAGACTTTTGGATCGGAGGTGGAGCCCTGGCATATAGATCATTTAGAGAGGACAGAGGATAGATACACCATGGAGAGACATCTGCTGGTTCTGAAGGGCTGACCATCCCATCTAGATTCTGACATCACATTCCTCTTCCTCAGTGACCCCCGTTCACTGCCACATTATAATGTCCACCAGTGTACTGGGTGTGAATGTCTTTATTGTCAACCCGACTAGACTTGGAATCGCTTCACTCTCCCTCCATATGTATAAGACATCTGCCAAGGTATTAGCGAAGGTTATACTGGCCCACTGGACTAGGATAAGGCTTTTTTCCCTTTCATCCTTGCTTCGTGTGTATAAACTCTTTTCAGCTGTCATGTTTGTACTCTGCCAAGTTTCCACTTCACTCTCTAACAACCTAAGCATCCATAATGACCTAAGTATCTCAGGTGAGGGAGACAATGTGACTACTGAAACCATGGAGCGGATACTGGCAAAGACTGGCCTGCCCGGGACAAATCCCGAACGGAGGCTGAAGAGTGTAAACAGAAGCATAGACTGTGTGGAATGCAGGCCGAGGGGGAAAAAGTAAATGTCGGTGTTTATTTTGGGGGCGGTCTCTAAGGGGAAAGGCTCATCTGTACATTTCACTTTCCCGGAGTTCAAATCAGTAATTGAGTTGGTGTAAACACCGGGAAAGCTGCAGCCAAGAGATGCTTTGGCAGCCGCTGGGGCTGTGTGGAAAGCAGGGAGGGACCTGGAGATGATTAAAACAGGGATCTCCAAATGCAATTCTTTTAAGATTCCAAGTAATGTGTTTGAGAATCTTAACTTTTATGTTTTCTTCTTGAAGGTGAGGCTAACTGCATTCGTCTGGAGAGGGAACTGTCAATGTAAATCACATGGCTCTAGGGTCGTAGATACAGGCTGTTTCAAGGACAATCAGACCTTTCAAGGGAAGGAGTGAGACACATTGTGCCCAATGCAGCGTCATTTTCAGTGGGTGTCTGAGTTCTGAACTAGTTTTGGTATTCAAGTTTGGTTATTTGTACAAAGGATGAATTTACCTTTCAATGGGCTGTTGTCTTCCTTTGGTATCCACTAGCCAACCGGGAATTCATTTATTTCTACAACAGTACAGAGCTTTTTGGTTTCACCTACAAAAGTGAATGGGCCTCTGTATTTCAAGGTTGCATTTTTTTTCTGTTTAGTTTAGGCAGAGATAAGGACTCCAAGGCTGCTGAATACAATAGGCTATTCTTGTAACTCAGATGTAGCTGGGCACCATGAGTAATCTCTGTTCTTGACCCTAAACCCACCTCGAAGCAGAAATTTTATTACCACCCCCTCTCCAAACAAATCCCTTGCAACAAAGGATTAATGAATAATGACAATTTTACTGATTGTTTCTTGGGAAGACAGAAAAGATCTATTTAACCTATGGAGACAGTTGTGATTTATGACAAAGCCTAATACAAAATTTCATGAGACACACATGCCCACATGTTCTCCCCCTTCCCCCCCGGGGGGGGGATTGCACATTCTTTTTATCTTGCATTCTTAAGCAAAAATGATCTAATCCTGACGTCTATCCTTCTGGCTGGCCAATGAAGGGCTTTGCCTTTAAGAGGACCACAGGCTCTAGTGTTTGGAGGAGGGATCAAAAAATTGCTAATTAACCTGGACTCTGCCAGTAATTAATGATGACTTGAGACAAGGAATGCCCCTCCCCATCTTGTGGCATCCCTCAATCTTGCCAATATTGGCTTTCCTTTGGGCCTAGGAACCTGTTTTTATACAATATTTTAAATTTATTCTTTGGTAATTTCATAAAGGTATATAATATATTTTGATCATAACAATTCCCCCTTTCCCCTCCATTTATGGATCCATCCATCCATCCATCCATCCATCCATCCATCCATCCATCCATCAATCCATCCAATGTTATTGAGCATCCACTGTATCCAAGGGGATGTTAAAGATAGAGATGAGCAAAACTGACAAGATTCCTGTGCTCTTGGGATGGGAGAACAGAGTGGCTATCACCACATAAGAATATCTATGGGTGACAAATTCTTTGAAAACAATTTTGATATTAGCTGAATAACAAAGGCCTTCTTAATGTCATGGATTTTGCTGACTTAAACTTTTAAGGCTCACAAAGCAAAGTCACAAATAACATTCCCCCCACCTCTCAAAATTGGACTTTTGGGGTCAGTGTACTAAAGTACATTGTCCAAATCCTATGGGAGATAAACAGGAATCTAAAGCAAGATGGCCATTTTTTTTTTCCCATAAAGGGACAGACAATACTGATTCCTGGCTTTGCATGCTATATGGGCTCTGTCACACTACTGAGTTCTGCTGTTTATCACATGGAGGGGGTCATTGTGTTCATATATATCTTTACAAAAATGGGGGTAGCCTGCACTGGACCTACTAGCTGCAGTTTGCTGACCTCTGAACTAGGTTGTACTTTCTCTAATTTTCTTCCAAGTGATACTGGAAGCCATTTTCCTCCATGGTCAAAGGCTCCTTCTGTAAATAATCCTTTGCTTTATTAGCTTTTTTCTTAAGATAATTCAAATTACAGAAGTCTAATCTAGAAAATGTATATAGGCCATGTGATGGTTAGTTTTAATTGTCAGTGTGACACAGAATGGAATAACCTGGGAAGAGAGTGTCAGTGAGGGACTGTTTAGCTTGGCTTGCCTTTGTGGGCAAGTCTGTGGGGGATTATCTTGATGGCATTGGTTCAGGTGGGAGGATCTGTCCATTGTAGGCAGCATCACTCCCTGGGCAAGGGATCCTAGACTTTATGGGAGTGGAGGGCGTGAGCTGAGTATAAGCATATAAGTTTCTCTTGTTCCTGGTTATGAGTGTGATATGACTGGCTGTCTCAAGCATCTACCACTGTGACTTCCCCTCAAAGAAGGGCTGTAATTTGGAACTCTGAGGTAAAACAAACCTTTTCATCCCCTTAATTGACTTGTTAGAGTGTTTTATCACAGCAACAGGAAGTGAAATTGGTGGTTTGAATGAGAATGGTCCCCAGAGGCTCATAGATTTGAATACTTGGTCCTCAGGGGTGGAACTGTTTGGGAAGTATCAGGCCGTATGGCCTTTTGGAGAAGGTGTGTCACCGAGAGTGGGTTTAGCGGTTTCAGAAGCCCACATGTTCCCAGGTAGTGTGCTCTCTTGTGTGTCCTCTTGCAGAGAAGGATGTATGCTTTCTGCCACTCCTCCAGTGCCATGCCTGTCTGCTGTAAGCTCCCCTAGACTCTTTATTCTCTAAGTTAGTTGCCTTGGTTGTGGTGTTCTGTCATGGCAGCAGAAAAGTAACTAAGACAGAAACTATGACAGGAATTGATACTGAGAAGCAGGGCCTTGGTTGTGATAAACCCATGGCTTGAAACCTTGTGACTTTTAAGCCATTGGAACTGTTTTGTGACTGGGATGTGGAAAGGTTCGGACCTTTGATTTAGAAAAACCCATGGATGCTGGGAGCAAAGCTTAATGGGCCATTCTAGTGTGAACTTGGAAGACAAAAATGCTGAGAGAACTGCGGGCAGTTGTGGTGTGTGGCTAGCATATGCGATTTCAGAGGGAAACATGGGACCCTACCAGGAACTGAGCAAAGGACTATTCACATAACGCTTTGGCTACGTGTCTAGATTTATTCTGCATGTGTCCTGAGGTCCTTGGTGAACTTGAAGATAATGGACTGATTCATTTGACATGGGGAATTTTGGAATGAGAGGGCGTTTGGACTGGTGCTGAAGAAGCAGCTGGAATTGACAGAGACCATCATCGTAGAGGAGCTTCCGATGCATTGAGACAAGGGGAGAGTCGATATAGCTGCTATCCAGTAGAGTTGGACTACTTTTGAATCTGGCAGCAGAGCTTAGCAATGCTGGCAGCATTGTTCACATGGTACTGATGTTTGAGGGCATAAAAGATTCAAGACTGAGAGGGTCATGGAGACCAGCTGAAACCGGGTATTATATGTTGAGGTCCTGAAAGAATGACTTTTGAAGCTGTAAGGTTGCAATGGGGACTCCAGGATATCGGAGATTCCAGAGTCATGGACTATGCATGGAAGAGCTTCAGGTGTGAAATGGAGCAGGTCTGACCCTGAGAGAGAGGTTGTATATGGCACAGATTGTAAAACTGGAGAGATGGGGCTACCCAAGCCCTCTACAGAGTGGTTGATTGTCTTATACACCCAAATGCTGGACACAGAATTGCTGGAGTTTGCTTTTCTTTGGTGTGATTGTTTTGTTCCCCATTTTTTCTATTTTAGAGTAAAAATGTCTACTCTGTGCCACTATTTGTTGGAATTATATAGCTTTATTTTATAGAAACTTATAGTTTAGAGACGTTGAACTTTTGTTTGCTTTTTGTAATTAGTCTTAAGGGAGTGAAAAATTAATTTATTCACATACACACTACATGGCTTATGTTGATGAAGGACTTGATAAATCACTGGGAATACAATTTAGATTCTGTTTGACCTATTTACTGGGTGATCTGAAAGCCACTGGGCTTGATTAGTGCTGGGCTGGAGGAAAAGCTTCAGGGGCAAAGGCTCCACAGCTCACTCTTCTAGGATGGTTAGAACTCAACAGGCATCCTGTAAGATGGGAGGCAGTTTGGTTTGCTAGGATTTTGAAAGAAAGTCTTGTCTCTTTCAACACATAACTTTTCTGGTGTTTTAAAGGAAATACCTTGACTTGCACTTGGGCTCTTTTACAGTCTGAATGTCTGTGCCTCCATCTCTCCCTGTTTGTAAGATGAAATCTTAAACTCCAAGGTCAAGGTGGTACCTTTCAGAGTTGGTTAAGTCATTAGGACAGATCCCTTACAAATAGGGCTATTGCCTTTATAAAAGAGAGAGCTGGCTTGTCCCTTCTACCATGAAGGACCCAATGACAAGTGAGTATTCGGTGACCCAAAGGTGAGCCTGGCATGTTTGCTTGCATGAGATCTTTAATCTTCTAGCTTCAAGAGTCATGAGAAATAAATTTCTCTTGTTTAAAAGGCACCCAATTTAATTCATTCTGTTACAATAGTCCAAACAGACTAACACAAGTGGATAGCCAAGGATTTGTAAGATGGAAGAGTAAATCAGAGAGGAAGCTTGGAGTAACAACGTTCACTTTTACTTAGCAACTAAGACTGACTTGCTAAGTATTTGGGTTGAGGTGACCAAGTAGCCTTTAGTTTAAAGCTCAGGTAACTGGCCAATTACCCAGAGGCAATTTATTTGTATTAGATTCTTTCATAATGGAGGTGGTAAATAATATATTTCCAGATTAGTTGCTTCAGATTTAAGTTGGTTTTCACTGCAAACCATAGAAATTCTCAACCAAGGGAAATAATTTTACCTTAGGGAACTGTCTTAGTTAGGGTTTCTATAGCTGTGAAGAGACAACATGACCACAGCAACTCTTGCAAAGGAAAAACAATTAGTTGGGTGGCTCACAGTTGAGAGGCTTAGTCCATTATCATCATGGTGTGACATGGTGGTATGCAGGTAGACATGGTGCTGGAGAACTACCCTGGTATCTTACATCTTGGCTTGCAGGCAACAGGAAGTGGTCTGAGGCACTGGGTATGGCTTGAGCATGTATGAGACCTCAAAGCCTTCTTTCACAGTGACACACTTCTTTCAACAAGGCCATACCTACTCCAACAAAACAACACCTCCTAATAGTGCCACTGCCTATGAGCTTATGGGGGCCAATTACATTCAAACCACCACAGGAACATTAGTATCTTAATTTATTTTTCCTGTTCCTATGACAAAAATACCTACCAAAATCAGCTTGAAGAAGAAAGGGTTTGTTTTAGCTCACAGTTCCAGGGTTCAGTCCATCATCCAGGGAAGTCAAGGCAGAAGGAGCTTGAGCTTGAAACAGGTGGTTACATGACATCTATAGTTAGGAAGCAGAGATGATGGACACTTGTGTTTAGCTCATTTTCTCCTTTTTGCACAGTCTAGTACCCAAACCCAGGGAATGGTGTTTTCTATTTTTAGTGTAGGTTTTCCTACATTAATTAACCTAATTTACTGTTTGTAGGGTATTTGTTTGTGTTGTCACTCTGAGACTGCCAATGGAGTCAGACCTAGGTTCAGAGGGCAGAGTCTACTTAAAGCTGGCTGGAGTGGACCATAGAGTTTTCTGGAGGACTCCGAGGAAGCTAGGGGCACACAGGAGAATAAGTAGGGACCTAAGCAGATGCATGGTCTTTTTAATTGGAGAAGGTGGATAATAGAGCAGGTAACCAATTCCCTGTGCTCCATGAATCTTTTAGTTTCCCCCCTAATATTTAACTCCTGAGCTTCAACTTTTAGTAATACAATAAAAGAAGTTCAATATCTGGTGTCCAACATGTGACCTTAGATCATGCTAAATCGATATGGAGCTCCCGATGCTCATAGCCAGATGGCTTGGTCCCCTCCCATGCTGCATACTAAGCACGAGGAGTTTTCTTACCCATTTCCCTTCATTAGCTTTCCCTCCCTTCATGGCACAAGATCAGCCACAGTGGCTCCCAGCCCAGGTGTGCAGTTAACATGGCTTGGGGCACCCTAATGCACCACTCCTCCCTACTGGTATAGTCAAGCATCATCACTGCAACTGACTACCCCATCACCATCACAGCTCTGCATGTGCTGTGGGCAACAGCCAGTTTGGTGAGACACCTGGAAATTCTTAAAGGGGAAATTATATCTAAAAAATGAAAAGGTAAAAAATATTTCCCATGTTAAGAATCAGAAATATTACAATGCAGGGAGTTAGGACCCTGTTTAGTGCTACTGTGGATGACTTACAAATGGAAAAAATAGCTGGGCAGTGGTGGCACACATCTTTAATTGGGAGGCAGAGGCAGGCAGATAGATCTCTGTGAGTTTGAGGCCAGCCTGGTCTATAAAGCAAGTTCCAGAACAGGCTCCAAAGCTACACAGAAAATCACTGTGTAGAATAAAAAAAGCAATAAATAAATAAATAAATAAATAAATAAATAAATATGGAAGAAGTAAATGAGGAAATAAACCACTTAGCTGGGATTGACATAGTACGGATTTTAATTTCTATTAGTTTGGTGATTCATATCTTATCCTTAAAATGGCTTGATGGTAGCACTGTTAGGATGGAAAAATGTAGCCTAATTCCCCAGAAAACCCAGGAAGCTGGGAGTCTTAAATCCCAAGCTGATGGTCACCTACTTTAATGTTTACGGTAGTGAATGAACACCCAGAAGCCTGTGCGAAAGCAGACTTCCTGGGCTAAGGACGGGGTTGGATACTTTAAAGTAATTGGTCTGCACTGGATGCTACAAGGTGATTGGTCCATGATGCGCGGGCTTTGCTGTAACCCTATAAAAGCTGTCTCAATTCTGTGCTAGGGGTCTTCGCTAAGCCCTCTACCATGGCTGACGACCCCAGTATACTGGAATATGAAGGACCTTATGCGTTTGCATCAAGACTGCTTCTCGTGAGTGATTTGGGGTGCTGCCTTTCCTGAGTAGGAGCTCTAGGGACCACACTCTCACGGGTCTTACAGCACAAAATATGAAAATTTTATTGATAAGATACAAGCCTTAGAAAGACCTACTAATGAAGAAAAAAAAAAAAAACATTTGGATACAGACAGAAGTTAGAGCAGAACCTACTGCATCACTGCAATATGAAATTGAAGAGGAACAGCCCAAGATTATTAGAAAACCAACTTTAGCTTATCCAGTTACTATGCAAGAATGATCACCAGATGATAGGCATCCCAAAGAGGTGAAAGCTGTCTGGAATCTTGTAAGTTTTAGACTTGAAGATATTTAAAGAATATATATATATTGTTTTATATATATTCACCCTATGTGAAGCAGATATTAAATTCATGGGCAAGTTGGAACAGAATTATCCCACAAGACTGGTAATATTTAGCCACAACAATATCGGAAACTGATCCTCAGTTTCAACAGAAGACATGGTGGAAAGATGAAGCTGGGATCATGGAACAACAAAGCAGGGCTAGAAGTATGGAAATTACCTAAGACCAGTTTCTCTGTGAAGGTCAGTATGCAGATTTGCAAAGGCATTTTAGATTGGATGATCACATCTGGTGCTATGTTGTATAGCAACTTTGAATGCTTGGGTTAGTGTTGGAGTCCATAAAGATGGCTCTGCTTCATCTTGGCTCAAGATCATAGAGTTCAAAACTGTCTTTAGTAAGTCATAAGACCTAAAGGTCTAAGGTATGGCTACTGTAGGATGTTTTAATCTTGGTAGAGGATGTGTTATTTAAATAACAACAGTCTTGGTCTGAGGTGTGGTTACTCTTGACCCTTAAGACAGGATAAAGGGAAATTGCATCTAAGGTGTGGTTACCAAATGTTTGGAGGATTAAGGGAAGAAAGTCTGTTTGTTCCTTATATGTAATAAAGAAGTATTTTCTCTTGTTCCCCTTTTGATTGGGGTACTTAAGAATTTTGAAGATTACTGGATGTTGGTGGTACTTACCTTTAATCCCTGCACTTGGGAGGCAGAGGCAGGTGGGTCTCTTTAAGTTCAAGGCCACCCTGGTCTACAGAGCTAGTTCCAGGGCAGGCTTCAAAGCAATACAGAGAAACTCTGTCTCCAAACACCAAAAAAAAAAAAAAGAAAAAATTGAAGATTAATCTTGGAGCAGTATTTATTGGATTACCCTCCTGACTCTATCCTGTGTCTTTGTCTTTTCCTTAAGTGTCTTTACTTGCCCTTTCTCAATCCACACTCTCCCTCTCAGGTATGAACTGGGCAAGTTGGCTGGATCTGACTGAAGGCCCGCAAAGACAGGCAATAACAGATTGATGCCGCAACATGGGGCTACTACAGATGGCTACAACAGAACAGGATTAAAGAATCGAGAAAGAGGATTGAATTAATTTACTAAAATAATGCAAGGCCCAAAAGAAGCTTTCACTGATTTTTTTTTTTTTACAAAGATTGACTTCAGCTTTAAATAGAATGATATCAGACCCAGAAATTAGACAAATATTATTTGAATTCTTGGCTTTTGAAAAGGGCTTATTCAGAATGCAAAAGAGTGGTTAGGTTTTTAAAGACAAGTTCAGCATGGATTAGAAATGCAGCTGATATTGGATCTCATGCTTATGTTGCTGCTTTGGTAGAAGTAATTTCTAGAAACTTTAAGGAAAATCAGATGTCAGATGTTTTAATTGTGGTAAATAAGGCCATTTGAAAGGGAATTGTTGGCAATATGTTCTTAAAAATGATGTTTTTTTTTCTCCTAGAAATAATACAAACTGAAGGCCCTAGCCTTCTAGAGTATGAAGAAAAGGTAGCAAAGGCTGGCATTGGACCAATGAATGTAGATCAACAAGGGGTAGACAAGGTTGGGAAGTCCCCTGAGGTGCCTCCCACAGGACCCCCAAGTCAAATCTGGCTCAAACATTCTCTGTCAGTATCAGAGAAATTCATCCACGGAGCAATTAGAAGAGACTTAATATCTGTTGTTAAGAACCATACTGCTCTGGTTGTGACCAAAGACACAACAATTTCTATAGATACAACAAAAAGTTCAGGAGAGACAGAAAATAAGTATTTTGGCAAACTGCTATTAATGATCAGAGACCAACGCCAAAAATACAAGCAAATAGCAATGAAATTGAGGGTTTGGTAGACATAGGTGCTGATTTAACAATACTTTCATCAACATCTTGGCATCCAGATTGGTCTCTTCAGGAGGTAAATGTTCAGCTTCTAGGAATCGGAATTTTATCTCAGGTAAAACAAAATACAAGATATGCTGAGTGCATAAGGCCAGAAAGACAGATAGGAAAATTAAAACCATATGTGGCTAACAAAACATTGAATTGATGGGCATGTGATTTGTTGCAGCAATGGAAAAACACAGATTAACATTCCTCCAATCTCAGAAACAAAATAAAGAATGCTTCTGAGAGAAATATTAAAAGGATTATCAAGAACAGTCACAGACTGTTAAGGACTACAGAGTTATAGTTTTAGTTCCCCTTAGTTATGATAGCAAGTAAATTAGGTACAAAACTTTGTACTCACCAAGAGATAGTTAATAGAGTATTTTCTCTGAATTTGCCAAATACAAATGGATTGGGCATTGTGAATGTAATTCTTACTTGATAATTGTTCTTATTTTATACAGTTTCACTTTGTTAAAGTTAATATCTTTCCTTCTTGTTTAGATAATATCTGAGAATTATTCATGTTGTATATAGTTTTACTGTGTTAGAGCTAAAACTCTTTTTTTTCATTTGAACAAAAAGGGGGAAATGTTGAGGAACATTGTGTTGTCACTCTGAGACTGTCAATGGAGTTGGATCTTGGTTGGGTGGGCTGGAGTGGACCATAGAGTTTTTTGGAGGACTCAGAGGAAGCTAGGACACACAGGAAGAAGAAAGAAGAGCCTCAGGAAATGGGCAGGCTTTTTTGGGCTGGGGGGAGGTGGAAAAGAGAGCAGGTGATTGTTTCTCCTTTGCTTCATGGATTTCTCAGGTTTATTCCCCAATAGTTAACTCCTGATTTTTATTTTTTAATAAAACAATAAAAAGAAGTTGCAATAATTTACATGATTTTTTCAGGCATGACCAGAGGCTAAAGAATTTCTTCTAGATCTTATCAAGTTGACAATTAAAAGCATCACAATTCAGAATGCGAAACAAACTTTGTGTGTATGTGTGTGTTTGTGTGTGTGTATGTGTGTGTGTGTGTGTGTGTGTGTGTGTGTGTGTGTGTGTGTGTGGCATAGATAGATAGTGCTCTGGAATCTTTTTGAAGACTCATCCGAGTAGGTTATCATTATCTTCTCAAACCTTGCTCTCCTAGGCTATAAAATGTAAATAATAACACCTTCATAAACTTCATAACATGATTGGGGGAAGTGTTGGGTTATATAGAAGTATCTAATACAGTAACCGACATGCAGCATTTTCCTAATAATGATTGGTTTCATTCTCATTTCTTTAGGTAAAATTATAGTTTGTAGGATATATATTAGTTAGCTAGGCCTCCCATAACAAAAGTGCCCTGATCTGCCATAGCATAAGCAATGAAAATTTATAAACAAGTCTAGAGACTGGAAGTCTAAGATCATGTGGTTTATAGATAGTTGATTTCTCCCTTGCATTCCTATGGTGTTATTAAAAAAATATTTATGCATATGGATGTTTTGCTGGAGTTACAGACAGTGGTGAGCTACCATGTAGGGGCTGGGAATCGAACCTGAGTCTTCTGGAAGAGCAGCCAGTACCTTCTAAGTGCTAGGCCATCTCTTCATCTCCAAGGAGACATTTTTGATTGCTAAGTCTTGGGGTAGGAGGATGCTATTACCCATGTGGTACAGGCAAATGTTGGAGATACTGCTGCACATACTACATGCTCAGGATAGTCCCCACAACACCTCTCCCGAAATGTCAAAAGCTAACATTGAACAACTATGCTTTATTCTAGACAACTTCCACATAAGATGACTTGGCTGTTACTTGAGGCCACCTATAAGGATAGAATGCTCTCCTCTTATTACATTGATTCTCTCTCTCTCTCTCTCTCTCTCTCTCTCTCTCTCTCTCTCTTTCTCTCTCTCTCTCTCTCTCACACACACACACACACACACACACACACACAAATACAAGTACCTTCAAGTAACAAAGAAAGAGGAATGGATATTGAATAGCAGTAAAGGAAACTTAAGTTTTGTCTTAGATCTATGCAGACATAACTTAAGTTATGTCTTAGATCATGGCTTGCCCATGAAAGAGAGTAAGTCTGGAAGTTGGGTACATGTGTACAAAATTGCAAGATAGCAATGTCAGAAAGAAACTAGAGCAACTATCTCTCAGAAACTGATCAGAATCAGCAGAGATATAGCCTGGTGGTCAACTTGTGACTGCTTGCTGTCTGTGATTCAGATGTCTTATTTCCATCCGGGGCTCTAACACTGAATATAGTTTTAAAAAAATTTTGAAAATGGAATAGAAGGTTTGGTGATCTTTAAGATGAGCTCTACTCCTTGCTTACACTTACCTCAAAGCAATGGATTGTTTAAGCCTGGCAAGCTCTTTCTCTCTCTCTCTCTCTCTCTCTCTCTCTCTCTCTCTCTCTCTCTCTCTCTCTCTCTCTCTCTCTCTCTCTCGGTGAAATTTCTGGTTTTTGCCTACATATCTCTTTTGTTTTTCTTGGGTTGCTAAGATTGTCTTCTCAGGGTTTCTGTTACTTATGTGCTCTTAGAATCTGCTATACATTTTGTGAGTTCTTGTTTAAGAATTGCTAAGGATTTCAACAGGGCTGGGATGAGGGTGTGAGGGTGGTGGTGTGCTTGTTGCATGAGTGAGGATCTGAATCAGGGTCCTCAGCACTCACATAAAAACCATCAGAAAGTAGGGTGTGACAGATGGGCCCATAATGCCAGCCCTGGGGAGGCAGAGAAAGGGATCCCCAAGGTTTGCTGGCCAGCTAGTCTAGCTGAATAAGTGAGTCAGTGAGAATCCCAGTCTTACACCACACATTGATCACATATGTGCATGAATATCTGCATGTACCCATATACACATGTACAACACACACACACACACACACTCATACACTCACACACCACTCACACACACACACTCACACACACACACTCACACACACACAGCGAGAGAGCAGGCTGTGATGACTCATACTTTGTAGGGACGGTATGGAGTGTGCTCAAAGGGACATGCAGGAGTGGTGACAGTGGAAATTTGTAGCATTGGCATTTAGTAACGATCTGTCACATTGGCCTTTAGTGATGACAACAAAAGGTGGGATGGGGGATGGGGAGCACCTGGTTCTGGAATGTGGGCAGTTCTAACGCACTGACTGGAGACGCAAGTGACAACAGAATCATCTCAAGGCACTGGTGGTAGTGTTTCAGATGACCAGGGATAATAACTGGTGGGACATCTATATGGGAAAAGAGATCACAGCACAATGACTATGTGCATGACATTGTACTTCTTACTATTAGCACCAGAGGTGAGCATGCAATAGAGAGTGCTCCCTATGCCCAGTGAAACTATGAAGCTCATGTGGTTGAAATAATGTTTGAAAGGAACAATGCCTTCGGTCTGGACCCAATGGCTGTACCCATGAACTTGTAGAAACTACAGTTACTTGCAAAAAACCTGCACAAAATTAAGCTAGTCAAAATTCCAGCATGGAACATGGAGAGGCATATAAACCCTACCCCTAGCTGAGATGATAGTGAAAGGCAGGGGAGGAGTCAGTCTTCTTTAAAGGTGTGGCCCCTGGCAGGTCTACCATGCTCTAGTCGATGGCCCCATGCCATGGTATCTGGGACATTAAATTGGTGTGGGAGTATAGGTAAATCTGTGTGGGGTTGATGTAAGTGAAATGTACTTCATACATGCATGCAATTCTCAAAAATTAATAAAAATATACTAAAAGAATGTTGCAAGCCAGGCATTGGTGGTGCTCGCCTTTAATCCCAGCCCTCCGGAGGCAGAGGCAGAGGCAGGTGGATCTCTGTAAATTCAAGGCCAGCCTGGTCTACAGGACTAGTTCCAGGACAGGTTCAAAAGCAATACACACACACACACACACACACACACACACACACACACACACACACACACACACGGAATGTTGAAAAGGTAGTAGGTCATAAAAACGTATCTTTTAGTCTCAGAACACTGCAGCGAAAGTGGAAAAACCAAGAAATAGTGAGAAAGAGGAAGATCTTGGATATAACGAAAAGGATTCAAGGAGGGGGAAGGAAAAGAAATTCCCATCTGGAGAGTCAAGGAGAAACCAGTCCCAACTGAGACAGAGTGGCAGAGCCATAGCAGGTGTGCAGCTGACAGATAACACTGAGTGAAGGGGTTACTTGTGTGAAGATTTTTTTGGAGGGATGCTTTGAGACTGGGTTTCTCAGTATATCTCTGGCTGGCCTTAAACTCATAGAGTGTAGCGCCCATGCTATGATCTGTTCCACGAGTTGGGCGAAGGCCTAGAGATTGAAATAAAGACAAGACAGCGGGTCATTCATTCAATGCCAAATGCTGAATGCCGTTTATTGAGGGGGGATGGATCGGGCTTAAATACTGACCTACAGCACAGTGGGAAAATTACAGGAATTTTAAGCTTAGCTCCTCCCTATGAGGTGTGTGTTGTCATGAGGTATATTGTCATGAGGTGTGTGTTGTAACGAGGTGTGTGTTATCAAAAAAACGGGAAGAGTACCAACAACAGCCTTGGGGCAAGAAGTTCCAGTCAGCAGCTTCAGGCTTGCTCAAAGTGCCTCAGGGGTCCATTCAGGGCCCTACAATAGAGATCTGCCTGCCTCTGCCTCCGGAGTGCTGGGATTAAAGGTGAGAACCACCAATGCCTGGCTTGCAACATTCTTCTTTTAATATGATATTTTATGCACTAATTTAGATAATTTATGCAGTAATTTTGGGTACTTGCGAGCTAAGCAAATGTGAACCAAGGCAATGGAGAAAAAAAAAATCACAAGAGATGTGAATATAATATACCAAATGACTTAGCTGCAAATCACATTTTTATAGCTCATAACACAACATTAAATATTAACAAAGACTTTTGCTATGACTTTACTGAGAGTATAGAGAGGGATACAATGATAAAGTTGTGATCTGAGGATTAATACAGATTAATAATTCAAATCCTTGTTTTTCTGAAGTCAAAAGTTAAAATCTTGAGAAACTGCTTAGAAAATCTGTGAGCATATGACCTAGAAATGTGACAAGAAACAAGAGGAGAAAAAAAAAACAAAAAACAGTAGACTTGAAAGCCATACGGGAATGGTGTCTGGGCCGAGGGAGGGGTGGGCAGGGGAGGAGTCTTGTTTTAAACCTCATGGTATTGCTCAGCTCTTTAAATTGCATAATGAAGTCTTTGACAGTAAAAATGAACTAAATATAAAGCAGGATGGTGATGTGGTAGTTGTATCATGAACCACTTCTGTAATCAGTTGGCCTCATGGTGTATGGTGTTGTTCTCAGGGAATGGCTTAGAGGCTGCAGGCATCTTTGAAGTAGTAACAATCTTTGAAGTAGTAACAAGCTTGTCAAGTTCTCTCTGATGGGGGGAAAAGGTAAAAAAGTTGTGTGTGCACAAGGAGACCAGAGGACAAACTCAGGTGCTGTATACCTTTTTATATTCTATTTATTTATGTAGAGAGAGAGAGAGAGAGAGAGAGAGAGAGAGAGAGAGAGAGAGAGAGAGAGAGAGAGGTGTGTGTGTGTGTGTGTGTGTGTGTGTGTGTGTGTGTGTGTGTGTGAGATCATACTTGCTCATGCATGTGCTCCATGGTCTTCATTTCTCCTTCCATTATGTGGGTCCTACGTATTGGACTTAGGTTGTTAGTTTTGGCAGCATCTTTACCCAGTGAATTATCTTTCGGGCCCTACTCTGATTTTTAAGGCAGCATCTCTTACTAGCCTGGAGCTTCTGACCAGGGAACTCTAGGGATCCACTTGTCTCTGTTTCTCTAACTCTGGTACCATAAGCTTATGCCACCATGCTTATCTTTTTATATTTTTATTTTAATATAATATTTTAAATGATCAACTGATACTTTCATGTGTTTTGATCACATTCTCCACTAACTCCATAACTCCTACCAGATCTACCTCTACATGCCCATCCTACCACCTTCATGCTCTCTTTTTCTCTCTTTCGTTCTTTTTTAAAACAGACCAGAGTCCAATTTATGCTGCCCATGTACTCATGGGTGTGGGGCCATTCATGGATCCAGGGGCCACACCACTAAAGAAAACAGACTCCCTCACCCAAGCAGCCATCGGCTATTTTCATTATCCTTTTAATGTGGATTCAGAGGATCTAACACAAATTCTTGTGCTTACAATGCAGCCATTTACATTAACTTATAGTCACATTCCTCTAAGGTTGCTCACATTCGTTGTCTCTAGTTTTCCTTTCATTCTCTTTGAACCTACTCCAATAAACTTTCATTCCTACCACCCTGCAACACCCGAATCTTTCCAAAATCTTTTCCAATCATAATTCAGTTTTCTTAAGTTATTATTATCTTAAACCCTTAATGTGCTGGCAGCGTTTGGCACAGTTGAATTAGATATTCTAAGACAGCTTTTCCACTGAGCACCCAAAGAACATGTTTTCCTACTTTTTCCCCTTAAGTTCACTGCTCCTCCATCTCTCTTGGTGGATTTCTTCTGCTCTCTCTCATTTCAGTACAGAAGTGTTCAGAGTCCAGTCACTGGCCAGGATTACTTTTCTGCCTATGATTCTCATTCCAGGTACTCATAGATCGTCTTGCAGCCTTAAATATAATCAATAAACTGGTGAAATCTAAATTTCTATCTTCATTCTAGGCTTTTTCGAGAACTTCAGTCCTATGAACCTTGATCTTTTACTTAGATGTGTCCCAAAGGAAATTTATTAGATCTATAATTAAGCCACGCTTTGCTCAGCAAAACAGCCCTTCTGGAGATCTCCTCAAATGAGTGTCTAGCTAGTCCATCCTACTAATGGTTCAGGCTAAATTTTGGTATTTTTCTCATCTCTCTTCTTTCTGGAACCTCATATTCCATCCATAGTCAGTTAATAAGCTCTGTTGTCTGTATGACTAGATGATAGGACTGTATTGCTGAAGACATCATTCACAGACTTTGTACACAGTACACAGAAGAATCAAGCTGTAACTGAATTGGAGACCTCCTCCCAGGTGGATAGCTTTCATAGTGTTGCAAGTCTCTATGCTGGTTATGAGGGTAACTGCTTTCTGATTCAATTGGAGGCCTGCTCTATCAGTAGGAATCCATGGTTAAGAGCCTGGTACTGTCAGCCTGGCTAAGGCTGGGGAGGTCACGTGCCCTTTAGGGGACCTTATTTCCAGTATTTCCTGTGTGGACATGTTAGACAGTCTTTTAGTGTTCATGTTCATAAGAATAGATTAGTGTGTTTCCTAGCCATTGTCAGAGCTTCTTAGAGCTACATGGGGAGGCTGATGCAGAGGTTCATAACTGTCAAAGTACCAAGAGCCAGAGATACAGGAATGACTGGCTGTAAGTACAACATTTACATCATCTTATCCCAGGTTCCAGGAACATGAAAAATAGAGGGATGGGGATGGAAACAATGTAAGAGTCTGAGGAAAAGGTGGTGTACAAAAAAAAAAAAAAAAAAAAAAAAAAGGCCCCTGGACATGAATTGGCCATTTACTTCCTTCAAGAACTCACTGCAGTTATGTGTTGGAATACATTACTGGCTGTTTACAGGTCTCAGTCTTCCATAGCTTTCGCTAAGCTCAGCATACATGGAAACTCCCTTCCTTCCTAGCAAAGCTTCCTGCTCTCTACCTAGCCTTATCTGGAGGATGACCCTGGGCCTGGAGAACTGACCTTATCTGAAAGCAGTCTCTAAGCCAGATAGATGCCTTTCTCCTAAACCAGAAGCCTGACTTATCTTTAGCTTGAACTCTGACATAGATCCCTGCTGGAAGGCTTCCCTTGCTGTACATATAGTAACTAAGACTTCTGCTAGGAATATATATATATATTCCTCCTACTCTAGAATAAAATTGAGTCGATTCTCTGAAATCTGTCTCCCAGAGGGCTGTCTCTGTTTGTGCTGTATACAACACTTCCTGTTGTCCCTTTTGCCCCACTTGGACTGATGGCCAACAGGACCCCCCAGCTGTGCTTCCCTGCACAATATTTGCACATGCTGCGCCTTTCAGCACAGGGGAGGAGTGTACAAGCCCCCCCACCCCCCCCTTGAGCAGATATCATGAAATTCAGTGGATCACAAATACGTAAAAAGACATAAAGGTTTTGTGATATCTGCTCACATAAGCATGGCAGGGTGATATTTACTGGAACATGGGCTACTTTTCAATGGGGGCACCACTAAGAAAAATGGCGTCTATTTCTCCCTAGCAACCATGGACTAACTTCCTGAGGAATAGACAGGAGGGCTTCAGCAGGAGAGGGAGGGGGTATGAGAGAGGGTAACAGAAGTGAAAACAAGTAAAAAAAAAAAAATACTATATATGTGTATGAAAATTTCAGAGTAAATAAAAAAATATTTAAAAATTCATGTGTTCTTTCTATTATTATTATTATTATTATTATTATTGAGCTTGTCCTAGAACTTGATTTGTACACCAGGCTGTGCTCAAACTCACAGATATCCGCCTACCTCTGCCTCCAGAGTGTGGGATTAAAGGCGTGTGCCACCAGCACACCAGCACCAGGCTCTTTTCATTTTTTTCTGCTCAAACTCTGTGACTTCCCTTCTGGTTGTCACTTTTTTCTTTGTGTATGTGTGTATGTGCATGTGTGTACATGGATGAATGGATGGATGCTCAAACATGCATGTGTAAGCCAAGGTCAACCTTGAGTGGTATTCTTCAGGTGTTGCAGACTTTTAAAACTTTTCCCCCCAAATAAATAAGTAAATAAATAAATTTTTTTCCCAAACAGGATCTCTCTCTGGCCTGAGCTGGTGGTCTGAGCAGTGCACCCCAGAGAGCTTCCTGTCTTCATCTCCTCAGTCCTGGGATGCCAAGCATGGGCCACCATGTTCGACATTTTTTACATGCTTTCTGGCCATTGAACTGAGTTCTGCATGCTGGTATAGCTAGCATTTTGCTGACTGAGTCATCTCTCTAACCCTTCCTTATTGGTTTAAACAAATTTTCTTTATAAAATTTTGAATTAATACATTTGAATTCATAAGATGTCATGACACCTCATTTTGATGGGGTGAACCGTTAGTGAGTATAAAATGATACTGTGAAATTTAATATCCTTTTTGGGCTATAAGCCCTATCACATTCGATTATTATAATCAAACATGCTTTCTTTTTAATTTCTTATCTGTTGTATTGAGATAGATTCAGCTATGCTGTGATAACACTTAGACCTTAATTTATCTTTACACAGCAAAGTTCTGTTTCTCATTCATGTGCAACCATGGAGGGATTTGGCTAACACATGCTTCTGTGGCAGACAAGGGTAGAAGCTGAAGGATCACCTAGGCCCTAGGTGACTCCCAACCTTTCTAATGCTGGGATCAACCTTCCTAATGCTACAACACTTTAATACAGTTCCTCAAGTTGTGGTGACCCCCAACCATAAAATTATTTTGTTGCTACTTCATAACTGCAATTTTGCTACTAATATGAATTATCATGTAAGTATCTGATATACAACCCCAAGGGGGTCTTGACACACAGATTGAGAACCACTGACCTAGGGATTCTTTTTCAATGCTTCTGGTTAAAAGAGACATCTATCTCTTTCACTTTTTTTTATGAGAGCTAGTCTTCCCTATACAGAGGAAGCAAGAAAAGGAACATGATCTGGTGCACAAATTGCATGGCCTTTGACTCATATCTCTCTCACTTATTATGAGAGCTAGTCTTCCCTGTACAGAGGAAGCAGGAAAATGGACAGGATCTAGTGAGCAGACACATGCTCTTTGACTCACATTTCAGGTTGCATTGTCTCAGGTGCAAGGAGAATAACCACACCATTACAGAACTGTATCCTTATTTTGGTCATAACAGATGGTGTATTATTTAAACCATCCTTATTTGTGTAATTCCCTAATCATCTCTCCTGTCTTCCAGATTCAGAGTGAGGGTTTGTTTAGTTTTCACTTCTGCCCGTGGGCAACCTTGGTGCAGAACTTTGCAACTCTTCTAATTGAAAAAAAAAAAAAAATCTTTACAGCAGCCTCCAGGGCTAGGTTGGACCATCCTCATTTTGAAGATTGGGGGCCAGGGACTAGATAGGTGAGGTGCCTCATCTAGATCACAAAGCAAGCAAATGAGAGAACTAGGATGGTCTCTTGGGGATACTGGATCCTGACTTGGTTTTAGACCCCATTCTGTATTCTAAAGGATGAAACCTTTTTCTTTTCCAGGATCTCTAGAGTCCCCTTTGCCCCGTAGCTCTTTGCTGCCCTCTCTCTACTTCTTTCTGTAGGTGCGATCACATGAAAAGTCACAACACTTTCTGCTCTGGCAGTTTTAAGATTCAAATCGAGTCCATGCTTCTTGGTATTTTACAGACTCACCCCCACCCCTATTCCTGAGCACTGAGAAAATAGGAGGAACTAGAAAATATTCTTTTTGATTAATAGGTAAGAGTGGCAGCTCGGATGGGAATGTTGAGTAGCTGAAGCGCCGCTGAGGTAGGCTCCTCAGTGGATTTGTGTAATCCCATGGAGACTCAGAACAACCCCTAAGGAGCATGCTGCCACAGCTCCTTTACAGTTAAGAGATTCAAAGTGCAGACAGAATAGTGTCATGCTCTCCCGATCCACACTTTGTCAAGACTTATTCCAGCCAAACACCATGCTAGATGCTGAGATAGAATTAATAAGGTCTACATTTAACAGTAACATGTGTATCTGAGGTTTGAACCCAGAAGTATTCTGTTTGTAATTATTTTTTCTTTAAAAATTTTTTATAATATTTTTTAAAATTTTGTGTGCATTCAGACTGCTTCCCACCCCCCCTCCAGACAGTGAGTGTGGAGGTCAGAGGACAATTGCAGCCCTTGGTTCTCTTCTCCCACCTTGTGGGTCCTGGTATTAGGCTTGGGAGCAAACAAGTACCTTTCTTTACCCATGGAGTCATCTCTCTGATCTCATTTGTTTTTCTTTGTTAATAAAACCAAGTTACACAGTGCCTGCCTTCTTTCAGACATTCATTCCAGCCACTATTCTGCTTAAGAAGGTTTTCTTGGTTCTGCCTTTCTCCCTCCCATTCCAGACATTAAAGAACAATCAAAGTCTTGGTTTCTGGAACTCTCTACAGTGTCAACGGCCAGCGTAATTCGGTGCTCTGGCTTGTGATAGTTTCCTTCAAGACTACACTTCCCATCTTCCCTTGCAGATTGCAGAAATCATTTCCTGTCAGGGTCCCTGCTGAACGTCATGGCTAGCAGGGAAACTATCTGATTAAAACTCTCAGGTCAGTACTATTTAGCAGGCGAGTCTGACTTTGTGGTTTATTTTTCGTACAAATTTAAACACAGTAAAACTTGCTCAAAAGTCTCCATGTGACAGTCATTGCAATGAAGCTTCTGGGACGGTCACATCGAAACTCCCTGCAAAGCACATTTCTGTAGCAGCACCTGTGACCTTCACAAAAAGAGTGAGCTCTATTGCTGAGGGTGTGACGTATGCTTTAATCCCAGCACTCAGGAGGCAGAGACAGGTGGATAGCTGAGTTTGAGGCTAACCTGGTCTACAGAGAGAGTTTCAGGACAGTCAGGATTACACAGAACAACCCTATCATGTAAAACAAACAAACAAACAAAAACAAAAAGTGCTTTATTGATTGATAAACAGTGTTCAGGGTCTAGGGAGGATTTTGTTTGTTTGGTTTTTTGTTTCAAAACAAGGGTTCTCTGTAGCTTTGAAGGCTGCCCAGGTCCTGTAGATCAGGCTGGCCTTGAACTCACAGAGATCCATTTGTCTCTGCTGAGACTAAATGTGTGGGCCATGCCACCACTGCCCGGCCTGCTGGAGGAAGAGTTTGTAATGATCTTAAGGAATCTATTGACAGAAGAGGCAAATACACGGGACCTCTTTCATAAGGATAGACTCTAGTCTCTGAGAGACAAAGCTCGGAATAAGGACCTAAACAGTGCTCAGGGTTTTGGGGGATTCAGGTGAAGGCTGACTCCACAGAATAGCAAAAGATCACCAGGTTGTTAGACAACATTCACTCCAGCCTTGTGGGCAACCAAGTGTCAGTCATTTTCTTCCCTTAGAGAAAAGAATCCCAATTCTGTGGTTTTCTAAGGCTTTCTGTGAGCCGCACCTTCTACAGTTTCCTCCCCTGTAAGGTGTGACATCTCATCTTCTGTAGGCAACTTAGCCATCAGCATAGCACATGAGGGTGATAAAAGTGCCCCCCATCATGAATAAACATGGTTTCACTTGAGGTTAGATCCTTCCTTCCTTCCTTCCTTCCTTCCTTCCTTCCTTCCTTCCTTCCTTTCTTCCTTCCTTTCTTTCTTCAATCTCTCCATACCTGAAACCCAGGATGGGAAGTCTGAGCCCCACTAGAGGCTCAAACCCACCCTTCCTCTCACATAGCCCTCTCCCTTCTCTCAGGGCCACCTATTTTCTCAGGTAACCCTTTATTTTCACTGTTCCTTCCCTTTATCTCTTACCTTACTGTCCACCCTGACACAGTCAGTCTTCTAGGCAGGAGGCCACACTGCACCAGACCACGCCTGCAACATAGCAAAGCTCTGGGACAAGGTAACCTTGGACCTTACTCAGAGGCATCCTGATTAGGCCTGGGGCTCACTGGAGCTTCATTCTAAGATCTTCTGAGTTGAAGGCAGCAGAGACTTTCCAATGGTGGTGAGAAAATTTAGCTGAGAATTCTAATTCTGAGACTAGTCTACTAGCCTACCGCTTGAACAGCAAAAGCCCCAGGACCTTCGTCTGGTCCCGGTCCCGGGTTTGTTTTCTTGTTCCTTCCTTCCTTCCTTCCTTCCTTCCTTCCTTCCTTCCTTCCTTCCTTCCTTCCTTCCTTTCTTTCTTTCTTCCTTTCTTTTTTCCCAAGATAGGGTTTCCCTATTGTTTTGGAGCCTGTCCTGGAACTCACTCTGTAGACCAGGCTGGCCTCAAACTCACAGAGATCTGCCTGCCTCTGCCTCTGCCTCCTGAGTGCTGGGACAAAGGTGTGCACCACCAATGCCCGGCTTCCCGTGGTTTCTTAATCCTGAATTTGCAGAAGTTGGGGCAACCCCTTCCTTTCCAGATGCATTTGGTCGATTTGAAATTGAGAGGATGCTACAAGCGGCTGGATATTGACTCCCATTTTTAACCCTGTTATGGGTTCCAAATTCTCCATCCCAAGATACTCACCCTCAGTCTGGCTACAGAATTATTTAAAGCTCCATTTGGTAGACCTGACACCTAGTTCATTTCTTCAGTCCAAACTCTCAGTCCACACCTGGCCTCAATATACATTGGACAAAATGGTGACTGCTGGCCTAGAGTCCTTTCCATTTCTAATGCCTAAACAGATTTAAATTATGCTATCATGGTTTGAGGCTTCTCCTCCATATAACACAGTTCTCTTTAATCTTTTTCAAGGCCCTGGTTTACAACCACGCTCAAGGCCAGAATGCCCTCTACCTTGGCTGATGACCTAGACTCACCTTGGAGTAAATAACACCATCTGGCTTGGGGCCCTCTTGGCTGATGATCTAGCTGCTACGTGGCTTGCTGCCATCTTGGCTGTTAAAGATAACTGTTAAAGATAACTAAGATATATAAGTTAATGATTATTCATGCTAACTACAAAAGCAATTTATATGGCAGTGAGCATGGAGGGACACATTAAAGCAACACATTCCAGGAAATTGTTGACAATTGAGCTTATTTGATCAACAAATAATCTATAGTAGCTCTATTTTGTAAAATAAACTGTGCCTTTCACTTCATCATCTAGAATAATTTCTGCTAATGTCTTTGCTGTAATATCAGTAGTTTTAGTAAACATATGAGCCATTTTTGAAACCTCTCTTTGTAGTTCAATAATCATTCCTGGGACTGGTAATAAAAGCATTAAAAAAAAATCTCAGCATGGCAAAACATCATTCTGTCTCCAATTACAGGTGTGTCTTCATCACTGACCAACCTCCCATAAAAGGCATTTGGATTTTGCATTAACAAGCTGAGGATTAACACATAATGTGGTCAGTAAGCATAGCATCATTTTGGCATCAGTAGTGCTGAGACCTTGATGCCTCCTCAAGTCACTGACCTATTTATTCTTCCTTGGGACGTCTCTTCTTGATGGGGTTGTCATCTCTCTTCAGACACTTTATTTGACGCCGTCCTGGTCAGATGTATCGGAGTGGAAGCCATCTGGGGACTTGGCTCATTTTCTGGAAAGACATAGCCTAAACCTTGAGAAGAGCATCTGGCACTTTGCATTGATTAATTTGTAGACCTCTCCATTTATCATATACTTTAGGCTGTGATTCCTTTAGGACAAAATGTTTTTGGGGAACAGAAAAAACATTGTCCTTTAAAGTAAAAAAGTTTAAAGTTAGTGTAACTAAATGTATCATGGTGTGTGAGATTTTGTAGGTGTGTATACTCCTTTTTATTTAAAAAAAGAAGCCATTTAAATTATTTGATGGTGTTGTTCCATAATAGTGTGACCATGTAGATTGTAAGAGATCCCGGTAACATTATTAATCTTCCATAAATTGTAAAATTTTTTAAACTTCTAGTATAAGCAGGGCTGTTAACAGATTTTAGTTGTAAGGAATCCTAGAAAGAAGGTGTATACTAAATGAGTAATGGCATCTGAGGTTGATTCACCCCTGTGAAAAGAAATAGCAAAATATCAGAAAAAGTATCAATTGTTACACGAACATATTTTGTACATCCAGATCCTAAGAGTGATATCTGTGCCAAATGGCAATAGACTTTAACTCTAGAGGCGTAATTAATGAGTTCCACCAGCAGATGGCAGTGGTGTAAAGAAGAGGAAGCTGGGGCAGCCGATTTTTGAAAACAAAGTATTAGGAGGGAGGAGGAGGCCAGCTTGTAGGTTTGAACATTGGTAGATGTTAACGAACCTGGCAGATTAGAAGGAGCGTGAATAGGAATTATGAAGAAAGGGGTCATTGTCATACAGAAATCTCAAGGGAGACATAGCTACGAAATAACATTAGTAGTGGGGTAGATTTAAGTCTTTTAGTTTCTAAAAGAGGAACAGTTTGAGCACAATGTGCACAGGCACTTAAAATATTCAGTGGCAGAAAGACATCTACTAAGAGCTGATTGTATATGGCAGCTTCAGACAGTTGAGTGTACAACCTGGAGTGGGTACAATCTTTTGTTTTGGATGATGTAGAATTTGCGCATAAAACCATATGCTCCTAGGCCTTTTGTAGAGCCATCTGTAAAAGCACTACTGAGCAACATCTATGGGATTTTTTATGTGTAATATCATGTAATGTGCATGGGGTATTGTGAATAAAAATCTTAAAAAGTGATCTTGGGGATAATGATTATCTACAGGTCTCTAGTAATGAGATAATGCTACCTATCCATTATTATCAGTGTGGAGCAGAGAATAAACCTGCATTTCATTTAGTGGCATAATCATTTCCATAGCTTCTTTACCAATAGGTTGTTTAAGATGTATCCTTTCCATCCTTATCAAGTCTATACTTTTTTTTTTTTTTGTAAATAAGGAGTTACAGGCTGATGTGGAGAATTAAGACATCCATAATTTTCTATATGAGTGGGATATATGATCCCAATGGGTGATGAGGAGGAAGGAAGGCTAAGTAATCAGTAAGGAAATAAGCTCTATGAATCACCACTTTAGCAGCAGCATTATTTAGTAAACTAATAATTTGCTCTACTTCAGGTATTACAATGTTAATTGTCTTCTTTTACATTGCTTCCAGGTACTTGTTCTGTATGCAGTCGTCTGAGGAAACAAACAGCTAATGGCAGTTACCTTTCTACAGAAGTCTGGCACATGGTCCATCCAGTTGTCCAATTGCATTTAACCTGATGTTAATGTTATATTTAACCTTATATTAATTCATGTTATTTTTTTTTTTTTTGAGACAGGGTTTCTCTGTGTTGCTTTGAGCTTATCCTGGCACCCACTCTGTAGCCCAGGCTGGCCTCTAATTCACAAATATCTGCCTGCCTCTGCCTCCCGAGTGCTGGGATTAAAGGTGTTTGCCAGCACCACCCAGCAATTCATGTTAATCTTGATGTAAAATGTTTCTTCGTGTAACTTTGTCTCTTAATGTTCCTCCAAAAGTTGTATGGTTATTACCCCCTGACATGTTCTAGATTTTTGCTGACTGCTAAATTTTATCATGGCCCCTTGGATAGACCATCTCCTTAGACATTCTAACTGCTTCTCCCCTCTCTTCACCCTTCTGACAGCCTGGAAGGGGTTATTGGGATGCCCCCAAACACTAAAAGTAGTTTGGGTAACCTCTAAAAGCAGACTAATAGGTTATGGGCCATAACTCATCTCTCTTCCTGCCACTCTGAACGTTGTTGTTGAGACTTAGAACTAAAGCAACTGGATCTGGATTGAAGCCCCCTCTTCCATCAATTAACCTCTGTCTCACCAGCTCAGGTCAGCTTAACATCCTTCAGGGCTAGCTAGACACCTTGACTGCTGCAGAAGTCTGCAGCTAAAAAGGACCAAATCTGACTGCTCTGATGGGATTTGTGATCTCCTCTGTGAATGTGCTATTTCCAGGCCAATACATCCTAACTGGTTTGAGATGAAGTTAGAGACAGAGATCAGAGAAAATTCAACCACAAGTCTCCAGTCTGTGGCTTCTGGTTCCCTTCTGGTTCCCTCCCCTCTGGCTCTCCCTGGATCACTCTGGCTCTCCATGGATCACTCTGGCTTTCCCTGAACCACTCTGGCTCTCCCTGGACCACTCTGGCTCTCCCTGGACCACTCTGGCTCTCCCTGGATCACTCTGGCTCTCCCTGGATCACTCTGGCTTTCCCTGGATCACTCTGGATCTCCCTGGATCACTCTGGCTCTCCCTGGATCACTCTGGATCTCCCTGGATCACTCTGGATCTCCCTGGATCACTCTGGCTTTCCCTGGATCACTCTGGCTTTCCCTGGATCAGTCTGGCTCTCCCTGGATCACTCTGGCTCTCCCTGGACCACTCTGGCTCTCCCTGGATCACTCTGGATCTCCCTGGACCACTCTGGCTCTCCCTGAACCACTCTGGCTCTCCCTGGATCACTCTGGCTCTCCCTGGATCACTCTGGCTCTCCCTGGATCACTTTGGATCTCCCTGGATCATTCTTTCCTTCTTATTATCCTCATACTTATGTTTTACCCCACCTTTACAATGCTTTACTCACTGAACTTCACCCTCTATCTAAACAAAATTTTCCATATAAACTTTCCCAATAGCTCTCACCCTACAACAGCTCTATTTGTTCCTGATATGTCTCCAAAAAAAATCTTTTAGGTGCTGTGGAGAAACTCTGGCTAAAAGGGACCTTCCTCCCTTTCACCCCAGGCCAACATTAGTCCTTTATTTTCTCTTGTTCGATTCCTTTGATGCTCTGTTTCTCCCGCTACTTCTGCTAGCTTGTTTTTGTGCAACAGTCCTGGCAATGGGATCACTCACTGTCACCCCCAATCAGCTCTATGCCTACTTTTTCTCACTGGCCCATTCTGTCTCTTTCACCTCTGCTCCTCCTTACTCCATAACCTTCCTGAAAAACCTCTCAATTACATTCTAAACAAAATCATCTGTTTACAACCTTATAATAATAATAATAATAATAATAATAATAATAATAATAATAATAATAATAAAATACTTTTTCAAGTCTCTTCAGTAATGCAGGATGACACGTGAACAATCCATTGCTGCTGATCAAGTTAAGATTTTCCCTTGCTATGTGGCCAGAAGACCCTCCTCTACAATGGACCTGGAACCACCCCCTCCAACAAAGATCCTCCTCAGCAGAAAACAGTTGTAACACCCCCACACTGCATTTTTCTTCTTCTTCTTCTTCTTCTTCTTCTTCTTCTTCTTCTTCTTCTTCTTCTTCTTCTTCTTCTTCTTCTTCTTCTTAAATATCCTCTCAGAGTTAGGAATGATAGTTTCCTGTTCAAAGACTACACTTCCCAGCTTCCCTTGTGGACTACGGAAGTCATTTCCGCCCCTATGAGGGGCCCGCATCCCATCTTCTTCTCTAGGCATTTTGGCCATCTGCACACGTGAGTGATAAAGTGCTTCCTCGCTGTGAATAAACATGGTCCCACCTAAGGTCAGACCAAGCCTCTCTTTCTTTCCTTCTTCTATCTCTCTACAGCTGCCTTAAATAATCTAACAGCTTGCATGTGCTTTGAGAGTTGAGTTTTGAGCATGTTTTCAAAGGGTTGAGCATGTGTTGAATTCTTGTATATGAGGGGATGCAGTAAGGGAACTGCTGATGTAATTGCTCCATGGTAAGGTTAAGCTTTTTATTGGAGACAGGAGAGAGAGAGAGAGAGAGCAGCTAGAGGCATCTGGAGGAGTCCAGAGCAGAGAGAGAAAGATGTAGGCAGAACATCGCCAGCAGACTGGATGAGGCCAGAGCTGGGGAAGCAGGAGGGCAGGAGAGAAGAATGGAGATAGTGAGAGATAGAGAATAGAGCTTGGTGAGAGCACAGGAGTAAGAGGTAGTCAGCCAGTAACAGGACCGAGTAGAGTTAGAACATGAGGTATAAGGAGGGTGGGTAGCTGAGAAGGGAGGCCAGGAGACTGATGTGGGGGACTTTGAAATGTATAACAAGTACTTATAAGTAGGGATTGAGGGAGCCTGGAGGCTGGCATGGCTTTGATATGCAGCCACATATGGCTCAATGAAACCATATGTCACTTCTGCCAGAGGTAAAAGGACATGACAACCTTTTTTAAAATGATTTTTTAATTTAAATTAGAAACAATCTTGTTTTCCATGTCAATCCCAGTTCTCACTCCATCCCTTCCTCCTCTGCCCCCCACTGGCCCCCTATCTCATCCCCTTTCTGCTCCCCAGGGAGGGTGAGGCCTTCCATGAGGGAATCTTCAAAGTCTGGGGAAATGACAACTTTTGGCAGATGGGAACTAGTTTCAAAAGTTCCGGAGGAGTGCTGGCTTTTATCTAACTCACAGAAATCCTCCTGTAGTCCAGCTTGAGCTCATTTCTGTATATTTGGACAGCTGAGGGAACTAGTAGTCTAGCCTTTTGTTGATGATAAGGGGTGATATAACTGGACTGGGGAGGGTTGTCGTGGCAGTTGAGGAAGGCCGGAATTTGAGTCAAAGGCTGGGGTGGGGGTGGGGGTGGGGGTGGTGGAGGCAGGAGCTGGTTAGCCGAGTGAGCCTGAAGAGAGAGATACAGGGAACAATCACATTGGCTTAACAATGTCAAGGGATCCCCGAGTACATTTGGCCTGTCACAGGTGGATCCAAGTAGAAAAGCCCCTGAAGTTTACATGGATTATTTGAAGCTCCCCCAAAGAGAAAAGTTTTAGATATCAGCGTGACCACTGAAGTAGCCATCGCAGGGAAAGCTGTTAACAGATGCTCAGACACAGTAGGAGCTCAGACACACACCTTTGAGCCATAGCAAAACAAACGTGAAAGTACTAGCATAATAAAAGCATGAACATTTATTTATCTGTAATAAGACAGACATTTCTTGGTGGGGAGACAAACAAAGGGGCAGAGTGCTTAGCACTTTTACGCCTATATTTAGAAAACAATCAAAGGAAATTTGAAAATTTGAACCTGTGACTATGATAACTAAAAGAAAAAAAAATGGTTTAATACCTAATGTTTTACCAAGGCTGGAGTAACATATCAGAGCGCCAATGAGTGAACTCTGAAGTTTTAACATTGTGTACCAACTTAAGTCTCATTTTCACATACTTAAAACAACTTGCATAAACTCTAAACTTTGTTTTTTTTTTTTTTTTTTTTTTTTTATGACAGGTTTCTCTGTGTAGCCCTGGCTGTCCTGGAACTCCCTCTGTAGACCTAAACTTTTTCTTTTTATCTGGAAATATCTAATCATTTACTATGAGGCATAGGTGCTTGATTACCGGGAGAAGTCATTGAAAAGCAAATTCTTTTAAATAAGGGAATAGTAAAAAGCAAATTTTTAGTAACTGAAATCTGTTTTGTGATTTTACCTTTCTCAGCATGAAGCTGGACAGCAAGGTAAACTTGCTTGTGGCTTGCCTTTCTCAGGCAAGACCTGATTCTAAAACTTGTGGGGAAGGGCTGGCTTGCTGCTCCTAAACTGATAAAGCTAGGACTTGGCCTTCGACATACAGAGATCGGAGAGGGATAATTTGGGCAGGAAGTATAAACCAAATGGCCTCTGTATCAGTTAGAATGACATATTTACCTGCTACCTGGACAGCTGGTATGATGATGTCAGTGACTTTGTTGGGGGCAAAGGTTGTCAGTGTTTGGCAGCCATATAGGGCAGCATTAAGTCTTCAGCTTCCACACAGGACAAGGACAGCCTGTAGCCAACAGACACAGAAGGACTAAGCGGTTTTCCCTTGGAGGGTCTTGGAAAAACTACCTTGGAGAGCAGAGTAGGGCAGTCAACCCAACAGCTTCCATAGTTTAGGTGGGGCCTTGGCGGTGTGTGTGTGTGTGTGTGTGTGTGTGTGTGTGTGTGTGTGTGTGTATACACACACACGTGTCTGTCTGTCTGTGTGGTGCAGGGTGTGGGGCAATTCTTTACCACACTTGAAGCAAGCTCTAGGTGGAGTTCATTGCTGGTGGAGTCCATTGCTGCCCATCTTCTCTCCCGTTACCAGAAACTGGTATTTTTGTCTGCCAGGGTGAGTGATGAGGATTTAAACTTACTGGTAGGCAGAGATTGGGAGAGGAACCATGGCTTGGTAATAAAGGTGGCCAGTTTCTTCCTCAGCCTCCTAATTTGAGACAAAAGCCTGAAGCTGAGAATTCCTGCTGACAAACTAGCTCAACAAGTTCAAGTCCTGGTTGAGGACATGTCATACATACATACTTTCTCGGACCAATCAACTATCTTATCTGTCTGCAAAAATGACCAACCCTGAAGTGGGAAGGCTCTTCAGAGCCTTTAAAACTCCAGGCCTCCAGTAGCGACTGGGTTCTTCGGCTTCCCGAGGTCCCCGCCGGGTCGCTGACTGTCAGCGGTGCTTGGGAGCTCTCTGTTGTTATTTTCTGCACTTCAGATTTTTCTGCCTTTTATTTCTTTAACTGACAGGAAAACTGAAACCAAGCAAGACCCCTAGGCCATTTTATTTCTAGACTGTGTCACTTCGGGGGCTTGCCTCCGGATTTCTTCTGAAGACAGTATACTTTTGAAACCTCATCCCTGGTTCGTTTTTGAGGACTACCGACTCACCAAGGTAAGCAATCCAGGAGGGGAATGTGTGCTGGCCAGTCCAGTTGGCCCAACCACAGGCGTCCAGGTGCTTTTCTCAGGGTCTGTCACACAGTCACTAACACCTTTAGGCAGAGATGCTCCTTTAGGAGCTGCACAGAAGCGGACCAGACCTCTGCGTCGGTGTCCCTGGACGAGCCAGGTTAGGGTACCTGACTAACCTCACTGGTTACCACCCCTTGTTCCCATCGCAAGATGCATTCAGGCCAGATGCGACGGGTAAACCTCTAATCGTAGCCCCCGAGACAGAGATAGGACGATCACTGCAAGGTGACAGCAGCCTGGTGTATAGTGAGCCAAGCCAGCCGTGTGAAGTGATGCTGTGTGACTCAGATAGTCCCAACCCCCCCCCCCATTGGTTTCTAAGTCTTCCTTGATTTATAAAACATGCCAGAGAATTTCAGGTACTTACAAGTTCTTTCATCTCTAGCAGCTCATATTGAATAACCTTACCTTCATTTAAGCGTTTAATCTTTAACAATCCCAGTTTGTCCGTGCTATATTGTCATAACATTAGAAAATTCTCTTTTTGTCTGCTTGCTGTTGTTATGTCGTTCCCATAAGGTTATTTCTATCTTCTTTTTTGGGGGTGGGTGGATAGGTGGGTTGAGACAGGGTTTCTTTGTGTAGCCCTGGCTGTCCTTGAACTTACTCTGTAGACCAGGCTGGCAGCAAACTCAGAGATCCACTTGCCTCCGCCTCAGTGCTGGGACTGAAGGCGTGTGCTACCACTGCCTGGACCATGTTTTCTTTTTATGTTATAAGAATAAGAAGTCAGAGCCACACAGTCTAAAGATTTTAGCATCTTTATTTCTTTGTTTTATAAAACCATTTGTATCAACTACTTTTTACCTAAAAGAAAAAAATGTTTTAATCAGTGAAATGGTCACAATTTCAAATATGGATTTACTTTGTCATCAGGGGATTTTGTATTGAGCAATTCTCCAGAAAATTACACTTTCCTGTAAACAGAGCCAAATCCAAAGGAAGTTTCACTGTTGGATTGGTCAGTCTTTCAGTAAATAGATGACTCAGAACCAGTAATTAACTTGGAGGATTGTGTGTGTGTGTTTGTTCATTTCTGTTTTGTTTTAAATGGCTCCATGTTCTAATATTCATTCTTCAGGTCCAAAATGGTTTGTTTCATTGCGCCCCGTATTTAATTTTTGGTCTGGGGAGTCTTTAAAAATATGGTCAACTTACAGAGTTAGTCTCTCCTTCCGTTTTTGCATAAGTCCAGTGATTAAACTAGATTTCAATGTTTGTACAGGGCCTTTTACCCACTGTGCCATCTCACTGGTTTGAAACACAGTTAAAGAAAAGATGATTTTGTCTGGTTTTTGTGAGCTACATGGTATTCATTGTTTCATCACCTTAAATATCTTCCAACTAAAAATGTTTTAAAAAAATCGGTTAATAGCTTGCTTATGAAAGCACAAACAGCAGTTGTTAGGTTATACTTTGTTCCCAAAAGGAAACAACAATACTAGATGCAAGCTTAATTAATGAGGCTAGTTATTAGCTCCTAGTACCAAAAACAGGGGCAGGGTATTTTAAGACTAGCTACATCAGCATGAATTCGGGCTGTTTCCATAACATTCCTATCATTCACAACAAATCAATGTACTTAGCGCCATCTTTCTTAACATCTTATGACAGCTGAGTCACAGGTGTGACATCTGTAGAACAAGTGAAAGGTGACTCTGAGTGTTTCTTCCTGTACAGTGCACTTAGATGAAGAATCATTTTTAAAAAGCACCTTATCTTCAACCCAACAAGATAAAATACATAGCCACAGATTCCCCACCTAGAACAGTGGTTCTCAACCTGTGGGTCACGACCCCTTGGGGATTGCATATCAGAAATCTTGCATATCGGATTTTCCATTATGATTTATAACAGTAGCAAAATTGCAGTGATGAATAACAATTAATAATTTTTTGGTTGGGGGTCATCATAACATGAGGAGCTATATTAAAGGGTCCCAGCATTAGGGAGGTTGAGAACCACTGCTCCTGTCAGAGATTATTATATGCAGACATCTAAATCAATCACAAATCACCATGATGAGAGTAGATTAAAGATAGGTAAGTGTAGGCTAGCCTTTGCGATCTGAGTCATGATAATTGATTATGAGGAGTGTCAATTACTGCTTCAATAACCAACAAAGATGACCAAATTAACATTTAGAAATTTAAAGAAAAATGGCAAAACTATGTACATATTCTCACAAAACTTATGTATGTTCTCTCCTGAAATTATGTATCTCTCTTTGCACTTCATTCCCTCCCTCTCCACCAAATAATCTTTAGATATACATTTTGTTGTAAATGTGAAAGGTTTTGAAAATTAATATTCGCTTGCTTACTTCTCATATAATCATCGATTTATTGTCATTACCAATCAACTTTATAGGAGATAACATTTAGTCAACAAAAGCGTCACTATATTTAATAATTGTTACAATCTTGAAAATCGACATTGCTTAAGTATACAACATTATTTTCTCTGCTAAAACAAATATGAATGTATATTTAGCAATTTTGGTAACATTTAGTTCATAAGTACAACTTTGGTATTTTAAAGAATTCTAGGCATTTCTGAAAAATAAACATTCATGTGTAGGAAAGTGCATGACTTAGTGCTTATGCTGTAACCATCTGTGTGTTTTCTCTTACCCAACACTTTTCAAAGTCCTGCCTATTTTTTCTTTAATTGTGATTCAGTTGATAAAATCCAGGTGTGAGTATAATTCCTGTCTAATGAGAAGGATTACTGAAATCTAAAGGCAAACATTACCATGAATTGTTTGGTAGCAGCCCAGAAATCATTTAATGAGGAATTGCTAATATCTTGTTTTATGAAGAGAAAATATCACACCTTCACAGTTTTAAAAGTTCACCACTACTTGTCATTTTGAAAAGTCAACACACACACTCTCTCTCTTTTTTAGAGACAAAATGGTAACTTTTTTTTTTTGTAGTTTCATACAACTATACAATGTATTTTATCAAATCCATTCCCTACTCCCTCTCCTACAACCCATCTCATAAATCACAGGGTCTAATTAGGGCTGCCTGTGTGCGCAAAGATGTGGATTCATCCACTAGATGTTGAGCATCCTACTTCTGTGGGTCTGGGGTCATTCAGTGATTTAGAAGTTTGACTCAAGTTTTGATTTTGTAAATTAAAGGTTTTTATAGTAAAAAGAGATTTCCCAGGCTCAAAGCAAAGAGTTCTCTAGGTAAGGCACCAACTAAGGATTATAAAAGCAAAACCTATGAAGTTATAATTTTGAGGAGCCAAATTAACTCCTATCCTGTCTGGGTGCAGGCAAGGCTTGATTTTATAATAGATGTCTAGCATGTGCCTCAGCCATCCAAGTGTTATGGGGGTAACCAACAGCTTTCTAATTGGATTTCAACAAGGGTTTCAAACAAAAGCAGAACTTAGCAGTTAGTCTGTTTTATCTTGTGACCCATTACCTTGTAGGAATAGCGGAGGCAGTGAAATATTTTGCAATAATCAGCAATTTTTAAATAATAGCCCAACTATACCAGGAAGTGACCCATCTTGGGCCAGCTGACATTCAAGGTAGAAGTAACTTCCTCTTGGCTTACACAAGGTAAAAAACAATATTGTTTTTATAAAGCTAGCACTGTAAATTTATCCTCTAAACATAATATTCACCATTACATTACCTTGAGCCATAACCATGAAAAGACATTTTTTTTCTCATCTCCAGCAACCATCAATTAACAATTCCTTTCAAGAAGAGGTGGGCTTCATGAGTCCCATTCTTAACCATGCTAGAATATTGACCAACTTGATCTTGTGCGGGTCTAATGCAGGCAACTACAGTTACTCTGAGTTTTTGAGTGCAAAGGTCTTTTCAAGTCCAGAAGACACTGTATTTCAGCGGTCTTCCCTGATCTCTGGCTCTTACAGTCATTTTACATCATCTTCTTTAGTTTTGCCTGAGCATGGGAGCACATTGTGATATAGATGAATACTCCTCAGCCAATTATTTTCTTCACTTTATGAGTTGTGACTCTTCCTAATAACAGCACTAAGAAGCTGCTCTGTTGGAAGGTGGTGATGAAAGTTGCATCAAGCTATGTTTGTAAGGATAGGTATGTAGAAGGTAGTTTGATATTGTGTCTATTTAGCAAAACAATAGTAGTGGGTTCCCCCCAGAGCCTGTGAACTCCTTAGCCATATGTTCTCAGAAAGATTTATAATGTCAGGCCTGAGTTTCCTTTTGTGGAGTGAGCCTCTAAAAATCCAATTAGAAAGCTGTTGGTTACCCCCATAACACTTGTGCCTCTTTTGCACAAATAGGCACATACTGCCAGCTGGCATCTAGGTAAGACTGTTGATGACTTTTCTCCCTGAAGATCTAGTTCAGCAGGTAAAACATTTGCTACATAAGCAAAAAGAAGTTTCAATCTCCTATGCCCATATAAAAACTGTGGGAGGCAAATCAGGGAATCAGCAAGCTGGAAGGCAGGCTAGCTAAACAGTGAGCTCTGTGTTCAGTGAAGACCCTTCCTAGACCTTGAAGGTGGGGAGTGATTGAGGAAACATCCAACATTAACCTCAGGCTTCTACCCATATGCACTTATATCCCCCGCCCCCGACAGGCACTCACATATACAAACACATATACATACATGCATGAAAAGCACATAGATATATACATGGAGCTATTTGTCTTCTGTGTTCAAACTACTCTCAGAAGGCTATTTGACTATGAAGCAGTGTTTCCATCATATTTATGAGATTAAGTCAGGACTAGATTCCAGGATACAGAGGTAAGGAGACCCTCGCTGGAGGAATTCATCAAAAGTTCTTTTTTTTTATTTTAGTTGAAAATATCTTTTTAGGATATATGTATGTATACACCGAGAAGAAAGAGAAAGGACAGGGGCAGGGAGATGGAGAGGGGAAGGTAATATGGACAAATTAGAAAGGAACTATGCTATTTATACCTGTGATTTCTACATCTTAGTAGTAATGTGTTAAACTTTGGTCAGCCATGCCCCAAGTATCATATTGTAGGACCTAACCGAACTTGGAAATTTGTAGCTGTGGAAAAGGAACTGGTTTGAGAAAAATAGACTGTGTGACTGGTAATGCATCAGCTGCTCCAGTTGATAGATCAGTGGCCCTCACTTCTGACACACATTCCTGCTGTAGACTGGCCCATGTTCTCCTCAGAGTTGTGTGTGGGAGCTTGTCCTCAAGTGTGACCATATTTGAGAAGACGTGCTTTAAGAGGTAATTAAAATGACACAGAAGTTCCTCATCCTATGGGGTTGATGGCCTTGTGATAAAATGAAGGTGCAGAGGTTTATCTCTCTCAGTTTCTCTGTGCACACACAGAGAAGATGCCAAATGAAGACTTGAGAGAAGAGCCATTTGCAAGCCAAAGAGAGTCTTCTCAGGAACCCTACTGACCAGCCTTAGTGTAGGACACAGCAGTGCACACGGTAAACATCCTGCTGTTTAAGCTGCTCATATTTTGTTATGTCAGCCCTAGGGTACTGGGACAGCATTTGTGGCTTTAGCCATAAAATCCCTTTGTCTTACCTATGAAGATGCATTTCAAGCTATGTTGTCTGGTTTGAAATGACAGGAAAGGAAAGACATCCTGAACTGGCTCACTTCCCATGCGTCACAGATTAAATCACCAAAGTTGCCTATCTGTAGTTGTACTTTCTTGTTAGGACAGCCAGTCCACAAATAATGACATGGATACTTATTATTAATTATGAAAGCTTGGCCATAGCTTAGCTTGCCCCACTAACTCTTATAACTTAAATTAACCCATATTTTTATTAATCAATGTTCTACTGCATGGCTTTTATCTCTTTCCCATTCTGTGTGTCGACTCATTCCATGTCTCCATGGTGTCCCTCATATATCTTGATTATCCTCTTCCTCTCTCTACCTGGAAGTCTTGCCTATCTCTCCTGCCTAAGTATTGGCCCTTCAGCATTTTATTACACTAATCACAGTGATACCTCTTCAGAGTGTACAAATATCTCACAACACCTATCTTGAGTATTGAAGGTGTTGTGTTATGTTTTGTTTTATACTCACCAACGTAAATTTCATCCATAACATTATATGTTCAAAGTTAAAAAAAAAAGGTCCTATAACTTGGTTTGGAATACAGTTCCATTGGAAGATTATGACTGCCTTTTTCAATGCTTTCCTTTTTGTATTTTTACTTGGCGTGTTCACTAAAACAAATCTATTAATTTGCAAATATATGTATAAGAATATTTAAAATTTCCTGCACTGTTATATTTAAGGAAATTTTTTTGACAATTCATTTCTGTATTTTGAACCAGGATTTGTTTCCTGTGTAAAACAGTGGTAAGATGATTTTCTTTTCTTAACATGAGTGCAAGATACAAATGAGAAAATCAAGGTGATGCTAAATGCTCAGTAATGGAACCTGCTATTTGCATCACCACTATTTCCATTTAATTGACAAGCTGTGTTTCTAGCACTTCATGATAAAAAAGAGCATTTCCAGGATTCCATTTAAACAAGCTTAACGTACAACATGGTTAAACCAGACAATGCAAAAGCTGCTAACAGGTAGGCACTTAAAAGAGGTTCATACTCAATAGGATTTGCTCTTCCATTCTTCTCTGTAGTTAATTCTTTAATGTGTGAATTTACGGTTTCTGTTTCCACGGATGTTTAGAGAACAAGGGAAAGACGATACGTGGCACACGTTCACATCTCTCAAAGACATTCTTTTTGTCTGTCTTAGTCTCGTCTGTTTATTCAGGTTTTATCATTGTTTGGGTGAACTTCTACACTGTTTCCACATGAAAGGGGCAAATTCCCAGACTTCATTTCTTTCAGAACTGGGCTGAAACTTGATTTTCTGTATATATGTGGTAGAGTGATGGGAAATATTTTTCATCAATAAATAAAATTGCTAGCAAAGCATAGAGTTATATTAGAATAAAACATTTGATCAATCTTTGGCATTAAAATGATGACAATAATCACCATATAATTTGCATAATTTAATAGATTTTACTTAAAGGATTAGTATAGCAGAGAAAGCAGATTTTATCCTATTGTAACAGATACTGCCTACACCTCTTTTGCAAGAGGCAGTTAAGATAATGCTTCAAGGTAAATAAATATGGACATAATAATATGTTAGTTTTATATTTTCCTGTTAAAATTTGGTGCCTATTGCATACATCTTAGTTCTTTTAAGAGTACTGCTGGCAAATGTGGTTCAGGATCCCTTCTGCTTCTATCCTTTCCTTGTCATCTAAGCATTTGATATTGGAAAGTAAAGATGTATACCAAACATTAGTTCAGTATGCCTGCCTAATTAATTGTGCAGCACTATCATCAAGATACAATCACCTAGCAGGTAGGAAATCTCTCTGGAAACATTAAGTCATTACAAAAATATATAGTGTTTTACAGTTATATATCTTTGTGCTTCTAATATCATTTTTGAAATTAATATTTATATCTTTTTATTTTGTTTTGTTTTTTTGAGACAAAGTTTCTCTGTAGCCAGGAGCCTGTCCTGGCTGGTCAAGACCTCTGTAGGCTGGTCTTGAACTTACAGAGATCCGCCTGCCTCTGCCTCCCAAATGCTGGGATTAAAGGTGTGTGCCACCACCACCCGGCTAATATTTATATTTTATAACCAGAGTTCTGTTCTAGCTTAATTTAAGTTTTATGTCATAAGTGAGTCTGGTGCTCATATCTTGTTTACAGCGATGATGACTCTGTGTACTAGGAATGTGGCTCCCAGGGAAGTTAACAAGGAGATAAATGAGGCCCTGTGTGGACTCTTGGGTCTGTGGTATGTGGTAAACGTGCAGCTTGTCAGCCTTGCTCTCCCTTGGAGAACTATCCAAATATTTGCATTCCCACAGTATATTTTTTCAGAAAATACTCTTTTCCTGCAAATCTGGTGAACAGACTGCTTTCTGAGACTGAGTGAGCCATTTGTTCCTCTACTAGAGAATGTGACTTAACAGTCCCATTAAAAACTATTTTTAACAACAATTCACTTCCAGCACCTAGTTATTATGGATGTTGTAGAATTTTCAGTTGAGAATACTGCTTACATAAAATTAGCTTCAACACATGGGAAAGACTGGTCAGAGATCCTGTCTCCAACCACAGCAGCAACAGCAACAGCAACAGAAAACACAACCAAAACCCAAAACACCCTGAAAATATAGAAAAGAATGAAATAGTTATGAGAATAGCTATATAACTTGCTGTCTCTTCACACAGTGAGTTTTTATACTGTTTTTTCATTTCTTCATTTTCCTTGACATTAGTATGCTGCTAACTCACTCAAACCAAGAAATAGCAAATAGGAAAGGCACATGCTTAAGAAAACAGATTGCCATGGCTTAGTGGACATGACCCCTGGGTTCAGCCAAATTGTGGGGACAGAAGTAAGGAATGCCCCCCCTTTTTTGTATGTTTGAACAAGGTCTTACTACATAACTCTGGCTATCCTGGTACTCACTATGTAGAGCAGACTGGCTACATAGAGATCTGCCTTCTGCTGCCTTCTGAGTGTTAGGAATTTTCTATCATGTTCATCCAGCCCAAAAAATATTTAAAAAGTTCGGCAATATGTGAAAAGTAAAGAAATTCTGCCCCAGGAAGCTCAAATTTACTAACAGCAAGTTTGTGACACATGTGCAAAAAAACAATATTTTTAAATTTTTTTTTATTTTCTGAGACATGGTTTCTCTGTGGTTCCTGGCTATCCCAGAACTCGCTTTGTGGATCAGGCTATCCTCAAAGTCACAGAGATCTGCCTGCCTCTGCTTCCCAAGTGTTAGGATTAAGTCATGTGCCACCATGTACCTAGCTCATGTTCAAAATTAATACATGAATTTTCCAGATAATTTACAGATGACAAAATATTGTGTTCAGTGCAGAAATGTTGGACTAGACCAATGAATGTCTACTAGGTGTATCATGCCTTTTCATGAATAATGTGTTTAGAAAGCTAGCATTCTTCAAATCTCCCCTCCCACTTCCATCATGATCCCTTAGCCTTGTGGGCAAGGGTAATGATATAGCCATCTCATTTAGAGCTAAGTACTCTACACCCTTTTGTTCTCTGTACAGTTGTAGATGTCTGTATAAATCAGCATTTACTGCAAAAAGAAGTTTCTCTGACATGGGCTCGAGATGCTCTGATCTATGGGTACAGTGATAAGCCATTGGGAGTTGGCTTAATATTATGTCCATTTAGCAAGATAACAGTATTAGGTTTACTTCCAAGGCCTATGACCTTGCCAGGGGTTTGACCCAGCTAATAGTACCAGGCAAAAGGTTCTGTGTTGTGCTAAGCCACCCAAAACCCCTGCATGGATGGGGGAAAAGGCTTATGACAAATCCATTGGCTAGTCACAAGTGCCATATCAATTTATTTTCTTCTCATTTGTTCTTTTTGTTTTTGATTTAATTTCTAAGAGATTTTTTCCCAATATAGGATCACAAAGTTTTCATCATATTGTAAAGCATAGTACAAGATTTAATTCTTCCATTTAGGCCATTGACCTATTCTTAGTTAAGTTTTGTGTATGATACAAGGGAAGGCTAGCCTCATTGTTTTGAAATGTGGCTATCCATATGTGCCAGCACCTTTAGATGAGAAGATAAATATTTTTCCCTGAATAGTCTTGAAATCCTCGACATTGTCAGTTGATTCTAGACATTGATCTGTTTAATGATTCTCAGTTCACCGTGAATCCATGTCCCTGCCAAAATATATTACTGAAGTTTTGAGTTGTTTTCAATTTTTGTGTATGATTAGTTCACATTAAGTATACAAATGAATGGAATTTTCTGTGTCATTTTCATATATACGTATGTCAAAATTTACTCGGATTCCTTGTCCTTAAAGTTTTCTGACCTCTCCTTTCCTTGTTTGCTATTAGTCCTTCTGCTTTCAGACTACATTGTTCTTTTCTCTTCATTCATTTGGCTTAGTTTACTTAAGATGGTGGTTTTCACTTGTATACATTTTTTTGGGGCTGACTTGATTTCGTTCTTCGTTGTGGAGGGATAAAACTCCATTGTGCATATGTAACATATTTTCTTTATCTGCTGACATGACAAAGGTACCTACATACATCACAAAGTGTGAGTCTTTCAGCCTTGCTCTTTTGTGTGATTGCTTTAGCTGTGGTAGGTGTTTGGAGTTTATTGAGAGAGGGGAGAGAAAGGGGGATAGCCGGTGGCCAACCAAAAGCAGGGAGAGAAAAAGAGAGAAAGAGAGAAAGAGCAAGAGAGGGAAACAAAGAGCAAGAGAGAAAGAAGGAGCAAGAGAGAGGCACGCCTGCTTTAAAAGGGAAACTTGCGCATGCGCATGCGTAACTGAGTCCCCCTGGCAGCCAGGTAAAGCTTGAGCAGCCAGGTAAGTCATGACACATCCCGTCCATCATCAGGGGGCGGGGTCAGCAGACTGCTGGTTCCCAACAGTAGGTAGAGTAGCCACATGAATTTTAGGATTTCCATGTCAATTTTGACATAACAAAATCTTGCAGGGGATTGCATACAAGTTACAAGAAATATGTACATATTGTTATCTTAATAGTAAATCTTTTGTTCTGGGAAAGATGGAGAAAAAGTGTATATTTGGAATTAGCCAGCTGGACTCAGTTTAAATGATCCCAATTTTGTTGGCAACATCCAGAGCATCATAATCAGGAGCCAACTAAACATACGCCTTCTTCTCCCCGTGAAGCTTTATGAGGGTGTTGACTTTGGCCACATCAATGTCATAAAGTTTCTTCACGTTGGCCTTGACGTCCACAATGAACACCAGCGTGTTGTTGTCCTCTATCTTCTTCATGGCTGACTCAGTGGTCAGGGGGAATTTGATGATGGCATAGTGGTCAAGCTTGTTTCTCCGGGGCGTGCTCTTCCGAGGGTGTTAGGGCTGCCTCCGTAGCCGCAGGGTCTTGGGCCGCTGGAAGGTGGGTGCGGATCTTCTTTTTGTGGCTGTGGATGCCTTTCAGCACTGCCTTCTTGGCTTTCAAGGCCTTCACTTTGGCCTCGGCTTTGGGAGGGGCAGGAGCTTCCTTCTTCGCTTTCAACGCCATCTTGGCGGGGGTGGGGGTGGGAGCGAAAGATGGTATATTTTTTTAAACCAATTTAGATGTTGAATCTACATACATTTTTACTATATTAAATATACATTCCTAGATAATAACTGAGACACCTGCAGGTCTCCCTCCTCATTTAGCTCTGCTGCCTGTAAAACGAACATAGATGGCAGGATGTAGATAATACAGAGGAATATGAACACTCAAAAGAATTTCAATCTGCTGTGTTTTCAGAATTCCTTATTATGTACTACAGTCAGGGAAGTTAGTTTAGTGTTAATTCCTGAGTAACTCTCATATCAAATTTATGAAAGAAAGCTTCTTCAATGAAGAAATGAATTTAAAAAAAAAATCATGCACAATACATATCATCATATTTACATTTGCAGAGTATAAAAGTATATGCACATGTAACAACATACACAAGTTCTAGATAAAAACACACTGATTTGTTCCAATGGTAGTTTATTTCTGGAAGAAAGAGTCAATGGGATGAAGGAGGAGGAGGCTAGGGATCTACTTGCATCTTTTCTATAAGTATTTTCATGTATTTCGGTCATAATTTTAAATATGCATAATAATAAATATAGCTTCAGTGAGATATTTTTGTTAACACCTGTTACAACAAGACCAACATACTGAATTTGAGATCAAGGGTGGTGTTGAGTAGCTGGTTGAAGTTGAGTTTACATTGAGGAATTTTAGTCAATATTAGGTCATTAAAAAATGTTGGGGGCTGAAGAGATAGCTCAGTAGTTAACAGCACTGGATGTTCTTCCAGAAGATCCTGGTTCAAGTCCCAGCACCCACATGGAAGTTTACAACTGTCTGTAACTTTAGTTCTAGAGGATCTAACACCCTCACACAGATTTACATGCAGACAAAACACCAATGGACATAAAATAAAAATAAATAAATAGTTAAAAGTGTTGCCGAATGGATGGTATCCTTCCTACACTTGAAATCAGCTGTGGACTACTGTTGGTCCACTGTTTAATGGGGGTAGGGTAGTAGAACAGTAGTCAGTGGTAAAGGACAAGAGACTGGGTAAAGATTCACTGGAAAATACTGAAACTGATTTACTAGTATTGTTAGCATGGCTATACTATGTTGGAAATGAAGTACATGATCACTATTTATAGAGGACTTTAGAATAAGAGTTATAAATAAGTTGATAATAGTTCAAATTAATACTGTGCTATTCTATGCTATGGGGATGGGGGGGGTAGGGAGAGGAGCTGTGCTGAGACAGAGAATAAAGCAATTAGAGATACCTGAGGCTGCTCAGTTCTTTGGTTCTAGTTGTTTCTGAGAGTAATATATGTTGGCACTTCTAGGCCTAGGTAGTTCTACATTTTCTAGAATGTGACATTATGATTTGGCCTAGTTTCACCTAAGCTGGCTTTGGCTACTTGCAACCAAGCAAAGACTAAATGACTAAACATAAACATTTTTTCAAGTGGCAGCTTTAAAATAAGGTAACTTGATAGATTTAGGGTCTCTATTCTTGAGTCTGTAGCAGGCATCCAGCCTAGGCCCGTGCTCCGAACCACGTAGACAAAAAGCCAGCTTCATGCTACATCCACGGTATAGTTGTGTTGCACTTTTCTGTGAGTCAAATGGAACTTACGAGTCTCTGAAAGGAACTGGGAGGTGGAGGTGCAGGCCAGTAATCCCAGCAATCTGGAGGCAGAGGCAGAGGCAGAGGCAGAGGCAGAGGCCAACATAACCTACAAAGCGAATTCCAGGCCAGCCTGGGATGTTGCATAGAAAAAACCCTATCTTGAAAAATAAAGTCTCTGAACGTGTTTGAAAAGTAATTTAAAACCTAGAAGTTTAGTAGAAATACTTTTTGTAGTTATATGTGCATATCAGAATCTCACAATGGCATGTGGTATGTTGTATGAGTCACAAATATCTAACATTGCTGCTGACTAAAATTCAAATATGTTCTAGTGTCATGTGTCATGTCTAGTTTTGATGTGTCATGAGAATCAAGTTATATAGTTTGTCAGCGATTTTAATGTGGAAAGTAAAGTGGCATTATTACTTTACTATTAATGTATTAGAAGGCCATCCATGTTTATTTATATTTATTTATTTATTTATTTATTTATTTATTTATCTACTTATTTATCTACTTATTTATCTACTTGCCAATATCCTGACTTGACACTTTCTGGACTCCAAAATTATGGAGAGATGACTCAGCGGTTAAGAACACTGGCTTCTCTTCCCGAGGACCTGGGTTCAATTCCCTGCACCCACATGACAGCTCATAACTGTTCTTAACTCCAGTTCCTGGGGATCTGACACGCCCCGCATAGGCATACATGCATGTAAACCACTAATGCACACAAAGTAAAAGTGAGTCATTGAAAAAAATTTACATAGTCTTAGGCATTCTGCCATAGAAATAAAAGCTTTCGGGTGTAGCTGGAGAGCGTGCATTTGCTCTAGACTCTCTAAGGCTCTAAGGCATTGGTATCTCCTGATCACTGCTTCCATTCACCTTTGTGTGCAAAGGCGATGTCATGCTTTTTTTGTTTTCCAAGCTACATGTTTTTCAATGTCATTTCCTCTTTAGATCTAGATCTTTAAATCAGTTTGAAGCAGGAAATGTCTCACTTCCTGCAGGGACTCATTTCCCTTGGGGTGCGAAAGTGTTGGCTCATCACTTCTCCATAAACTGGGGAATGGTGAATTGAGTTTAAGAAAGGGAATGGCTGGGATGAAAGATACTTCTATTGTGGGCAGTTACTATGTGCTTATCTCACAGAAAACCTGGTTAGGAAATGGCTTAGAAAACAAATGCTACGAGAAACAAGGAAGGGAATTGTGAAAATGCTTCCCTCCTGAAAGAGGTATCAAAGCAAAGGGAAAGAGTACCAAAAAAATTGAAAGTTGCCTTAAGAATGTTAAGGCATAAAAAATTCTGGAAAAATTAAAGTGCAATTAGTTCTGGCTAAGAAAGAAAAGTAGTTGAGTAACACAGAAAGTGTGATCTATTTAGATGGAAACTCATGTTTTTATAAATTCATTTTAGGTTGCACTTAAAAACACATCTCCATTATTCTCCCGTGTCCTCCCTGATATATATATATAAAAATCTAGATTACACATGAGAGAGACTGTACCAATCTGTATTAACAAGCACTTATACATCTCTCATTATTTCCCTTTTACCTTGTATTTTCAAGGCTAAAGGATAGGCCTCCTGTTGAATATGAGTAATGTATACTGTATGGATGTGATTGTACCTTTTAATGTTTCAAGTCCATGTTTGAAAGGTGAACTTCAAAATGTGTTGACAGCGGCATGTGAGGATGCACTAAATATGTACTAAATTCATTTAGAAGTTTGCAAGATTCCCACTAGCCTACAGACACATCCATACCGACTTCTTATTAAGCATGTTTGTGTTCTGTATTTCAGAAATGACTTCTGTAATGAAGAAGGAACTTGCCTTTTGGGCATCTGTGTGTCTGTTGCTCAGCATTGTCCCTGAGCTTCTTAATGCTCTGCCTGAGGAAAGTGATGTAAATACCATAGGTAAAGTACTGCAAACTTGATCTGTTTTGTTTTTTTTTAAGTTTGTCAAAACTCTCAATTATCATAAAATTCATATTTTCCATTATTCTAGAACTAACATTTTTATTGTTTATGTGTATGTGTGTTTTGCCTGCTTGTGTGAATGTTGCACGTGTGTCAACATTAGATCTCTTGGAACTGGAGTTATGGACAGTTGTAAGACACCATGGGTGTGCTGGGAATTGAACTCTCATCCTCTGGAAGAGCAACCAGTGCTCTTAACTGCTGAGCCATCATTCCAGCCCCCCAGGAACTTTTTTTTTTTTTTTTTTTTTTTTTAAACAAAGTGGTATTTCCTTAAGAGAATTCTTATATTAAGTGGGTTAATTTTTAGACTATCCCAAATCAAGACACTTCAGCAAGAGAGACTTTTGTTTGTTTTTTTTTGAGACAAGGTTTTTCTGTGTAGCCCTGGTTATTCTGGAACTCTGTAGACCAGGCTGGCCTTGAACTTACAGAGATCCACCAGCCTCTGCCTCCTGAGTGCTGGGGCTAAAGGTGTGTGCCACCATCTCCGTGAAAGAGAGACATTTTGTGTAGGACAGTAACATCAGAACAAGCTCTAGAATATTGCAAGAAGGAAAGAGTGAAAGGAGATTTGATTTTAGCTTTGAGTTAGGAAAAGTATGAAAGGGAAAAAGAACTACATACTCGAGCTTCAGCCAACCTCTCTTTCTTACCAGTATTTTCAAAATAAGAACGAGATGAAACTCTTGTAGGAGTCTAGGTGAGTTTGACATGAAAAGAAATAGTGTAGAAGTGAGTTTCAACTCAATAAACTGTGTCCAAAATGAAAATGCTAATAATTGAAAAAAAAAAAAAAAACTTGAGCAGGCATCTTAGAGATTTATATATTTCCCCCAAAGTAACATTCGATACAAAACTATTGATAGAATTCAAGTTATTGGTAATGGAAAATATTAACTTGATAGTCTCCACATTATATCTTAATTCTGACATATATATGAAGTCCCATACATACACTCGCATCTTTGGTGAGTTGGTTCACTGTATTCCCTTTTAACAAAGGTTGGGTAAATATATTTTCTGAGCCTGAAACTCAGTTGATGAAAGGGAATAATGGTGGCCAGGAGGAAAACCTTAAATTCTCACAGTTTTTGGAGGGTTCTCACTACCTAAGTGGTGACCTTACTAACTAAAGTTGACTTTGCACTCTCAACAAGCTTTTCCTTCTGCTGCAGAGGGCTAGCTAGGATTACAGGCAGGGGTCCCACACCTGGCTATAGCTTGATTTTACTGTAGACGTCAAGTTCTTTTGATCAGTGAGTTGCATGGTCTTATCTAGGTTTGTTTTGTTTTTGTTAAGTTTTTAATTAATTTTGCCCAGAGGCACACACCATGTAGGCTCTTAGTAAATAACCTAATCTCCAAGACGGTGGTGTTCTAACAATCAGGACATCCCATGACCTTGAGCACCCATATTCCATTAAGACATTTTTTTAAATTTTGATATCCAAAGACATAGAGAAGGGAACTAAGATTCAGTACCAGATATTTTCACAGGAAAATGATTTCCGACTTGATAAAGCAAACCCTATAAAACAAATGCTATTGAGTGGAAATTGCATGATTAAATCTAATTGTTTAACCCAAATGCCATCTTGAACATTTCTGTCATACAGGCTTGTGACAATATTATTCTTAATTAAGATTGTGTAATGTACCTACTATAACAACATGTGAGGGTCAATTCTATCATTTGCTGGTATAAATTGGATCAACTTAGTTACTTTCTGCATTTTTTGTTGTTGTTGTTGTTGTAAGATGAAGATAACACCCACGTCATGAAGGTGGGATCATTAGATATTTTTATAACAAAGTTCTGGGAAATTGTAATTACCCAGAAAAAAATTTCCATTATTAGTGTAACTACATAGACAGCCTTGAAGAACAAAAACAAAACAAAACAAAACAAAAACAAACAAACAACAACAATAAAACCAAACAAAAAAACCAACCAACCAACCAACCAAACAAAATAACCCAAAATTTTTTGTGGTACACTCTCACCCTCTTGTGGCAAAATTATTAAATAGCATCTTGAACTATTAAATAGCTCTTTTCCTGAACACACACACACACACACACACACACACACACACACACACACACACACGAGATTTCAGTACACGAGATTTCAGTACATGAGTGGGAGCCAATTGCAGTGGACAGGTCCTCCCAGTCAATTTACAGAATCAGTATTCCCCCACCCATACCCCAGGCCTGCTTAGTAGCCATCTCTCTCTGGATTCTGCAAGTTTGACCATTATCCCCTCCAACCACCACAGCTATCTAACTGTAATTTTATTAGTCCTATAAATGACTGGGCTGGGGAGATGTAATGTGCTTCTCTTGCAAGACTGAGACCCAAGTTTTAACAGAGATACTAGAATCTCTGTAAAAAAGAAAAAAGAAAAAAAAAAAAAAAAAAAAAGCTAGACATTAATGGTGCATGTTTGTTAGCCCAATAGTGGGAAGCCAGAGAAAGGCAGATTCCCGGAGCCTACTGTCCAGAGGGCAAGACAGTCAGCCTAGCCTGTCTTTTGAGTGCCTGTCTAGTGAGAGATAGACAGTACTTGAAAAAAGACAGTCAGGGTGTATGTGTATCCCTCCACGTAAGCATATCCAGACACATAAATGGTCACAAAAATGTAAGCAAATAAACAGAAAAATAAATGAGAACATTCCAATTTCTTTGTTAGAATCTTATCATAATTAAAATATACCTAGAAAACGATACTAGTTTAGTATATGTAACTGTAATAACAAAATACAAATAGAAGATACTAGGAAGCAATCTAAATAAAATTTGTATGAATATTTTCCAAAAGTTCATGCTTTAAAATTGCAAAGAATTAAACAAATAATTTATTACACGATTATCATTTATCTGCAAATTCATAATTTGTTTTAAAATGTCTATATGAAAACATTGAAACTATGTCCATTCATGTGCTAATAGCTTTAATTTAGCAGAGCACTACTGCCCTCTAGGGGATGAATTAGTTTATGTCATTTAAAACTTCATGAGCCTTCTTCAAGGGTAATAGATTATCAAAGACATGGAACATATATGGACACTCAGGTTGATATTTCCACTGAACTCACAATAACTTTACTTTTCTGTTTTAATCTTCTTATTCAAAAATTGAGAGTGAAAATTATGTATTTAACAAAATGACAGTGCGGACATTATCACTATGTCGGTAGAGAATTAGATGTGATGTTTTTATTCTTACCTTCTAGATTCGGAACAGCCACCAATGAAACCGAAGCATACATTTTGCTCAATGCAGGTAGAAGATGGGCCATGCAAAGCCATGATAAGGAGTTATTTTTTCAATATTTTAACTCATCAATGTGAAGAGTTTATATATGGGGGATGCAGAGGAAATGAAAATCGATTTGACACCCTGGAAGAGTGTCAGGAAACATGCATCATAGGTAGGTTTCCAGGAAGCCTGTGACACAAGAGCCTGTGTGCTTACTAGGCCTACATGCAAATTTAGTAATTTTAGAAAAACGGTGCTATTTCCCAAGAAATCCCATTGTTTACATTTCTAGATTTCCTAGTCAACTGTTGTTTCTGATTTCTTTGTGTCAGTTATACAATTGTTTCTTATGTTAGCATCTCCCTTACAGTGAAAAGGGAAGAAAGAACCTCATAGGGGCAATGTAATGAGTACAGTTAACTTACCTGGGAGCTGTGTTGGTAGGAAGAGAATTGTTTTTCACAGACTTGGCTGCACCTTTATAAACAGAATGCTCTCCCCACACTCTTCCCAGAAGGTAACGAATCATGGAGCTGAGTGTCAGGCTCTAAAGATAAATATATTAACACATACAAATTTTTACTATGGGAGTCAGCTTAGCACTTCTAAACCTGACCTAGAAATGAGTCATTCTTACTGCAATTTTAATACTACCGGAAAAAAAAAAATCAAAATTTCACCCTTGCCGTGTAAATTTTACCTAACCTAGCTTTGGTGTTGATTTTACTGACGTAGGACTATAAAGTATATACAAATAATCATTAAACTTCAGTGGATATTTACTTTGTAGTCAAGTCATAATTATACAACATTTTATCAACGTTTATAAATTTTATCATTGGTAGTTTTACCTGATGTTAATGCATAGTAGGGGAGCTACAGGCAACAAGATATTACATATTCCAAAAGCTGCATGGAAGAGTTTTTAAAAAGGTTACAGCAAAAAGAGTTGATATATATTTGAGGGGTAGATACATTTAGCCTCATCTAAATATTATTCTGTATACATGTGTATTAAAATATGACACAACACCAATATTACTATGTATAAGTCCACATTTTTATATATCAGTTAAAATAATTTTCAAGAAAAGGACATGGGAGCTGGAGGTTCAATTTAGTGGTAGACTTTTAAATAGCATTTATAAGACCTTGCATATACACTACCACAGCCAATAATAGTAATAATAAAGCAAACAAAAATGACTGGCTATAGCAATCTATGAATAAAAATAATATTGAGTCATTAAGACAATGGGATCATGTAGTTGTTCTAGTTTAAGGTCAAGTTCATAATATGACATTATGAGTGATGGCCACTAATTCACATACTTTCTCTTGCAGATTATAAAAAGAAGACCACAAAGAATACATCCGGAGCAGGTGAACTTTCCCTTTTGTGGAAATTGGTAGCATTCATCTAAGACAGCTGGGTAGTCAGTTTTTATATATCTCTGCTTCAAGTTGACTGAATCTACATGACATCAGGGGTAATGTTCCCTTATGTGGATACAGTGAAAACTTAGACATCACAGACCCTGTTCAGTAGGGAGGCTGAATTTTGGTAAAACTCATTTTACCATGAGTTTTTCACCACAAAATTTGTTCTCAACCTGTGGGCTGTGACCTCATTCAGGGAGGTCAAACAACTCTTTTCATAGGGGTTACATATCTGACATCCTGCATATCAGATATTTACATTACAGTAGCAAATTTAGAGTTGTGAAGTAGCAACAAAAATAATTTTATGGTTGGGGGGGGTCACTGCAACACGAGGAACTATACTAAAGGTCCTAGGAGGAAGTTGGAAAATGCTGCCTAGAGTGACACAGGCTACTTTCCCCTCTTTATTTTTAGGACAATCTTACTTTCATCCTAATCCCAGTTCCCTCTACCTCCCATCCTCCTGATCCTCCCACCTTCTCCCCAAACCACCCCCCATCCACTCCTCAGAGAGTGGATTCCCCAGGACCTTCCATGGGGAATCAAGACAGCCTCTCACATCACTAGAGGCAGGACTAAGGCCCTTCGCTATCTAGGCTGAGCAAGATATCTCTTCATAGGGAATGGGCTTCAAAAGTTGCCCGTTAATGTACTAGGGATAAATACTGGTTCTCCTGTTTGTGGCTCCACAAACTGCCCAAGCCACCCAACTGTCACCCACATTCAGAGGGCCTAGTTTGGTCTTATGCAGGTTCCTCAGCTGTCAGTCATGTGTCAGTGAATGCTTACTTGCTCAGGTCAGCTGTTTCTGTGGGTTTCTCCATCATGGTCTTGACCCCTTTGCTCATATTATTATTCTTCTCTTCCCTCTCTATGACTGGACTCCAGGAGTTCAGCCCAGAGCTTAGCTGTGGATCTCTGCGTCTGCTTCCGTTAGTTATTGGATGAAGGTCTGTTAGTTATTGGATGAAGGTTCTATGATGACAATTAAGGAAGTCATCAATCAGATTACAGCATTTAAGGTAGCTTCTCCACTGTTGCTTAGATTATTAGTTGGGTCATCCTTGTAGATTCCTGGGAATTTCCCTAGTGCCAGGTTTCTCAGTAACCCTGTGATGGCTCCTTCTATTAAGGTATCTCTTTCCTTGTTCTCCCTCTTTGTCCTTCCCCAACTCTAACTTCCTGTTTCCTCATGTTCTCCTCCCCCTCCCCACTCCTCTTGCATTCTTTCCCCTCCCCCCGCACTCCCAATTTACTCAGGAGATCTTGTCTATTTCCCTTTGGGTGTGGGAGAGGAAGATCCATATTGCTTAGGGTCTTTCTAGTTTCCTGGCTTCTCTGGGGTTATAACCAGACTATAGCCTGGCTATCCTTTGTATTATGTCTAATATTCACAGATGAGTGAGCACATACTGTGTTTGTCTTTCTGGGTATGGGTTACCTCACTCAGGATTTTTTTTTTCTAGTTCCATGTATTTGCCTGAAAATTTCATGATGTCATTGTTTTTTTACCATTGAGTAATAATACTCCATTGTATAAATGGACCACATTTTCTTTATCCATTCTTTGGCTGAGGGGCATCTAGGTTGTTTCCAGGTTCTGGCTATCACTAATAATGCTGCTATCACTAATAATGATGCTATGAACATAGTTGAGCAAATGTCCTTGTGGTATGAGTTACACAGGCTATTTTAACAACATGCAGATAACGATTTAGCTCTTAATTGTCTCATTTTAGTTCTCCAATCCATTGTTATTTCAGCACTGTGTGACTTAAGTAAATTTCATTGCATGGATGTATTTTCTTGAGTTGTTAAAAGTATGCAAAAAGTGAGTATATAAAATTAACAATAATTGTCTTCGTCATTACTTAGTGTGCATAAATTTTTTTAAAGAAAGATTTTTTTTTTACTAGATCTAACTCTTTTAAAGGATTTATTATAGTAGCAGTATCATGGGTTAGAAAAACAAGCTCCATTTTTTTCTGCCCCTGTTTTGCCATCCATCTTACTATGTTGTTCAAAGATGTACCAGTCCCCAGGTTCAGCTTTCTTTGAATCAAGTCCCAGAAACATATTTAATGCAACTACCATTTATGATATTTGCATTAAATAAGAAAATATAAAAAAATCAAGCTGTTTAACTCAAAATACTAAAAAGATTAAGTCATTTAAAGGAAGTGAAGGTGCAAACTCCAAGATGCACTTAAATTGTACACATTTTAATTCTCATTTGTCTGGGAAACAGTTGAAAATGTCTTTTACTAATTGGAAATCTTCAGACCCAACTTATCAGAATTAAGTTAAAAATGCATAAAATAGCTGGGTGGTCATGGCACATGCTTTTGACCCCAGCACTTGGGAGACAGAGACAGGTGGATCTCTGACTTCGAAGCCAGTCTCTTCTACAAAGCAAGTTCCAGGACAGCTAGGACTACACAGAGAAAACCCGTCTCAAAAGAACAAAACCAACCAACAAATAAAAGGAATAAAATAAACCGAATCACAATTTGTGTAACAAACAGAAGTGATTATACTTTTAAAAAATATATCCCTTCAAACAGTGAATTGATCTTGGTAACAATGTTCAGTACTGCAACTAAGTAAGGTCGTAGTTATTGTTACTACTAACAGTATATTTATAAAATGAGTTTTGTCTACAAGTCAAAGAAGTTGTTTTTTGTGAAAGGAAATATTAACATTTCTTTTAAAATATAGAATTAGAGAAAACTTTTTACTTTAAGAATAAAACATAAAATATATTTTGGAATTCAAGAAACATTAAATATGAGAAAGATTAATGCTCTGAACATATGAATGTTAAAAGTGATTAGTTACTGCAGTTACTCCATAGTAAAAATTCCATCAAATTGAAGTTGATATGCTTCCTAGCACTGAAACAGGACAAATCAATTTCTGGGTTTAATAACAATGACAATATTATAAGATATCAAAAGAAAATCAAAAGATAATGAAGATTCAGGCCAATCCCTCAGAAAGAAAGATTAGCTATAAGCAACTATATTTCTCCAGGTTATGAAAGATGCTGTATGGTTTGTATTAATATTCTTACTTAATTATTACTGAATACCATTTACCACAAGTGTGTACGCAACTCTAAAAGAATGATACCTTAAGGAATATGGAGAATTACCTTATTTATAATCCTGTTTGATTTTATTTTAATTTATAGACCTAAGAATTATTTTACATGTGTGCATTCTCAGCTTTCTCTTAAGATAAATTTGTATAATTTGATGGGGGCCTCAGGTAAAAAAAGCTTCCATATGAAATTTATTAATAATGGTCATTAGCATAGATGATTATTTTTGCTTTTAATGTGCAATATATTCCATCTATTACTTTTTGCATAAAATTTGTAATTTTTAAAAATTACTTAAAAATTTTTGAGAAATTATGTCCTAAATTTAATCAAAATGAGAATTGAATGTGTTTTTTTCCCTTAAAATATTGAAAGTTACAAAACTTTTTTTCCCCATATCCTAGATATGACACAGTCACATATCATAGTGACAGTCATTCTAAAGAACAGGAGTATGATAGGAAATGATTATACAACACTAACCGTTCAAGAAACACAAATCTAAACTCAAATGAACTACCATTTCACTCCTGTTAAACCCACATGACAACCAGGGAAAACAATATGGATGTTTCTCATCAAAATTGTAAATTAAAAATAGGACTACTATTCATTCTAACAATCAACCCAACTACTCAGTACATATTAAAGGGAAGGGAAATCAATAGGTTGCACATCCCATTCACTGGAATGTTAGTCTAGAAAACTATGGAATGAACTGAAGCTTCAATCTGTGGATAGAGGGATAAAGAAATTGTGTCACATTCCACACAGTGTGAAACTATTAAGCTGTGGAAAGAAGGGAATCTTGTTAGCTGCAACAACATGGCTGGACTTGGTAAATACCATGCTGAGTGTAATATGTAGAATAATCTCAGTCATAGAGTCTTTGAAGGGTGACCTAAGAGTAGAAAGTGACAGTGTTCTTACCCGAGACTGGTGGAAAGGTGACTGAGAAGACAGAGTCATTGCATAGGAGGGAACATTCAAAAGACCTACTCTACATCATGGACTGTAGTTAACAGCCATATATTTAACTCCTGTGACAGCTGAGTACAAATGTTAGTCACATGAGGTGATCATTAATTATCCAGACATAACTATTCCATGATGTATATGCTTGAAGCCATCATTTTGTACACAATAAGTTCATAAACAGACCAAGCTACACATACAGAGTACCTAGGTTGGTCCCATGTAGGCTCTCTAGGTGTCAGTCCAGAGTCTGTGAGCTCCCACTAGCTTCGGTCAGCTGTCTCTGTGGGTTCCCCCACTATGATCTTGACCCCCCCTGGCTTATACAAGCATCTTCAGCTAGACTCTCAGAGCTTGGCCTAGTGCTTGGCTCTGGCTCTCTGCATCTGCTTTCATTAGTTACTGGATGAAGGCTCTATAATGGCAATTAGGGTAGTCACCAATCTGATTACAGGAGAAAGCCAGTTCAGGCACCTTCTCTACTATTGCTAGGATTCTTAGCTGGAGTCATCCTTGTGGATCCCTGGCACCAGGTTTCTCCCTAATCCCCAAATGGCTGCCTCTATCAAGGTATGTCTTTCATTACTCTGCTCCTGTGTCTCACCCCCAACCTTATCCCTTATGTTCCCACCCCCCCATATCCACTCCCATCCCTATAGCCCTACCCACAGTTTATCCAGGAGATGTCATCTCTTTTTCTTTTCCTAGGGAAATCCATGTATTCTTCTTAGGATCCTCCTTGTTACCTAACTTCTCTGGGGGCTATGGATTGTAGCCTGGTTATCCTTTGTTTTATATCTAATATCCACTTATGAATGTTTGTCTTTCTGGGTACAGGTTACCTCACTCAGAATGATTTTTTTTCTAGTTCCATTCATTTGCCTGCAAATTTCATGATGTCATTGCTTTTTTTTTTTTTTTTTTTTTTTTTTTTTACTGCTGAGTAATACTCCATTGTGTAAATGGTCCACATTTTCTTTATCCATTCTTCAGTTGAGGGGCATCCAGGTTGTTTCCAGGTTCTGGCTATTATGAATAACACTGCTATGAACATAGTTGAGCAAGTGTCTTTATGGTATCATTGAATATCCTTTGGGTATATGCCCAAGATGGGTATAGCTGGATCTTGAGGTAGATTGATTCCCAATTTTCTGGGAAACCACTGATTTCCAAAGTGGCTGTACAAGTTTGTATCCCACCAGCAGTGGAGGAGTGTTCCCCTTACTCCACGTCCTCTTCAGCATAAGCTGTCATCAGTGTTTTTGATCTTAGCCATTCTGACAGGTGTAAGATGGTGTCTTGGAGTTGTTTTGATTTGCATTTTCCTAATGACTAAGAATGCTGAGCAATTCCTTACATGTCTTTTGGTCATTTGACATTCTTCTGTTGAGAATTCTATTTAGATCTGTACCCCATGTTTTACTTGGATTATTTGGTATTTTGAATTCTTTTACATATTTTGTAGATCAGTCCCCTGTCAGATGTGGGGTTGGTAAAGATCTTTCTTCATTTTGTAGGCTGCCATTTTATTTACCATGTCCTCTGCCTTACAGAAACCTTTCAGTTTCAGGAAGTCTCATTTATTAATTACCAACCCCAGTGTCTGTCCTACTGGTGTTCTATTCAGGAAGCTGTCTTCTGTGCCAATGCATTCAAGGCTACTTCCCACTTTCTTTTCTATTGGGTTCAGTGTTACTGGATTCACATTGAGGTTTTTCATCCACTTGGACTTGAGTTCTGTGCAGGGTGATAAATATGGATCTATCTTTTTCTACATGCAAACATCCAGCTATGCTAGTACTATTTGTTGAAGATGCTTTCTTTTTTCCATAGTATAATTTCAGCTTCTTTGTAAAGAAATCAAGTGTTCATAGGTGTGTGTATTTACAACAGAGTCTTTAATTCAATCCTATTGGTACATATATGCATACACACACACACTCACATACACACACACAGTTTTCAGGGCTGACCATTTGGTATTAGATAACTAATTGGTGTGTTCTTTCCTGGAGTCAAATTCTACAATCTTGGCTTTCCCCAGTTGCCTGTAGTTCTTTGTGTAGGGACAAGAACTCATGGCTCTCTCCAGATCTATGTTTAATATGTCTGCTGTCATTGTTCTTGTTCAGCTCATGTTGGCGGGACTTTATCAGTGTAGCTTCTGACTTTCCTAGGAGACACAGTCTCAACAAACTCTCTGTAACCTTGAATCTTACATTCATTCTGCTCACTCTTCCACAATGATCCCTTAACCTTAGGTGCAGGATTTGTGTAGATATGTCAGTTGGGATTGATCTTCACAAATTTGCATTTAGATTAGGTATGATTTTCTGTAATCGTCTCCTGTTGCAAATAGAGTTTCCTTGATTCAAGGTGAGGATGACACTTGTGTGAATATTGAGATTGGGATTGTGCTAATTTAGTAAAGTTGTTATAGGTTCTCTAAGATCCATGACTTTATCATCCCTGGGTAGTTGGCTAGGTTTTTGAATCAGGCATGAGTTCTTTCTCATTTAGTGTGGTCTTAAGACCTGTTGATTACCATCAAGATACTGCGTTGTTCTGGTCAGTTTTGTTTATAGATGTAGCTGGGTAGGACTTTTGGTCACCTCCCTCCTTTGGAAACTTGAATGGTACATTCTGGTACTATGAAAACCAATCCTCAGAGAGGAGACTTTCAGGTCTCTTCCAGCTTAGGAGCTCTGGACTGTGTGTCTGAAGTGCTTGGATGTTCTTTTGATAGTAGAACACTTGTGAGCACTGACTTCCTTATATAAAAAAAAAACAACTTGCTTTAAAACATGGAAGGGTATCATAGTTCATTTTTGCTACCACAGAAATATATTTATAGGAGAAAATGGAGGAATTGGAACTGTGTCTAAAATATTCCAGTGCAGTAAGACTTTTGAGTTTAATACATTTGAAAACTAACTCAGTTCTCTTCACATGTAGACAGAGATTGTAATGTAGGTCACAATTTTGCGGATTTTGTGACAGCTGTGTTTAGCCTGTTTTGGAACGTGAACAAAGAAAGGGTATTAGACTGTGCAAAAGCTGTTCTAATCCCTGAACATGTATTTCCTTTCTGCCTCTACATTGTTGGTTTGGTCCAGTGCTTGGAAGAAGAAAAAAAGAGAGGGGAGGGAGGGAGGGAGAGACCTAACAGTGGAGGATGCCATACTAAGCACAGATATTAATTCCAGCATAAGAATTCAGGAACTTCCAAGAATAGCCAGGCCAACTTCCGTACCTCTAAGATCCTTTCCAATGTTTAAAGCCTCTATAGCACTCTTAATGAACTAACACAGCACTCCTTCCCTAGTGGTTTCAAAACTTCTGCAGACCTTTCTTTAATATTAGTACATTACACTTAATAGAAATAATTAAAGAAATACCATAATACTTTGTACTTCTAAAACAAGGTCAGTGTATAGTTCAGTCATAGTTTCATCTTTAGATAATGGTTCAGTTTTTAATAAAATTATTTTATTTATTTTTAATGAGAAAACAATTATCTTCTGATTTAGCCTTTAAACTTTTAAAATTGGTTTTAAATTTATCTTCTAAATAAGCTGATTATAAATTTTATGAAAATAATTTGAAATAACTTTGAAAATAATGTGAAAACACATCTTTCTGATGTGTTTTGCCATTTGTAGAGAAGCCAGATTTCTGCTTCTTGGAAGAGGACCCTGGGATCTGCCGAGGTCTCATTACTAGGTACTTTTATAACAACCAGTCAAAGCACTGTGAGAGCTTCAAGTATGGTGGGTGCCTAGGCAACCTCAATAACTTTGAGACTTTGGATGCGTGCAAGAGTACCTGTGAGAATACCGGTGAGTTTGTTTCTTATGTCACTTGGGTCCCTTTACAGGGATCATTTCAGATGAGGAGTCCTTGAGAGTGTACCAAGATTCTGTTTACCCTGCACAAATAGAAACTAGGTTTGAAAGAGATTCCCTGTCCTGATTATAAAATATATAATATGTATATAATAAAATATATATTATATATAATATATAAATAATATATAAATAATATATATAAAATATATATAATAAAAATAAAAGATAATCAACACATCTCTGCAGTTACCCTAAATCCCATAATATTCTCAGATATAGTAGTTAACTTTCCTCAGAGTACTGCAATATACATTCAGCAAGAGGGTAGGACTGCTGAAATCTCTTATTCTTATACAATATGAGGGTTGATAATTACTCATAAAAATCAAGAAAAGGAAACCTGATGTATGAACTGTTGCAGGATTTTGGTCACTAGCTACAAAAGTACTAATGGAAATCTCAACTTGCATATGTATTTAAGCTTCCTTGTTTGCTAATTTAGAACAGCAAGAGGACTAAATTGCAAAAAGTCTGCTATTCTTAAACCAATGATTGCATTTGCTTGTATAAAACGATAGGAGATTCAGGTTGCTTTCAGGTTGTAATTGCTCACATTGTTTCTTCCCCAGGGAATGAGTCACAGGTAAACACCTCTGCACCACCTGATCTCAGTACTGTAAATAATACTTTGATTCCTCAAACTACCAAAGCGTCCAGACGTTGGGGTAAGAACCTTATTTTTATTATTATTTTATGAAAATGTTATGGCAACAATAGAATTGGATGTGTGTTAAAATTATCTTTTTTTTTTTAAAAATAATGATTTTATTATTTGAGGGTATGTTAAAATAGAGATATTTGATGTGTTTAAGGCACCTAATCTCATAAAAGTAATCATTTTTCTTAATCTTTTTTAGGATGTGCTTTGAAGTAGGGCTTCCGTGTATGTAACACGTAGAAATGTATACATGATGTGTTCTTTGCTTGTTTAATTTAGCCTCATTGCTTAGTTTGAATTTGTCAATATTTTCTGTTTTTTAGCTATGCCATATTTTTAAAAATTAGCTTTTAAGTATAAGACTTTCCATCCATTGTCGTTATTCTTAATCAGAAGTTATCCATGTTCATTCCACAGACTGTCCTATGCATTTTTTTCCCCCAACTGGTATTCACTGGCCTGTTCATCTACTTGCCTATGGACTCACTACTGTATAGAAGCCTTTCTTTGCCTTTACTCTGGCTACCCAATCAGATTCATTTAACATGGTTATCATTTGATGTGTTTGCTTTGCTTAAGTTACTATGCTACAAGGTTTTGACTATGACTATTTATCACCTGTCTCTGTTCCAGCATTTGTCTCAGTGTTAAGCATACGATAGATGACTTACATGTTTTATTTATTAATTTTGTGATTCACAGTTACAAAAGAAGGAACAAATGGTGGTTGGAAGAATGCTGATTATACTTACCACGTCTTTCTGAACGCCTTCTACATTCATGTACTCACACTTTTTATCTTTAGGGTTGGGTAACGTTCTATGTATAGCCTATTATGCGTTACCTTTGGGTTTACTTAATATTTAGATAGTATACTTGATGTTTTTATACTCATAACTAATAAAGCTTTAATATTAACATTTACAGTTTGCATAGTCTTTTACTATGTGTAACTGGTAAACTTATAACTAAGAGAGGAAGAATAATCATATTGATTCTGGGTCTTTGGGGTAGATTTGACCTTTCTTGGAAGAAAAATAAATTATTTTCCAAATTCTTATAGCCGACTTTGCTTCTATACATCATCTCTTAACAGTTGCCTTGGGACTACAACACCTTTATGACATTTTGAAAAAACTCATCTTTGGTTAGACTTCAAAAGCCTACTGCTAACTCAGTCTCCAGCACTTGGTCTCTGAATGAGAAAATGATCACCTAAGTACTGACCCAGGGCCATACTGCTTCATGGCGGCCACCAGGTCCAGGGAGAATGATTAGATGTAAAAAAGAAGACCCTGTGGCCACTTGAAACTTTCTTCTGACTCTATCTAACACATGACCTAGGGCCAAACTCCACATACACAGAAAATGGTGGAAAAATTAAATACATATATATGTGTATATAGATTATTATCATTGGCCTTCTGGAAGAGGAATAATGTTGACAGAGAAGCTATCCAATAATTAAATGTCACCACTGCAATAGAATATTACCTCTATGTTCTCTTGGAAGATAATGATTATACGCAGAGGAATATTGTAATCACGTAAATTTTCTGGGAAGAAAATATCCCCCTACCAACTAAGGAGTTACACATTTAAATGCATATTCCATGAAATCAGGAGTGCTGTGGATGGTGCTGTAACACTCATTTCATCGGCAAGCATACACGATTTGAAGCAAGTATGGTGGCCTTCAGATGTATTCTCACTGAGAAGCATAGAATGTATCTCATCCTACGTGTTCCTGCATAGTAAATCTGGTAGCTTGTGCTGACACCCTGGCAAGCCGGCTTTCCATAAATAGACAGCTTTAGCAGAGCTCACATCAGGCCTTCTACTTCCTGGCAGGAGTGCTGGCAAGAAACAAAAATGTGGCACTCTGCCTCTGCCAAAATCGCAGCTGTCACCCTACCTACCTGGCAAATCTCTTCACAGACAATTTTGAGTCAAATCAAAGATAATGGTTGTCCCAGACAGCAGAGTCTTCCAGAGAAATGTTTTTCAAACGTCAACAGATACTTTTACAAAAGATGAAGTGGACAATTTCACTGTGTCAACCAGATTAGTTTAAATGGCATTTGTACTGAATAAAACAATAGAAATTTAAGTTTGTGATAATTATAAAGCTACAACCAAAACTTAGTTGCATAGTAACACAGACCAAACTACTACCACTATTAATTTGTAAAGATTTCTTTTTCTTAAAACAGTAGGAATATTCATATTGGAATATGAATTTTGTATTAAAAGAATTAGTTTAGAAAAGTCTGCACTACTCTAAGTCTTAATTCTCTGAGTGTCATTTTTATCTTTAAAGATTGGATGATCTCTGGAGAAATGAAGTTATAAGTGCCACTAAAGAGCTCCCAACTCTACCTTTCACAATACCACAGGGCTGTGTTCCCGGTTTTCAGTTGTATGAATGCCAGGGGCTTACTCACTGGTATGCATCTGATCACAGAGACATAAAGGCCTGGGCTATGATTTGTGATTTCTAGAATGAGGCCAGGTTGAACATGCCAACCTAATGATCCCTGCCTTTAGATGTTGGATAGCTATTTGGCTCACCACTGCTGCCCCCAAGGCTGGTTTCCAGCCTCCTTATTAGGTTTTCTGTTTCAATTAGGCACTTTCCTCCTGTTCAGACTTGAACACCAATTCATCCATATGATGGTGCATGCGGCACATTTAGATTGTTTTGATTGGAGACTGATGGGGAGAAGGGATTTGGAGGTGATAAATAATGAAGTGTCACAAACTTTATCCAATAAAATTATTGAAGTATTTGCCCAGTACGTCTAGAAGTATTTTTTACTCAGCTTTAGAGTGATCCCTCATGGTTGGCTAGAACACTGGCTTTGTGAATGGAATTTAAATTTAATTCCAGTTCTTTAATTTCTCGACTTGCTTTGTACCCTTGAAAAAAAGCATGCAGTTTCTCTCAGCCTCCAGGTTTTTCTTTGCCTCATGTGGAATGCAGTATGTCATACAGTATTTAAAATCCTATAATAGTATGTGAAACTCTTTACCCGTGTTGTCATCAATGAGAATATTGATTTTAAGACTATTTTGGTGGTGATGGCGCTGACCCAGATTCACCTAAGATATATACATGTTAAAAAAGTAGCTCAAAGATATTGTTAATGCATATTTTATTATAGTTTTAATACAATTAAAATTGTAACCTTGAATTGAAGAATATTAATTCATTATAGTTATCTTAATTAACATACAGTGCTTGTAAACTCAAAGCATAATTAATTAAATAAAACTTCATCTTTTTTGTCTCTGAATTTTATTTGTGATCATTGGAGGCGTTAAACACCTGTCTATTCACCTTTGTGATCTGAGGTATAGATTTCTAATTTAATTAGAAATTAAATTTTTAATTTAAGTGAAATTTATAAATTTGACTACCTGGCTGATGGGAATTATAATAGAACCTGGAAATGGAAGAATGAAAATAAGAGAGTGGTTTTGTTCTTTAGAGATGTAATTGTCCAATAGGAGAAGGCTTTTATGATGAGACCTTACAGGCAGTATGACCGGATAAGTTGAAATTTAAAAATGTGGGTACCAGTGTTGTAGATCCCACGGTAAATGTACTTGCTGCCAAGCCTTCTCCAAGTCTTACTGCCAAGACTAGTTTTCTTACTTCCAGATTTCCTCAGTTGCCTGTAGTTCTTTGCTCACATCCTACATCTGCTTTCGCCAGTTTTATACTCTACTATTTTGTTTGTTATGCTCTGTTCTTTACTAGTCTAGACTTTCTAATATACTCCTCCAGATAAACTAGGAATACTCTAATTTTTGTGCTCTCACCCATATTCTACTCTGATTGCTAAAATCCCATTCTTCTATTAAAGCTAACCAATATATTAAGCAAACAGAAGACAATAAGTGATCGGTCTGTGACACACCTTTATTTATAGCCTTTCCTATACAGGGTTCTCACTATAGTATTTTTAAATTTGTTTTTGTTGTGTGTGCATGTGAGTTTGGCATGCATGTATGTCTGCGCATCTCATGTGCACATTGCCTAAGGCAGCCAGTATAAGTTCCTGGACTGGAATCACAGATAAATGGCCACATGGGTCCTCTGCAAGAGCAGCAGGTGTTCTTAATTGCTGAGTCATCTCTCCAGCCCCTCTGCACAATATTTGAAGATGAAAATGGTACTGATTGTAAGTATATTTTTTTCCAAACATATATATTTCCTGGTAAAACACTTAAAAACTATGTTCATGAAAATTTCATAATGGTCATTGTTTAAAGCCTTTTTGCTTTCTGGATTGTCAAGAAAAATTCTTGAGTATAGATATCATAGTGAACTTTGAGTATGGATTAGTCAACCTCTAGGCAAAGGCAAGCAAATACCTACTTAGTTTCTCTCTTTCCCTTTTAATGTAGGCTTTCTTGTCCAGGAAAGATTCTACAGTCTCTTCCTACAACCTTTTGATCTCAAATTTCCTGGCTACGCAGCCTCTACCTTTTACCTTCTACTAAGTGGCCTAGTACATTGCAGGGAAAAAGAACTAATCCTCTGAGGAATTGCTTAGCAGCCCTTGCCTGCTTAGAAATATGTTTAGACATATGTTTGATTTTGATTATGATACTAACCTTTCATCAGGTCATATTCTAAGTGGAGAAGGAGTTGCTCTCAGAGGAGTTGCTCTCAGAGAATGAATTTTTTTTCTGTCCTGACATTAGGAGCATTAGGGTGGGCATTGCTATTAAAATATAATAATTAACATTTGTAAAGAATGATACAGTTATAGATATTGATACATTAACATGCATTATCTGCATCTGCAACTTACTATGGACTGACACATCTTGTATCAAAAAACACTAAAGTGAAAATGATGTATACATTACATATCCTCTATATGTAATTTGTTATGAAATATATGTTTTGCTTAATGGAAAAACCCATAAAACAAGTAACAAATTCCTCTGTTTCTCAATTCCATTCAATTGTTTCTAGTCTGCTACTTTTGTTTCTGAACTTGGGTGGTGGTTTTGGAAGTTCAGGCGACAAAGGAGGCGAAGTTGCTAACTATTCACATCTGAACTGGGGAGGAATGAAAAAACACAGGATACCCACTGGAGGATCCAACTGTGATGTCTCCTCTACCTTTGGAATTACTTTCTTAAACTATTATTCATGACAGAAAGTACTAGCATGTGCTAGAACCTTTAGAGCCCATTCCCATCACATGATCTTAACTCAGGTTTATGATAGAGAGCATTCATGTTTAAGGATGCAGAGTAGCAGAATATAAAATAATAGCATAGACATTGTGTGAACACTGCTTTAAAGATATTAAGGGTTTCATTCAAAATCAGTGCTTATGTATTTAGCCAAAGATCTAAATGAAACTAAATATTCTTTCTGTGAGTATAAATCTTACATTTTGCATATTACCTTTATAAATTTTTCTTATGTATTATCCCATCATCCTCAGCCACTCAGTATGTCAATTATTATGCTCAGACATTCTGATTTCTAATCATATATCTAGAAGGCAGGAGGTGACAAAAATGTGTTTGTCAAATTAAGACTTTTCTTATGTGTCATTCACTTTAATTATCTTTTTTTTACAGTTTTTTTCCATCTAGGGTTTACGTGCTGCATGCTTTCTGCACAGCCTGCTTGCCTTTACTGGGCACTAGATTCTTCAAAGTTGTATTTTCTGCCCATGAATATTTATCCAGGTTTCCTCTGCATGTGCTGACGTCACTGAAGTTTTTCTTCATAGTTCACCACCATCCAGCACCTTACTTATGGCCTTCGTTTATGAGCATCAGACATAGCTGGACAGCTGAGAAGTACCAGCTTACCCTTCCTGAGAGAAATCACCAAAGAAATTTTGCAAAACATCACTAAGCTCCAACTACTTTTCACATTTGAGTTATTATTATCACTGTTGTCAATATTACCCTACTTGCATGTTCTTGGGTTTTGAGCATTTGTTGGTCCTGTTGACAGACTAAGTTATCTATTCCAAACCAGTGATTTACTTTACTGTTAAAATATGGGAAAGTTATTTCATATATACTAATTTATATGTCTTTGTAAATATATAGTTGAAGTTTCAAAAGGTAAGTTGTTGAGTAGGATTTCTTTTGATTGTGTATAACTATTTTTTTTTCATATAAACACTAACCATAGACTTTCCTTTTCTCAAATGTGCTCTGTTTTGTTCATTGGAGAAAGATCATGGTATTATGGACATTTCAATTTGTTGAAGTGTATTCTGAGAATTGAAACTCTTGGGCTTTCTTGTGTATTAATCTTTGCAGGATTCTGCTTTATTAGCCATCAGGCTAATCTGTAAGGAATACATAACAAGAAGGCTCAAATTCACCACGCATAGAACTTACCAATTTTTCTGGGTTTAATAACCTCTATTTATTTATTTATTTATTTATTTATTTATTTATTTATTTATTTATTTATTTATAGAATATCATGGCCCTTCATGGTGTCTTAGTCCAGCAGACAGTGGATTTTGTAAAGCCAATGAGAAAAGATACTTCTACAATTCAACCATTGGGAAATGCCGCCAATTTAAGTACACTGGATGTGGGGGAAATAATAATAATTTTACTACCAAAAAAGACTGTGTTAGGGCGTGTAAAAGAGGTATGAAATGCTTCCCATTAAACCACTAATGTTTGGAATTATGTTGAAATTATAAAACACTTTAACTTATGAAACAACAAATATTTCCTTACTTATAAGAAGTCACATAATATCTTAGTCAGTATTTGTCCTTTCACCCACTGAACTTAGATAATACTAGTAGATATGCTAGCTATAATTGTTCTTCATATGTATTGTAGAGTAATTATCAATTTCAAATAGATTCAAAATCTTAAATTTTTCTTTTTAAAAGATTTTTAATTTTTTTAAATGTGTGTGTCTGGATGTGGATATGCCATGTATATGTTCAGGCATTTTCAGAGTCTAAATAGGGTGTCAAATCCCCTGGAAGTGAGGTCGCAGGTGTTTATGAGTTGAATAAAGTGAGTGTTAGGTGCTGAAGTCAGTCTTATGCAAGAGCAGTGCATACTCTTAATGGCTGAGCCATCTCTTAGCCCCAATTTTCTTTCTTGAATGTTTAAGAGCTAAGACTTTATTTTAAAGAAATACATGAAAATTTTTGTAAAGTTCTCTTTCAATACACCAAAACTTTAACATTTTGGTTCCTTTTCTCCTGAATATAATAATGATATAATACAAAGAACACAAAGACTACTAAGGACATAGAAATTAAATAAAATAATCTGTTACTCTAGTAACCACACATTTATCACATATCTACCCTTTTATAAAAATAAGCATGTATTTTTAACAGAATGATGGTATACTTACTCAGTTTTGGTCACTTTCACACATGCAACATGACTTTCTTAAAAACAGATTATTTTACAAAAATACAGAGACAAATGAAAGACAGAAAATTTGAGATAAATTCCTATGTGTTCTTTGTTCACTGTTATTATTTATTGTTTTTCTTGTAGGTTTCATCAAAAGAATATCAAAAGAAAAACTAATTAAAACATCAAGAAAAAAGAAGCCTTCAGTGAAAGTAGTGTATGGGAAATTTAATTAGTGTTAAGATATAAACACATTACTGTTACATTAATTTCACTAAATACTTCATATGATATTTTTACTATGATGTCTATTCTTCTACTACAATAATTTTAATGACAATATTAGTAGTTAATTTTCCAGGCCATTTTGTTGGCTAAGAAAGTGTATTCTTTAGTGTTTCTTTTCTGATCTAGCCAATGTATTTTCTTAAAGCTGTAATTTATTAACTGGCTACTGTGAATTTTATCTCAGTCCCTTTTAAAGTATTTTCCATTTAATTACAAGTTCTCCTACTGCTAACCACATGAACCAGTTTTCTCATTCCCATTGGCAAACATCTACTGGAAGATATAATTTTATTTGTTTTGATCACAAATATTATGTACTCTGGTAGTTTAAACCTTCTCAAATAATTTTGTTTTTAAATACAATATTCTACCCTGAACAATAAACTTGACTGTTACACTGGTGTTTACTAAAGGACTTCTTGTTACTTATCATAAAGGCACAGAGTTGTAAAACCAAATAAAATTCATTGTCCCTGCTTCACTCTGTATTTGCTTCTTTATTTAGAACTTGTTGATAGTCTCTTTCAGTTATAAAAGTGTACTCATACATTATGGTTTTTTTCTTTCTATTTTTTTTTTTTTTGGTTTTTTGAGACAGGGTTTCTCTGTATTGCTTTGTAGGCTGTCCTGGAACTCACTCTGTAGACCAGGCTGGCCTCAAACTCATAGAGATCTGCCTGCCTCTGCCTCCTGAGTGCTGGGATTAAAGGTGTGTGCCACCAACGCCCAGCTACATTATGGTTTCTTATTTGTCAAAGAAAATAGTACACAATGCTTTAAAGATCCATGGAAGAGCAGAAGACATGAGTGAGTAGCTAAGAGTAGGTTCCTGCTTTCCCACGAGACATGAATGAGCTTATTTTTCAGCGCTTGGGTGTTGGGTGGTTGGCTAACAGCCATCTGCAATTCCAGCTCCAAGTGCTCTGATGTCCTCTTCTGGTCTCCACAGGCACACATGCACCTGTGGCACATACAAGAATACATATGCATACATAAATTTAGAAATACTTTAAAACGTCTATGTAAGCTTTCTACGTTTGTATTTCTATCAACAATTGCATTAATTATTGTATAAAGCCAAAAATTATTAAATAAAAATTAGATAACTACACATTATATAGATGCTTCCAGATCAAACTATTTTAGTACATGGTGTCCATCTCCACATCAGAAGAAAGGAGAAATGCTGCAAAATTAGTCAATTATTTATATAGGGGGTGTTGATTTCCTATCCACAGTTTTTACTTTATCTTATTTTCTTATGAAGTTAGCCTTCATTTATTTTCATTGTCTTTGGTTATCCCATTCTTTCTTAGGCTATTTGACTTGAACACAGAGTTCATGATTATGTTTCCTGCATTCTTTATTCTACATAAAATTTATTTTCCATTCTTTCAGTCCCTCAGGTCCAGCCCTTGGATTATTCCAAGAACACCGATAGTTTCTTAGAAAGCATTACTCAGAATACCAAATGAAGAGGACTGGGGCAGAGTGGTTCATAGCAATTTATTTTATAAAGGGAAATAGGGAAGAGAGGGGAAGGTGGACAAGAAGGTGAATGAAAACTGAGGAGGGGGTATCTTTATTATTTATTAATTTTTAATTTAATATTTTTCTTATTTTATATATCTATCCCAGTTCCCTCTCCCTCCCATGTTCCCCACAGACCACCCAATCCCATACCCCATCCAATCCCTAGGGAAGGTGAGTCCTTTCCTAAAGGATCATCAAAATCTGTCAAGTTATTTGGGGTAAGGCCTAGGCCTTCTGAGGGGGTATTTTTTTTTAATCAAATTATAGTTCACATTTAATCATTACTTAATATAGTGAAAAATAAATATAAAAAACAAAGTTTAAGTATCAATTTCAATAAAAGTTTAAGCATAAATTTCAGTAAAGAAATACATTTTTTATGAAATTCAACATTTTTATCGGAATAATCTTCCAGCAAAATAGAGATCAGCTAATGTGATCATACATATGTAACAAAATCATAAGTCACATGAGATTAAGGGATCAAACTTTAAAATCATTCTATTAAAGTGAAGATTAGGGTCTAAATGCTTCCATTGCTTCTTCTGCTCAACATAAACCAACATCCTTAGTTTTATAGTAAATACTGTATCAAATTCTTTTCATATGTTTTTCATAGTTAAATAAAAAAAAAAAGTCCAAGAAAGATCCATGGTTGAAGAAGAATGTTAACTAAACCCGGAGGCTTTGATTTCCAGTATATGTGGATATAATGCTCCATTTTCTCACATTTTTGAGTTATTTTGATTCCCAGAAAATAGAAGTTCTGTAATGCTCTTTGGAAGATGATCAGTTATTGAGCATAGGGGGAAAACCCTAGGAAGATGACGACTAGATATTGAAATAGTTTTTCAATATTCCCTTGGACTATTTATACACACATACCAGGGGAAATCTTTGCTATTCTCCTAGACCTGACCTGGGTCTGAAGCATCGGGGTCTTTGACCTGGTCATGTCCATGTCAACAACACACATCAACTCAGGAAATCATCCTCTCCTCACATAATTTCAAACACCTCATCTTCCTACTGGCCAAAGCTCAGGAGGCATTGAGGAAAAAGGGTGGAAAAAGCATAGTAAGTTTGAGGATTAGAGAAACACCATGAAATGTTATCCTCACAACAGCTGTGGTTACATGCACAAGACCTGCACAAGATCAAGCCACTTCAACATTACAGCACAGAAGAGGGAAAGATTCACAAATCCCTAGCTGATGCATGGTTGACAGTTGATGGTTGCTGGGAGAGTGAAAGTCACTTTTCTTTAGGAGTGAAGACAGTGATAGATTCTCATAACCTAAAAGATGTCCCTTATACACATGTGCATATGAGCAGCACTAATTAGACCTAGTAAGTTATTAAAAAAGAGAGAGAAAGAGGAGGGGAAACATGAAGTTTGAGGATCAAGATGTGTTGGGGGACTCTTGGGAGTGAGGTGGATATGATCGATTTAAATTGTGAATATGTATAAAAATTTTAAACGTTTCAAACAATACAAATGTTTACAGCAAAATCTCAAGAGCAGAGAATGTCCTATTGGTAAATTTTGTATTATCGTTGCTATCTGAATGGTAGATAATCAATTGGTTTGTGCTTAGTGGATGACTATTGAGAAAGTTCTTTCTGGTTAGGAAAAGTTTGAAGACCTTGGTCTTCGAGATAATGAATATGCACAAGATATGGTTTTGTAAAAGGCCAGCTAAATTTTAAAATTTTAAATTTTGGATGGATAGTTTTTTTTTTTTTTTTTTTTTGGTTTTCTTGAGACAGGGTTTCTCTGTGTAGCTTTGGAGTCTGTCCTGGAACTAGCTCTTGTAGACCAGGCTGGTCTCAACTCACAGAGATCCTCCTGCCTCTGCCTCCCCAGTGCTGGGATTAAAGAAGTGCGCTGCCAACGCCTGGCTTGGATGGATATTTTTGAACAAATGCTTTCTAAACTTTTAAAAGAAGCTTGCTTATCAAAATATGAGAGACATTTACTATTATGTTAAGAGTTGTTGGAAATTTGATTTATATTCCTGATCGGCTGTTTAAGAGTCCATTTACATCGAACCAATTATAGACTTCAACACATTTGTGTGTGTGTGTGTGTGTGTGTGTGTGTGTGTGTGTGTGTGTGTGTGTGTGTGTGGTTGGGGGGAGGACATACCTTTTCTAGTTGTTATTTGTTTCATTAGTGAAAAGAAGAGAGGATTTTACTTTTATTTCTGCCAACAAGCCACGTTTTATAATTTGAGAACACTAGGGGGCAGGATGGGACTGCAGATATCTAATTTCTTAACTTTTCACAGGTTTCCTATTCAAAGTACATCATGTTACTCTTTAAATTATTTATTCTGTGTATTACACATCCTTTTATATTTATAAATACTTGTATTCTAGAGAACTATGTTGTGGTAAATAAAATGAAATGAAAATTTGAAGAAAATAGAATAAATTACAAATTGCTAAAAACTTTCACAAATTATGTGAATAATGTCAATAATTGGATAATATAATATATAATATACAACATAATATATTGTCTACTAGTATTAGAAAACATTAAAACAATATGTCATCTTGAATTTAATGATTAATTTGTTTGCAAATATAGAATTGTTGATTTAAAAAAGGACCTATGGGTTAAGGTGTCAAATGCAAATTTAAATTAACTTTCATTTTTACAATCAAGATTAGCATTCAAAAATAGGAAGCATCTCACACACATCCATATAAATTGATATTGTGAGATGAGAAAGCATCATTTTCAGTGTGATCTAACTGTGTTCCAGAAATAGAAATAATTATTTTAAACCTCTATGGGAAAGAAGATTTTCATGCCTCAAATGAACCTCTCACACATTAATTTTTTTTAAAATATAATTTATTTATTACTTCAAATGCTAATGCTTATCAACAACCAATCTCAAAATCATTCACTGAAAAGTTACAAAATAATGTGATGTTTCCTCAATGAAAAATTATGGAAAAGATAACTTATTTTTAATGATATACCAAGTTTTAGTGTAAGACAATTTCAATTACATTTAATCAGTTCTGCAAATCAAAAGTTGTAATCTGTGCAAAGAAAGATAAGTCAAGGACATAACCTAGACAGATAAATTGCATTTCCTTTTGTGTGCTTGGCATTGACTCCAACCAGTCACACATTGATTCTTGTTCTTTATTTATAACTTTTCTATAGAGATAGACTCACAGAGCAAAAGTGACCACATATAGTTTTTCACTCAAACAGGAGCACTCCTGAGCATGAGAGGGGCAAAGCCTTCAGAGGTGAGAAATAAGATCACTCCACCCAAGGGCACTTAGAGCCAGAAAGCTCACTTAAATAAACTAGGAGTTTCTAAGGGTTTCAGATCTAAAAGTCATTTTTCCTGTTCTATTTTCTGTCTCATTTACCAGTACTACCCTTGTCATCTTCCAGTAGACTCTTAACACTACCAGACAGACAATGCTACATCCACAGATGTTCAAATCCACCAAGACATATCAAGAATGAGGCTTTGTGAACAGGTAAAATGATTGATTCTGATGTAATTGGACTACCTTGGGGAAATACATCATGAAATCCTGTACGAAGTATTACAGGCTCCTGAGATCACTTTCTTGTCATGCGGTTGACATGCCTTGGTTGCTCACTTCGAATTCCATTTTTGCACTTGTATAAATCTTATGCATACTAAATCTTATTAAAATATTATTACTTACCTTCAATAAATAATTTGTACAAGTATTATAAAAATTTGTCCCTTAGTTTTAGAAACAGCATATTCACTCTCAGTAGACATGTTGTTGGGTAGAAATTGTTTTACCAAATGCAATTAATTATTCGTTGGTTTGGAAAAAGCCCTAACAGCAGTTGCTAGGTAAAGTAGTACACTATGAAGTCAACTTGTTGCCTTAATAGTAATAAAAAATTTGATGTAAGGGTATAAGTGTTTCTCAAATACTGAATTCTTATAAAGGACAGAGTACATTAGCCTTTTAATTATATCAATGATTTAAAGATATTTTACTTTATAAAGACAGAAAAATTGTGCTCGCTTTGGCAGCACATATACTAAAACACAAAAATTGCTAGTTTAGAATTTGGAAGCTGAAAGCATCCATAAGCTTATTTTTAAATGCTGTATTTGACCACCCTTGCACTTGCCCTGGGAATGGTCTATCTATAACATGTTCCATGTGAAAGGGTTCTGTTTTGGTTCCTCTTAAACAACCATGTTTCAAGGCAATAGCTACAGAGACTCAACAGGTCAGTTTACACAGCAGAAACCTAAATTTGTCACACATGATTTTCATCTAATTTGTCTAACTTGTGGATGTAAGACTTGAATTTAGCATCTTTATGATTGTCTTGTGAGGCAAGGGCCATTTCGTAGGGGAGATCATAGCCTTATTTAGAGACATTGGCACTTTTGTGCCCCATAAAGGACCAAAATGCAGGGCATATGTCCGGCAGTAAAATTTTGAAGTGGACAAATGTGACTGTTTCTCAAAATACCTTTCATCAGTGCATCATCCCTCTCTTCACAGTGGACTGGGAGAACTCTGCATGGCTAGTGCTCTATGTGTGTACACTGGCTGAATTAGCTGCTAATTACAGATAATGGAATTTCTTACATGCTTTTGATTGTCTTTTACCTGGCCAAAACAGGACACTTCTTATTTGTTCTTTGTTTCCTAAAACAGAGCTATTTTGAGTGTTTATCTGAAAATACAAACTTGATCACTACTTATCAAATAATTCTTAGTAGCATCCGTATGTTCTGAGAAAAGATCACATCATAAAACACACGTGGAATAGGTAAGACTGAGTAAGTGTACTAACAATATCCCATTGGCTCAGAATTACCTAATTAATTTCTGGAAATGTTTCTTGTCATACTAAAGCTTACATTTGAGAAGGTTCCCTCAGTTTTTTTTACGTGTTCCTACATGTGTTGGCATATTCTAGCTTCCCAGAAGTCCTTATAGCAGCTATCAATATAGCATGTATTAATATAACATGTATTCATCTGGTTATTAGAATGTATGTTTACTACTGTAAGGAAGACACACATTTGATACTAACAAGAATTGCCCAACCAATAATTTATTCTAAATACTACAAGTTGTATTGAATTCTCCACTTACAATAACACCTTGTATATGTGTCATGCAGGAGAATGATCATTGGGTTGTGATTAGCCAGGCATCATCTCAAAGAAATAATTCCTTTACTTACCAAGTCTCTGTTATGTTTGAGCAAATCCAATGAATGAATCAAAAAAGGTTAATGCTTTAATGTTTACTGGATTTGTGTATAGCTTCCCACACATCACTCTCTGTCTCAGGGGTCAAATATTCTTAGAACTGGATATGTGGACCTGTTCTGTGATCATTTAGAAGATAAAATTTAGTATTTGTTTAATCTTGAACTTTAAGCTGTGAACATCATACCTAAAGTTCTATCACAATCATCCCAGCAAGTGTGAGCATTTGCACTGGGATGAAGTTACTCTTCTTCTTTCCGTCTTATTCCCCATGCATCATGTGACTCCACGTAAGAACTCTGAAGTTTTCACCCTAGCATGTCTCTGTTGCTTTTCTGATTAATGAGTTATTATTTAAGGAGGCAGTGGTGATTTACAGCATTGGCTTTTCTTCCCAAGAGCTGGAGGAAACAGCACAACAAAAATATAATTCAACAGCTCCCTAAAGAAAGCAAAACTAAAATTCTATACAAAGTGACTTCCCAATTTACCTCATCTGCATAGTCTCCATCTCCTAAGGCTACATTGTGTCATTTCAGTTTGTTACATAGCTTTTCCTTTATCTGTGATTGATTGAGATAGTAAATTATGTCTCTTATTTTTATACACACGTATCCTATTATATATACATGTACATAAAATTAAAGATTCTGTAATAAATTTCTTCCACAGATGAAGAGAGTAAAAGTTTAAAAAAGACCAGTCTTTCAGAAACACAGTATTCTTAGATTCTGTAGCTTGTGCCTTTACTTCCGTTACTAAACTGCAAAGATCATTGTGACTTTTTACTACTGTTTGGGTTCAGGAGTTATGATTATTGCCAATCTCATAATTCATCACTTTATATAAAACTAGCAAATATATTTCAGACTTATAGTTTTTCCTCTGCTCACACTCAATGATTTCTTAAAATATTTATGATACAATTATGCTTAGGGGTAAAATTCTTAGAAAAAATTAATTTAGAAAAAAATTACAATGATATAATTACACCAAGTGTTTAAAAGTATGTGCAGTAATTTTACACTCCATACACAAAATTTACACTCCATATATCAAACTGATATATACACATATACTTAATGTCATGAATGAGTAAAAGAAATTCTTAGAAAGCTTCTTCATCTCACGCAAAATTGATTGTGGAATTGGATCACATATCAGTGCTTCAAACTATTGAGTCTAAAATAATTGTGACTCTCGTAATTCCATGCACATTTAAGATGTGAAAGATAACACTGTTCCTGTTTGTTCTGGGAGCTCTAATTGAACACACTCACTCACACACACACACACACACACACACACACACACATACACACACACAGAATCACGCACCCCTAAGTCCTTTGATTCCTTTACATTGAGATTGCCTTCACATCAGTCAGCAAGTTCTAACAACTCAGTCTCGGGGAAAGCCAGCCAGGTTTGCTGGTAACAATGTGTTCATACAGCAAAGGATCTCTGTCTGTTCAGGCTGCTTCTTGATCTTGTCAGAGTGAGAAGGGAGTTGCTGCTCCTTTCCTGGGGTAAGCTATTTGAGAAAGAAAGTAACCTAACACTAACTGCAGGCGGGGCGGGGTGATGTAACAGGAAGCGGTGATGTTTCCCTTCTGCTGGTGATCACTTACAATCTGACAACACTCCCCATCTACTCTCAGAGCAAGCCCTCTCTCTCCAGCAGTGCAGTCCTGCCTTAGTCTCAGGCTCATTGCCTGGAGCTCACTCATCCTGCCGGCAGGACCACAGTGCAAGGCTTAGACTCTTCCACACCTCGTCTGGTTGGAAACGCTCTCCTGCGGAATCTGAGAAAATCAAATTCCTTACTGAGACCATTTCACACAGAATTTCCTTAGGAGCGGTGCTGGGTAAGTGTATTATTTACAATTTTTATTTTCAGTAAAATTCTCAGGTAGTTTGGCAATGTTTCTAGCAAGAATTTAGCAAGTGGCATTGAAATAATGTTGAAACCGCCTTTTTAAAATTCTACATAGGGAAACTAGCGAGTCTTACTCCACAGTGCATACAAAATCTGTTACTAGTGCATAAGGGTAGTTACAGTGGTATTTAGAAAATAAAATTAGCAGCTAATTAACAATGTGAATGGACTGGAAGGCAAATTTCTGAACAAATATTTTAATCCGGAAACAATGCCGTTTAAAACTAGTTCTACTATTAGCTAAATTCAGTCCTGACAGCTGGCAAACATCTGCCCCTCAGGAAGGGTCTTTAAATTTTCCACATAATCAGTATTCTAAGAAAGGGGTAGCCGAAGACTCAAGAGTCCAAGAGTCTTCCTGTGTGGCTGAACACAAAGCAGGGTTAAAAGAAAAGCCACCAGCTTGGACTTTTGTTTGCCTTTCACTCCTATCTATACTTCATTCCCCCAGCTACCAAACCGATGGCATTTTCACTGTTCATTGTTGCCAGATATGTGTAAATACCTTTGTTTTTGTTTTGTTCTTTTTTATTGTTTGTTTTTTGGAGGGGGTGTTCTTGAGCTGTTTCTACTGTATTTAGATCATGAGTGTTTTACAAGTTAGGAAAAGAAAACAAAATCAAAAAACTAAAACAAAAAACAAACAAACAAAAACAAAAAAATCTAACAAAACAAAACAACAACAACAACAAAAAAACTGAACTGCTCAGTGTTGTTAAGAAAACGTAGTGAATTCTGTATTACTTCTTTTTTTTTTTTTTTTTTTTAACTTTTAAGCTTAGGAGTGATGTAATTTCAACTGTTCTGCAAATTTGCAGACTATGCTAGAAGCTCTCTATAGATACCAAAATGGTGATATGACAAGCAAGTGTATTAACTCATTAAACAGAGGAATTACATTAGGTATTCCAAGAAGCATTTGTGGAGAAAAGCTGAGATGAAACATCTGTAATGCTGTGTCTCACAGTACAGACTGTCCTGAGAATTTAAGAAACTAGTGTCTAGTTAACAAGTGGTTGTTACAGAGGCATCTCAAGTTATCTCAAGGGGATATAAGACATCAGATTTGGATTCAAATTGTCTTTATTAGCCTAATTATTAAATTCTATGTTTTCTCATGTGAAATTATACAGTGCTTAGATGCCTTTCAATGCTATCTAGCAGTCTGACCATAGTCACCCGTTGTCTGGCAAACATAGTATATAGAAACTCATCCTGAGTTAAGCTCATAATGATTTTTGGCTCTGTTTCCATACGTTTTTCAACATAATAGAAACATTAATTTGTACACTTGCAATTTTTAAAGGCATTGTACCTGATTTATATTTTCAGTTTTTTATAATTATTATGCCATTGCGTTCTCAGATGTGTAGAAATGCTTAAGGTGTTTTTAAGACATGGCTTTTTACAAATACTTGGTAACTGGAGAAAGAAGTAGAATGAATACATTAAATAACTGAATGTCATATAGTAACAGAAACTGAGAAGCACTATTCTAAGCCAGATTATTTTCTAAAATTAGGTATTACATTAATAAATTATTGTTAACTAGTAACTACACAAACTCTTCTGATTTTTGTTGAAATAATGCTCCAAAAACATAATCATCTTGTATAATTTATTTAAATATCCTCATCTATATTAACAGCATTGGTTAAAACAATCTTTTTTTTTTTTTTTTTTTAACTAAAAAAATGCCAGGCAATGAATATTGATGGTCATTAGGCATAGACATTATCTGAGTTAATAACTGGGAGATAAAATACGAATTCATATCATTCTAGAATGTGGCTTTTAAAATGAGTAAACAAATGTCTGAAAATCAAACTTTTTATATCTATGTTAGTTTAACTTTATAGGAGATATTCCTTATAGCCTCATAAAATCAATGCATATTTAGAAAAGTCCTAAATATGTCAAATAAAAATACAGAATTCAAAAGTGCCGTGTCTCATGTGATCTGAAATATGCTTTACCTAAAATGTTCTATTTGTAAAGCGATATATTTAGATGGCTATTTGCAGCCAGTGCAACAATAACATGTTATCAGTTTTATCTCTGCTTGAATTTTGATAGTAACTATTCAGAATTGTTTTTTAATTTTGCAGATAAATTAATACAATTACCTTTAAAGTATCAAAATAGGTATTCATGAAACAAAATGCTTTATACATGACTTTGATTAATCTAGTAAAACTAATTCTGCTTTTAGAGGTACAATGATGTCACTTCTCCAGAATTAAGATAAAGTCCAAGAATCTAATTCCTTGTTTTTGTTTGAGATTTAGGAAAGCTTCTAAAGCATTAATATAAATCATATCTTATATTAGTGGAAGACAGGGGTCGAGTCTATAGTACAGTTTACCTCCTGACTATTCAGAATTAACTCACAATAAAGATGAGTGACTAGTACACTGATGAGACAACAAACATTTCTCTGGGCCCGGTTTTGTAGACCAGTCTGTGGATAAACTCTAAACATGTATTTTTTTTTAATGTAATATTTTTCTACAAAGAACTACAGTGCAATATTAAATTATTTTTAAAAATCTCATTTAATATGTAAAAGTATTCCAATGCAATTGTGTAGAGAAAAAACTTTACAAAATTACAAATAAGAGCTGCATCCTGACTAGGTGTGTCAGTCTTTTTCCCAGTTACTTGTATGGAAATTCTCTTCCTGCACAAAATCTTTGATTAATGGAAGTTGCACAATCTCCAAGTATCTGTAGTTTACTCATTTAAATTTTTATGTAACTGGAGAAAGAAATAGAAACAACACATTAAATAACTCAATGTTTTTATTACTTTTAAAGTCATGTGTAACTTTGAATATAGATTATCATAATTGAATATTAAGGGCAACAATGGGTAGAATATAATTAATTGCAAAATTTGGTGAATAAAAATGAAGTTATGCTTAAGAAAAAGTGAAAAGCGTGAACTATATATCATAATCATATTATAATAATCATTTGACAAAAAGAAATACATTTTTTTGTTCTGCTACAATTTTCAGGAAAGCAGAAATTCCTCAATAAATCCAGATGATTATTTTTCATGTGTAATTTAGTTACAATATTTGTCAGTGTATTAAAGACCAATAATCTCAACACTTTTTAAATTATTTCAGTTTTTAAATTAATGAATTATTTTAGAAAAAAATTTAATTTTGAAGAACACATTAAACATTTTAAGCTTAGTCAATCAGTGGTGGTGCACTCCTTTAATCCCAGCACTCAGGAGGCAGATGCAGGCAGATCTATCAGTTTGAGCCCAGCCTGGTCTACATAGTGAGTTCCAGGACAGACAGAGGTATACAGAGAAACCTAGGGAACTGAAAAACCAACCAAACCAAAAAAAAAAGACCCCCCCAAATCCCAATCAACACCTCAGACCCCCAAAACAACAACCATTTTACTCTCTAGTATTATTAAATAAATAAATTTATCATTAGCCATGAACCATGTTAGGGTCCCCTAGTTTGCTATAAATATCAAAAGATAGGTTTTATTTTTAGAGAACATATTTCTTTCACTTTTTCTCTTCAGTTAGCTTCTTTATGTAACACTATATTATGTAACACAAACACATTAATATACTGAGGGCAAATGTGGTAAAAATAGTGTATGAAGCTTTCTAAAAGGAAAGGAGTTTAATACATACATGGTTTTAAAAAATTATGTTATACTTTTTCTGCCTTCTAGACAATAAAAAAGACAAAATATCTAATGCAACATGAGCTAAAGTAACAGAATAATGAATTAATCAATTACTTAATAATCCTATGATACTGGAGTTGTAACTCTGTTTTATTTCAGTCTGTGGGTGGGACTTATTTTTAAGAGAACCCTTGCTCTCCTTAGCACTATACCATTTCTTTTTTTAAACTAAAAGAAACTACCTTCACAGAGCACACACTACCATAAAACACCTTACCATTATGGATCTATTCAGGCTTAACCTGAGTTAATTGTGTTTAACCTGAGTCCAGTTGTGTTTTTCAGAAAACATCTAGTAAATCGTCAAACTACATTTAAACTATTAAGTAAACAGCAGGTTGGTTTGTGAGAGTGTTCTTATTACACCTCAGTTCCTTAGAAGGTCCTTCCCATGCTCTTGGATAGATAAGACTTACTTTAACAATGAAAATTAGTATAAACTTGTCATATTCAAACAATAACTGGAGATCAATAGTTATGCAGTGATTTTGTGTATATTTAACTCAATCTAGCCTACTTTCTAAGTATAATTTGAAGGGAAAGTTGAGACTTTGGTCAAAGTTTGAGGGAGGAATGAATGCATTACATTTTTAATAGAAAATGATAAAGTTGAGAAAAAATAATTTCATCAGTACAAAACTGTTATTAATAATCCTGTAGCTATTTTTTAATATGAGAGGCAAAAGAAAGATCTGCTTAGTTTAATAAATGGAAACCTAATATTAGAACAACAGGCTTAGTATTTTATAAAACAGGCTGCCTATGTGTACTACTTCAAGAACTTACTTTCAATAAAGTTTATATTTTAAAGACCTTTGAAAGAATATTCCAGTATGCTTTCCTGGCTAATGAAAAACAACTTATACAATTGCTTTAGAAATTCAGGTATTATGTCCACACATGAGCCTAGTAGACTCTAGCCCTACAATATCCACATGTGAATCTCAAGTTTACCACTTGTTAGTTTTCCTTCATCATCTATAAACTGTGAGTGATAATCATGCTGCTTTACAAGGATTAGCATGAAGTATGTGCAAAAATACATGGATTGTGTTTAGCAGAATATTTGGGTATAAGTACATGCTCAATTTATTTCATACATCATCAGGTCTTTGTGAAATACAACTGAAGCCATAATGTGTATCTGTACAAAAAAAAATCCAACATTTAGACAATGAAAATAGTCTACTCATATGACAGGGCATGAACAAGTGTAATTTACAACTGCAGTATTCAAGGCGATTATCCTTTTTTTCTCATGTAATGTGTAGCAGAGCAAAAATCTTGATTACTATTTCTACATAAACTTAGAATTTAGCATGGCATGAGGGCTTTTATGTGTAAATCCAGCACTTACAAAGCAGAGGTAGGAGGATTACTCCAGTTTAGAGGTCAGTTTGGGCTATTAATAAGCTCTAGTACAGCATGGGCTGCAGAGTGAGATGCTGCCTAAAGTAAATATATAAATAAATTACTGTTAAGAGTGTCAAGAAAATTTTAGTTTTGAGTACTACAACATTCACAGAAAGAATAGTGAGATCCAACGAACTCAATTTATGTAATTAGAAGTCTTTTTGGTTATTTGGGGTTTTAGACTGTCTTGTAGTAGATATTTCTAATTACTTTTTAATGTTAAACACGTGTTTTCTTATATATTAAAAGCTTTCAAGAATACCTGTGCAAGACATTTAGGTTATGAAAGGACTGAGATAATTTACTTTAAGAGTTTGATTTTGAGTATTTGTGGGTTATGACCTTCTTGAGAATGTGGTAAAAACTGAACACCCTTTCTGAAGAGACAATAAACATGCAGATAAACTTCATTCACAGAGACACATTTTTTAATATGACTGTATGGGATTCATAGGACTTCCTGTTTGATGGAGCTTGCTTTCCTGACTGTCATCTATAGAGGGGCTTTATTGTTTGCTTTTCTGTCAAGATTACAGTCTGCTGTCATGGTGGTGCACTTTGAGGAAGAAAGCCTTCATCTTGTTCTTCACATCATGGTTTAACCCCACAGGGGACACCTCTGTAATAACTCATTTGACTGTGTAGTTATTTCTATTAAGAAAATACTAGGATTAAACTGTGTGGCATTGACAGAAGAATTAAAGAAAAGGAATTTTCACTCCTAAAGTATGAAAGGTTAAAGCTGTTTTAGAATACCCCAAGAAAGACATATAATGTGAGTGGTGTAGATTTCATTGGATTGATTCTATTTCAGTGTGATTACCTCCTCATGTTTCATCTACAATCCAGAGCTGTCCAATTAGTACATGCAGAAAATAATGTACATATCCAGCTTTGATACGTTAGACAAGACCATACTTAAACAACTGACCACTGATCTTGTGACAAAATGAGGAAAGTAGACTACTGATAGCAGCATATATTAAGTTCATAACTGCAACTGAATTACTTGACTGTTGTCCAAAACACAGGCCCTGTTCTATGTGTCATAGAGGGATGAAGAGATGGCTCAGGGGTTAAGAGCACTGGCGCTTTTCCAGAGGATCTAGGTTCAATTCCCAGTACCTGTGTGGCAGCTTACAACTGCCTGTAATTCCAGTTCCAGGGAATCTGACAACACCCTCACACCAATGCACATAAAATAAAATTAAGTAAATTACATAAGTAAAAAAAACCTCTCAGGTGAGGAATGGTCAGTCTATTGGGCCTCTGGTAGTGGATCAGTTTTAGCCCTAGTATATGAATGTACTAGGGAGCCATTCCACATAGGGGGATACTCTCTCAGCCTAGACACATGGAGGGAGGGCCTGGGCCCTGCTCCAAATGATATGACAGACTTTGAAGATTCCCCGTGAAAGGCCTCACTCTCCCTGGGGAGCAGGAAGAGGATGGGATGAAGGTTGGTAGGGGGAACATGGGAGGACGAGAGGGTTTGGGAAGATATATATATATATATATATATATATATATATATATATATATATATATATATATATCTTATCAAGAAAACCCAATAAGGAGTTTTCCACGTGACAAGGGCTTGTTAAGTTGAAAACCATGTTGACAACTCTTTGTTAACTTTTACATATTTTAATTGGATGGAATTTTGTTCTTTAAATATTGATACATACTATGATTAAACAATGTATTACTGTATAATGATCATTTTACGACTTAAAACATGGACTATGGCATAGCAAAATCATCTGTAAAATGTATAAATAAGGAAAATAATATGAGAAATTAACTAAAAATAAGACAAGCATTAAGACAATTAAGGTTTCAATGCTGTCAACTGTGTTGTTGAGATCTTACTATTAGATCAGATCTCACTTGAAAGCCCTCCTTTCCAAATTACCAGAGTCAAACGTTTTCTTCTTGAGAAAATTGTTTTTAAAAACAACACAAACATGCCTATATTTAATAACTCATGTTTTTATTCAACCTGGCTCTATAGCTATATGCATTATTCACAATGAATATAATAAAACTAACAGGGTTTATGTCTGAGTTTGGCAAATTTTCAAGAACACCCCCTAAATGTACAGCACATTCACTATCCTTCCACTGAGGTGTATTCACTAAGTTCTGAACTTCAGGATTTTAAGGGCCACGTTTTCCAACCCTTTTATATTACATGTAACTCCTGAAGTGGCAGATCCGAATATATTTAAAAACCTACTCTAATGGACTCTTCCTAATCCAGAGATATTAAACAGCTGTCTAAACCTGTGAGCCCTTGGAGGATTTTATTACGTCTAGAGATAGTTTGTGCTATGAGGAGAAGGCAGTTTGTGCACTCAGACAGTAGTCATTTCTACCTGGTTTAACTTCAAATACTGTTTCATATCTGAACTGATATTTTCCAAAAATCTAACAGCATCTCAATCTGAAAAGGGAGCTTTTCTATCTGGACATATGTCACATGTATCCATTCCAAAGTGAAAAACTATTTGAAGTAAAATTAAATTAGTATAAATACCAAAAATCATTTTGTAAGCATTATACATAGAAGTTTTTGACAGCTCAGGGAGGGACTCTTACTGGAGTAAAATGGAGTAAAACACTTTTACTGTTGGCCACAGACAGATGCATCATTGCAGCCTCCGGTTATGAAAACTAACCCCACTCCTCATTACTCATGGGTACAGGATTCTTAGCATACAGACCTCAAAATTCCTTCTTCCTTAGAAAATTGGCTTGATGCTGACACTTCTAATATAAATCAACACAAATTAAAGGGAGATAAATATGTCAACTAACTTTTTGTATGTCTTTTAATAACCATAAAGGTTCTCCTCTTAGACATCAGCAACCAAAGTTCCTCACTTTTCTGTGTGTGACTCATTATAGCCATTTAATGTGAGCTCTGCCCAAGTTACTACTTAAAACCGAATTGTGCCTATCCCACTATTGTCCTCTCATGCTTTTCAACTATGTAGTATGGCTTGGACTTTTCCTATAATATTAAGCATCTTGCAACAATCTACCATAATTTACGTAATTGTTATAATTTTTTGAACTTTGTCTATTCCTTTAACATGTTCCTTTTCCATGTACAAAGGCATTTCACTAATTTTCTAAACTTTTCTAAAAATGTCTGAATGTCATTGGTGGTTAAAATTGCTCAATAAATGGTTGAATGAATGGATTTTATATGCTTGTCTCTATGCCACAGAAAACTGCACATTGACCTCATGATTTCAGATGCTGGAACTTCAATTCTGAATGCGTTAGGATCTCTGCACACGTCCAGAGAGGAAACGTCTAGAAATCAATGACTATTTTATTACCCTTGGTTCGTCTAACATTTAGCCCTACACTGTCTTCATGAGGGAAATAAACTGAAGGACGCTTTTTGTGATGAGCTTGGTGTTCAGGTTTCACTGAATTCTAAGCAATGAGCCTTCCAACTAGTATAAATAAGAATAGAGCCCAGAATTTTGACACAAAGTGTTGAAGCCTTTCCACAAGAGGCCCAACAATGGCTGAAACTGGCAGAATTATTGTTGAAACTGGCAAACTTGCCAACTGTTGGCTCCTGACAAAGCCTTACTCCATTACTTACTGCCTTTCTGGACAATGGAGCTAGGTCGTCTACAAAAGCAAAAGGCTTAGCAGTGGAGATGAAAGAAAGTAAATCAAGCATTTAAAAAGAACACATGTGGGGGAATGCAAATTTGGTTTAACAGCAGAAAAAAAAGTTTAGTAGGCATCAAGTTACATCCTTGTCCTCTGTAAGTCATTAAGACTTTTAATGCTAATCAACCAGTATTTAATAAAAATTCTCAAAGGAATGCTAACTCTCAACGTCCTTCACATGTGTGCAGTTTTGTAGGTTTATTAAACTTAAAGCCAAAGCACTATTTTATAAACTCAGAATATGTATTTATGTGCATAGAAACGGATTCTGACACACACACACACACACACACACACACACACACACACACAGTAATGATTAAATAAAATCTTGATCTGTCACTATGCTCCATGTTTGACTTTCACCAAATGTATCTTTTGAGTTGATATGATTTGCAAGTTGTAAAAATAACATCCAGTCTTTTGTAAGTTAGATTCCCCATTTGCTTGAGAGTCACAGAGCTAACCATTCATTCATGAAGAAACATCACATAGACATTCACCCTGAGCCCAGATATTATGTAAGTCAGAAATACAATAGCTTCGGGAGGATAAAGAATGATGTTCATTATATCTGGATACATACAATGTTTATTCAGAGCATAAGGAATGAAATATGTATCATAGTTTCTATTTTACCCTTAATCTCTAGTAGCAACAATGACTACATTTTTAAGCCATAAGCAATGAACTGCATCATACTCATTGTGCTCTGCACCACTGAACTACTGCTAAAAATCAGAATTAAAACAACTTCTTGTTGCTGTTCTTTTCTATCATTTAATTCTCAAACTTTCTGGCTTCATTTGAAGTGGTCACTCTTAAGTACTGTATTTATGATTAAATTGTTATCATAACATAGAGAGAATCATGGCCTCACTTTTAAAATTTAGTCTTAATTTAATGTATTTCTAGAATGCAAACATTTCTGATTGCATTTATTTTGTATTTTTCATAAATGTATCCTGAGAATGTAAGTGCTGAAACATCTGATAAACAAGACAATGCAATACTGTGCAGCATATTTTCTTTATTCCAGGTAGTACATACCAGGAGATAATACAGGACTGTGACATCAATAACATTTAAAAAGGACAAAATGGTAATAATTTCTAACAGGTGGATTTGATTAAGCTATGCAAAAGGCACTTAAAAATAAATTACCCATAGGAAAATAAATACTTTATTAAAATTTCAAGTCCAGCACTTTTGAGGGCAAAAATGATTAATTTCTCAATTTTCAGAGCTACTTTACTTTATCAAGCTAGCACCAATTTCTAGAGCAACAAATGAGTTTCCCATGTATACTTGTTCAGAAAAACACAGTGCCAAAATAATTCGTCTTTTTCATCTAGATTCAGCTTTGGCAACAAATACGTTTGGGAGCCTTTAACCAAATACTACTTATAAGTTGAGTATGGTATGTCAAAATATTTAATACTAAATTATACCTGTGAAATTTGCTGTGTATTTTTAATAATTACTACAATTAGCTCTCTATTGCATAGAGAAATTTTGGAACTACATAGGATAGATGGTAAATCATATGGTACAACATGTTTTGACTCTTGTATATGCTGGTCTCCCTTTACTCTGTGAAACATCTCCCTGCAAGTGATTGGCACCAGTGATTAAACCACTGCCTACAAAGTGAAATAGTTCCTGAATCAATTTTGTAATTCATGATGTTACCTATAAACAGATGTTATTCATAGTATTTGATAAGAGTAATTTTAGTTAACTCCTGTTGGGAATTACCAACTTAAGAAAGTTCTAGAAAAGCATTTCTTTTGTTTGTTTGTTTGTTTTTTGAGGCAAGGTTTCTCTGTGTAGCCTTGGCTGTCAGGAAACTCACTCTATAGACCACGCTGGCCTCAAACTCATAGAGAGCCACCTGCCTCTGCCTCCTGAGTGCTGGGATTAAAGGTTTGCAACACCACCACCAGGATTAGAAAAACATTTGTATGTACCATAGTTTGGTCAAATATTTTAAAACCCATAAACATTTAACACTGCCTAAAGTGTTTCACTTTTGAGGAAATCCAGAGCATCACACTTGCTACAAGTAGCAATTTGGAAGAAAAGCTTGGAGACATGTGTAGAAGTTGATGAAATTAGAAATCAAAGGAACAAAATCAGAACACTTCACCTTTATTAACAGTAATTATTAATAAATAAGTGAAAAGTCTGATATAAATCAAGCCAGGAATAAAATTTGAAAGTAAAAGGAACTATAAAAGACAAGAGGGACACTAAAATTCAGTAGTTTGAATTTATACACTTAAATGTATACGTATGGTGTGTGTGTGTGTGTGTGTGTGTGTGTGTGTGTGTAACAATACTAATCAAAGAATAAGAAGCTAAGAATTTGAGAATGAATGGAAGGAAGTGTGGAAGGAGTTATAGGGATAAAAGAGAGGCCGAATGGTGTAAATATAAAACACATGTATGGAAATCTCAAAAACGAAATGATTCATTAACAAAAAGGAAAATTGAATTAAATGAGCAAAATAACAGGATAAAATAAGAGACTAGACCAGAAGATAGGCTGGTTCAGCAAGACATTTTATTTGCCCCAATTAAACAAAAACAAACAAACAAACAAACAAAAAACCCAAACCCAATCTCAAAGCATGTCTTTTAAGATGTGGAGGGACTATGTGCATGACCATGGATGATGGACACTACAGAGTAGAGTGTATTTTTTAAGTTAATAAGTAAATCTAAAATCTTGTTGAGAAGAAAACTTTATCTTATGGTTTTGGGTACTTGGAGTTAATGGTTAAGCCTAAGAGTTACTACCTGAGATAAGCTCCAAGAAGTGTCTGTTAAGTTGTGAAAAGCAAATAGATTTACTGTCTTCTTGTTCTTAAGATTAAACTCAGTTGGTCAAGATAATGGCTCCACCTCTAAATGGTGGAGTCTTGAAGTCTAAACAGTTGATACATTCCAGTTTCTCAGAATAGTTTCTGAAAAGACAGTCAACACACTGGAAGGATCAGGGCTATTAGGTATAATTTAAATCCTTTTCATCAATCAGACAATGTGAGGTGGCTCAACACATCTGGAAGTAATGCATAAATTTCCCAGAGTGTTCTAAAAGTTGTCTCTTTACCTGCAGATCATAAGAATATGCTCTATGGACATGCTAGGTTTAAACACATAATAACAGCACAGGAGGGTAAACAAGTCACATGTTTAAGTGGTCATCTTTTTAAAAAACTACCAAACTCTACGCACTCACACTGAAATACAAAACTAACAAAAGATATATGCAAGACTTTCTTTTTAAGACTTGGCTTAGAGTAAGTAGTATTGATAGCAATTCCATTCAGAGGCATTTTTTCCCCCTATATGAATCACTATAACTTACAATTGTCAGAAACTTGCTATTAATTCAAATTACAACTTTTTTGCTTTCACTGGACTCAGGAGTAAACACTCATGCACACAGGTACACACATGGAGAGACATGCACACAATAGAACACACACACACATGCATGCACACATTCACACATGCCCATATATATGCTTGCATACTCAAACACACTTGAAAGCATACATTAACTCAAGGGTTTTTCTTTTTCCTTTTTTTTTGCATTTCAAAAAAAACCCCCAACAAAACAAAACCAAAATAAAATATTAGTTAAAGCAAAACAATCACATCAAGATTGGATAAACCAAACTAACTGAAGGAAAAGAGCCCCAAGAGAAGACACAAGAATCAAGACCCACTCATTTACACACTCAGGAATCCCATAAAAATACTAAACTGTGTGTGTGTGTGTGTGTGTGTGTGTGTGTACACACACACACACACACACACACACACACACACACACACACACACACACACACAGAGGACCTGGTGCAGATCTATGTTGGCCATGTGATTGCTTCTTCAGGTGCTGTGAGTTGACATGAGCCTTGCTTAGTTGATTTAGTGTGTCTTGTTCTCCTGATGTCTACCATCTCCTTTGGTTCTTACATTCAGTTTCCACTTCCACAGGGTTCCCTGAGCTCTGAGCAGTGGAATTTTATGGAGACATCCCATTTAGAACTGGGTGTTCCAATCTCTCTCTCTCTCTCTCTCTCTCTCTCTCTCTCTCTCTCTCTCTCTCTCTCTCTCTCTCTCTCTCTGGATGTGGATACCTATATTTGCTCCCATCTGCTGCAGGAGGAAGCTTCTCTGATGATGGCTGAGTAAGGCACTCACTGATCTATGAGTACAGAAGAATATTAATAGGAGTCACTTTATTGTTACTTCTTTTTGGACTATTAGTATTTGGTTTTACCCTAGGTCTCTAGGATATCTAGTCTTTGGTTCTTTGTTACCCAAGAAGTGTTGGGTATGGGTTCCATCTCATGGTGAGTCTTAGGCCAAATATGGATAATCAGACAATAGTTGGTTAGATTCCAGGATTTTTTAAAAATTTAAATTAGAAGCAATCTTATTTTATATATCAATCCCAGTTCCCTCCCCCTCCCATCCTCCCATGCCTCCACCTGACCCCCATTCCATCCCTCTTCTGCTCCATAGAAAGGGTGAGGCCTTCCATGGGGGATCATCAAAGTTTGTCACATCCTTTGGGGCAGGGCCTAGGCCCTTCCCCATGTGTCTAAGATGAGAGAGTATCCCTCTATGGGGAATGGGCTCCCAAAGTCCATTTGTACACTAGGGATACATACTGTTCCATTACCAGAGGCCCATTGACTGCCCAGGCCTCCTAAATGACACCCACATTCAGGGGGTCTGAGTCAGTCCTATGCTGGTTTCCCAGCTGTCAGTCTGGTCATGAGCTCCCCCTTGTTAAGGTCAGCTGTTTCTGTGGGTTTCCTCAGCCTGGTCTTGACCCCTTTGCTCATCACTCCTCCCTTTCCACAACTGGATTCCAGGAATTTAGCTCAGTGCTTAGCTGTGGGCCTCTGCTTCTGCTTCCATCAGTTACTGGATAAAGGCTCTAGGATGGCATATAAAGTAGCCATCAATCTCATTAGAGGGGAAGAGCATTTAAAGTAGCCTCTCCACTATTGCTTAGATTCTTAGTTGGGGTCATCCTTGTATATCTCTGGACATTTCCCTAGTGCCAGATTTCTCTTTAAACCTGTAATAGATTCAAGGATTTTTCATCATTGGTTACCTAAGATTCCATCACTAATTTCACAGAAGACTCAGAAAAAGTATGTTGTAGATTTTTAAAAACAAAGTCAGATGGCTAGAATTCAGACAAATAAATAATACTCATTAAATTTCAAGTCATAGCTATCCCCCTATATTCTCATCACACATTGTACTTCCGTGTTTTGACTTAAAGATTCAAATTCACAATTCTAGACAGCCATACTGTGCTAATGTTCTGCAAAGTCTATTCTCTAAACTGTATCTCACTTGAAGATTAGCTATCATAAGTATCCTGTTTAAGTGAACACCCCTTTACTAGAACTTGCTTTGTTTGGGCAACAAGTTCTTGCCTAACCATTCACACATACAACCCCACCAGTAAACTGCTACCCTATAGTAGGTTCTAGATATTTGGAGATTGCTTACCCCTGGTATGACTTTCTAAGTAATATATTATTTTAGTATGCTATGCTATGCTATGCTATGATGAGTTTACCCCCCTGGAGTTCTAAGTCAAAATAAACTTTTCCATCAGAAAAAAAAATGATATATTTGTTTTAAGTTTCTCCTCTCCCTCCCTCCCTCCCTCCCTCTCTCTCTCTCTCTCTCTCTCTCTCTCTCTTGTTTTGTTTTTTTGTGGTTGTTGGTGGCAGTGAGTTATTTTTCTAAACTTTTTTGTTATTGTTTCTGGTAGGTTCTCACTCTGTACCCTCAGATGACTTCAAATTCACTATATAGCTCCAAGCCCAGCCTCATAATACTAGCAATCCTCTTGCCTTAGCCTCCCAAGTGATACTGAAATCAGATGCAGTCACACAGTTTGTGTATAATGGCACCAGCAATTGCTAGATACTTTTGTTCTTCCCAGACCTTCTCTGGGAAGATTAGTCTTGGGTCTGCATGAGACTGCTCTATCATGTCCTGAAGTTCTGTCCTGATGAGCCATAGCATGGCCTTTCCTTGCAGCCATTTCTTACAGCATTGCTTCAGTATGTGACTATATGGACATGTGACTTATCCAATGATATTGTATACTCTGAACTGATTTTTATGGGAAGAAACCAGAAGGCAAATGTTGTGAGGTTAAGGGGCAAAACCATTTATCTGACATGATTCCTTTCATTGGGTGGTTGATGGGGGATGTCCTTCTGTACATATATATTTCTCTTGTGGTTGAAGCACAGAGGCAGGAAGATAGGCAGGGTGAGGAGAATTTTGGGAAAGGTAGGCAGAGAAGGCCAGAAAGAGAGGCCATGGAGGGACTGGGAGGATAGGATGTGCCAGGCATTCTCTGGTAGAAATACATAGATTAATAGTTATGTGTTAATAATTAAGACAGAGGTAGCCAATAAGAAGCCCTAGCCGTTGGCCAACAGTTTATAATAATAATAATAAAAAGATGTATTTCTAGGCAATCCATAGTGCTGAACCAATTTAAATTCTCACCAACAGTAAATGAGATATTTATTGCACCACAGACTTCCCCAAACTGTGAATTGTTGTCAAACTTTCTAATTTTGCCAGTCTGGAGGGTGTAACACAATATCACATTGTGGTTTTGATTTACATCTCTCTGGTCATGAATCATGGGGAATTTGCATGTAAAAAGAATAAAAATTTTCCTTTCAAACATTTTCTTCAAATTAGATAATTGAAGTAGTTGATTTAGAGGAACTGTGACTAATCCACTTTTTGTGGATTATCTATCTACCGTCTGTCTGTCTGTCTATCTATTTCCTGTCTGTCCATCATCTCTCAATCATATTTCTACAATCTATCTATCAATGTATCATTTGTCAATCATTGGCCTGTATATCATCTATCCTCTTTGTGTGTGTGTAAGTAAGTTATGGAGTTTACAAACCACCTGAATATGATGTATTTCTTTCTCCACTGTTGTAATATTAGCTTCTTATGCATTAAAACATTATAGGAGGCATTGGAGTTTGCATCTTTCTCGTAAGTTGTAATTTGGCAAATACATAATTGTCTTTACAAGCATCAGTTGATTTATCTCCTTTATTTCTTCAAGGCTTTGATTTTCACTTAATATAGTTAAGTATCTGTTTACTTCTCTTTAGCTTAATTGTTGACCATGGCAGCATTTCATGAAGAAAGTTTATTTGCTTATGTATACATGTTCTATTTCTTTTCAATGTTCTCAAGATTTAGTTCATTTTAATTCCATTGTCCAGTTAATTTAAACGTTCTGCTAACTGAACAAAATTAGTTGTTTTTTTCGTTTTTATCTAGATATCTTATACTTCCATGAGGTTTGTGTAGTAATATTTTTTTATGCTTCACATTGGATATTTATCTACTTTTACCACATTATTTGATGCTGTATGTATTAATGCCTATCTTATAAAATGAAAGTACATGGTAAATAATGCACTATAATTTTGCTAATATATGCAAGATGTTTATCAACAAAAATTAATTTCATATTTAATTTTATGTTAATTGGTTTCATGACCTAATTACCCAAGGGTTCAAAATATTCTTCCATGGTTATTTTGACTGGGATAAAAAAAAAATGAAAAACTTTGAATTATACTGAGAAAGAACACTGATGTTCCTCAGCTGCTTCTATTTCTAGTGGCATTTTCTAACAAGTTGGGAAAATATTCAAAGTAAACTTCAACTTTGAACTTGCTGAATTCCATATGGGTGCCAATAAAGCCTGAGGCTGAGGAGTTTTTATTTTTTTCAAAAGCATTTTTAGAAAAGTCCTGATTCTAGACTTAGATAGCTTTGGTTCACATCTAAATAAACCTATTTATCCTAATAATAGCAATTTTAGATTACAATTATATATAGAAATTATGAAAACATGATAAGATTTTTTGAATTATAGAGTAATAGTATAAGGTATTAAAATAAGTTTTGGTTTACAAAATACTATTGCTTTTAAAAATATTCTTTCTTGATATGTTTGACTAGTCACATAAACCTTTGTCTTGACATACAAATCCTTGACAATGACTTAGATGATTACTAAAGCATAACAGTGGATTACAAGATCATAAAGACAAAAATCAACAAATGTTTCTCAGATCACAATGGACATTAAAAACATCACAAACACAAATTTGACATCTTTGAAGTTCAACCAATTTTAATAAAGTGTGAATGTAAAGGAATGAAAAATATATTATGATTTCATCCTACTTTCAACATTCACTCAAACTGGAAAGATGTATGCAAGCCAACATGTGTATTCAGCATATTTAGTGGTAGTAGATTCATTTATTACTAGCACTCTGTATAAAGAGTTCAGGTTTGTTTTTGACCCTGTAAGCCTCTGTATTCTTCTTTGACCAGGTTTATGACTCCCCATTGCTTTTAATATTTCTACTCTGATGGTGCTAACTCTCAGCCCATACCTTGATTCAGCCAGCTCATTCCTGTTCCTGAACCATTGACCAAGCCATCATTCTAGGACTAACCTTTCCCTAGGGCAGTCACAGCAGCCTCCCTCTTCTTACCAAAGTCACTTTTTCTGTGCCACCTCCACAGAGACTTTTCATGACAGGCACAGTCTTCTCTTTATATTTCCTTTATCTGCTTTATTTTTCTTTATCACACTTATTACATATATAATTATTGGTAAGCTTTCACCTTAATAGCTCCAGAAGGCCAGGGACTATAGTAGCCTTCAGTTACAGAGCAAAGCAGAGCAAAGGTACACTTAGGCAGACTCCACCTCCTTCTAGTGCTAAGATCTCAAGCAATAGGAAACATCTGCCATCATGTTTTGTCCCTCAATGATCCATTATAAAGATACGTCACTATGCTACAAAACAAAGCTCTTTTTTTTTTCTTCTAGGCTAACTTAATGGTAACCTAAATGTGACAGATATATCTCCTCCAAACTTCCCTTTCAAGCATACCATATAAAACTGTAATTTTAACAGAGAAACACACTAAAACATACTTTTAAACTAAGTTCTGTAAAATCCCATTTTCTACTCATAATGTTAGCAAATTCACAGGAATGTTCTTTTGTCATCCAGGGCCCTATGATGATACACCAACTTGTGCTACCAACTGTCAAAACTTTGGACTGTCTAACACACAGGTATTGCATATATTTCAACAAAATATTCAAAGTAACATCTTGGATTGCCAATAAAGTCAAGGATATTAAGAATGCATTAATTATAGGAACAAGAACTTCACAGAATAGTGTAGAGACAACTTTAAAATAAAAAGAAGCTTTTAAGTAGGAACCCACTAAATTACTGATAAAGGTAGAATTTATCAGTAATTTCAATTCAAAATTATTTTCTTAAGATATTGGGGAGTAGAATTAACCCTATAATTGTATTTCTTTTTCCAGATGACTAGGAATAGTAAATTAATTTTGAATATGTCCTATCAGGTATTTTATTCTAGTGATTTAGTGAGGTAAGCCATACTCTTACATATATATCACATTACTCTAGAGAGGTCTTTAAATATTATAATATGACTAGGTTATTGATTTGAATTGTCTTATTTGTATAGAGTTCTTCATTTTTCTTTTTTCAAAAGCAAAGAGTCTTTTATTGTTGTTTAAGGAGCTAACTGCATTAACTCGGGCCTTTTGTCCGTTCATCGCAGTGGATGGCGGGAGAAAGACCCTGAGGAACCGCAGACTGCGAGGAACCACCGTGAGGTGGTGAACTTACTGGGTTGTGTAAGGGGAGCAAGTTCATTTTCTTAACCACATAGTCATTGTTACTTTATACACCTATAAGTGGTGAGCTAAAGTTTTTCTATATTTGGAGAGTAGAAGATACCTTATTTATAAATAAGATAACAAAACTATAGGAGAAGGAGTTGTTTCAATATTTTGCTGTATTTCGAATACTATTTTTAGAGATCCCTAGATAAGTGTGTGAATTTTATTCTGTCAAAGCATAGCAAGGGTGCTTCTAAAAATACAGATGTGTTCAGCATTATAGAGCTATGGCAACTAAAATAACTGTGTCTATTGACACATGTCATAGTCCCCTCCCCACAGTATTTAATTATATTTCTTTACCCTAACTCATTTTTTGACTGAAAGGTTTTTAGTAATTCAATAATGATTTTCCTATCATGGTATGATTATACTAATGAAAATGAACTGTACTAAACTGTGTTAGCTTAAATTCAAAGCTCCATGAGATGGTTCCTTGTCTGTTTTTAAGCTGTGGGGTTTTTTTTTTTTCCATTTTATTTTACATATCAATCCCAGTTCCTTTTCCTTCCCTCCCTTCCTCCTTTTTTCCCTCCCTCCCTCTCTCCCTCTTTCCTTCTCTCCCCCCTCACATGCACCCTGACCACCCTCCCCTCCCATCCCCCCTCCACATGTAGGGTGTTGCCCATGGAAAGATACTCTCTTAACCTGGAGAGGGGAGAGAAGTCCTAGTCCCTACTTCAAATGACTTGACAGAATTACATGACCCCTCCTGGAAAGCTGTGGGTTTTTAAAAAGAATTCCCAAGTTATGCTGCTAGTCCTCAAAATAGACCATTAGTAATAGCTCTTTGTCCCACTGGCTGTCTTTGGGAACTCATCATTGTTCAGTCCTTTTATGTGTCACCTTCCTCTGCACATTACATTTCAGATGACTCACTGTTCCTCACAGCAAGGTTGGAGTGCTCCAATTGCGTACATATAAGTGACAGCTGCCTTTTTCTTCCTGACATTTTCCAAGTGATGTTCTGCCAAATCACTTCTCATAACACTTCAAGTTGCTTCATATAGATGAGAGTGAAGAATCCATAACAAAAGAATTTTTTCTTTTCTAGTTTTCCAAGACAGGGTTTCTCAGTGTAACAGTCCTAGCTGTCAGCTCTCTGTAGATCAGGCTGGCCTCAAACTCCCAGAGATCTGCCTCCCAAGTGCTGGGATTAAAGGTGAGCACCACCACTGCCTGGCAAGAAATTTTTCAGTAGTAAAGAACTGGCTTTGGCTTTCCATTGTGCGTATCCATCATAATTTCATGTTGAAGAGGATAATTTAATATTTTAAAATAATTCCAATGTGCAAACTGTAGTGTGTATTTAGCAGTTTGGAAGAGCTGCAATGAAAGCTTTGGATTTAAACTGCTGTTTCTTTAGTTGCTTCATCTCATATGACTTATTGAGTGTGGGTCAGACTCTCTTGGGTGTGTGTGTGTGTGTGTGTGTGTGTAATTATTTTTATTTCTAACAATTAAGTTTAAAGTACAAATACAAATATATTTAAATTCTATTGAGAAATAGGTTCATAAAATAATTCCCATGGAGATGAAACATGTAACTAGAAGTAGCAGCAGCCTTCCATTACATCCGTTTGAATCAATAGTGGTTTAGTTTTGGTTTAATAACATAGTTTAGAGCTGAGACCAATGAGAAATGATGCCCATTCATAGTTCAGTGTCCCTGTTAAGGAACATATCACAACTCACTAACTCCTCCTAGCTCCTGTGTTCTAAGTCTTGTAAAGTGAGCAGATTTTACTGCAAGATTTTCAAGTCCACTCCAGCTCTGATAGTCTGGAATTTTTGATTAAAATACTTTGACTTAATGAGGAGCTGAAAACACACACACACACACACACACACACACACACACACACACACACACACACACACACAAAAATCAAAAACAAAACAACCCACCATTTGCATATCTTTCTGACTAATAAGACTGTAACAGTTTAGTTCTTCTAATTTTAAGCATTTTGGAAGGGTTAATTTGCAGTCACTGGACACTCCAGAACTTGCCTGTAGGAGAGAAAGAAGGGCAGCTTCTCTGACTTGATTGCACTCTGAGAAGGATCTAATTCTATCACTTGCTCAGAACTTTCTGACTCCAAGATAGTAAAGATATTAACTTCTAATATGTTTCTAAACAATCCCAGATACGTTTCACATTTCAATCTTTATCTAGTGTGAATTGAACCTAAGATATTTGCCTCCAAATTAAAAACAATTGTTTCACACACCTTTTGTTGGTTTATTCTGACCATACCCGCTAAAGATTCAGTTCAATAATTGTTACTAAACTAAGTAACCAAGTTGTTTTGATTCTAGGTTCCCTTTGATCTTTTTTTTTTTTTAACTTGAAGACTAGAATTATTTGTTAATTCTATTATACTTAGTGTTATTTTGAAGATAAATATAGTGTTTTCAATCAATCTTGGTCTTGGACATATGGATATAAATATTGGTTTGTAAAATACTTTATTATTGTTTTATTTTCTGACTTGACTTAATTAACCTTGTTGTCAAATCAGGTAGATATCTCCTACTAGTTAGATTAATTTTGATCAAATTTTGACTTAAAATTGCTATTCTAGAATGACTACAGTAAAATATAATTTTTCTCTATTTGTTTATATTCACACTGGGTGTTGAACTGAGGACCTCAGACATGCTAGGAACAGCCTATACAAGAACTACACAACTGCTTGTCTACAATCCATGTGGATCTATGAGAGTTACATCTCTATCAGCTATTTTTCACATTGACTTAGCTTACTCTGTGCACCATCTTTGAATCCTTCAAAGATTATTTAATTTTTGCCTACTTTACCTCTTCAGTTGTAGGTTCCTTTTTTGACATGTTACATTAATGTCTAAAGTCCTACTAATATGTTCAGAAATGTTGCTTATTTACTGGTCAGTAAAGAAAGATGCAACTCATTTACAGTCTGTGTTTCTGTTTAAATGAGTAAGTTTCTACTTTAAACATTTGAGAAATGTCTAGAACCTATGAAGAGACAAAGGGTGTGTTTATAAAGGAGGCAGAGTTGTTCACTGAAGTTTTTACAGGAAGTTCCTGCTGTGGCTAAATGTTCTTTACTTTCTCAGACTACTATAGATATCTCACAAAGGAAAATGAAGCACAAATATTTGCAGCTTTTTATGTGCTGGCGCTAAAACCTTCCTGCTAATGAATAATAGACCTTTGATGTAAAGAAAGTAAAGCTATGATCCAATCAGCCTGCTTTTGAAACTGCCAAACCTAGCTCCTGCTTCATGTTCATAGTGGTTGTTTGGAAAGGTCCATTTCTTTGCAATCAGAACATTTTTATGTTCTATTATTATCATCTACCCCTTGTTCTTATGTGTAAGAGTGTTTTGCCTGCATGCATGCACACCATGTGTATGCCTGGTGCCTAGCAAACTTGAAAGAGACTACTGGATCCACTGAAACTTGAATTACAGATAGTTATGACCCATCATGCGGGTTCTGGGAACTGAGCAGCAAGTGATCTTAACCATCAGGCCATCTGCCTAGCTTCCTGGTACTCTATCTTTGACATGGTCAAATTCATTTATATACAGTTATTTGAGCCTTGAAATACATAAAATAAGTGGCATCAATTCACTCTAAAATAGGAATATGTTTTATGAAACTTTTCTAATCTTGTTTAAATTTCTAGTACAACACAAAAATTACCCAGGTCTAAATTTCACATTTCATTTATTCTAAGAGGGATTCTAAAAGACAGTATCTCTGGGTTCTGGTGTTATTTTCGTTGTTGTTTTACTCTTTATTTCTGCCATGTTGCTTTGAGTAGATTATTGTAATGTGACTGTTTTACTTTATGTATACATTAGTCTTCAAGAGAAATTTATACCTCAACTGATTCTATAAAATAAATGCACTTCATATCAGACATAAAGATTAACTTTCACTCCACAAATTATTTTTTCTTCAATATTTGTCAAGAGTCATGTTTGACATACATATTAATTTAAAATCTTTCTTAAAGCTGTGCTTGGTTGCATATAAATGTTATCTCAGCACTTGGGTAGCAGGGTCAGGTGAACCAAAACTCACAGACAGTCTGGGTTACATAATGAGAACTTGTTACAATCAACCAACCAACCAACCAACCAACCAACCAACCAACCAACCAACCAACCAACCAACCAATCAATCACACAAGACAAACCAGTCTGTTTCACACGCTTATGTATGTGTATGTACATGTATATGTTGGTTTGTCAGACAGAGGACAACATTGAGTGTTGCTTCTTTTATTTTACTTTTTTTTTTTTTTGAGAAAAAGTTTCTCTGCATGTAGCAATGGCTGTTTGGAAGTTCTCTGTAGATCAGGTTGGCTTGGAACTCACAGACATCTGTCTACCTCTGCCTTCCTAGTGATTAAGTTAAAGGCATGTGCCATCACTGCCCAGCTGAGTGTTGTTCCTTAAGAGGCCTCTATCTTTTTTTTTTTTTTTTATGACACAGGATCTCTCATTATCTTACCTTACATGTGTGATGAGCCCCATTTCTTACCATTTCCTAGCATTGTAGCACCATGCCTGGTTTTTTTTTTTTTTTTTTCATGTAGGCTCTGGGGATCCAATTTAGGTTATCATGTTTTGAAGACAGCACTTTATATGTGTTGTACCTGAGTTATCTCCTAGTCCCCAAATGGGTCTAATTTAAGAGACAGAATAGATATTCATCATTACTCAAAATATATTTAGGTATATCAAAATCTGTCAAGTCAAGTTAGCAGATTGAATTGAAGGACAGGTCATACCCTCTTCATATGGAGACTTTGTTATGGCCAATAGCAGCTCTTTATCAATGTGTAAATGGAATTTAATATAACATTAGTACAGTATAGAATGTTCTTTTAGATTCCTTGGAGAATGATAGCACTTTACCCCTGGTAGCTGATTAGTTATCATCCTATGGATGGACACTGGGAAACTTGGCCTGCTAGAAAAATCAGAATCAGTGCTTGCTTCGGCAGTGTGTATACTAAAATTGAAACTATATAGAGAAAAAAAAATCAGAATCAAAATGTTAGATCAACCCAAAAGAGTTTCATTTATAACATATCTGACCTTTCAGCCTCACTCACAGTTCCTCTTTGTACTTCAACTCTTTAGTTTCTGTTCGCCTCCTTTTCATATATGTTATTACAATAGTGTTAACCAGATTTAATCAGTAAAGACTTAAACTCTCATATATTTAATTGAGTTTATTACTAAGATAATATGCAAATGAGTACAGAATCAGGTCTGGTGGCCCAGGCCTATAATCTTAGCTATTCTATTTGGGAAGATGAGGCAGGAGACTTATGACTTCATCTCAATAGAAGGAAGAGAAAAACTGGAGATAGAGTTCTGTGGCAGGACTCTTGCCCAGTACACACATAGCCTTAGGTTTAACCTTAGTAAAGTCATAAAAAATATTAGAAAAGAAGAGATATTCTCTGGCTTTTATATGGCATAGAAGCGCTACGTTATTTTGTAGATATTTATAATCAGAAATGATTAGGATGGAAATGTTTCACATAGCCATTTTTTATAGGCCAACTATTCATCAACTTTTATATCATTGCTGTTTTATAAATTGACAGATATAATTGTATGTATTTGGTGTCTACAGTGTGGTATCTGGAAGCCCGTTTGCATGGCATAGGACTGCTAAATCCAATTAACATATGAATCCCTTTGCATATTTGCCACTTTATTTATTTATTTTTTTGGTGCTCACATTTCTCAAGGATTCCTTATATTGCCATTAACCATGATCACCATGCTCTATAATCCATGCATTTTTTGAACTTCATCCTTGACTGTAACTAATTTTGTGCCCTTTGACCAATATCTCCACAATCACCAACTCCATCAACTCCATAAAGCCTTTGGGGACCACAATGTACTGTCCAGGTGTGTAAGATCAACTATTTTAAGTTTCACAAGTTTGTGGCTGTGTGGTGTTTCTCATCCTGTGCCTGGCTTATTTCTCTCAGTACAATGTCCTTTGAGTTTACCAATGTTTTTCCAAAACAATGACTTCCTTCTTCTTTTATGGCTGAATGATGAACCATGTGTGTGTTTAGCACATTTCTTCAGCCATTTGCAGTTGAATATACGTAATTTGGTTCCATATCTTGGTTATAAATACTGTTGCAGGCTTCATGTTCATAAGATGAATGCAGTAGTGCTATAGATGGATTATAGAAGAGTTCTATTTTTATTGTTTTAAAAAAAATTTATTTTCTATAATGTCCATATTAATTATGTTTCTACCCACAATTGGAAAGTGTTTCTTTTTCTCCATGCTGACACATTATTTGTCATCTTTTATGGATTTCATCATAACTATGCTAATAAGTGGGAGGTAATATCATGGGAGCAGGGTTAGAAAGACACTGATTAAGGAACAAAAAATTATGTGTAGCTAGGGTATGGTCACAGTATAGGGACTGTAGTTGATGACATATTTTCTTGACATAGCAACCATTCAAAACAAATTTCAACCAATATTTTATTTAAAAAAATCACAGTTTAAAATTCCTTTGTGGCTAAATAAAATAATGTCAAAGATACAGCAAGTTTCCTGCAGTAGACACCATTAGATGCTGCTATAGGCACCAGTAGAGGCTGAAACAGCATGCAAGGTGTCTCTTATGCACTTCAGTTTATCCAGAAGGATTTGTTTCCCCTTTGTTTTTCAACATTTTCAAGGCATTGTTGTTTCTATTTTATTTTGCCTGATACTCATAGTCTACTGTTACATTTGCTTACCCATGGGAACACTTTTAAGAATTGACTTGGGGCATTTTCTCTGTTCTCCACGGTACTATTGAAATTCCTTTATTGTGTGAAAAGTCCAATGACATACATGTTAGACTAAGCCCTTAGTCAGTGTCCCAATATTTGGAAGATATTCATCTGTTTTTGTCTGGAGTAGAATTATCTCCTCTTCTGTATCCATTTTTCCATCAGTGGACGAGTTCATACTCTTATGATGCAATGCATACAAGCCTCTTCTTGATACGCTGCCATTAGGACTTTTGCAACTTCATTCATTGCCCCAGGCCTGTGATTTGTGGCATTAACCAAGGAATATTTCAACAGCATCATTTTCTGCTTCTAACTAAATCAACCAGTTAATCAATACAAAAACAGAGCACTTGGTATCCCATGTTTTCTAGGAGGTTCTGTTCCTAAATGAATGGGGATAAAAGTATAAAAGGAATAGTGTGCCTTGTTAGCTGCAGGCACATGGCATTTATTTTTTATTTTTTGCCAACTTCACACATGCATTTTAACCTAGGGTATTTTATACTGATTAAAAAGTTTTCTCATTCTCTTATAAGATAGGTGGCTGAAAATTATAGACTTCTTCAACACAGAACAGATTTCGAATGACTCCTTTTGACTTGGCTGTGGTCTATGTAAAGAAATTAGCAGTAAGCTTAAAATGTGACCATATTTACAATCTTATTATTTAAAGTTACTATTAGTAAAACAGTTGACTAATATTGAGAAATCCAGAAAACTTTGTGAGTAAAATATATTAATTGACTTTGTTAAGAAACTATAGTTTGCCATACTTACAGCATGGTGAGAAAAATCTTCTTCCTAATGGGCCCCAGAGGGCCAGCCACATATGTATCTAGCATGATATGCTGGACAAAGGGGTGGTTAGCATCCTAAATTCTGTGGAGCAGGGCCATGCAAGCTTCAATCATGCTACTCAGAACAGCTGAACAAATTAAAAATGTTAATAACTTTCCTTTGTGTTGTTCCATTTATCTTGGCTGTAGATAATGGAAACTGAAAGCAATGTTAAGAAGGGACTACTGTTTCTCAGTTTGTGATAAAAATATAGACTATAAAAATGTACATATAGTCATATAAATAAGTCCTTAAAACACTATTCTCTCAATTTATATTTTTTATCACACACTTTCCATTCTTCCTGCTGGATTGGAGCAACTAATTATATCCAATATTAAATTTTCATTGCAGTAATAGCTAACATTCACTGAGTGCTTATACCTTGCTAGAAAACATTTTTAGCTCACTACATGCTGATCTTTTATTTTGTGATCACGTAAACACTATACAGACTTAGCATCATGTTTTATTTATGTAAGCATTGAATTTAGAAGAGCTAAATACCTTTACCAAGTTATAAGACATGTCCATATGTTTATATGATTAATCAACACAATTCAGCCCCAGTCATTATTATTTATATTATATTTGGTCTTTGCAAATAGCTGACTCCAACTTCCTCCAGGTCTAGGTGTTGGCAAAGCATCTCTAAATTACCATCACTGGTATTGCGTAACTACTCAAACACAAATCACAGTTTTCTCTGTGTGTGTGTACATTCTTTCACCATCAACACACAAAGTTAGAGCCTGAATAAAAGAAGTCTTGAAAGATCAGGCCATTAACAATTAAGAAATGATGATGGTATAATACCTTGTTATTACCTATATACTTTTTACTACGTTAATAAGAATAATTTACATTTTATTAGAGTCTAATAACACTCTCTGGCTTTCCTCCTATATGAAGATGGGCTAGTGCAATCAATCTAGCTGGTGAAAAGGATAAGCACTGCACTTCACTTGCGAGCAGAAAACACACCACAGTAATCACGGTATAATGACATGCCTTGCTCTTGTCTTTTGTCTCCGCTCATTTTATTTCTCCTATTTAGAATCTATTCTCTCTCCTTTTTTCCCCATCCTCTTCTTCTTCCTCATGGTCAAGCTGTTCTAGTCATCTGAGATGTCTCTAAACCTACAACCTTATAACAATTTATATTTTTTATCACACACTAAGAAACAGTAGTCCCTTCTTGCCATTGCTTTCATTTTTTTCATTATCTATAGCCAAGATAAATGGAAAATATTAACATTTTTAACTTGCTCAGCTTTTCTGAGTAGCATGATAGAATCTTGCATTGACCTGATCCATACAATTCAGGATGCTAACCACCTCTTTGTCCAGCGTATCATGCTACATACATGCGTGGCTGGCCCTCTGGGGCCCATTAATCCGGTAAGAGCTGCCTGGCTCTTCTGGACAGCAGTCAGCAGTCATTACTTGTGCTTGAGTTTACTTTATTTTGCATGATCCCCACGGCACAAAAGAGTAGCAATGCTGTCAATCAATTTTATTGTAGTATTTCATTATACTTGCTCCATGTTCTGTTATTAATTACTTTGATCCTATTATACATTAATCATGAATTAAACTTTATTGAAGTTGTGTATATGTGTGAGAAAAATCTGCTGGCAGTGTTGAAATGCACTCCAGGCATATAGGAGAATGATTGCAATGAAATATTTAGTGTGTTTACTTTGCCTTTTCTACTAGATTACAAATTTTCAGAGATCAAAGTACATTTATCACATATACTAGTTATAGTCAGACTAACTGATAGAAAATAGTTGTATGTTGAATTACTTACTGAAATTTAGCAAGTAACAGATACTTTGAGGAGTCACAGACTTTGAAAACCAAAATCTACTCTCAATATGTAATCTACCTACTTTATTTTATATGAAGCCAGAGGGTATTGAGGCTTGATCAAACAAATCTTTATCTTTGGATGCCTAAATTATTAAGAGAAAACACACTTAGAAAACAGTGGGAGAGAAGTTACATTTCTAAATAGTTTAGAAAAGTAGGCCAGCTTATGAAGTTGCATGGCTACAGTAATCTACTGTGCTGGGGTGAGAAGTTCTAGTAAGAAAGAACAGGTTTTCATTGGAAGAAAAAAACCATCTCACCTATCTCTTTAGCATGGTTTAAGAGGATCCCAACTCCCTAGGGTGGTTCCTTGGCCAGGTGATTGGCCCACTCCAAGTAGGATGTTAGGTTTCTACTGAGACCCTCTCCCCTTTTTTTATTAAGTTTTTTTTTTTTTTTTTTTTTTGAGACAGGGTTTCTCTGTGTATCCCTGGCTGTCTGGCTGTCCTGGAACTTGTTCTATAGACCAGGCTGTCCTTGAACTCACAGAGATCCCTTTGCCTCTGTCTTCTGAGTTCTGGTATTAAAGGTGCATGGGCCTTTATTGCTACTCTAACATATATGAGTGAGGGTCAACTTAATAGTAATAACAATAATAGTGTTTTTCTTTCTCCTTTCTTCCGCCCTCCTGCTCTTCCTCCTTTTTTCCCTTCCTCATTTTCTTCTTTCTTCCTTCTCAGTGTGTATCTGAGAAAACATAGCACTATTAAGGTTGCAATCCATTTGCTGAGCCTATGTTCCACCAACTTATCCACATCCTTTTGTTTACATACTTTATTTAGCTTTGTATGGATATTACATAATACCAAAGTATTGTAGCTGAGTTTGTCTCAATTGTATTATGAATACCTATGCTGGAGTCTGGGGAGATAGCTCCCACTGGGTAGGAGCACTTGATGTCCAAGCAAAAGACCTGTACTCTGATTCCCAGCACCCATGTAAAAAGCTAGATATGGCTGCACAGACCTAGAATCACAGGATAATGAGGAGAGGAGACAAGGGGATCACTGGGGCTTGCTGGTTCCAGGTTAGTGAAAGATCAAGTGTCAAAGGAATAAGGCAAACAATGATGCAATGTGCACATGCACATATATCATACACATAACATTACCTTGAAAATCATTTTCTTAGTGTACTGCTTGTGCAACACTCTCAGTACTTGTAGGGCTATTCAAGTGCAAGAACTGGAGGGCATGATTTCCAAAAGGAGAGAAAAAATTCCAAGTTAGAACTATAAAGGAGCTTTTGCTCTTTAGATTTTTATTAGTAATTAAAATTGATTATTATTTCACAACATCCTTTCTCTTATCAAATGTCAGAAGAAAAATCAATGTTATTAATTTACTGTTTTCTCTAAAAATCTCTAGGGATGCTACATCAAGTAAAAAGAAGATACCATTTAACTATCACACAAAAGTTATGCAGTCACAAAGCTTGAGGTCCCATATCTCTGTGCTGTCATCCCCAAAGTGAAAATCCATAGACTGCTGATGCCCACAGGGGCCATGGGGATCTTAGCCTGCCTTGGTGGAAAATCCCTACTCTCTGCATATAAAACTCTTTTCCTTCTTCCTTCAGTCAGCAAACTTTTATCATAGTTAAGTCTTGGTATTTGCCTCTGCAAGGGTCCTACCTGGTTTAGTCAATCTTTTATCCCATTGTCTTCAAGTCTTCCATCATCTCCATGCTTTCCATGAATCCCATCAGCTCCTTCTGTTTTTAATTTTCAACAACCAGTGTTAGAAAAGGAGGGGTAAACAGTGATATTGCCTTGTTTCTATCCATCCAAGCTCAGTAGAACTGCTGTCCTGCTTTGCTCTCTCCCAGTTTTAAAAGCTGGTCAGCTAGTCCTTCTCAATGCTGCTTGGCATCCCATTTATCCCCCAGTCTTTGAAGAAATCTAAATGTCTTTTGTGTAGGCAAAACCTCTCATTCACAAAAGCCCTGTTGTAAAATGTTGATGTTAACCTTATCTAAAAATAAAACTGCATTCTACAGGTCCTCCCACACCTACCACTAAACCTCTTCTCCTTTTCAAAGGCCAAACTTTTCAGAAGGATTCTTCCTTCGTATTGTTTTCTTCCCTCACACACAATCCAGCTGGGTCTGAATTTTGATGAGCTACACTAAACCAAATCCTTTCTCCTTACTGGAAACAGATGTCTGCAGGTGTTACAGGACACAGACCAGAGCCTTTGGCAAGTTATCTAACTCTAAGCTCAATGTGTTCTTTAGGATTCTACCTGCCTTCACAGGCCATCTCATAGTCCCTCTCCTTTGTCTTCTGTCCCCAGCCCCCTTCTGATAGAAGTCATTTGCTTTTGAGTTTCTCGACCATTCTCCAACTGCAGTCTAGTGAAATACCACTTCCTCTGGGGAAATCATCCCTTCAGCCACCATATGAGGTCATCTCCTTCCTTCTTAGGACTTATCTTCATTTGTAACTTAAATTTGTACAAATGTTTAACTTCTGTCTCTGCAGAATAATTTATAAATGGACTTTTACCTCATTTCTTCTCATTTCTCATTACATTACTCATATCTGGTCCTCTGTCAGGTGCCTACTGGTGCCTCAACAAATAATTGTTGAGTGAGTACCTCCAGCTTCAGTAGAATATAGAGCATCCTTCAGTAATGTGTGGATTCTGCTGTGGAACATTGCTGTGTGGTTGTCTTCAGTGTGTAGAGCATCACTCAGATGGTGCGACTTTAAAGTCAAATATTGCTGCCCAGTCATCTTTGCTTAAAGTTATTTAAGCTTCCTAGTATCAGAGAAGGAAAATATCAGAAAATGTGTATTTTCTTACAAATGCTAGATCCCAGTGGCTCCTTGATTGCCCCAGAGAGACAGCTTTATCCTCCACCAAGGTTCTTCCCTGAGTCAAAACAAGAAAGCCTTGGAAGCTGACTCAAATGAGGGAGGAAAGAATACTTGTTTTGTAAACACTTTCCCGGGAGATCAAGGCAATTATCCATCATTATTTGGCAAACAGGGTCAATTAAAGGCATTTACATGTAAAATATCCCTTCACAAAACCCGCTCTTAGCCTCTTGACAGCCTTGGGAGAGAAAAGACTTTAGACCCTTGAGCAAGAACAGTTGCTGGCATTTTCCTTGTTCTCAAGTAACTTACTTATACGTTCTATACACATGATTGCTGCTTCTTTATAGCAAATAAATGTAATACTTCCACAAATGGCTCTAATTACTTTCTAGATTGTAGAGAAAATGGGATAAAAATGATAAGAGAGCCAACGTGGACACCCTGGGAGGTCACTCTCCCTGGGCTCTGTCCTAGTATCCTAGGAGAGTATAGGACCCTACTGGTGATGTACAGTCCCTTTCCACAGCATTGGAAATGAAGCTGGGCTTCGAGTCTGTGCCTGCATATTCCTACAACTTCTCAGAGTCCTGTGGACTCTGACTGGGGAGACAAACCATGCAGGAAACAAAAAGTTGAGGAAAAACAAAACAACAACAAAACGGTGAGAAAAAATGTGCTATTTTCCTTGGTCTTTTGTGTCTTCCTTATTACAAGAATATAATTACCTCCTTCAACTGTGTGATGATTAAATTACTATGTTTCTCTTGCTAAAAGTTTACTGGTTGCCTTCTAAACTGAAATATTACATATGGGTATCAATAAGATAATAAAAAATCTGGATGCAGTTTGTTTTTTTTCCCCTCTGTACAGAAGAGGATTGTAGTTCAAGGTATATTCATTTCACATATTCATTGCTGCAGTGGAAGTATTGTCTTCAGTGGGGATTTTTGGTGAGGGTGGTGTGTGTTTGTCCTCCGTCCCTCTGTCCCTCTGTCCCTCCGTCCGTCCCTTCCTCCCTCCCTCTCTCTTTCCCTCTCTCTCTCAGTTGTTTTTTGATACATGGCCTTCCAGAGTAAACCATTCTGGTATAGAATAACTGTGTTGCCCAAGCTCACCTCAAATTTGAGCCGGCCTTCTGCTTTGGTCTCTGAAGGACAGGGGGCACTAGGAGTCATCATGTTCATCTTTAGTTTTTAAAAGAAAAAAAAATATGCTCACACAGTAGAAACTACAATTTGGTCTGAGGCTGTAGTTCAGTGCCAGAGTGCTTGCCCGGTACATACAATGCACTGAACTTAATCCCAAACACTAAGAAGAAATAAAAACAAAACTGTCATGAGTATTGTACTGAACATCTTTGAGTTTTATTGCTAGTCTCTATTTTTTAATAATGCTCTAAGTAATCTTTAAAATACAATCTCAATCTTTCAGAGCATTTATTAAAGCAGTGGGAAGAAAAAACTCATACTAGCTATAAAACAAAATCCAGTAATTATTTTTCTATATATAGCAACAAGAAAAGTATGTTATGTATGAAACTGTAATTGTTATTGCTTGTAAGCACCTAAATAACTTTCTTTCTTTTTAAACATTTTATTTATTTATTTTTCTTATTTTACATATCGATCCCAGCTCCCTCTCCCTCCCTCCCTCCCTCCCTCCCTTGCTCCCTCCCTCCCATGTCCTCCCCTAAGATTCCATACCTCCCCTCCCCCCAGGGAGGGTGATGCCTTCCAGGAGGGATCAACAAAATCTGTCAGGTTATTTGGAGTAGGGACTAGGCCCCTTCCATCTGCCTCTAGGTTGATGGACTATCCTTCCATGGGGAATAGCACCAATATAACTTTCATAAAACAATCGTACAAAGACAAAATATGTCAGGACACAATAATAATAGGATACAGCACCAATATAACTTAAAGATTAAAATTGTTCTTTGTTTTTAGTTTGGACTTTAATATGCAATGCATTTGCATATATTTACATACATATGTACTGTTTATAATAATATGAATATTAGTAGATTTTTACTTAGGACGATAGAGTTGAAAAGAGTTAATGAACATTAAAAATCTGGTACCATATTATTGGAATTAAAGAAGAGAAAATGTAGCCCACCAAATGAAAGATGGTGTTATATACCAAACTGACTACACAGTTGTCCAGTAACATAAACTAGGATAACACACGAAAGTGTGATCATTAGGAAATCATTTGTACCATGCTCAAAAAGCCTTAGGACCACCTTGCTGTCATCTGTTCTAGACGCCGTTCTGTCTCCACTGTAATCCCTGGGTTTGGTTAAAATTAGAACCTGGGCTTCTTCATACTCAGTTTAATTTTCTTTTTAAACACAACTTGTTATTTAGATGAGTGTTTATGCTAAAGCTAGGTATAATGTCAAAGCTCTACACATTTATACTAGACTTTACCTCAGATCTCAGTTCTTTATGCCCAATGATTAATTTTCTAAGTTTTTAATTTTAAAATGAAATTTTTATACTATAATATGAAAGTTGACATTAGTATAATTGCAAAAATATACTACTAAAATTTGAATGTACAGTACAGATGAATTAATATAAATAATCCGTTAAAATTTTCATTCTCGTCCATTGATTGCCATGATTTATTTATTTGTTTGTTTTTCCTTTTATTGAAAATAGATTTTTTTTCCCTCACATAGTATACCTTGCTTATGGTTTCCACTCCCTCTACTCCTCCCTGTTTCTCCCCACCTCCACTCCCATTTGGATCCACCCCCTTTCTGTCTCTCATTAGAAAACAAACATGTTGCCATGATTTATTGCATCTACTAAGTTTTTATGTTCTTCAAAGGTAGAAAATAATTTCTTTAGCAAGTTTATTACTTTTCTTTATTTAAAAACTTAAAGTGTATTTGGGAGGCAGAGGCAGGTGGGTATCTGTGAGTTTGAGGCCAATCTGGTCTACAGGGAGAGTTTCAGGACAGGCTCCAAAGCAATACAGAGAAACCCTGTGTCAAATCAGCCCCCACTCCCCAAACAAAACAAAACAAAACAAAACAAAAAAATTTAAAGTGAAACATTTTAGTAAGTCATGCATATGTATAAACATAAATACACACACACACACACACACACACACACACACACACACACACACACACACAGAGAGAGAAAATACACCATAAAAGTCAGCAAATGACATCCTTTTTCAAACAGTTATATTTTCAATATCAACATAGCACAGCAATATTTACTTTGAAAACAGTAGATAAAAACTGATAAAAATAATTGTGATAAAGCTTTGGTTCCCAATACTCTTTCCTGTTTCTGAGCTCTGCCTCTTCCCTCTCCTTCCTGGTCCCTTACATCTTGCAAAACCAGAATTCTCCAAGATTTTTCTTGACAAGACTTTTTCACAAAAAGTGTTTTTAAAATAGGAATTGATTATTTGTTTTATTATGTTTTCCTACAAATAATTTTCACAAATTAATCAAACATACAGTATATGCAATATTATAGAACAAGAAATTATCTGAAATATTCCAGAACTTATAAAAGTCATTTAAGATGACAGATAAAGTGATAAGTTTTACTCTTATCAGGTGTCCTCTGCCCCTGAATAGATGATAAGTTTGGACAAATCATTCTACAAATGAGGTGACAAATCCTCCATGCTTCACAGCCACTCATTGTCAGTATTTTATAGGAACACAAATAACATTAGAATGTCTAAAATGATGAAAGCACACACACATACACACACCATACCATACCCCCCCCACACCACACACTATACATATACACATACACACACCTCTGCATACAGATACATATAGATCTTATAGATCATAAAAAGCACAAATAAGAACATAAAAACAAAATATCAAGTTATTCCCCAGTTCTAAACCTCAAAGGAACCCAATAGATAATCTCTTAAATGTAAGTGTTGCAGGCTTCCCCCTACCCCTTTGAACTGTTTACCTTGCATCTCTTTACACCAATTTCTCTGGAACTATTACCCTCTTATTACTTGCACACTATATTATCTAACACCTTCAATTTCACTGGTGTCCCTCTTTATCTAGGAATGGATGAAGCTAACAAAAACAAGGGTTGATAATACAGACTCGGAGGCTCCTTTCAGTGTGTTGTGACAAAGTGTGGAAGACTTCCTCTCCTTAATAGTACTACTATTCTCAAAGAGAGAGAGAGAGAGAGAGAGAGAGAGAGAGAGAGAGAGAGAGAGAGAGAGAGAGAGAGAGAGAGAGAGCAGATAATGAGACAGAGAACAAGACAGAGACCCGTGGGCATTACTATTTATTACTCATTTTTTTTTGGGGGGGGGTTATTCTAGACAGGGTTTCTCTGTAGCTTTGAAGACTGTCCTGGCACCACCTCTGTAGATTAGGCTGGCCTCGACTCACAGAGATCAGCCTGCCTCTGCCTGCTGAATGCTGGAACTAAAGGTGTGCGCCACCAAAGCCTGATCTTAAAGGAGAGGCCTAATATGTATTTATAACAGCACCAACAAACAAAGCAGCTGGGTTATGTACACGCAGTAAAGTCATTTGATTAGAAACAAATGACTGAGACACAACTCTCATCTGCATTCGTTTTGAATGTCTTAAATCCCACTATCACCGACTGCCTCAAAGGTTTGATTAACAAAAAGCTGAGAGTTGATATTGTTAAATATTCATAGATAATATCACTCAACATTACAAGTCTTGTTAAGTGTGACCAGTTACAGAGTAATCCAGGATGTACTGTTTCTGCTTTGGGGAGAGACCACCACTGCACAAGTAGCGTTTCCCAGGCCCTATGTTCAGTTGGTGATTGTGGAGGTTAACACGTGGGATCCCTTATGGGACTTAGGATGCGCATGCTCTTCGCATCTTACAACCGAGAAGCCTGGAGAAAGGCTACAGGCCTGACTGCTAGCAAACATCACTGTAGGTGTCCAGAACACGAGGGCCTTCTACATGGAATCCCTACCTTCTGCCGTGATGTTCACTTCTGGTGGTTGCCTGCTAACGCCCACTCCAGCCCGCAAGACTTCTAGAGTTATTTTTAATTGGTTTTTAATGCCAAATCGCCATACTGTTTGGATAATCATTTTGGCTCCTGCCCCTAAACACCTCATAGTGTTTTACAGTCACAGTCACTGTTAAAATATCGTTTAGATAGTGTTTATCTCTTGCTTGTTTCCATCTATTTCCTTTTGAGATTGCCGTTGTTTTGTAGCTCAGACAGATTTTTGTCAAGGAAACTGTGCGGGGAAGACAGACACGTAGCTGGTGGCATGAGCTGCAGTTGCAGCTAAAGAAATGTATCCACTGAAGCAGCAGTCGTTTTGGAACGCTAAGACAGATTTAGTATATTGTTTATCTGCTTTTTAGAAACAGCAACCGGCATTTAAAAAGGATAAAGCGAAGAAGATACTTACCAGGTATATCCAGAAATACTCAGTAGCTAAAAACCAATTCTATACATTTGTGTTTGTTTTTGGAGGCAATTAGTTCCGACCACTCTTTACCTCTTAACCAAGTGCTCAGTCCCACTCAGGTTGAAGGTGCTGAGTTTATAAATGGGACATCAGTTTCTTTCTCTTTTAGGATATATAAAAGCAGGTTTTATTTTCTGTTTTAATTTTTTTTTTTCACTTGGAAAACTATCTGGGTGTGCAGACTTTTCACTAGGTGACTTAATTGAAATGTGACTGTTGGGGAAGGTGCATCTGTCTCTTTGGGATAATTTTTATTTTGGGTAGAACACGCTATGGGAAGATTCCCAGAGTGGAGGTGGGAGGCTGTGAGATTAGGAAACATTTCACTGTTGTTAAGGCCTATTAAACCCTGTCAAGCGTGACAGGGCATTTTTTTTTTTCCCTTTAACACATCCTGGTCCGCTTAGAGCCGAGAGTCAGAAAAAGTGCTTGGTGCAACGATTTAGCAGGAAAGAAAGCTATTTTAAAAGTCTTTTGGGAACATGTTTGTGCAACAGGAAAAAACATACAATTGGGTTGATAATAGCAGCTCGTAAAGGTTAGAGCCCCTGGAATGGGTTTGCCATCTTTTTCACAGGGAACGTGTTGTTCTTCAGTGGCATTCTCACTTAAGCACAGCTTAATTCAGCAAGGAGCCCCTTCCTGCAGACTTCTTTTACCCTGGAAAATCTATTTTTAAATCACAACCCAGACATAGTCCCAGGAGTTGATAATTAAATTAAGCAATGTTTGGGATTTGCAAAATTATAGCCGCTCACAGAGTATCATGAAAGCCTGGCCCGATGATGCCTGAGCTTCCCATCCAGGTGTCCACTGGTGAATTCCCCAGAGCATTTCAAGTTCCTCATCATCCCCCATGTCTCCAGTCACATTGCCTGGCTCACTCCTGAGTTTGTGTTTGTAGATCTTCATCCCTAGAAAGCTGGGCTGCTTATCCTTTGCTCAAACACGTCCTTGCCGATACTAAGTTCATTAGACACTAATGTCTGCAAAATGAATGTGCACACACATTTATTATAGTATAGTCTTCTCCCTTTATACTAAAGACAGCTCGCTCCAGACCAAATGTCTCTTACATGATGACGGGTGAGAATGTCACGTTTTAAGACTCTCTTTTGCTGACACCTACAACTATGAAGACAACACTCCTGGAATCATGAAATATGTGATCTGGGTTCAGGATCCCTGCAACCCCTTTTCAGTTGTGGTCTTTGAATCAGTCATTGATTCCTATTCTGATACCCAATATCCAATTCTGAGAATGACCCATCCTTTTAAGTTGCTAAGTTCCCAGGTCACTAAAAATGAAAGTTTTCTTACATTATGGACATTTAAATATGTTTTTGTGTCTTAGTTAATGTGAGCTGCTCTAACAAATCAACATGGGCTGAGTTCTAGAAGTCATAAAATGGAAATTTGGTTTCCTGACTGGGCTATTAATGAAGATCCCCTTTCTGGTTATTTTCATATGATGTCATTGATGGTACACAAAATCCAAATGTGCATGGATGAACACATACATGTACACACAATACAAACACACCCCTCCTACTTTTCCTCTTGTGTAAGTCATTAATCCTGTTGGTAAGATTCTACTCTCACGACTCCATCTAAACTTATCACCTTCAAATGCTCCACTTCCAAAAACTACACATTGAAAATGAGTATTAACACAAACACTGGGGTTGAGAGAGAGACATACACCTTATACCCAAAGCCTTTCCCATTTCAGACAATGCCTTATCTGCTCACATGACAATTTATTCAACTCTTGCTTAGAGTGGTATACTCTAGATTTCTAATATAAATTAGAAGTCTCTCAGCAACCTGCTTTTGTCTCTGTCTTTGAGTTAATCCTTCTAATTTCCAGAAGAAAGTTTCAGGCATGTGTTTTTATTTTTTTTGAGAATTTCATATGTAAATACTGTATCCACATAATTTTCAGTCTCTTTACCCCACCAACACTTTCTGACAACTACCCCTCAAATTCATGACCTCTTCTTTTTTATTGCTAAATGTACACACACACACACACACACACACACACACACACACACACACACACACACACACACAGAGTATTGCTTATTTGTATGTTTTTAAGACTGACCACATGGGGCTAGGTAACCCAGCAGAAGGCTCTTCTTTGGAGAAAACTTATTGATTCTCTCTCATCATTGATTGCCTATAGCTCTTCATAGAGCCTGGGCCTTATGAAATTTCTTAGTGAATACATCTATGTAGTGTAGCTGCTACACCTAGGAAAAGGAGCAGAAGATAGTATGAACTTTTGACATATTATTCTAGTGTTTAATATTTTTACAACTGTTCCTTTCTGCAAAAGGGTTGGAAATACATGTTAGTTTTCTTGAGGTTGCACACATTAGACATCCTTGCCCTTGGGAGTTTTCATAACTACAGTAACTTAGTGCTTCTCAGAGCAGTCTGGTTGCCTCCGTTACCAAAGCAGAGTGGATGGATATTTGTATGAAATTCTCTGCTAAAGGAAAAATGAAGTTACAAAATTTGTAGCAAAACTAATGGACCTCAAATATAAAATATTAAGTGAGGTCACATAATCTCAGGAAGAAAATAATCTATGTATTCCTTCTAATATGCAGTTTGTAGCTAATAGCATATGTATATATGCTAATAAATACACATATGGGAACAGCACAATGTGAAGGAAAGAAAACAGGAAGGGCAAATTACAGGGGGATGGGAAGGACAGATGCAGTAATGTACAGGAGTTATGAAAGAATAGAAAGCTAAATGTTTTCCTAGTTCTAATTATGTCATAACTGTTTTGGTTTTGGTGTTGTATTTGAAATATATTTGCAGTCTGGAGAATAAGGTAAGCAGTCATAGATCCTATCTAAACCGAAGTGAAATTTCCTACTATATACTGAGATCTGTTCCCTCAATTCAATGTAATTGGTTAATTTTCATTAACATATATTTGTGAAATAAAATAGAATATTTTGTATGTAAATTGAAATGCAAGTTCTGAAACCTAATATTGAGGATACTGTAATTTTCTTTACAAATCAAAATAGTTCAATCTATGGATTTTTTTTTTTTTTGCTGAACACAAAATAATGTGATAAATTGAAGGAAAGATTCAGTTTTTCCATATAGTAATCTGGGATATGATGTATGTAAGTGAGGCAAGCTTATTTTTTTGTCTGTTTGACTTCATTTTCTTTTACAACATTTCTATAATATTTCTAAAAAAAGACAAGAAAGATGGAGACAGAGATAGGAAGGTGGAGGAGAGAGGTTGAGGGAGAGGGAGAGAAAGAGAGAGAGAGAAAGGAGGGGAGATATTATGAGAAGTGGTTGTTATAATTAACTCTTCTTAGATACATATGTCTTCTGACATTAACATTTAAAGAATAGCTTGAGGGATAAATTACATAACACACTTTACTTGTTTATAGTATACAGTGTAATGATTTTGATGCATTCACTATTGTCTGTCACACAATACGATTTGAGAACATTTTATCTCCCAAAGGATTCATAAACCAATTAGCAATCACTTCTATAGCCATTCTCTCCCTAGGGGAACACAAATGAAATTTCCAGCTTTTTAGATTAGCCTTTTCTAGTTGTTTGACACAAATATTGTCATAAATGAGTATCTTTTGACTGGCTTTCACTAAGACATTTAGCTTTGTTATTTGTCTTGTTATTCTGTGTCCATGAATCATTGTACAAGTGCTGAGGTCTGTGTTTTTATTTCTCTTGAGTACTTAGACATACAATTGTGGCCATATGGTGACTTTGGGTTTAATCTGTAGTATTACTGCTAAAATGTTTTCCAAAGGGACTACACCATTTGACATTCCCACCTAGAATGTATAAGGGTTACATTTCTCCACATCTCTTCTTATACTTATTGGTTGTCTTTCTTTTTACCCTAAGTTAATAACCTAGTAGGTAGAAAGCAACATCTTATTGTGGTTTTGAATTGCATTTTCATGGTGATTAATCATATAAGGTGTTTTTCCAAGTGCTCATTGGTCATCTGTTAGATTCTTTGGCCATTTAAAAACATTGAGGTGTTTTGTTTATTTTTTATTATTGAGAAGTATAAGTTTTTTTCCTGTATTTAAGATAAACAGCCCTTATCAAATGTGATTTGCAAATTCATCCCTCTATGTTGGGTTGTCTTTTCATTTTCTTTGTGTGCTACTGTGTGTGTGTGTGTGTGTGTGTGTGTGTGTGTGTGTGTGAATCTAGGACCTTGCTTATTCTGGGTCAGTGTTCTACCAATGAGATACTCCTAGCCTCTCATTTCTATGACTTCATCATCTGTACACAAGCATATATAATTTTGATGTAGTTTATTTTATGTTTTGTTATTGAAACTTGTACTTTTGATGTCATGTCTATAAAAGGGTTTCCTAAAGTCAGGTGCCAAAATGGACTTGTGTGCTTTTTACTGAGTGTTAGCTTTACTTCTTGAAGTGGATATAAACATATTGATCATCAGTGAACATATACTGTCCATTAACAATCACTTTATAGACCCATTGAATCCAAAAGTGTTAGCTATGAATTATTAGCAGGGCATAGATATATTAGACAAGAAATGTTAATATTTTACAAACTTTTTTTGGTAAAACAGTTTTGCTTTTACTTTGCTTAAAAACATCCTTAAGTATTTAGATTATACGATGGAAAGAAACATAGTTGTCTCATTTTTTAGGTATTTCATGCTATTAATTTATAGCATGAAAAGTGAATCTTATTCTAAAATTAGTGAATTTTCTACTACAACAGAATTTCTCAAAATGTTTACAAATGACTACAATAGAATTTCTCAAAATGTTTACAAAACAATGCAAACCTTAAAATCAAAATTTTAAATATGGCCAGATTTAGAAGCTTCTTCATAGTGTGCAGTTCTTAGCTGACTGTCAGTACTTGGCTCCATATTTTACATATTGAAAGGATGCATAAGAGCATCCTGATACGGTGCCCTGCTGAACAGTGTTACGAGCATGTTTTCCAGCCGGCCTGGTCCCAGAGCCACGCCAGCCCCAAATAACACACAGAGACATTGTGTTAGATATAATGCTGTTGGCCTTGCTTTCCTATTGGCCAACAGGGCTTTATTCATTAACCAATAAGAGAAACATATTTACAGAATGACATCTCCCATCAGTGCAGCTACAGTTGGAAGATATGCTCTTCCGATGACCCTACAAGAAGGGAGGGTTCTGACTATCTATCTATCTATCTATCTATCTATCTATCTATCTATCTATCTACCTACCTTTCTATCATCTATCCATGGCTCATGCAGCCTAAATCAGAGGTTTTGCTAGCCTGATCAGAGTTTAGTCACTGCTTACTTCAATGAATTCTTTCCACATTAGATGTGGAGAGTGTTCCATCAAGTACAGAGCTGCAGAGCTGTATTTTTTTTTAAAGGCTCCCTTCCACCTTTTACTAATTGGGCTGATATTGGCCACTTGCCTTTTCAAATAAAAAGAGTGTGTCTAAAATTACCGGAAAGTGGCTAATTATGCCCACAATGGGAAAATTATTCCCATGAGTAAATACTCTAGAGTGTAAAATGAAATCCCAAACCCAATCACAAAAGAATCTGTCTTAATAGTTATTCAGCCATCCAGCCTGGAATGCTCATCAGATAAGCAAGTTAGCACAGAGCCTCTGAGCTCCTTGGCTTGCATACTAGCTCAGTGTTAGGGAAGGCTATTCCAACCTGCCCTAAAGTCAAATTAGCAAGCTTCATTTGTCCATCTCTTTTTTAAACTTAGAATGTTACCATTTTTATGATGCCACTATTTGAATACACTGTATACAAAACTTTCGCTAGAACTTCAGTTTCTTCTGGCTCACTATTAGTCAGCCAAATGCTCCATTTTCATTGTCTGATTCAAGCATAGTCTCTTGGACTATTAGCAAATTGGAGAGCCAAGGAGAATTTGCATCTTTGTGCCCTGACAAATTAATATTGATTAACTTATACTGATTTATAGTTTTTTAATGAACAGTATTTATAGCTATGCTCCAATAAGTCAATAACAGTGTCCTTTTCAAAATTCACGAACTTTATAGGAAACAATTTTAAAATTTGCACTTACCAGTATGAGACACAATTTAAGTTGATTTTCAGTTACATTTGCAATGGTGCCATCCACTTGCCCACCATGGTCTATCTATGACTCATCTAAAGATCCTATGATGAAAGGGGTGGTTCCTTCACTGCTCTCACTCATTGCCTGTGTCTGTTATCAGAGAGACTTGGGCAAAGCCTTGTAAGAGCAGATGACAACAGCAAACTGAATCACCATAGATTGGATGTTGTTGGGTCTGTGTGTGATTGATGATTGCCACACAAACTTGCTGCTGTAATCTGAACGAACATAGGCTGGTTGGGAATGCTGTACTCAGTGTGAAGTGCACTTTGTTCCCAGGAGCAAGTGATCTAGATCACTAAGGAATGGAGTGATGGTGGAAAGCTGTAAAAGTGAAGCTGTTTGCATTGAGAAGATTTCTGCAGTTATTGTGGCCAAGGTGACTTGGTGATCACTAAGATAGATATCACTATCTTAGTGATGCACTTTCAGAACTCTGATTTTGAAATCTGGTAGATAACAGCCAAAATAAGAGTAGTGTTGAGTAAAATATATCTCAATATGTTATATTTGGGAAACCTCCAAACATGATTTTGAAGTACTTTGTCTTGAAGATTTTAGCTCCTGTTCATAATAAAGGAAATTTAATCTTGACATGTGTCTAAGTCATCAATGCATTGTTTTGCTAAACCAATCTGTTTCCTAAACAGAATTATATTTATTTATATTTGACTTGCATATCTTTGTGCATACATACAGAAGAATACGAACTAGTCATCTTTTAAACATAGCTTCCAGGGTTTTAAATTTTGTTTAATCTTAATGCTTTCCAAAGTTAGTGGGCTATTTTTTTATTTGACATTTGGCATCTGCAGTTTTCAAGACTATATAGCTTTCATGATGTTATTTTGTAATAAAGTAGAGATGCTCATATAAGTATTTTACATCAGAATTTCATCGTCAGTTTAGAGCAGTGGTTTTCAACATTTCTAATGCTGTGACCTTTTAATACAGTTTCTCATGTTGTAGTGACTCTCTAGCCATAAAATTATTTTATTTATAACTGTAATTTTTCTACCTCTATTAATTATAATGTAAATATCTAATATCTGATCCAAAAGAGGTCATAGGTTGACAGGGCCCACAGGTTGAAAACTGCTAGTATAGATTCACAACAAAAAATATTCTAAAATAAGAAATAACAATTGCTATGAATGATCAATATTCTTAATACTAACTTTGGTATTCTAAAGTATTCTATCAATTAATTCATTTATTTACCTATGTATTCAGTATATACTTATGTACTTCTAATCAGGAAAGTGCACTGATGACTCAGATGTTGCTTCTGTCTTTGAAAAACCATGCTAGCAAATGAAAGGAAATAGAAAACTTAAAGGAATAATACATTGCAATAAGAGATAATTAAAAAGAAGATTAAGCTTTATCTCAGAGGAATTTTTGCAAATCTAATTGTATTTTAAATTTATATAAATCAAAAAGTCAGTTGGATTGTTCAATGTTCCAACTATCCTAGATAAATGAAAATTAATATTGTATTTGAAAACAAAATATAAACAAATATGAAGCAAATAACATCTAAAACAATATTATTGTATGCTTCGTTAGAATTTATTTCCAACTTTTTGATATTACAGATAATCAAATTCAAATATAAATTATATATAACTGTAGACATTTGAGGCCAGAATCTAGATATTGGTGCTGATGTGACTAGAGTTGCTTGAGCATATCATACATGTGTGCATGTGTGTGCACAAGTAGGGATAAAACTGGCAAGCCTTCCAAACAAATTTGCTACAGTCTGACTCTATACTAAAAGATAAACTGGAGATATCAGAGAATGAACTGAAAAAATTAGAGTAGCTAGTCAAAAATATTAGCTCATTAAAGGCAAAACCTTAAACCAACTAATCTTGTATTTAGCTTTGTAACCTTTTATTTAGTTTTTTGTATTCATTAATTTTTGTGCTTTTGTGGAGGGGGGCAAGCACTAGCATGGAGTATGTGTAGAGATCAAAGGATTATTTTGATTATTGGCAATGTTTATTCTTGCTTTTCTTCCTGTGGGTCATCAGGTCATGTGGGTATTCAGGTTGGCAGGCTTGGTGGCTAGCGCCTTTTTCTTCTGAGCCATGTTTCTGGCTTTCTTTTATTTTTTCAGAAAAAAAAATTAAATTAACATTTAATTACATCAGATGCTATGTAACCACCAAAAACAGAGGTTGCAAATATAATCTTTTGTTTCAGATATTGTTTGAATAACAAAATGTTTCAAAATTAATCATGATTAACAAAGGGAGATATATCCACCCAAGTATAGCGAGGTAGTGATTTTATGAACAGAATCTGTAAAGTTATGTTCTTGCTAATCTAACAAATCAATATTGACATTTTTGCTTCTTTGCAGTAACAGCATGGTTGGAAGCAGGTCATAGGTCAGAACTGCCAGGGTTCCATGACTCATTAACTCACTAACAATCCCAGGAAACCTAGAATGCTCTGTACTGCCCCCAGCTCCAGATGAAATGTGTTACTTAGTGATGAATTTCAAATTGCTATAATTTTATATTCCTTAACAAGCATCTTAATAAGTTGTGATAGCTATGCTAAGAAGAGCTTAGAAAACTACATGGACCCTTACCTCTCTCTTCAATACAAATGCATGTATCCCTTTCACCTTCAGAAAACTGCTTTTCTCTTCTTTTTTTTTTCTTTTTTAAAAATTGATTCTAGATAATAATTGAAGTTTCAGAAAACCATACCCATTGTTGTAAGGTTGAATGATTGAAAGTACTTGTAAATCACATAAAAATATAAATAACTGTAGAAAAATCTACTAAAGTTATAAACACTTTAGGAAAATATATTAATAAACCAATGAAGAAAGAACATGTAAATGCTAATACTTAAAATCATTTTGCTTGTTTGTTTGTTTGTTTTTTGAGACAGGGTCTCATTGTATAACTCTGCCTGGCTTCAAACTCCCCATGTTAATAGGCTGGTCTTGAACTCACAAAAATCTGCCTGCCTCTGCCTCCAGAGCCCTTGGATTAAAATTGTGTACCTCCAGGCCTGCGAAGATTTTCTTTGAAATTATAACCATTTTGAAAACTTTTTACTTATAGGAAATGTATGCATTTCTAGGCCACTGTGTTCTTATTATATAATCTATTATTTATATTGAAAAATTACATTTAGTGACTAAACTGTCTTATAGTAACTCAAACATATTATAAACAAAGATTCCAAAAGTCAGGAAAAAGACTATCCTTTCCAGTATTATTTCTGTTAAAAATTATAATAGCTCAAGAATGTATAATTTTAGTAGGGGTATTACCTAGAAAATTTCAGCTTATTATGGAAATAATTTTGTATTGTTAATATCATATTAAATTATTTTAAATCAATCCATATTTTAGGTCATGACCCTTGTAATTAAGAAATTCTTGAAGACAATGTCAAATATGATCCAGGAGAAAATGTGATTTGAGTCTGGAGACAACTGTGCGTGTAAGTATTTGAAAATTAGATTTTCTGGGAGTAAAACATAACTAACAGCTAAAACAAGAACTTGTTAATTGCTAAATACAAAAGCTTTGATTCATGCTTTTCAATCTAGCCACGCTATTTTTTAAGATGTGAGAATAATCCAGTCCTTCCTGATTTTCAGGTATTCTTTTCTTAAGATCTTAAAAAAGCAAGTCCAGGGTAGCTGACCAATAAACTAGAAGCAATATTCAGAAGATTGCTTATGTTTGAAAATAACAGTCACAGCTAGCTAGGTGAGTCAATGGGGATGAATAATGGAGCCGATTAAATCTAACAACTGATCAAGTCTCAATGCATGTCATAAAAAACACAAAACACAACATGGAGTCATGTTGGAAAAGGGCCTTCTAATTTTATTCTGAAAATAGTCATATAATGAATGTCATGCCTTGTTTTCTGACAGAATTTAATCCAAGTTTATTGTTCAATGGCAGATACCTACTGAAGATTTTTTTTATTTCCTGTGAAAAACCGTTGTTATATTTTAAGTATGTATTGTGTTTAGTGCCTATATCATGATAACTCAGACGTTTAAAACTAGTATGTTATAGTATATTATTAGGAATTAAGCTTAGGGGCTCAGCCCAGTGGAGTCGGTCACAGTATTCAGCTAGCAGATGATGTGTGAGAGGCCGTTTTCACCAGAATAGGATGCCATCTGACATTAGAAATACAGTAGAATTTAATAGTGTTCATCCCCATAGCCTGATTTCAATAGTATAGATGACTTTGAGAATCTTTTTATTTTCCTGATTTAAAAGAATTAATCTGTCTTCACTACTTTTCTTACCATTTTAACAAAAAATACCCATCAGGAAACAATCTTAAAGGGAAACGGTTTATTTTTGCTCACAGTTTGAGGGTAGAGTCTGTTTTGTCAAAGAAGTAATGACAGTAGGGATCTGAATCATTTTGTCACTTTGCATCTACAGTCAAGCAGCAGACATCAATGGATGTTCCCACTGCTTTGCACAGAATGCTGCTCCCCACGGTCAACATAGGCTTCACACACCAATGCATCCATCCAGATATTTCCTCACAGTCATACCCAGAGACTAATATTAAAAATAACACACTTATCTATCTATCTATCTATCTATCTATCTATCTATCTATCTATCTATCTATCTATCTATCTACCTATTTCACATCCTTGCCACAGTTTCCCCTCCCTCTTCTCCTCCCAGTCCCTTTCCCAACTCCCTTCTTGGTTCCCAACCCCCAATCCACTCCTCCACCATTTCTGTGTAAGGAAAGGGCAGGTCTCCCCTGAATATTGACAAAACATGACATATCCAGTAGCAGTAAGACTAAACACCTCCTCATGTATTAAGGCTGGACAAGGAGACCCAGTTTGAGGATTAGGGTCCCAGAAGCCTGTAAAAGAGTCTGAGACAGCCCCTCTTCCAACAGTTAGGAGTCCCACAGGAGGACCAGGCTACACAACTGTAACATATGAGCAGAGGGCCTAGGTCAGTCCCATGCAGGCTTTCTGGTTGTCTTTTCAGTCCCCAGAAGCTAATTTAATGTGGATAATGCCTCACATATGTGCCTGAAAGCTTCTTCTAGGTGATTAAAAACCCATTCAATGATAATCTGTACTAACACAAATTTAATCACAATTTTCTACAGCGAAGAATCGAAATTCCTTCCTTCCCTCTCTCCCTCCCTTCTTATTGTTTCTTTCTTGGTTTCTTCCTTCCTTCTTTCCTTCGTTCCTTCTTTCCTTCTTTCCTTCTTCCTTTCTTTCTTTCTTTCCTTCCTTCCTTCCTTCCTTCCTTCCTTCCTTCCTTCCTTCCTTTCTTCCTTTCTTCTTTTCTCTCTTTCCCTCCCTTTCTTTCTTTCTGAAGGGTTTCTTTTTATAACAGTCCTGGCTGTCCTAGAACACACTTTGTAGACCATCCTGGCCTCAAACTCACAGAGATATTCTTGCCTCTGCCTCCCTAGTGAACCAACAGCTTGAAACTTAATTTTTATGTTGTTTTTATGTTAATTATCAAGAAATTGGCATGAGAATAAATTTCCTTCATTAAATTTAAGTCAGAAAGTTACAGATAAGTTTAATACTTACATAATGCTTAATAATGCACAATACTTAATAAATAATAATATTTACTACATAAAACATAATAGTTAATAAAGATAACTATATATATATATATATATATAATAAAATGTAAAAGATAGTCACATAAAGCTGATTATGTTTGTGGTTAAATTGTTTTATTCCAATTTTGGTAAAGGTAAAGAAAGCAAGATACATTCTAATTACACACAAAAATACATATGCAAAATGTTTTCTTATTTGTAAGTCAAATTAAACTAGAATATATTTCACTAAACTCTGTTCACTAAACTTTAAGCCACAATGTTCTTAATATTTGTAGGACTACTAATCAAATTTTAAGAATTAGTGTAGAATTATAACAGATATTTTCTTTTGAAGCTTATATTGATTGCATGAGTAATGAATTTTATTTCATTTTTTATTACAGTTTGAAAATACTGCAAATTCATTTGGACTCTAATGATGGAGAAAAAACATATACTGTATTTTATGTGTCTCCTTCCCTTTAATATGGTAAGTATTTATCCCATCTTATTAGTTATGATTTGCCTTACTTATATACCAAATTGATAATAGTTAATAAATACAAGTTAAAGTATTTGATTTCATTTTTATATCCAAGTAACACAGTGATAATCCACTTCTTTTCAGTGATTTTTTTATGCTTTGAATTTCTATAACTAATATGGACTGTTGGGTCCTTGAAGGAGGTTGGAAAAATCAATGGATTCAAATGAGCAAATCTCGTGTTAAAGTAGTAAAGTTAGAAGAACATTGGGGTGATACTTTGTAATAGTGTGATTACACACAGCACATAATATATTTTTAGAGAGACACCGATTCACTTATTTGTAAGAAAAAAACCATAATCTAGTCTTTCAAATGTATTTTGTTCCACCAATTGATTGTCACGTATCGATTGAAAAAAATCTAGGAGACATGTACTGTATTTTGTATTTGTTTACTCATTCATTCGTTACTTCACTCATTCAAATAGATTTTGATGCTTGATTGTCATGTATCGATTGAAAAAATCTAGGAGACATGTACTGTATTTTGTATTTGTTTACTCATTCATTCGCTAATTCACTCATTCAAATAGATTTTGATGCTGAATTTGGGGCAAGTTCACCTCCATGTGTATGTGTATACCCATGTACATCTCTACATGTGTGTGTCATTGATGTGAAGCTAGAAGTAAAGTCAGAGGGTTACCAAACCCCAGAGAGCTACATGCCTCCTGGTCTCACTTCCTAACTGTAGTCATGTTTCTCTTTATTTTGTTCTTTGCATTGAACAAAAGTAGCCAATGCTGCTCTTCTTTCTTTATGTGAGCGGGGAAACCCAGAGACATAATCTCATCTAATTCTATGACAGCAAAGAACTTTCCTGTGGTGTTTTCAAGCAAAACCCTCAAAAAGGTTTAAACAAAGGAATTAAAAACCAGCACTGAAAGTTTAAATGAGCAAAAAAGCAATATTACATTTCTGTAAGTACATACATTGGAAAACATCCTCAAGCCTAGAAGTAGTCTGCACTTAGGAGATGTTTTCTTGGGTAAGTGACTAGACTTCAAAGGACAGAACTGTTTCTTCAGCTAACACCCTCAGTTAAGTGTGCCAGCAAGCTACACTGGCCAGCATGAGTTCCCTGAAGGCAACACTACAGCATTTTGCCAATCAGCTTAGTGTAATATAAGGAACTGTGGCCCTTTCTCTTGAATTCATCCATGGACAGTGTGTAAATATGTTAGAAGTCATTACTTTGCTTAATTTCTATAGAACTTTTTAGAAAAATGATTTTTATCTATTATGATTTTCTAATGTCTTGGGATAGAATGTAGCTCAATCTACAGTGCTTGCTTAACTTACATAGCCACTGGCTTCAACCCTCAACATTGGAAAATAAAATAAAATGACTTAAAAATAGTCACGATGGCCTAGGATTTCATTTATTACTTCAAACCTACCAGAAATTAACAGTCAATATTAGTGCTAATCAGGTAATATGATGCCATGCAGTGAGGAAATTATTATTTTGTCATTACTAATGTAAAAAGTTTGGATATTTTTCATGGGATGGCTACTCTCTGATATCAAGATGCTATGTTCTACTGTTTTACGATATGAAAGAGAGTCTTGGTAGTAGTGATGGATACCTTGCCAACATTCACAGAGCAAGTGAAAACACTGGGAGTGTGTGTGTGTAAATATGGCTATTTGCATTTCAGAACAGTGTTTTAGGCTGTACTGTAGTCAGCCAACAACCACAGTCTTCAGAGAGTCACCGGTGGTTCTCGGTGCTGTCACTGGCAGCACCCTGAAGGCTGTTTGAGACTGGACACAGTGAGAGTTTAGACTACAGAAATAGGTGAATACTACACTCTGGGGATTTTCCTCATGAGAGTCATCTAGAGATCAAGCACCTCACTGTTCTTGCTGTTTTCCACCAGGTTGCTAACTAAGATTTCCACCATTCTAAAGCCATTGTTGTTTTACTCCCTTAGACTCTTGTCACAGCAGAGCCAGAAGAAGAAGGCTTTAACCAAACAGAACTTGGAGTCACTAGAAACAAGATCATGACTGCTCAATATGAATGTTACCAAAAGATTATGCAAGATCCTATTCAACAGGCAGAAGGTAGCTACTACTAATTCTAGAGATACTTTACAAATATTTAAAAGAACTATCTATGTGGGTTCTTTACATCCATCAATTAAAAATTAATTAGTTGTTTCTTTTTATTATGTATTTGTGAAGTGTATTTTATGACATGATTCAACTCATTCTTTTTAGTAAAATTTAACAAAATACTCCATACATTGAATTTTACAGAATTATCCTATAAAGGTATAAAAATACTAATATATATTAATATTAAAACAAGACAAGTCAATAATCATTGACCTTCAGTCCATGTAATTTGTAAATTTATTATTTTAAAAAACACCTTGCTTGATAAAACTTGCATATGGGTTTTTTTTCATAATACACATATGTTCATAGTAAATTTAGTAGTAAAGCTATCAAATTCTAAATGTTTCTATTTTCCTTAAGAAAAGCCTTTGTCATTAGTGCCATTCATGGAGGACCTCCTAAGTACCAGACCTATGCCTTGATTCAGGACATAAAAGATGAAAATCCAAAGTAGAGTTTCCATAGGTATCCAAACCCAAATGAACTTCCTGTTTTAATCTGGGAAGCCCAAGGCAGAGTTAGTTTTAAATATAGGGTACAAGATAGATAATTTTTTTTCTATCAGAGAAAAGAAAGATTTCAAAACATTTAGAAAAAACCATTTATAATATACTTGTATGTAGTCAAATAAGAAAGTAAAATATATTTGCAGTTAAAAATGGCTCTGCTTGCTAGGCATTGGTGGTTCATGCCTTTAGTCCCAGCACTCGGGAGGCAGAGGCAGGCAGATCTCTATGAGTTCGAGACCAGCCTGGTCTACAACAGCTAGTTCCAGGACAGGTTCCAAAGCAATACAGAGAAACCCTGTCTCCACAACCAAAAAAAAAAAAAAAAAAAAAAAAAAGGCTCTGCACCAGTATTTTTGTTGTAGCAGGCAGAAAAGTATGTTTTGATATTTGCAAAAACAATTGTCTGATTTAGGACATCAGTAAGATTGAAGTATAAAGTAATTAGACATTTGTATACCAATTCTGTGTCAACTGACATCATTTTATTCCATATTGAATTAACCCTTTACAGATGATCTAGATCTAGGTTTAAATACCAAAAGTTAATGTTGAACATCAAAAACATCTTCATTTCCAGGAGACTTCTATTGCACTAAGGCACTGAGAAAGATTTCTTAAGAGTTTGTTTTCAAGGGTAGCTACAGAGACTAGTGACCCCTTGTTTTTATCTCCTCTCTAAGGCCTTTACTGCAACAGAACCTGGGATGGATGGCTGTGTTGGAATGATGTTGCAGCAGGAACTGAATCGATGCAGTATTGCCCTGATTACTTTCAGGACTTTGATCCTTCAGGTATATGATGAAATTTAGTTATAGATCTTATTGAAATCTGTTTAGTGAACACTGTGTTTATTAAATGCATCTGGAATGTATCACAAAAGTAGTCTAGAGAGATTTGCAATATATAACTATCTTGATTTTAACTTTCTATTTCTGAATAATTTAACCAACAAATTTTTTTTAACAGAAACTGTAGGTTTATCGAACCCCCTTTTTAAATGTATATTTATTATTTTTTTTTTATTTTACATATCGATCCCAGTTCCATCTCCCTCCCTCCCATGTCCCCCGACCCCCCTTCCATCCCATTCTCCCCCCAACTCCACAGGGAGGGTGATGTTTTCCAGGTGGGTCATCAAAATCTGTCAAGTCATTTGGAGTAGGGTCTGAGTCCTCCCTCCTGCTTCTTTAAATTTTTTTTCTTTTTACAGAAAAAGTTACAAAGATCTGTGACCAAGATGGAAATTGGTTTAGACATCCAGATAGTAACAGAACATGGACAAATTACACTCTGTGTAATAATAGCACACATGAAAAAGTGAAGGTATGTTACAAGTGTGAAATTTGGTTCACACTTTTAAATAGTTCAATAAGTATGGGGAACAAGAAGTCAATGCTCCATTCCACACTAAAGCCATTTCCTAATATCATTTGAGAACAATGGAAGAAATCTGTGGAAAAGGCGCTACTAATTCTGTCATTGCATTGAGGAAGTAATCTTGTTAGGTAACAGTGTATTTATAAGTCAGAGCCTCGGAATTGGGCTTTCATATTTTTCAAAGAAAATATAACTTAAAAGCATAATATAAAGGAAAACCTTTATTTCTAGTGGAATTCTAGAATTACCTAAAACATTTCCTGTAGGCAACAGGATAGGCTCATCAGTAGAAGGCACCCATCCTAACTGACTGTGTTTCAGTCATGTTCCTGCCTTGAAACTTAGAATTAAAAGGACAGTTAAGGACAATACTCACAGAATGAAGCTTTGAAATACTTCTATGTGTTTTCAGTTTGTGTGTGTATAATTAAAAGTGCTACATGCTTCCTGTTTTAGCACTTTATCTGCCCCATAGCCATACACAAGAAATCTTTTGTGTGCTCAAAAGGATAACTGTAGTTTTCTTTCAGTGGCTCTCAGAAGACAAGTGTAGTGTAAACACTCAATAATTGCAAGGTATCATTGTATTTGTGTATCATGTGTGCTTTGCTTATTCAGAGGTGTTTTCATTACAAACTCAAACCCCAAACCCAAAACCCAAACCAACCAACCCACCCACCCACTAATCAACTAATTCATCAACCAACCAACCAACCAACCAACCAACCAACCAACCAACCAACCCACCATCCAACAAAACAACCAACCAAACAAACAGTCCACCACCCAATCCACCAACTAACCAATCAACCAAACAAGCAACCCACACACCAATCAACCAACCAACCAACCCATCCACCCTAACCAACCAACCCACCCACCCACCACCTGCCAACCAACCAAACCACCCACCTACCACCTGCCAACCAACCAACCCACCCACCTACCAACCAACTAACCCACCAAACAACAAACTCACCATCCAACAAACCAACCAACCAACCAACCAACCCACCAATCAACCAACCAACCCCCCAACTAACCAATCAACCAAACAAGCAACCCACCCACCCACCTACCCACCCACCAACCCATCATTCAACCAACAAACCAACAAACCAATCAACCAAACAACCAAGAAACCCACCAACTAACCAATCAACCCACCAAGCAACCCACCACCCACCCACCCACCCTCCAATCCTCTATAAATATGAAAAGCAAATAGAAAAAGAAAGAAGAGAAAAACTAAAAAGAGAATGTTAAAATATATTTATATAGGTTCAAAGGTTCTATTACCTTTCCATATTAAGATCTGTCTCTGAGCCTCAGATTTGGGAAAAGAAATAAAAAAAAAAAACCTAAATAGGTAAAGGAAGCTTTATCAGGTATTTAATTCTGAATAAGCCAAATCTGGAGTATCACTTGATTTTAAATATAAAATACTGATTTTATATTCAGCATAAACTAGGTCAAGAAATGCATTACCTCAAAGATTTAAAAGTGGTTTCTGATTTTTTAGAAAGAAAACATGACTTATAAGTATTTGAATACTCAGTAAATTTGAATAGATGTACTTCATTTACATGCTTTCAAATATTTATTGGTTTTCAAGCAAGTGATTATAAATCTATCAACATGTTTTTTAAATAAAATTGATTAATTTGCATCTTATCTAATACATAAGTAGATTTTAGGTACAGAATTCATTCTATTTTTTAATCACAATTATAGACCGCACTGAATTTGTTCTACCTAACTATAATTGGACATGGATTATCTATTGCATCCCTGCTCATCTCTCTCATCATATTTTTTTATTTCAAGTAAGTATATTTAAATTTTTTTAAAATTTGAAAACTGTGGTAAATTCAGGTTATGTATGTATTGAACTCATGTGTTGACAAAATATATGTAATACTATTAAGTTTAACATGTAAAGTGCAAAATGTTTGTTAGTTTCATGAAATAAGCAAGTTATTAATGAAATATCTTAATCCTAATTTTTTATAAAGTTATTAGGTATATAAAAATAAAATATGTGCTTTGATCATGTTGGTTTAGGGAGCAGACATTATTTCCTTGGTGTCCTCCATGCCCTCTGGCTCCTACATGCTTTCTGCCTCTTCTTCCCTAGGGTTTCCTGAGCTCTGAGGGAAAGGATTTAATGAAGACATCTTATTTAAGGCTGAGTGTTCTATAGTATCTCATTCTCTGCATAATGTCTGGCTGGGGGTCTCTATATTTATTTCCATGTGCTGCAGGCAGAAGCTTCGCTCATGATGGCTGAGCAAGGCACTGGTCTATGAGTACAGCAAAATATTAACAGGAGTCTTTTTTTTTTGAATTCTATCCATTTACCTGCAAATTTAATTGTTTTTCAATGACGGAGTAGTACTCCATTGTGTAGATGTACCACATTTTCTTGTTTCCACAGTTGCTGAACTTATATGTATATATATATATGTGTGTGTGTGTGTGTGTGTGTGTGTGTGTGTGTGTGTGTGTGTGTGTGTGTTATACACAGGGGTCAGTAGAGGCATTGGATCCCCACAAACTGGAGGTACAGACACCTATGAGCAGTATGTGGATCTGGCAATTTTACCTGGGTCTTCTGCAAGAGTAGCTGATGCTCTTTGCTACTTATCTATCTCTCTAGCCCATTTTACAATATATTTTTAGTTTTATTATGCAAATATTTTATATTTTTCAACATCTTGACATTTCTTGATCAAAGATATAAGTTTTTGTGCTTCTTGAATTGTATCAATCCAAAAGTCTTCTAAAAGCAACATTTTTGGAACAAATCCATAACATCCAACTCTTCCAAACTTAAAACAGGTTTCTTGCAGAGTGAGCTTCACTAATGGTATCACTAAAAACTCAGTTGCATTAATCTGGAATTTAGCAGTAATTTCAGAGTCCATTCTCTTTTTATTCCTCCTCATAGTTCCTTTTCTATCCTTTCCAAATTCAGTTTTAATTATCTTTTTTTCAGATGAGATTCACTATGTAGCCATTGCTTGCTTGAATGTAGACTAGACTAGTTTCAAACTCATAGAGAGCTGCCTATCTCTGCCTCCCAAATGTTGGCATTAAAGGTATGCTCTACCACTCCCAGATGTTTTTTAGTAGTTTTAAAATCAGATTCCTTAATTCACCTGTAATCTTAGAAGAAATTGTATCAAATACAGATCTCACTAGTCATTCTCTGCTTAAAAATATTAGGTTGCTTATTATTGTATCTCATATCAACACAAACCTATTAATGAGTCCTGCCTATCATCTTTTCTATCTTTCTAGCTTGATTAAATGTTTCATATCTGGGAATTATACTTGATCATTTCCTCAGCGAACTCTTTTTGAGTTTCTTACTGAAGCTGTAAATAATTACAGTGGACATGGTGTAAAATTTGAAAACATTTGAGAGATAATCATCTCTTTAAATTAAAAACCATTCCAGCTGAGACTCTTCAGTTTAACTGTCTCTATTTTTCATGTAATAAGCCAAAACATTCTCAAATCATTAAATTTCTGAAGTTGATAAAGTTAATAGCAATTACATTGTGTTCCAAAACCAGTAGTAAGAAAGAAAACAGTAGTCTTTTGGAATTCTAGGTCATACGCCTTCATGCAATTCTGATTTTGCAAAGATGTCAGTAAAATACCCATCAAGTAAAAAGCAAAATTAATACTACTTTCTCATGTGAAAAAAAAATCTGAGTTAAGAAAAGAAATACTCACTGGGCTTATGAGACAAACTAGGCTGCCAAGGCAAACAATACTGAAGCCAAACTGGACCAGGAAAAGTATATCATCAGTCTAAATCTCCAATCAGGCCATTCATTCATTCAGTTCTCAAAGGACAAACCACTTTCATAATAAATGGGTTATCAAGGAGGTTGAGATATTAAAGCAAACAATATCTGTTTTGATTATATCATAAAAGTACAAAGAACGTTAAGTCATAAAAGATTAAGATGTACAGTGATAGAAGCATAATAACATCTTGAATACAAATAACTGTAGTTAGGAATAGAGTTTGTACAGTAACAAAGAGGAGAAAATATGTGGCTTAGTTTAAAAACCTCTTAATAGCTAAACAAAATGTAGTGAGTAGCTATCAGTAGACCTCATTGTCACTCAGAGTTTTCAGAGAGAAGTCATATACTAATTTATCAAGATTGTTGACGTGGTTGGTCAGAGAAATGGCTCAGTAAAGTGCTCTCTACATAAGAGGAGGACTTGAGTTTGGATCTTCAGCATCCATGTAAAGAGCCAGGAACAGGAAACTGGTGCCTGTAATCCCAGTGCTGAGGAGGTAGAGAAAGAAGGACTCCATGGCAAGGTCTACTGAGAGAGTTCCAGGACAGCTGGGACTACACAGAGGAAACCCTGATGCAGAAAAAAAAGGAAGAAAAAAGGAATTACGTGGCTTAAATAAAAAATTCTAGGAAAAAGAAATTAAAGATCAATATATGATAAATGCAAGTATGTTATTTGCTAACTTTTTTGCTCTTAAAAATAATTGTATAGTGCCACACAATTGATACCTTCTTAAATCAAATAAGTTACTCACCTATTTAAGACATTTTGTTCTTTGCTGGTACAAAAAATATTAAAAGACTGCAAATAATTACCTTGCACTTACCTAATGTTTATACTAAAATTACAATGAGCTAGATATTTATTATACTAAACTTTATAAAAGAAAGCATCAAGCATCTTTTAATTGTGACTTAGTGAGATAGGCACACATTTGAATCTGGACTTAACTTTAATAAATGGGTCAATACAATGTTTAAAAGCATGGGATATATTTTAATCTTGATATTGACACTTATTAATAGTGTGTGTTTTGTCCGATTCTGGTTTTAAGTAAGCTCAGTATTTTCTTTTTCTAAAGTGAGCCACCATGTTTTAAGTAGACTGTTATAACAACACTTTTCCTTGGAGGACACCAAGTACACATCTACTCATCCTGGATAGGGAGCCCTTGACAGACTAAAGTACAGATACCACTAAAGTTCAAGTTGGCAAACCAATGAGTTTTTATTGGAGTTATTGACATGAAAATGGGTGAGGAGAAATTGACTGGAGCAGCAATGACTCATAGACAGCTGCATCACCAAGGCTCACCCAGCACAGGTGGCAGCTCACAATGCTAAGAAACTGTAGCAGTTGTACAGCCTGCAAGTAGCTCAACAGGTTGGAGAGTTTCCTTTACCGGGGCCTCATTTGGTCTAAACCCCTTCCAGGTATTTGGACTGGATTCTGCTTTTTCCAGACAGCTGGTCTGGTCTCAGGGTCTTCTTTGCTACTTGTATTCTCTGCAGTTAAACTTCAACCAGCCTGAGAGAAACACTCAGCTTTTATTGCTTACTCAGCAATGGAGGGGCCTAGTGGATCTAGTCAGTTTCAGGGACTTCCTGAGGCCATTTTGAGTTGTTTACCTTTCTGCTTGAGGACCCTCTCTGCAGGATGGAATGTTTCAGTCTTGTGGGAAACTTTTACACATCATGGACTCACATGTTATCTAGCATTTATGAACTGCTTGGAAAATGATGAGTTACAGATTCACTTGGGAATATAAGTTAACTACATTTGTGTAGTCGCCTGGCATTATCATTATCCCCATGTTATACTCAAACAATAGAACTGTAAAGAACTTAGGAACATGAAGAAAGACTCAGTTGAGTCATGAATCAGAGATTTGTAATAGTGTCAATGAAAAGGGTTTTTTTTTTGATGAACAGAATTTCAATACATAGAAATCGTAAACTAGAAACTATAGAGATATTATCTAAGCTAACTCTTTTTTATACATTTTTATTTAAAAGAGAAATAATCTTGTTTTACATGTTAATCCTAGTTCCCTCCCCCTCCCCGCCTCCCCTGCTCCCCACTGACCCTATATCCCATCCACTTTCTGCTTCTCAGGGAGGGTGAGACCTTCCATGGGGAATCTTCAAAGTCTGTCATATCATTTGGAGCATAGCCTAGGCACTCCCCCATGTGTCTAGGCTGAGAGAGTATCCCTCTATGTGAATGGGCTCCCAAAATCCATTTGTACACTAGGGATAATTACTGATCCACTACCAGAGGCCCCATAGGCTGCCCAGCCCTCCTAACTGACACACACATTCAGGAGGTCTGGGTTGGTCTTATGCTGGTTTCCCAGTGTGGGGTCCATGAGCTCCCCCTTGTTCAGGTCAGCAGTTTCTGTGGGTTTCTCCAGCCTGGTCTTAACCCCTTTGTTCATCACTCCTCCCTCTCTGCAACTGGATTCCAGGAATTTGGCTCAGTGCTTAGGTGTGGGTTTCGGCTAAGCTAACTCTTAACTTTCCTTATTTCCCAGCAAAAAAAAAAAAAAAAAAAAAAAAACAAAAAAAAACCCTAACTTTCTTAGGTCCTTCTCAATCTATAATCATTCTGTTTGACTTAGCTACTTCCTTTGACTTGAATATTCTTGAATTATATGTAGTTTGAACCAAAAGAAACAAAACTACAAACCGTTTCCTTTGCTATTATACAGGCCTCAATTGAAATATGGCAAATGCTCCAAGTCAGAGCTCATGGCATTTTGAATACCTTTTATATGTGTAGATATCATTACAGGACAGATACATCAGGGCATGTTTCTCTGATGCTGTTTCACCTGCTTGCCATGCAGATGACATTACCACCTACACGACTGCTTTTGTGTTTAGGGCTGTTAAAATATCAGTATTGTCAATGAGATGCAATGCTGAACAGTATTTTATTAAAATCCAGTGTTCTCAGTTATGGACATTGCTACAAGTATTTCCATTAAAAGTCCCTTAAAAGTTCTCAGTTTAGCTACTTTCTCCTAGTAAATATACTACAATGTCCTTAGAATAAAAATTTAAAAGCAAAACTTTTAGTTTTATATGTGCCATATTTAGAAGGAAATTATAATATCCATGTAAATGAAAGCAAATATAGAACGAATAATTTGGTGAACTAAATACTGTCTAATAAAAATAATATAAAAACACCACAAAATTAAATTCAGGTGAGCAGAAGCCATTTCTGTTTTTTTCCTCACACAACTAAGACCTTGAAATAGTATCTTGCATGAAATTAGCACTCAATTAACTTGAGAATAAAGACATAAAGGCTTTGTAAGTTCCCATCCAGGACTGGCTTGTCCATATCTTACCTCTACCCTCCAACAAATTTCTTGAGGTTTTCCAGGCTTCCCTGTCTCTATCAAAACAGAAAGCCATTAGATTGGGACTCTGAATTCTGACCCACAGACGTGTCCAAGTAAAATAAGATGGCAGACTATAGATCAATCAAAGAAAATCTGAGCACCCCAGAAATTCCTTGATTTAAATGTTGCATGAAAAATGTTCATAGACTGTCAGGGATGATAGGAACTATGCTAAGTAACCTGGAAACCATTTCTAGTGAAGCTGATGCTTTGGATAAAATCTTTGTGTGTGTGAAAAATCCATACACATGTTCCTTCTGTCTCTTACCCCTGTTCCTCATATTGCAGTCTTCTTCAGTTAGTCTTTGGTAGAGGAAATTCCTTTCCCCACCTTGGTAATCAAGGTTAATTGGTCCACCCTCATAAGAACCAAGAACTATACAGAATGTTGATTTAGGGTACTGTTTGTTATCTTTTGCTTAGAAAGGGAAGACAATGGTCTACTACTCATCCATGATTTAAATTAGAAACAGAGAACATGAAATGCTGCTCACCAGATAGATTTGTTTTATATTAAACTCAATTAAAGTAAAGAATCAGAGCAGGAGATTAGAAGAAAGAGAGCAGAAGGGGAGGGGTAGAGACAGAGCCATAACTTTGGGGTTTGCCAAGCCCTCAGAGGCAATGACTTACTCATAATAATCCTTGGAAAAACAAAGCAGAACCCTTTAGATAAAAAATAAATAAACTTTACTGGTATTAGTTACAAATTATGTTTTAATTACCATACAAAACTGAAAGCATAGCAAATAGGCATGCTACTTTCAACTCAGATAAAAGGATTCATCTACTTGCACATAAAAGAGAGCATGTAGCATCTATCTGACTTGTCAGGAAAACATGGCTCATTTCCTTTTCTATTTTTTTTTCAATTTGTTTTGATTTCTTGAAAGGACATCTTGCTAAAATTTAGGTGCCAATTCCAACTTCTTTTAAAGCAAGTTGCATATTTTTGAGCATGCAGAAATTATCTTTCTAGGTTATTGACATAAATCTCAAATAAAATGCAGCAAGACATAGATTCCATTGGTGAGTCAAGCATTCTCAATTTAGAGAGCCAGACTTGTAGTGCTTACACATAAACTTTGCACTTACACATTTCAACACAAATGGCCCAAACTCTCGCTTTGTTCCCAGATCAAATCTGAATCAGTGTTATGAACATCTGTTTTATTTGTTTGTCTTCATGTTTCTCTCGAATTAGAGCAGGTATGGTTTTTCCTTATAGCTGTATTTGACATTATATATAACTTGTCCTTTGGTAGCTGAGAATCAAAGGAATCCTACATTGACTCTTGGTCTATAGATCTGTCTGATAAACTTGTCTGGAAAACTAGAACAGTCACTTAAAAGTGGCTGGTTTAAAACTTTGCTTTTGACCTGTGGGTAGTTTGACAAGGGTTCAATTCACAGTCACCTGGAGTTGTCTGATAGCATGTCTATCAACCCTATTCACCCAACACATCTTTGCTTTTCACACTCTTGTGATCCATTTGTTTTTTTTTTTTTCTAGTTTTATGTCCTTAGGCTCTGATGTATAGTATGTCATACATATTCGTCCTAGGCTCCTTCTAGTTTAACACTGTATATTGTTTACCTAAATATACTTTTCTTAGTATTGTTTATCAAATCACACTCAGTCTGTCTCCAAGTTGTAGTTTAATCAGTGTGTTGAAAACTGTGTTCCTCAAACTGAAAGTTGTGTGAGTTAAAACCAGTTCTATTACACAATATGAGTTGTAGTTGGAAATTTAAAAAAAAATGTATACTGAATTATGTAATAAAATTGTCTTTCCACATTAGAGTATTAGATTTGGATAAGGGTAGGGCAAGAAGTAATGGAATTTTCTCAGCAAAAACCACTTCTACTCTAAGATAACTGTTGTTAGTAGCTAATTGAGTAGAGTTTCATATAGGGAAATAAAAGTAAATAACCCATTGCAGAATTGGGATTCTTTTAAGAAATAAATGTGTAGTTTGAATCTACTTATATTGTTAAAGTTAAATTTTTATTGATGTTTTATAAATATTAACTTCTTCATAAGTATATTTTATGTAGTTTCTTGAAAAAAATTAAACCAAAAGTGCTATTTAAATGTTTCTAAATTAGAATGGGATAGAATGACTCAAAATTATCTTAACTTGGCATACCATTGCTTGTCATATGGTTACTTAAATGCATTAAAATCTGCTGTATAATGAGAACATATAGTAAGAGTCATTTTCTTTCAAAAAGTGAATATATTTTGTAATCTTGTCTTGTAGTCTTGCAGACATAAAAAATTTTATTTCTTAATCTACACACACAGATATGACTATATATGAGAAATTCAAAATAAACCCCTTCAAAATTGTACCATCATTTTAGTAGTAAGGAAGTACAAAGCCATTGAGAGAAGAGAAGCTGTACTACTGCACTTTCTGGTGGTGTATCAGATGTTAAAAACTGAGATCTTAAGATGAGGATAATTAGAAAAGCAACACACACACACACACACACACTACATATATATGTATATCCATTAGAAAGTAGAAAAATAAACATAACAATTGACTGCAATCCTGTAGAATAAGAAAATATATTGTAAGCTACTCTCTTTAACTAGTTTTCCACACTTGTAGAAAGGTGCAGTGTTACCTTCTGTTGTCACCCTCTGGTCTTCTTCCTCCTTAAAACACCAAGTTAATCACTTTAACTAAGGGTATCTTCTCTACCCAAAATTCATGTCCCCACTATCCTCTCCTGACTGCGTCTGTCCTGAGAATGCCTTTTACACTGATGATAGCCTCTGAATTTTTTGAAAATTAGCCCAAGTATTAAGAAGGACATCAATTCATGTCTGTTTACTTCCCTCTGTGATAAAAATAACTTATTAGGGTCTTTTTCTGAGCAGTTCACAACTGTTTCCCCAGAATCTAGAAACAGTGGCCAGCAGATAACTATAAACAAATAGTAACTAATTGAATAATAAAGTAAACAAAGCCCTCATTGCTTTCTCAAGGCCTTTTGGCTCAATAGGTCATTTGTTAGATGTATGACCTTGAACAACTTTCAGTTTTATTAAAAGATCCTGGTATCTTAAGGGATTGTTAAGGTAACTTGCTTATGTTAGTGTCAGGGATATATTAAAGACTCAATAAATGGTGGCTACTGTCATTACCGATTTTACCTCTAAAAGGGTTTTGTTTGTTTCCAGAGTGCAGGAAATGCAAACATTCAAAGATTGTTTTCTCTGCTGATGGTTTCCTGCCCATTAGGAGACAAGGGAAAGCACTTGTATGACATAGTTCACAGATAGGAAGAGCTCAGCTGAACATGTGAAAACACATGCAGCCCTGATTCACCTGTGGCATTGAAGAGGCAGCCCTGAAGGGCAAGGATGGAAGAGGGCCAACTCCAGGCAGGGATTTTTTTATTAAGCATTCTATGAAAATAAACACACATCTTTTAATCTAGATGTCTAGATGATCATACGTAGCCTTAAAAACAATGTCACTAGAGATTATGTATATTCCTGTCACCAGTAATCAGATGTTCTGATCAGTACTAGTCAGTACAATAGACAATGATCAAAATGTAGACCTTTCTTTTGGTGTGTTAGCTGTTTTATGCCTATTATTTCTGCTAGTATTCAGATTGGCATGAGCTGCCCTTTCAAATACATGGCCAGTGTATTAATGGGAGGTGACTGAGCACTCAGTAATCAAATTAGATAAACCAGAGTAAGATGGGGGCTGGAGAGATGGCTCAGAGGTTAAGAGCATTGACTGCTCTTCTTGAAGTCGTGAATTCAATTCCCAGCACCCACATGGTGGTTCATGACCATCTGTAATGAGATCTGGTGCCTTCTTCTAGCCTGCAGACATACATGCAGACAGAACACTGTATACATAATAAATAAATAAAGCAAAAAAAAAGCTTTATTAAAAAAAAAGAACAATAAGAAGGCAGTGCTTTATAGGCAGGGCTACAGTTGTATCACTATGCTCCATTCTTCTATAGTTTATGTTGCTCATCATTAATAATGAGAAGAGTAGCTTTCTTTTTATACAGCAAACCCACATGGAAAATTAAGGAAAGATCCTTGACCACATTATCAGCCAAATTTTGAAGATTCAACAGCAGAATTGGAGTCACCATGGTAGTAAATGCAGTGGTTTGGAGATATATGTAGACAGAATGGAATTACTTGGGAGAATAATTTAGGTTGTTTGATCAATTGAGATTTTATTATATTGGAATTATCTTCTGAATGTTAAATTTCTGTGCCAGTAACAAAGACATGATAGGTTTTTAATTCCTTTGCTGAGCTACATAAGACATGTTTGTTTCACTATTGAAGCAGTTTAAAATCACTGGGGGAGAATTTGATGCCATCTTATTATTGTGTAGGAAACTATTGACTATAGAATTGAAGTATGTGTTAGTGATGCTAAAGATAATAATTAGCTTTAATAAGTGTTCCCCATAGGTTGTACTGAGGACGTGTCATACTTAACCCTCAAGATAATCATATGATGATTCCTGTAGAATAGATAAGAAATCTGAGGATTAGAGATGTTAAAACTTGTTCAAACACATGCTATAAGGCGGGTTCAGGCTTCAGAAGGCCAGTCAGGTCCATGTGTGTTGACTTGCTGCCATCTGTTGTAAAACTGTTCCAAAAGATAGCTGGAATGGCCCACATAAGAATGGTGTGATTGGCATACTTCTACCAATTGCCTGTATCTCTCTGCTTACCAAAAACTGCATCTTGAAATGATTTTCTAAAATACTTATCAGAAAAGAATATGAAATGGAAACAATACAAACTCATTAACCTCAATTTTTATTCTGTGGTTATGCTAAAATAGAAAGGGTAGTTATTTAAAGAAATCAGCAAGCTTTTTTTGCTGATTATAATTCATTGTTTTTAATATCTGAGTAAAGTAATAATTTGGAGAAGGTAAAAAAAATTGGACATAGATTAGTAATTGAAAAATACCCCTAACCAGGCATGGTGGTGCATCTCTCTTTGTCCCTCTTTCATTCTCTCTTCCTTTATTCTTCTCTCATAAAATACATCCTGACCACAGCTTCCTCTTCCTCCGCTCCTTCCTCTCCTCTCCCCCAGATTCACTGTTCCTCCATTTCCTTTCAATAAGATAATTTAGAGGCAGAGGTAGAGGCATTTGGGTATCTGTGAGTTTGAGGCCATCCTAAGCTACATAACAAGATTGAAGCCAGCTAGGACTACATAAGGAGAAAAAAAGAAGTCATTAGCTGCGATGTGAAAGAAGATTTGCCCAGCACATTACAATGCCCTGAGGTTGCAGTCCCCAGGACAAATTTTATATGTGTATATCTCAAAAATTTTGGCATGTTTCTTTATGTAAGTCATTGGCTTAATAATTAGATTTAAACATTTCACTTACAAGTTGATTTTTATCTATGGCAATCTACTTACAAGTGTTAATGAGTATGTTTAGAAAGAAACAATAGGAATCATTGTCTGAATCTGAGACCTTTTTATCACTAGACCTTGATGGAAGCCATATGTTAGATAGCATCTGTCTGCATTTGTTTATTCGGTGCAGTGCCTAGAGGCAGAAATGGAGGACACAAAAGCAATAGGCCAACATTTTAGGCAGTGGTGTATGTTTTCTCAACACAGAGTGAACTGATTTGGCAGTGATCTAGTTTATTCTAACAGTCTTGACAGCTCAGCGGAATATCGGGATTGCCAAAGCAGAGCTCTGTGGCTTGCTATGTAGGCTGACACTCAGTTACATCTTCAGAGGACAATCTATACCAGCTGCTCATTCCTAAGTTTTCACCGTTTAAGACAGATCAGGGAAGGGACAATCACATAGAAAAGAAATTTCTGAGGGGAGCAGACATGTAGGCTAGTATAGGAGAGGGCAGATGTTTACATGTACAGAGAGCAACCTAAAAGTTTTAAAGTATGGGTAAACCTTTAACTTCTTCCAATCTTTTCCATGAGCATGTCATTAATATTAATGGTTACACTTATCTCTTAGTATTATATTTTTATTTAATTTTGAGTTTCATACAGGGATACCTCATACTAACTGTTACCATTATAAATGTTGCAACTATATTCCCCAGGTCCTATCTTTTAACTTTCATTTACTGCATTCAAGTATTGCCATTTTTAGTTTTAAATTTATTTGGTTGTAAGCCTAGCCTTTAATGATTGAGCCATCTCTTCAGTCCTAATTTTAATTAGCTAATCAGTTTGCAGAACTGGAGACTGAAGCTATGACTCTGTGTATGCTAGGTGGGTGCTCTACTACTGAAATATTTTTCTAGCACAGTGATTTTTAAAATTTTATTTAAGCTTTTAAACCTGGTCTGGAACTTCTTCTATAGCCCAGGCTAGCCTTGGACTTTTTGTCATCTTGCCTTGACCTCCCAAATAGTTAGGATTTCAAGCCTCTGTCCCCAGGTCTGGCATGTATTGTTTCTATATAAAAGACTTCTTTAATGCTTGTAATCAATTATTTTAAAATGCCTCAAATTTGCCTTTTAAGCAAGTTTTCTAATCTTCTTTAATCTATTTTTTTATTTAGAAGCAATCTTATTTTACATATCAAGTCCTCTGCTCCCTCTCTCTCTCATCCTTCATGCTCCCCATCCATTCCCCGTACCCACAACCCACTCCCCAAGGATAGGGAGGCCTTCCATGGGGGAATCATCAAAGTTTGTAACATCATTTGGGATAGGGTATAGGCCCTCCTTTGTGTATTTGGGCTGAAATAGTATTCCTTCATAGGGAATGGGCTCCCAAAGTCCATTTGTGCACTAGGGATAAATATTGGTTCCACTGTTAGAGGTCTCCTAGCTGCCCAGGCCTCCTAACTGGCACCCACAATCAGAGGGTTTTTTTTTTTTTTTTTTTTTTTTTTTGATCCAATGCTCATTCCTTAGCTTTACAACTGGGGTCCATGTGCTCTCACTAGGTCAGGTCAGCTATTTCTGTAGGTTTCTCCAGCACGGTCTTGACTGCTTTGTTAGTCCCCCCTCCCTCTCAACAACTGGATTCCAGTTCAGTGCTTAGCTGTGGGTGTCTGCTTCTGCTTCCATCTGCTACTGGATGAAGGCTCTAGGATGGCAATTAACCACAATTTGAAAATTATGTTTGTTTGTCTGTTTTTTAAAGAGGGGGTATATATCTTATCCAATGATTTTGATTAGAGGCATATTCAGCAGAAAAAGGCAAACTAGTTCCATTAAGGGAAATATTTTCTTTGCTGGTATCTCATTTATTTAAATTCTGTAATTCAAAGAAGCAAGTATGTGCATTGCTAAGTAGTTCCTCCCTAAACAGTGCTTGGTACTTGGTAGAAACAGTAGAAGCTCCCAGCAGACAGTTGTATGTTCATGACTTCCATCACAGGAGAGTGATACATTATAGAAATAAACTATGCATAATACTATTTACTGTAAGAAGAGCATCTTTAAGGAGTCCCATCCTATTCATCTGTTGTCATCATTGTTAATAAGCAAAATTATGTCATTGCTGTTATTTTATCAAAAATAGGCTTGTCTTTCAGTGTTGAATTTCTTTATATTACAAGAATTATTCTAATCTTTTAAAATTGCTGTTTTCTATGAAATACCTTCAACACTCTTAGATCAAACTTTATCAGAGCCTTCCTCTCATTGCTTCTAATGCACTGTGAAATCAAGTCAAGTTTACTGACTCTAGCATGAAACCAGGAGTCATCATTCTTTCTATTTTGATGGATTGCAAACACCTGCCGTTAAATGACTGTCTCAACTACACTCAATGGTTATTTTAAGAACTACACCGTCATTAAGCTTTTATAAATCTTCACCAATAGCATCCAGTATGTATTGGCAACCTGTAAACATTAGTTTGGGTTATGTTGACTTTCTTGTTTATATATATATATATATATATATATATATATATATATATATGTGATTATATATATATAAAATTATTTTATATATATATATAAAATCACATATCTGCAAACATTTCAGAAGAAAAATAGTCTAAACTTTGTATTTTTAAACATGTAAAACACTGATACCCATTCTAATTCCAAATTTTGACAATTCTGGTTTTTAATATAAAGGGAAGTGACAATATTACACTAAATCTTTATTTTTCAAAGTAGAGGTCTTGGAATTGTGTAGGGTAGTTTCTCAAGAAAGATTACCTGGTTTAGTTTTAGTAAAACATATGAGGTTTTATTTTCTGCAATGAAATGATGCATCTTGCATTCCTACACATGAGTCAGCAGTTAGTGTCATGTAGATTTCATTTTGTTATCATTACCTGGAACCGCTAATAAAACTGTTCAATTGCTTCATGAACTGAATTTGTGCTTGAATTTTCTCTTGAATGTGGTCAAGGTATTCATGTAGGAAAAAAAAAAAATCTAAGACTGATTGTGAATTACATCTGAAAAGTTGCTTCACTAAACTGTAATGACACCCTTTCTGAAATCTACTCTATATGGCCTTCATAGGATCAATTCTCCTTTGTTTTATACAAATGATAAAAGGTCAAATTCTTTTTACATCTCGAGGACATCTGGACCCTCAGAAAAATAATCAACAAAACTGAACAATCCTTAATAATTTTTAATTTTCATCACTGCAGCTAGTTTAAAAACAGTTACATTTCCCATGGAGGTCAAATAAATATGGTCATTACCAACCCAATAAAATATATCTGTCTATACACAAAGCAGGCCATGTAGTGTAATTTGAGGCATTTTGTCTGTGTGAGAGTCTCGGATAAATTGAAGTATTCAAGTTCATTATCAGCATGTTTTTTATTATGTAACTTCATTGAATCTCATTCTCTGCTTTCCCAAACAAGTTAAAATATTGTGTTTGAATTAAACAGGAGAAATTAATGCAGAGGTGTTGTACAGGCATGTTTTTTACCCCCACATATGTGCACTTCTACTAAAACAACTCATTTCCATCTGGGTTTTTCCTCAATTAAAATTTTTATCAAGTGAAAATTATGAATAAACGATAATTTTTTCAAAATTAGAGCGACCCCTTTTAGTTGAAAGGGCACTTTATTTAAATTACATCTAATTAAAAATGCAGAAACATTTTATGATATCAACACAGTGTATTTCTTTTGCCTTGTAGGAGCCTAAGTTGTCAACGGATCACCTTGCATAAGAACCTGTTCTTTTCATTTGTTTGTAATTCGATTGTGACAATCATTCACCTCACTGCGGTGGCCAATAACCAGGCGTTAGTGGCCACAAATCCTGTAAGTATCATGTGGTTGCACCTTTGAGAACCAGTGGGAAGAGACATGGGGTAGAAGTGGTTTCTGGTATGGAATATATATGTCATTAAGTAAATACATATGTAAACTTTGGGGTTTGACGTGCAGAAAGTATACCTTAGCAATATTACAGTCTAGGAAGGTAAATTTCCTTCAGTATTTCCATGGCTTCAGGTCTTATCATGGCTATGAAGTCCTGATGCTGCTAACCCATAAGACTATGATGACACAACATTTGCTCAGTTCAATTTAAAAAGCAATCAAAGCGACTGAATACCTATATGAAAGAAAACAATATATGTAATGGAAACTTTAAATTGTATTTTGTGTCAGGCTTACATTAAAAATAAAACCAGAAAGATAAGGATTTACATACTTTGTATAATGTTAAACTCATTAAAATAAAGTGTTAGAAAGCTCTACCATTATTGCCTTAATATAAGACAATATATTTTTCTTCTTATAAGCTATATTTTAAAATATGCTAAAATTTATATGTCTATAAATTATTTATGATATGTATGCAAACTATAATTGGAGTCAAATACATGCATATATAGCAGAAATTTTCACACTTTTAGAATCATCTACTTGCACATTGTGGCAAAACTCTAAATTTGGATATGGAAGTGTGTGTGTCTGTGTGCGGTAACTGCGTATGTATGTATGTATGTATGTATGTATGTATGTATGTATGTATGGTGTGTGTGTGTGTGTGAGTATACATCATATGTGTGATGTGTGTGTATGTGGAATGTGTGTATATGAGTTGTGTGGTTATGTGTATTGTGTGTGAATATATGGTATACATGTGTGTAATGTGTGTGTATGTGTATGGTGTGTGCATATATGTTGGGTGTGTATGTGGTGTGTGTGTGTGTGTGTGTGTGTGTGTAGCATATGTATGGGTGGCCTGTGTGTGGTGTGCATATGTGGTGTGTATATGTGTGTGTAGTGTGTGTGTGTATGTGTGCTCTTGGGAACATTAAGTTGTGTTTTCTGGATTATATTATCTAGTTACTGAAATCAGAGAAGGGAAGGAATTTCCAACAAGTGTGTCAATAAATAACACTCTTGTATATGTTTTTAGGGTAATTTGCAAATTCCTAAAGTTTCTCCCATTGTTTGCACATGTGTATCCGGTTGATTTAATCTTTCTTGTGTTTCTTTCTAAAGTCACTGGGGTAGGAAACAGACCAGGATATAATTAGCAATATAAAAACTCTGGCTGGCGTTCTGCCATTTTAGAATGAATTTCTCTAGGTGTGAGAGGGTCCATTTTGTAATATAGCAAGAGTTTCTGAATCCTACATTTATGCATAAGGATATATATTTAATAGACAAAGTATGAGTTAAAGTACAGTGAATATTTTATTTGGAAAAAAAGTATTTTCTGGTTACCTTAGCAGTGCCTTCCATAGAAATATTTTTCTGAAGTATCTCCTAAATACTTTCCCTTATAATAATTTATATTAATTTCATTTTTAATTAAAAAAATTTGAGATAGGGTCTCTCTGTGCAGCTCCAGGTGTCCTGAAACTCACTCTGTAGACCAGGATGGCCTCAAACTCAGAGATCCACCTGCCAGATAAAATTGAATTAGAAAAGAATGTCATATTTATATAAATATTAAAGTTTAAATACATCATAAACATACTCAAACCATGTAGTTAAAATTATTTTATCTTTGAGAAACTTGAATATTATCTTGTTATATTTAAGATCATCTGCATTACTTAAAATTTTGTAAATGAATTTTCACATATACTAAATGAAGAAATGACATTACAAATATCTGTTAGGAAGGTGTTATTACCTCTAATAATGAAAATAAAATTGTAGACTTTTGTTTAGGATGCATCTCTGATTAATATTATATGAATATTTGCAAATAATTTCACTTTTCTACTACTAATTGTTTATCTGTATGGTGTGTGACCATTTACAATGCATGCCTCACAGAAATATTCAAGAATTTGATAAATATGTAAATAATGATAACTGTATAAAGGCTTTAGGTTGACATTTATGCAAATTTTATTTGTTATAGCTCATGATAACTTTAAGCTTATTTCCTAGTGTTTTGGGTTTCTAACAATATTTATTTCAAAAATTATAATAACCACCTAGTGTGTATTGAATTTCCGACTGGAAGTTGAAGATGGCCACATATTGCCACACACTCACTCACTTTGATGAGAAGAATTTCTATCTCTCAGCTCCTTGTGTTTCTTTTCTCTCTTCCTACCTCTCTAAGAGAAGAGAAAGTAGAAACCCAAGGAAAATAGCAAGCTAAACCACAGTTCTTTATTTTTATTCTGATACAAAAAATCTCATATTTTATATTTGAATAATTTGTAGATTCATTATAGAATGACTTAGTAAGTTTTATTTATGCCCGTGGAATGAAGGCTAAAAAAATTGCCAAGTATTTGGACATGTTTAATTAAGTCAGATAAGGTTATCAAAGTTTTTCTAACCGAAAGCAACAACCACAATCAAACAGAAGTGCGGTTGTGTATGTGTGGGCTGTTTATACTCATAATTATACAATAACCAGAACACATCAGAAAAACAGACACCTCTAAGCAAAAGGAGATTGGTTTGGACTATCACATGAGTCTTATGAATTGATAGACCTCATGGTTAGTAACTTTAGAGCCATCATGGAATGAGTGTTCAAAAGAGCACTGTCCAAGCCAGACTCTCTAGTGTGCACATTTGTGTGAGGGGAAGAAACGTCCCATGGTTTCTGAAATCAACTGGACAGTCCCTTCGTGTGTGGATATCATAGACTAAGAAAGCACTCTTTCCCTGCCACAGGTGAGCTGTAAAGTGTCTCAGTTCATTCATCTTTACCTGATGGGCTGTAACTACTTTTGGATGCTCTGTGAAGGCATTTACCTACACACACTCATCGTGGTGGCTGTGTTTGCAGAGAAGCAACATTTGATGTGGTATTACTTTCTTGGCTGGGGTAGGTGCCACTGTCTTCACAGTCATAATCATCTGATTAAGGAGGCTTTTAGCTTTTGGGCAATGTGGCTTAGCTACAATCATTCTTAACATGTAAAGTGAGGTTTTCCTCATTGTGGTAAATTGAAATATGTAAAGCAAAGTGTCACAAACTCATGGTTTCTCTTGTCTTATTTTGATAATATGATACCTTTTCTAAACATTTGATATTCCAATGACAAGCTTATGCTAGCTGAATGCATAGTGACTAAAACAATAAAATTAAAATTATTAATTAAAGATCTAGTCTCTGCACTCTTCTGAATTTCCTTTGTCCATGAATTTTCTATGTGTAAAATGAGGACATTGGTGTTAAGTAGCTTTGAAATTCTGTCAAAAAACCTTTGAGATTCTTTTTCTCCATCTCTCCATCTCTCCCTCCTTCTTCCCCCTTCCTCCCTCTCTTTTTCCCTTTCTCCTTCCTTCCTTCCTTCCTTCCTTCCTTCCTACCTTCCTTTCTTCCTTCCATTTGTCTCTGTTTTTGAGACCAGATCTTTTTGATTTAGAATTTGCTATGTAGATCAGGAAGGGTTTAGACTCACAGAGATTCACTTGCTTCTGCCTTCTGAGTGCTGGGATTAAAGATGTGTGTCATCACTCATCACATCCAGCCCTATAGAGAATTGTTACTTTATATTTAAATTAGATGTGTCAATAATTAAAGTATGCAAAATATCTACTTCACATAATCTCTTGACATTGTGTTACAACATACTGCTGTGTCATTGGGATAATGTATATGAGCATAATACATAGGAAATGGATTTAGTAGTACTAGTTTCCAGAGATAAAAGAGACATTTTAGTTTTTAAATTATCTACCTAGATGGAGATGTAGATTTTGAGGTAGATTTAGAAGCATGCATGTTCCCATATCAAATTGTCAGTACCTCCTGAATTTTTCTATAAAACATTTCTTTACTTCATTTTTTCCAAGATATTACTTAGAAGCTTCAAAACATGCAGAAATCTTGGTATAAGAAACATGTTTTTCTCTTTTGCTGCAAAACATGGCTTACTGTGAATCTGCGTTTTACAGTAGAAATAGTTATCAGTCTCAAATTTTTCCAACATTTGCTATTAAACGTTAGCCAAGTTCATTTCTCAGAAGTTATGTGAATGCAGAAATTCTTTCAAGGATTGTGACTAAAGCAGCATATTATGGCTTTAATCTCTGGAATCTTACTGTGTCAAAATGATATTCAAACCTGATGCTTGTCACAATTATTGCTTGGCTATACATATGCAGCTAGGTGGCTAGTTATATTCATGACTTCTTTGAGAAGCATCATCTGTAAGGAAAGATACCCAACTCATTCATTTGCCTTTGCTTTATTTGTAGGGTTCCCGCTGCTTCCTGCCTGCATTCATGCCATTGCCAGAAGCTTGTATTACAATGACAAGTAAGATACCTTCCATTTGTGACTTCTATTAGAGCTGAATGAAAAGAAAACCTTGTATATAATATCTCTACTTTATTCCCCAGTTGCTGGATCAGCTCAGACACGCATCTCCTCTACATCATCCACGGTCCAATTTGTGCTGCTTTACTGGTATGTAACTGAAATTCTGTTTCTCACTGTTGCTCATATTTTCCTGAATCTCCTTTCCAACATTATTAGTAAGAGTTGATGCACTGCTTAATTGAAGAGGGTGTTAACTGAATGAAGATGTTATATTTATGATATGAGTAGGAAAGGTAAATTCCTTGCTGATTTGCAAGCGATGGAGAAGCAACAGAAACCAAGTTGCTTTTGCAACTGAACTCGAAGTGAGGTCAAAGCCGTTGTCAAGGAATTAGACAAATGCTAAGAGTGATGCAGCAAGCACTCTGGCTTTGGCTAGTGAAAAACAGCTGGTGTCGAAACAACAGCCAGGCAGAAAAGAAGAAGCAGAAACAAATACTCAGACTTTTCTCTCTTCCTGTCTCTGATTTCTTGGTTCCTCTCGCTAGCCAAATATAGTAAATGTCAGAGTATCAGAGAGCCTGACTGATGATAACCTAAGTTCTGCCTTCTGAGGCAAGTTGTAGAACAGAGAATTGCTCTGACAAGGAACTACAACACACCTATTTAAGAGTAATGGGCCAAAGAAGAAACAACTTTATGCTGGGCGGTGGTGGTGCACACCTTTAATCCCAGCACCTGGGAGGCAGAGGCAGGTGGATCTCTGTGAGTTTGAGGTCTACATGAGCTAGTTCCAGGACAGTTTTACAGAGAAACCCTGTCACAAAACAAATCAAAACAAAACAAAACAAAAAACAAAGAATCCCCAAACCAAAATGAAAACAAACAAACAAACAAACAAAAAACACCCCCAAAACCAACCAACCAACCAACCAAACAAGCAAAAATAAAACTTTATTTAGAAAGAGTATCACTTGACTTATTCTGTAATTACAATATTCATCACTTAATATGTGCACAGCAATTGGACAGCTTTGAATGTGGTTGTGTTATCAAAAAATTTATAGAGCCCCATCACAAATGGGATTTCCTTTTATGGATTATTACACAAAACAAACAAAAAACCTGAAGGACAATGTTATTACAGTTTAAGGGGAAAACAACAGAGAAGACATGCTATAAATCTTCCCAACTGGAGGAAGATTGAGGAGGAAGAGAGAAAGACATACCATTTGTAAGTAGCCACAAGGCAAAAGACAGGGAGCGTCAGATGTCAGAGAAAGAGTGAGTAATCCCAGGGCCTCATGGAAAGTTTTAGAAAAAGAGAAAGTCCAACAAAATTTTACACTCCTCTGAGTAACTCAGAAAAGTAGGCTTTATCAAAAGTCTTACATGAGGAAACTCCACAAATGTTTTCGAAGTTTTTTTTCTTTAAGAATAAGTAGATTATTTCACTAAGGGGATAATTATTCCTCCTACCTCCTTAGTATGGCTTTAGATGGATCAGCTTTCCTGAGGGGCTGTATTATGCCCAGGTGATTGACAGATCCAGCTAGATCAGCTGTTGAAGTAGGCAGACTCAATTCTTCTGTACTGGAGGAGATTCTCTCCCTAATAAGCCTTAAGAGATCCCTAACACCCATCCTCAATGGCTTCCAAGACTACTATAATATTCCCAAGTTAAGAGTTTCTAAAGTCATTTAGGAAATAGGCTGAAATTGAAGAATAGATATAAGCTATTTCACCATGAAAATATAGACTTCCAATTCCAAAGCTGTTCATTAGAAGGGATTCGTGCCTGGACTGGATTTTGGTTCACATGGTCATGTATAGTTTTGAGGCAGGGTTGCTAATTTTGAAAGTTAGGAACCCAGAGCTTGGGGATAGAGAAATGGCTCAGAGGTTAAGAGCACTGACTATTCTATCAGAGGTCCCGAGTTCAATTCCTAGCAACCACATAGTGGCTCACAACCATCTATAATGAGATCTGGTGCCCTTTTCTGGATGCAGGCACAACACCATATAATAAATAAATAAATAAATAAATAAATAAATAAATAAATAAATACTACTACTACTACTACTACTACTACTACTACTACTACTACTAACAACAACAACAACAATAAAGAACCCAGAGTTCCTTTCTGGCATTCCTAACCGTAAATCTAAGAACATACCCTGATTCCGGTTTCAATTTAGTTTATATAGTTGCCTTAGAGCACTGTTAATGTAGTTCGCAAATATCATTGTCAAGCTATTCTTAAAAGTTTGTGTGAGGGTGTCAGATTCCTTGGAACTGGAATTACAGACAGTTGTGAGATGCCATGTGGATGCTGAGAATTGAACCTGGATCCTCTGGAAGAACAAACAGCTGAGCCATCTCTCCAGCTCATTTGTTTTACTTTTAACCTCTTTATGACTTTGTTCCCTCTTCTGTAACAATGGGATAGTAGGAATTCTTCAAAAAGGCTTTTCAGGAGTAAATGACATGTCCTAGTGTGTGATTAACAGAATGCCTAGAATATGATAAAATGCTCAAAAGAATTCTTTAAACAATTCTTTACTTGTAATTTCTGCATGATACCATGACTCAGGTTGGAACAGAGCTCAAAGAAATTAACATTGTGTGGGACACCCATAAACAAACCCAAGTCAATATTTTATTGTATATGATCACAGTATGCAGAGGTATTTGTGATTAAAACACTTAAAATCAGAGATGCTGATGAAGCAGAAGCACCTACCAAATGGAAAATGTAACCACAGTGAACTCAGTCTCCAGAAAGCTGTCTACACCAGCTTATGGAGAGAAGATCAGAGATATAGCTTCAGTAAAAATGACAGATAGCTCATCACACTGCTCAGTAAAAGAAAGTAAATGTGTACTTTATCTTCATAAAACATTTGACTCTTACCCAGTGACCTAAGACAAAACTAAGACTATTTCTTAACTGATTTAAGTTGTTCTGTCCTCGTTTTAACTCCAGGGCCCTTTAAATTCCAGGAGCCGGGGTGGGGCTCTAGTCCATGTGTCTTTGTTCAATTTAAGTAAATAAGTCATTTAAACCACCATCCATCTTTCCCACTCAGACGTCTTCCTTCACACTCTTCTACCACGAGCAGGCATGGGTTCAACTAAGCACTTCTATATACTGCTGAGAGAGGATGCATTTGATTTGAGATCTTGGAGATGTTTAGGTCACTTGAGGGTGTAGGTAAGAAATTCGTGGTCATCCTAGTGTGAAAGTCGTCTCACACTATTCCTGCAGCCACTGTGCTGACGCACTCTGCTTCTTTCTGTGACCTGATATGAAGATATCTTGTGGCATCTACAGGCTATTGAACATTATGATAACAGGTTTCTCAGCAGCCATTAATACTTGTACCTCTTCATCTTCCCCAGGGATGGGCACCATAATCAGCTAACCAAGTGCTCACACAAGCAACACTTACAGATATGCTTACATATTTATACTCGTGCCTACACATACACACACACACACACACACACACACACACACACACACACACACACACACACACACACACCAACAACAGTAATAAAGGAAAGAGGCCCTGCATTTGAGAGGGTGTGTGGATGGGGGTGTACCTGAGCAGGATTTCAGGAAGGAAGAGGAGTGTGGGGGATGGTGAAGTACTCTTGTACAAAATTCTCAAAAACATGAAAACACCAGGAATCTTTAAACCAGGTCTGTCCTGAGTTAGATGAAATTCAAATAGTTTATCTAAAATTTGAAGTAAATACTTCTACTTTTGCTTAAAATACTTACTGATGTGGGAAACTGCATAGAGCATGGCATCCCATTTCACTCTGCCCCTGCTATATATAGAGAGAAGCTTATCTAAACATTAGCTTCCTTGTCAGTTCCAGTTTCATGTTTTAAGTAAGCATGATGGCTTTAAAGAATCCCTTTGTATCGAACTATTCTTTCACTGAGGATAGATCTAAACTACCACACTCCTACCATTTTTTTAATTAGTGTCCTTTTGCACATTAGGATTTTAAAATGCTTTATAATTTATACCTATAACCTATAAATGGATAAAAGTTCATTTATAAGTGGATAAAAAGTCACTACCCAACTTTTCCCCAGGAAGTGGTAGTCATTTTTTATTTATTTTTAAAATCTCTGTATGTATTTAAGAGGGAAATCTATTTTGAGGGGGTAAAAGTACAGCCAGCATGCTGACTCGTGTCGTCTTTCATACCCCACCTGTCAAGTGGCAATCTCTTTGTCTTCATTGCATTCCAGTGTCTATAAACACGTTCTTTCACAGATGTATTCTCATTAGGAGTCTGGTTAGCTTTTAAAGTCTATGTTACAACAAGTTCTCTTAACAGCGGCACAATTTTATGCTTAATCATTTTCATTACACATGTTAAAAACTAATAAACAAATTATTCATTTTTTGTCTCAAGAGATGGGCTATCATTGCTTGAATTTCTATTTATTTATTTTGAGATTGGATTCTCTGAGTAATAGCTCTAGCTATCCTGAAACTTGCTTTGTAGACCAGGCTGTCCTCAAAAATCACAGATCTGATCGTCTCTGCTCCCTCAATGCTGGGATTAAAGGAATGTGTCACCACCTCCTGGCTTTGAGCTTATTAAGGTTTATAGATGTAAAGTACATATTTGTTTATTTAAAACAAATTTATGATTAGGTTACTAAACAAAGGACAGATGCCATAGAAGTCAAGATGAGAGAAAATAGAAAGAAATTAACAAATTTGCCCAATATGACATTTTTGTACATAACCCCTTTAAAAGCATGAGGAATTGCCCGTGGGAAAGGGGCAAAATTTAGTTTGTAGTTTGGTCAATATAGTGGTCAGTTTTAAATGTCAACTTGACAGGCTTTAGAATCACCTACAGGCCTTTGGGCATGCTTGTAGGTGATTTACTTAATTGCTTTAGTGGATATGGGGAAATGCATTTTAATCAAGGGCTGGACCATTTCATTATAAATGGTTATAAAATGGATCATGTGAGATGAGCGCTAGTGTGCATTCCTCACTCCTGATTCTGGACTGAGTATAGAAAGTGACCAACTGCTTCAGCTTTTCCTTTATAACAGGCTACCCCTTGAACTGTGTGCTAAAATAGGCCCTTACACTACTTTGTCAGAGTATTTTATCACAGAACAGGAAGAGAACTAAAGCAGTCAATATGAAAGGAGGGAAAGTAGAGTTTGGAGAAAGTGGATGAAAGGGATGGGAATTGAATTGAAATTAATACATCATAAGACAGATTCTTAATTACTGAGTCAATTCTATTTTCAGAGTTCTATAAATCTCTTCAAAGACAATGTAATCTCTTGGGGAAAGTTGCTACAGTACAATAAGTACAAAATTGTAGTTATAGAAAGTTATTTATAGAAGTTGTGGAAAGCCAAGAATTCTTTCTCTAGCATCATCTAGTTGAGTATCAGGTAGTTCAGTGTATGACCAGCTCTTCATAAGCATAAAGGAAATTACAGTCTTATTTCAGGTATTTGTTGTAAGAAATGTTTATATAAAAAGATGTTGTGAAGATTATTACAAAACGGAAGAGAAACCAAATACATAAGAACAGTATTTATGGAACAATATATGCTTGAAGAGTCTACAGTATGGGCACTGAGAAAAAGGCGATTCTTTAAAAATTAACATTTGTTGAGGCTAGAGAGTTGGCTCAGCAGTGAAGGACACTTGCTGCTTGTCTAGAGGACCTGTGTTCACTTCTCAGCTGCATGTTGAGCAGCACACAAGTGCCTATGTTTCCAGCTCCAGGATCTGACGCTTTCCTCTGATGTCCACGGGCGCGCGCGTGCACACACACACACACACACACACACACACACACACACACACACACACACTCACACACACATACACACACACACACACACACACACACTCACACACACACACACACACACACACACACACGGGTAATTACTTTTGCTAAAAGTGTTTATAACCTTGATTTTGAATCACAGGAAAACCTTAAATATTACATAGAAAATGAACTAAGAAGATGACGCAAATATTTCCCAAATAAATACTCCCTAATAATCCTACCATAATTTTACTTTTCTAAAAGTTAATTTCACCAAAATTCATGTACCTGTAAACTGAATAGTATCACTCTAGAAATACATACTAATTAATATGTGTATTATTATACAAAATGTGCCCCCCGCCCTTGTACATGAAAATAGTACAAATTTTATAAAACTGGAGTTTGTATAAGGTTTTTTAGTAGCAAACATGAACTGGCCTTCTATTTTCTTTTTAGGTAAATCTCTTTTTCCTATTAAATATTGTACGTGTTCTGATCACCAAGCTGAAAGTTACTCACCAAGCAGAGTCCAATCTTTACATGAAAGCTGTGAGAGCTACCCTCATCTTGGTACCACTCCTTGGCATTGAGTTTGTGCTATTCCCATGGCGGCCTGAAGGAAGGGTTGCTGAGGAGGTGTATGACTATGTCATGCACATCCTGATGCACTATCAGGTAAGACGCTTCTGCCAATCAAGAGGGCACCTGACAACTTTTGTACATGAGTTTTGCATGTAGGTTTGGTTTTACTCTTCGTGGCTTATGTACCAAGTGGATTATAAATACACAAAGCCTTTTTGATTTGTGTGCCTCCTCTTGGGCTCTTTTCCTTCTGTTGGTTTGTCTTGTCCAACGTCGGTGTGATAGTGTTTGTTTTATTATATTTCGTTTTGTTATATTTTTAAAAATAAATGAATGAATGAGTGAAAACCTAGCCATGAGGATAAAGATTCACAATCGTCCTGTCATTCACATCTATGTGCTGGGAGTGTGAAAAACCAGTTTTCTTTCATGGAGTGACATTGGGTACATCAACCACTCCAGGACAGGCCTCATGTTCAGGAGTAGGTGGCCAACATATGATGGACTCACCAGGTGGTCTGGTGCGTGTGTGTGTGTGTGTGTGTGTGTGTGTGTGTGTGTGTGTGTGTGCACTTTTATTTGGTTACAGTTTAGTGGTTGTTTTTTGTTTGTTTGTTTTTCCTTTTTAGGTGTGGTTTTATTTTTTTTTTTCTGGTTTTGTTGTTGTACTGGGTATTTGTTTTTTGAGAAAGAACTTAAAGTTGGGTGGGTAGAGAAGGGGAGAGGATCTAGAATGACTTGGGGGAGGGGAAGAATATGATCAAAATGTTTTAAATATAAAAATTGTTTTAAAAAATAAAGGACATAAAAAATAATTCTGTCTTTTTTCTTTTTTTTTTTTAAACAGGGCCTTTTGGTATCTACAATTTTCTGCTTTTTTAATGGCGAGGTAAGCTTACTGATTTTACTACTTTTATAATTTATACAGTATTTGTTTTAAACAAGATGGGATATTATGAACTCCTTCTGTAACAACTATTTTTTTTTTTCCTTCAAGAGGGTTTTTCTGTGTAGCCTTGGCTGTCCTTGAACTTGCTCTGTGGACTAGGCTGGCCTCAAACTCAGAGATCTGCCTGTCTTTATCTCCTGGGGGCTGGGATTAAAGGCATGTGCCACTACCACTCAAGTCCAAAACAACTATTTCAAATAACAATTTTATCACAGAAAAAATAATGTAAAATTACTTTTTGTAGGCACAAACTTTCATCTCAAAACACAAATAATATTAGAGTTAAAAAGTAGGGAAAAGTTAGTTTTACTTCAAAATATTGCATTGACTAGCTAGTCAGTCCCTTGACCTACCGTTATAAAGTACTAAATCTGGATGTTGTCCTGGGGACAGTGCTGGACGATTTTTAACTTCACAGAGCATACATTGTCACAGGCTCAACTTTGTAATCTTTTGAAAGTTTTTTTTAAATCATAGATATAAAAAGATTGAAGAAAATTAACATTGTAGACTTATAGGGTTTTACCTGAGGACTTCCTACTTGAGAGGCTTCAGTTACTGGGTACATATTTCTTTCTTTTTTTAAATTTAGAAGCAATCTTATTTTACATATCAATCCCCTCTCCCATTTCTTCTCCTTCCTACCCTCTCATGTCTCCCATCGACCCCCCCAACCCACGACCCACCCACTCCCCAAGGACAGTGAGGTCTTCCACGGGGGGATCATCAAAGTCTGTCACATCATTCGGGGGAGGGCCTAGGCCCTCCTCTATGTATCTGGGCTGAAATAGTATCCCTTCATAGAGAATGGGCTCCTGAAGTTTGTTTGCACACTAGGGATAAATATTGGTTCCACTGTTAGAGGCCCCACAGACAGCCCAGGCCTCCTGACTGGCACCGGGTGCGTATCTCTATACATATGGATATTGTTACTGCTCAGTTGTTTGAGCATTATTGACTTTGCTTTTTATTTATTTCTGGTCTGCTTGGCCAGTTTTCATTTGGAGCATGCTAGCAAAGTTGAGCACAACACAGAAATCCAGACAGAAATCTGTGAAAAATGGGCGCTGGATAACTGAGAAACTCATCGGGAAACCTCAGATGGGGAACACATGGACCAGTTGGCATAATTTATGAGGATATTTCCTATAAAATAAATTATTGGAAATTACATATTTCTCACGAGAAACTATAAAGTACTTTTTCCTTGTCTAAGCAAACTGTTACTTTTTCCCCTTTGGATGTAATCAAACAAATTGTTTAATTAACACATATGCAATTGAATCTATAACCATTAAATTTTATTTACTTATTCATTTTTGTTTTTATGAGACAGGGTTTCTTCATGTAATTCTGGCTCTCCTGGAACTAGCTCTGTAGACCTGCCTCTGCCTCCCAAGTTCTGATATTAAAGGCATGCGCCACCACTACCTGGCCATTTTATTTATTTATAACACCGTGTATAACAGACAGAACAGTGCACTGTGAAATGTAGCTATTGAGTTGTAATTAGTTCTGCGACTCTCCTATGTTATCCACGAGAGTGACCATTTTTCTCTAGTCAATGACACTTGTAGACAGAGAATGCAAGGAAAAATAACTGAAAAATCTTTCGTTTTGACAGAGAAACTCATACAGCCTTTATTAAGTATGTATCTATGGCTATGCACTGACTCAGGCAATCCTGTAAGTTGCTGATGTTGGTTATAACAATTAAATATTCATGAGCACTATATGAACACATGCCCAAGAGCATGTACGAAATATCGAAGATGTGCTTTTTAATCTATAGACACAGAATAGTGTGATTTAAAATATTTAATTTATAGTCACTTGTAAAGTAGGCGAGTCAGTAGTGGAATAGGGTGGGAGGAGATGAAGAATGTACATAGTAGTAGCTTTTAAACTATGAAGATGCCTCTTTCTTCCTAGTAGTTATATTTTAGGAAAGATTTGGAACCAAGGAAAGTGTATTTGTCTTTATTAAATGGGAATAAAAGCAAGCTATTTATGCCAATGTTGAAAAGGTGAATGTAAACTGAGGAATGTAAAATTTTCATACAATGCCCCAGCCTCACCACATCCTTAGATTATTATCGCTTCATTGCTATGTTGGTCAAATAACTCATTGTTTCAATGAAAAATCATGTAGAAATGGGAACATTAGTCATGCTGCAATCTAAATTTCGAATTGGCGCTCTCCCTCTGAAATAGTGTCCAGGGAATATTGAAGTTAATGACTTGTACTCCTGTTGTCCTTTATCTTTATAAACAAAAGAGACACAGTACCTTGTTCTTCTGCCATGCCTTAAATTGAGAAAAAATTGGCACTGGAAAACTTTAATAATAAGAAAATCTTTGAACTAGGCTGTTGCCAGATCCCTCTGTTCATCACAACATCTGTAGTAACTGTCCTCTTTCTCTCTGCTTGGGAGACACAATCCCAGTTGGAGCATGATTCATCCCTCATCTTAAGAAATGCCCCAATCCCTCCCTTTTTGTCTCTTCTTGATTCTTTCCCACTCTTGTAACATGAAGAAATAGCTGCCAGATTCAGTTTGTGTGGTTCCAAGTATGTCATGTTTTTGTTAAAATCAGTTGCTTGGTTTTAGTTTCCTTCTTGCCCTTCACGTTAGGTCAAGTGGCCTAATATCTGCACTCGAACTTGATTCTCACTGCTGATTTTTAGCAAACATCTATCTTCCTCTCAGCATTTCTTGCTAGTTAACTGTAGTTTGACAAGTGGCCAGGCCACATTCAGCACCATTCCACTCAAATAAAAACATGTCCTGGTTACATAAACAAGGGACTATGGTCATGGGAAGGGCATATGAAACAACAATGCATTATCTATATTTTTGTCAACTGAAAAACAACAACAAAAATCATTGGGAAGTCTTAGTATCTGTTAAGAAAACTGGGTATTTTCTTTATAACCTTTATCATATTATTAAAAATTGACTTAGTTTAAGGAGTATTATTATTGACGCGTCTCGTTGCTAATGAGCATATACTATGCTAAGCGCATAAAGCTCATACACAAACTGCTGAAACCATATCTTTAATAGCACCCAGCCACACAGTTTTCATTTTTCCCATTTAAATGCACTGAATGTCTAATTTAACACCTGTTAAATAAGCATGATCTTATATTAGAGAAAGCAGTTAAAAATGTAACATGATTTTTAAAATGTTTATTTTATTTAATTAACATTGTAAAATTTTATTTTCATACCGACCAGTTTCCCCTCCCTCCTCTCCTACCATTCTCCCCCCCCCCCCGCCACTCCCATCTACCACCCCCTCCACATCCCCATCCACTCCAAAATGTAACATTCTTATTACATAACTTTGCAAAAATCCTGGTTCTTTATTAAATTAATTTTTTAAAAACTTTGGTAAATCATAACCCACACTTCAGGATATTGTCCTTTCATGATTTTTTTTTCTGGTGATTTAGACAATGAGAAGAAATAAGTTGATGATCATTATCAAAAATTCTTCAAGGACAAACATCTAAAAGATCAAATGCATTTTGACTGCTGGGATTTGGTTAGCTTTTCTTTTAGAACTATTAGTCCTAGGACCTCAAGATGGCTCAAGATGGGTGTCTCCTTTTTTCTTCCTTCCTTCCTTCCTTTTTCTTTCTTTCTTTCTTTCTTTCTTTCTTTCTTTCTTTCTTTCTTTCTTTCTTTCTTTCTTTCTTTCTTCTTTCCTTCCTTTCTTCCTTCCTTCCTTTCTTTCTTTTTTCTTTTTTTTTTCTGTTTTTTTTGAGACAGGGTTTCAATGAAGCTTTGGAGGCTGTCCTGAACTAGCTCTTGTAAACCAGGCTGGTCTCAAACTCACTCACAGAGATTCATCCACCTGCCTCTGCCTCCCAAGTGCTGGGATTAAAGGTGTAGGCCACCAATGCCTGGCTTGATCACATTTTTGAAAATATTGCATACATAAATTTTACTATTACTTTAATTTAAATATTTTATTTGTTGATTTAGAATTACTAAACCACAAGAGAAACAAATGCATTTTAGTTCAAGATAAATATATGTATTATCCTATAATTCTTTTATAGGATACAGTACTTACAGGAATATACATTAGCTTTTGTTACCAAATACAAGGGAGTGGTCCTGAAAGCCCATAAGTTGCTAAATTTCTTAATAATATATCATTTAACTGAGAATGTAAAATTTTACTTATATATAATTTGAATTACTGAGAAATTAAATGGACATGTCAATAGTTAATTTTGAATTATATTTAAGAGATGGATGGCTACATATTTGACAATTCCTCTTCTTTTAATACTAAAACAAGAAACAAGACAGAAAAACTTTATTTTCTTCTTAAGTCATAGCATATAAAACACTTGAAAGCATGCCAAAACTGCATCCCCAAAGCTGTACCCACAAAGCCAAAAGTACTGGTTGTAGAATGTTTGGAGTTTGGAGAGGGAACAAGAAAAGAAACAAGACAGACTTTATAAAATACTTAATATAGATTTTACATGAGAGCAGAAAGCTAACTATGTATTCTTAATATCCAAGGATGTTAAGAATACATGAATAGCTGGGAAATTTTTTAGATCCTTATGGAGAGGCATAAAAATCAGTCAAAAATCAAATAACATCTTCAGAAAACCTATTCATACAATGATCACTTAGGCAAACATATATTATGCCACTGGGATAGGGCAAATATTTCATGACCTAAAAATGGCCAGCCTTGAGGCCACACACACTTTTCAGACCTGATAGTATAAAAGTGATGGCTTCTGAGATGGAGCTGAATATTTTTATTTGTGTTTAATGATTCAGTATTAAAAAGGTATAAAAAAAGACTTTCTAGTGTTCTAAGTTCAATCAGAATCAGTGTCCTTATATCTGACACAACTAATCATAATCTCTAATATCAGCCAGGAAAAAAAGTCATTAAACTTCATGTTTGTTTTAAGAAAGAAAGATATAGGGGAAGGAGATGGAGTTAAGAGAACATGCTGCTCATGCAGAGGACCAGGTTCATGTCCCAGTATCCACATGATGGCTCAAAACATATGTGACTACAATTCTGGGCATCTAATACACTCTTCTGGCCTCGTTTGGTACCAGGCATGCATGCACACGATGCACTTACAAACATTCAGACAAAGTAATCATGCACATAAAGTAAGACCAATAAATCCTTAAAAATGTTTAGAAAAGGAAAGAGAGATAAAATATGCAAAAGTGGAGTAATAATATTCCTAAACATTTTTTTGCAATAACTTTTGTCCAATCTAATACATTACATTATTTTCGAAAGTAAGGTCTGTGAACTGCTACTTTCAAAAAGTAGCACAATTTTAGGATGCAATAATCATTCAATAAAAGCTACTGTTAGTGATGATGATAGCGTGATTCCTCATGTCCCTATATTCTTTTTGTTTGCTTCTTCCCCCAGTTCCTATATACTCTCAACACTTACACTCTCATTTCATTTAGATATTGATATAAAATCATATATACATATTATGTTGAATATGAAAGGTATAGATGAATTGTGTTTGACAAGAAAATGTATACTATATTTGGATTATTACAGCTTTAAAGAGAAGACGTAGAATAAAAATATTAAAGTTTCAATTAAATAAAAAGTACAAATATTGATTGCAATATGTTCCCTAATATGAAAGTGTTTTACTTAAAATTCATGTGTTGTATGTATATGTGTGGTACCGGGGACCGAATTTAGGGCATCACACGTGCTAAGCAAACAACTTACCAAGGAACTAAATCTCTCTTGCTTCTTTACTTTTTACTTTGACACAAGGTATCAGTAAAATGTTCAGGCTGGCTTGAGCTTATTCAGAACTAGCATTCAGGCAGGTTTTGACTTTGCAATCTTCCTGCCTCAGTTTCACGAGCAGCTAAAAGTATAGACCAGGACCACTTGGTCTTCCTTTCCAATTTAAAAAACAAACCCTTTCTGCAAAACATTTTTGCTGTGCTTCAAGTAGAACCTTTTCATCTCAACTAATGGGTTGTCCTTACTGTTTCTGTTTCTTGTTGATTGATAGGTTCAAGCAATTCTGAGAAGAAACTGGAACCAATATAAAATCCAGTTTGGAAATGGCTTTTCCCACTCTGATGCTCTCCGCAGTGCATCCTACACAGTGTCAACAATCAGTGATATCCCAGGATACAGTCACGACTGTCCCACTGAACACTTAAATGGAAAAAGCATCCAGGAGATTGAAAATGTCACCTTAAAGCCAGAGAAAATGTATGATCTAGTCATGTGAAAACAGAGAGAGCTCACCTGTTTTGTGCCACGTGAACATAGGATGTTATAACCAGAAGATTTAATAGCAAATGGATTTCTTGGATGCCACAAAAAATGCCCTCAAATGAAATGAGACGTGTGATGCTCAATGCTTAACCACCCTCTCTCTATGGTGGGGGGGGGGCTCAGCTGATAATGTTGGCCAGTAAATACTCCCACTGTGGCTGATTTCAAGTTACCAGCCTGATATCACTGAATGTGGAACTGGAAAAAAGATAAGCACAATCAGCTCTTGAAAGCTGACACGCTGGAACCCCCACAACCCTGCATGCTCTCACAAATGGATGACGACTGTGCACATTCACGCCCATACTGACCAGAGCTTTGCTATTCTCACCTGAGGAGACCTCACTCAGCCTTACAGACATGAAAAGAAATTTGGTTTTTGTTTGTTATGCAACTCTCTGTCCTGTTGTCATTTGGTGTCAGTGAATGGTTTGCCCAGAAAAGACTCCAACCCACTTTATAACTTCTCTAATGGGCTAGATGGAGTTCATTATCTCTGTCATTTCTTGATCTTTTCTTTAAGAAGAGCAGCTGAACAGAATTCCTATGGTTTCTCAGTTGCTGCTATACATGGTTGTATCCTGTATCCTGTATCTTGTAACCATTTTACACTTGGTGAGCAAACCCTACAATTTGCAATCCTGTTCTGAATCACTAGGGAGACATATTGGTAGAAGCTGCAAACACTTAGCCAGTTAAAGAGAAATCTTACCGCAGGCACAGGAGGAAATCGGTTTTCCTGAATCTGTAAATAGAAACTTTGGCCTTTCCATTTCTACTGTGTAGACAAGTGATCAATCATTTTACATGAAGGAAATCAATGAAGGATTTCTTTTTATCTTCTAAATCAGAGATAGATAGATAGAGATAGAGAGAGAGAGAGCGAGAGGGAGGATTGCGGTGCAAAAAAACCCTGTAAATACTCTGTCATTTTATTTTATTGTTTCAATTCAAAACACAACCTAGGTAAGTTTGAAAGCAAATAGATAATGCAGCATCATCTGCAGTTTATTATCTGATACTGTATCTGGGCTGATTTTATGGTAGAGTCTTGAATTCTATATTTGGTAAATATTTTAAGGACAACCAGATACTAGCATCAGAAGTTTGAGAACTAAGAACAAACCCAGAAATATCAGTGATAAGATATGAAATATTTATTTAAAAATTCAAAGCCATAATTTTACAAACATATTATCTTTGGTGTGCTGCCATATTTCTTCTTTGATTTTGATGATGATTTACTGAAATCAGAAATTTTTTAACAACTACAGCTAGTAAAGCTAGTCTGCTACACGTGTGAACTTTAATTTACTAAAATACAAGTTTACTGACTTTTACTAAATGAAGATAAATGGTTTTGAAAAAGACCCAGGAATTTTATCTATACAATATGTACTCTTTCAGTATTTCAGTAGACTACTACAGATGATAACACAAGCCAGGGAGAGCCTTGAACTTATCATTGAGGAGAAACTGTCAGGCATTTAGGTAATAATAATTAAGACAGAAGAAAGCCTTGTTCATGAGTAAAGTGACATCTTAATGGATTCAGTTTTTCTAATATTGCTTTGTTTTGGACTTTTTGCAGAACAAGATTGCCTTCAGCTAGTAAAAGTCTGTTTGGGGAAAGTCATATCTGCTTTTTGAGCATGTCAGTCAGGTTACAATGGGTGAAAGTAATGGTTTAGTCATTACTAATAGTGTGTTATGCTGCAATTGTTGTTTAAATTGTCAAGGGAAACAATTCAAATGATCAAGAACTGGCATATTAGATGATCTGATAGATATATTTGTAATTTGTCTATATAGGCAAAGGTGTTGCTAAGGTAGTTTCAATTTTGTGGATTTTATAGCAAGTCATCATTAAAAAAGAATGCAGATTGTTCCGAACTTTCATTTGCCAAAACTGTACAAAATTTCTTTTTACGACACTCAGATTTTAGCTATTAGATTCATATGCTTGCTGAAAGTGTTCATGTATTTCTGCATTCTTCCAAACTATCGAGTATTAACCATAAATGATAGCAGAGAATGCTGTTAGCAGAGAACATGTTTGAAAGCAGAGAACATCATTTCCAGCTTTATTATTCTTTTATCATGTTGAGTGTGGTTGAAATTTCTTTACTGCTAACATCACTGCAGTGTAATCCTCAGCCACACCAGTCTGAGATTCGTCAGTATTAGTTTTGTAATGATATTTTTGAAGCTAGACTTCTTTGAGAGTGAAGTGCCAATTAAAACTTTCTGTATTGCTTGTAGAAAAAAAAATCTGACAGTTTTGAAAGAAAACTTCCCTGGTGCCTAAAACATCATTTGGAGACTTTCTAGCATTTTAAAAGTTAGATCTGTTGTTTATCTACAATTATTTACTAAGTCATGGTGGACATTTTTAGAAGTGACTTTGTATTTTTTTTATTGACAAATCATCCATTCTGGAGTTTAGTTTTGTTCAAATATAACAAACTGTGTAGAGATTAGTAGTACTCGCAGTGTTGTTCTCACTGCTTAGATATTTTAATGTGAATCTATTTTAATTTCCTTTGTGTTTTAATTTGTTCACAGAAACATTATCTGTAAAACATACTCAAGATGTTCCATTTACCTAAGAGAACTTATGTTATAGCTACTTAAAAATCTCTATTTGGATTTTTATGTGAATATTAAAGTTGCAAGTTAACATCAATTTTCGCTTATCTTCACTGGAGTACAGAGTAATTGAACTTCTCACAAAATTCTTGCAGCAAGTGATGAAATACTTTGCAGAATAAATGATGATGTCTTTAGTCCTCTCTTTAAAGAGTTCAATCACCTAGTAAATGAATGTAATAAATGAATTAAAAAGATATAAATTTGTTTCCCATGCTAAAACTATAATATGTACAGATTCTCCTACTGTAAGACAATTTCTTCTCATATAGAGCATTTTCAGAGAACTTTTCCCCCTCTGCACCCATTTCAATGTGTTAGTTTGTGTCAAATACTAGAAATAATAAGAATAAAAGTATTTTAAAAAAGAAAACATGATCATAACCTCATACAAATAAAAACTTAAATGTGTCAAAGATTTTGTTTAACTCAATAACTAATGATGGAACCAGTAATATATCATAATTATAAAGGAGAGTCTAAAATACCATATATGATTGAGATTGTAAAAATACAAGTGAATATACAAAATATTGTGTTTAAGAATGTGAATTACCATGTATTTATTGATAAAAATAGGCAAAACAGTAAATACAATTAGACTACACACCTATAAGATATAGGCATCAAAATAATATACTAATATTGATATAGAGTTAAAAATAACATAAGGCTTACATAAGGGAGAAATGCTTACATTTAGCAAAATACTTCCCATAGTATTTTGAACTATTCAGTGGCAAAAGGTTAAAATATAATAGAGCCAACTAGGCAGATCACATACTGCTCAACCCAATTTGAAACTATTACCTCTGAAGGTAACCATTTGTAACACACAAATCTCTGAGTGTGATGCCAAATAACAAATGTTAATACAGACACAAAGTGAAGTTAACATTGTTACAGATGAGATTACATTATTACATTAGGAAACACATTTAAGTCTACCAACTGTTCCAAGCATATGCTATTCCAGAAGTGCGCTGGGAATATTATAGTATGAAATGGAATTCCTCTAGGCAGATTTTTACCATTTATATGCTATCTGACAATCTAATATGTTTCAGCTTACCTTTTAATTACACCCAAATTGTAGGTTTAATTTTAAAGTAAAATTTTAATTACACTCCCCGACATTCTTACCCACATTCCTGCTCCACCCCACCCTTGTGTTCTATCCTCTTTTCTGCTTTCATGTCACAAATGTGCTATTGTCCCCCTTCCTGGATACTTCTTTTTTTTTTTTTCTCTTCCAACATCCTTGTTAGTTTCTTGGTTATACCCACACTCACCCTTATTTATGAACACATATGTAGACATTAAAAGCTAATATTTGTGCATAAAACAGGGTACGTGGTTTTGTCTATGAAATTTAGTTACCCTCTCAATGTAATACTTTCTAGGCCCATCAGCCTCCCTTATTTCTAGGTTCAATCTCTTTTCATTATTTTGCTTTTCCTTATTGCAGAATAAAATTCAGTTGTACACATATATTACATATTCTTTATTCATTTATCTATTGGCAAACATCTAGGTGGTTCCATTTCCTTGCTGTTACAAATAATACCTTAAGAAACACGGATGCATGAGTACCTCTGTGATAAGATGTAGAGCCTTTTGGCTATGCATCAGGAGTGGTACAGCTGGCACACATGGGCAACCTGCATTTAATGTTTTGAGAATACTCCATACTGATTTTCACAATGCTACCATGTGCACTGCTACAACAGTAAGAATTCCTTGTAAGCATGAAAATCTTTGCACAATGCTAACTTTGTTTTGAACATATGAAAACTCTAGTTCAAACTACATGAATAAGTTTACAACACAGCTTACAGCAGATGCAGAAATTAAAAAAAGTTGTTGAATTAAATCTGGTTTCATCTCTCATAATTACAAAATTAAATGGTTTGTGTTCCAACTGGAGACCATTTCAAATATCCCTCAGTTGACCCAGGAACAACCCATCCCTTGGATCAAAATTAACACTAGTTTCCAAAAGTTTTGTAAACATTTACCTCAGCTCACAGCATGCAGGAGCAAAGGATGAAAATAGAACAAACAGCAAAGGCATAGTCACTTGTGACTCGTGTTGTCATGTTGCATGTGCACAACTTGTACCTGTGTGGTCCTGAGCCTCCAACTGTCGAGTGCCAAGAACATCATAAGCTGCATGTTTCTGGCTACACATCCAGGCTACAAAAGGAAAATATGCTCAATGAATAAAGGATTCATTGCATATCCTAGGAATCCAGAGATTCCTTTTTTTTTTATTTGCTTTACTTCATGATTTTCTATATGCATGTTATTATCATTATTGTTATTATTTTATTTTTGTTACAAAATACAATTCCTGATGATCCAGGTCTATATGCCCAGGTCATTTTTAGAATACAATTGTTTGTGTTCTGTGATTAACACATGCTCCCTAAATTCAGGCTAACCATATATTCTAGTTTAATAATTTAGATGTGTTTTCTTTTAGCCCTAGCATCAATCCTGGGTCAGCATTTGTAGTTCTACCATTAGATGCATGGTCAGAAAACTAGAGAGTGACCTTGGCTTTTGTTTCCGCACTTGCTGCTCTCAACATTGGGCTTGTTTTGGCTTGGTATTTCTTCCCATGATGAGAAGTGATCAGAATCAAGGAAATAGGTCTTCCTAGAGCTTAAGTCTGAACTTGTGAGCATATCCTAGACAACCAGACTCCAAATGCTCCAAACCAGTGGCCCTTGCTCATACAGATACGATGTGGAGTTTAAGCTGAATTTTCCTTTCTGGAGGTGGGTTGTACATCTTCTATGACTACTTAGTTTTAATGAATCACCTGAGAATGAACAAAGAGACATTCCAAAGGCTAGAAGATAGCTTATTCCTGAACTAGCATAATTATATACAAGTCTCCAAGGATTTTGAGCTTTCTAAGAATTTTAAATAGGGTGTTAACATGATTTTCAAAGGGGAAATATGAACTTACTGAATTACCTAGTAGCTTTATTTATATACTTAACATCTATCTAATATGTAGGCTTATATTTAGACTCTTGCCTGAGATATTTATTTGTTCTAAGGAAGAGCCTGAATGCATATGTTAGTTAATAGTACCTTGGTTTTCACAAAGCATATTTATTCCCATACTTACTTCTACTAATCCTTTCTTATGCCAGGTTGATAAGAACATTAAATAGTTAAATATTCTTTTACTTAATCCATAGGTTTTCCAGGCCTCTAATATGCATATTGCATTATATATTATATTCATTATAATAATATATGTTATAAACCTCACACATGTTATTTTCAATAGGTCAAAGATAATAATTCCTAGTGATAGTATCAAACCAGCTACTATTTTACTATTTTATCATTCTACTGTTCAAATATTACACTTGTGAATCTGGGCAAAGTCTCTAATTACGTGTGACTTGTTAAGTAAAATTGCAAGAAAGTCCATGCAGAAATCACAAGCTTCTTCCACGGTTGCATTTTAAAGTCTAGCTGTGCTGCTTTTTGAAAGGTCATTTCAGACACTTTTAAGCTTTATGTTTAACATCAAAATTTATTTGTCCTTCTTTTTTTTTATTACCCAGAAGAAGATTTGCCTTACCCAAAGTATAGTGATCCTTCACTCTCCTATTCGATAGCTAGGCAAAACCTTCCCTCTGCCCTTGTCCTACTCTTCAGAGGTGGGTATCACATATGACTTACAAAAGCAGATGTAAAACTCAATTCCTCTCCTTCTTTCTCCTATAATAATGCACCTAGGTTTGTTACAAACTTGTCCATCACATATCTGCCTCCTGAGGCAAACACTTATGGGCAGCTCTCAGCATGCTATGCAACATAAACAAAGAGTTGATTCCTGCTAGAACTGATTTTGCAGAAACTCAACAGGTGCCCCTGAAGTCAGTGTCCCTGAAGAACAGTCTGGTTGCTGTTCACCTGATCATGGTTGGTTTCTGGTTCCTTTACAGCTATGTCATCTTAAAATGCTAGTTCTCCTTTCTTGTATCCTCACCATTCAGTCCCTTGTATTACTTTCTTTCTTGGCTTATACAGCCTGTTCCACGTGATGAGAGCGTCACACATGGTAGGTACACTAATAAGCAGCTGTTTTATTTTTCTCATCTAACAAAACTCTATCTGAAGCTGTAAAGGAAATACAGTCCTTAATTGGTAACTAATAGTGAGATTTTGAAAGTTTTAGTTCATGTTACACGGTAACCAAATCATTAAGACTAGCTAGTGCCCACTTTAGGTTCTAATCAGTGCATATAGGAGACAAGATAGAATAAAATATAATAAAGCACTTTAAAGGAGTTCTTACTGCCCCTTAATAACTAGAGTTTGAAGAAAAGTATCTGAAGAACAAAAAGTCCCGGAAGAATAAAAATATAGTTTTAAAGTAGCTTCCGAAAGAAGGAATTGACAAAAGGGGGAGGGGGAATTGCTACTGTACAACGCCACAAAGTATCACACATCCTTTTCCTCAGTCTATTGTCTCTTTGTTTTCGAATTGAAAGTAGTTCATCCCTTTCTACTCTGTTATTTCCTGTTGGAAGAGTCTGTCCACAGTAGCTGAATTGAAAGAAACCCTTTTGTGTCCCTTTCATTCATCTGATACCACCATTGAGCTATCACACATGGCAGCAGGCTCTGCTTGGCTCCTTGCCTTTTGGAGCCATAGCCAGCAAGGCCAGCACATAGAACCAGGGTGGAAGTGATGACCCTGAACTGTCCTCTGACCTTGACTTGTTTTTGTCATCTTCAACTGTCCATTTCCTCAAATGGGGGTTGGTTGCAATAACAAAAAGGAATGCTCTGAAATATGCCATTTCTGAGAGGTTTTAAGGAATTCAAAGGTGTTGACGAATGCATAAATCAACAAGCAAAGCTTTGCAAAGCACGTACAAAGAGATTTGGAACTAGGGGGAATAAGACTTTGAATGCAGAAGCAGGAAACTGAAGGACTGCTGGTGATTTCCAATGAAGTGCTTAATCAGCTGTGGTGTAACTATTGTAGCTGCCCCACAGTGAGGTAGGTGTAGATTCTACACCTTCCAGAAAACACTTGATTGACATCCTTTCTCTTTTATTGCATCATAGCAAACCACATTTATCACATTGCAAGGGAAGCATCTTTTACATGGATTGATAACTATGTTTCTTGAGAGGATATCTTTACCCCTTAGGAACTAATAGATAGAAACCACAGTCCATGAACTTGAATGCAAAGAAAACTTACACCATTCTTTTCCTTAACTGGCTAAATTGTAAGATTTCTTCCCACTGAATATAGTCACAAACTAATCAACTACAGATGTATCAGTACTGGTTAATTTATCATTTGTACAAATCACAGATGTAGTGTTGTCAGAGTCATCACAGATATCTATCTAGAAAAACTTTTGACCATCGGCATTTCAAAACAATGGCGGTCATTGAAGTGGTTCACGTAACTGTGTTACAAAGGAGCAGGGGTGGTGCTGTATCACAAATTTGTTATTAATATTTCAATATAACTTGTTTCCTATTTTGGTCATATAAAAATGTGATCCTGACAAAAGTGCCTGGGCTTCACCATACTGCCAGAGAAGAGGGATCAAGACAACGAAACAATGAAGAGCCTAGTTCAGAAAAGCAATGGATGGCTAGCAGAGCCTTAGGAAACCAACTGCTGATTTTGTCAGTCTAGGTGAACCTGAGATCTTGTAGTAGAAAGTTCTCAGGTGCCACTAGTGTACTTGATCCAGGTACATCTTAAATGTTATTGCAACAGCATTGCTCAAAAGAATAAGCAGTTCTTACCATCAAGGCCTGGAGTGGTTTAATTGTTATTGTCCTGTTAATAAGAGTTAATGTGGCAAGATTTGGAGATCATGCCTATACAAGAATGCTAAAATTGCTTACATTTTCTAAAGAGGACAATATATTTGCAGAGAGGCCCATGCTTTGAAAGGCTGGTCTCTTCTCATGTTGACAATAATATAGAGATAGTAGCAAATTTATCAAGAATAAACATATTTTACATCAATCCAAGAGAGAAATATAGAAGGAGTTAGGATACCACATTGAAGGATTCAATCCAGAGTAAATCAGTTATTGTCTCTGGTGTACTGTGCATGTGAAGTCTCACTTGGGATTGATGGGTGATCCATTATGATATCAGAGATCCATTCTATTTCTCTTGTCCTTATCTGGGATGCTAGAAATCCAAGATAGAAAAATATTGAGTTCCATTAAGTACATATTAGTGTACTCTGATGAACAATGAACTTATCTTTACATCTATACTCAATTTAAATTCTAAGCTTGTTTTCCCACTCATAATTCAGTTAGTTCTGCTTCAAATTAGATTAGTCTTTCTTTGCCTCTTGGGCAAAGAAAGTGTATAAGACTATCACGTGGTGATAAACTCTTGTCTTACAGTCTTTCTTCTCTCCAGTGACTGGATTTTATATTATTATTAGCTCATGAATTATGGTTCTGAATGTTAATAGATTAAATTATAAAATTATCAATATTTCCTAGGAAAAAGGAAGAAACAAAACATGAAGATAAAAGTAAAATAATTAGTGCAATATGGAATTACTATATATGATATTCTCTACTTAAGTTCTAGAAGTTCATATCCTGCTGAGAATTCTAGCATCATTCCATTTTTGTGAATCAATGTGATATATATACATATACATATATATGCATATATATATGCCATTTAAGCTTAGCTACATAATAAATAAAGAAGAAGCCAAGTGTGGTGGTGTAGGTCTACAACCCAAGCACTCTGGAGGTCCACAAGTCCACTACCAAGGTAGTGTAATACCACATTTCAAAAGGGGAATATTTGACTGAATATGGAGAGCCCTAAAATAAGAAAATTATGAGAAGAAAGCATAGACATATAGTAGATGAAAGGAAATTTGAATACTTAAAAATATTCTCAAGACACTGGGCAGTTGCTGGAGCAGCGGTTCTCAACCTTCCTAATGCTGTGTCCCTTTAATACAGTTCCTCATGTTGTGGTGACCCCCTCCCATTATAAAATTATTTTTGTTGCTACTTCATAACTAATTTTACTATTGTTATGAACCATAATGTAAATACCCATGTTTTCTGAAGTCTTAAGTGACCCCTGAGAAAAGGTCGTTTGATCCTCAAAGGGGTTCCAACCCACAGGTTGAGAACCACTGTGCTGGAAGTCAGGGCATAGTTATATTGCTAACTATACAGAAAAAGCAACAATCAAAACAGATTTAGAAAACAGTTAAATTCTGCCAAATTTAACTACGGACATTTAGAATTTGAGAAACTTGAATATAAAACCACTTTGATTTCTCAAAGGATAATGCCATCTCACTGTTAAGTCCGTTATTTGATTTGCTTATGCATTTCTTAGGCAATAAAAGCATAGTAGGGAATAACTGAAGCACAGCTCGGTCCAATGCTAAACTATGAAATGATGTTTTAGTTTTCCTTGTGTCAAAATAAACAAAATTCTTTTTATTGACAACCAAGCTCTCGAAGATACTCCAAGATTTATTCTAGTACAGAAAAAAGAAAGAAAGAAAGAAACTACTTTTTTTTTCATAAACCCATGGGAGGATATCAGATAATAAATGGCAAATGATAACACATAATCACTTCATTCCTTTGATATTGTTCTATTTCACATGAAAGGCCAGAAAAGGAGAGTATAGCTCTGAAATCAACATTACGAGTGACTTGTTTAGTTACCTAATATTTCCCCCCAATTTCCTGTCCTTTCAGTTTTGGATAAAAGAAATCTCAGAAATCAGGAATGGGAAAAGTCTTCATCCATCCATTGAAGTGGTAGATATACCAATGTAGTGAGATATTCACCTTGTCCGCGCCTGTGGCTTAGACCACGCCCATTGGGGGTGGGGACAGGGCTAGACGTGACCTGGGGGAAAAGGCTGAGGAAGGGTTGGAGCCCCTCGCTTGCTGGAGGACGCTGGAAGGCTTAGGATCCTGTGGAACCCGCGAGTTCATCTGCCTATGTTGTGAGTTATTTCTCCCTGAATAAACATCTATTCGGCCTAATTGTTTATCCTGATCCTTATTAAACCACAATATACCAAGTTTTAACAAAGCTGATAAAAATCAAGGACAACCCTGTAAGAATCACAGGTTTGCATGGTACAGACCTCTGTACGAAGTGACAGGTTCAAAGTAATGGGTTCTGGAAGCAAGCCTATACTGTAGGATTTTTTGGGAATCAATTGCTTACCTGGGTGCCTGGTAGCAACGGGAAACATAAAATACAAAGGACAACAAGAAGGGACTGGATGTTTTCAGAAGATGAAGGCTGAATCATGCTGTGTCCAGTCGTGCAGGATTCTGAGTAGGAAAGTCGAGCAGGCTCATGGACACGGAGAAACAATGTTCCAAATGATGAATTTGACAGAATTGAACTGAGGCAGTGGAAAAGGGGATAGGTCAAACTGAGACATGTGTTGAGGGCAGAGGTTTATTTAAGGCCGAATTTTAGGAACCCTGTTTTTCACTCCTTTTTCCTTACGGCAATCAATGGTATACTTACTAAACACTGAAAAAGGAGAGGGGCAGAATGGAGAGTACCATTTGGAAAGAAAGAGGTCTAGTTAGATGTATTTAAAAAAGATAATGTCGGGATGTCAGCTCAATTATCCAAATTTCTCTGTGTCTCTGTTTGTTGTCTCTTCCCCTCTAACCTCCCCACTTTTCTTCCTCTCTCCTTCTTTTTGTTCTTTTTTTTTTTTTTAAACTTATCAACCTCACTACTTTTTACTTATTCAATGAAATTTTGGTAGATGAGGCCATTGCACTGTGAGACTCCCAGAAGTTTTTGGAGACAGGTAATCTAGGGTGTAGTATTGGAGGAATTTGCAAACGTGGTCACAGATATGTGGTAAATAACTTGAATTCGAGGACAGTTGAGAGTAAAAACCCAGAAAAGTTGGCAGAAAACAGTGATCTATGAAGTAGAAGCAGAAATAAATGCAATGAGGTTTTAGGAAGCAAGCTGAAGAGTTTAATGTCATGTTGTTAAACCTTGCAAGCCTGCAGATGCTAAGAAACAAGAGAAGGTTGGTAACATTGGTAGGAGCTGTAGAAGTGCAAGACTGGAATGGGTCTATTCATTTAGTCCCTCATATGTATTACAAAAGGTGTGATTGGCTGTGTTCTTTGCATACAATACAAACAGTGCAATGCATACTATCATCTATGTCATATTGAAGGAAGACTACATCTATTCAACAGTTTTGCCAGCAAATATATTATGTGTAGACTATGCTGATCATACTAAGGGTTTATTTTACAATCTTCTAAGAATTGTATTTCTATCAAATATGCATTTCATTATTTGGCATGTATCCCTTTCTGCCCCACATCCTCATGTAATAAATAAAAGACATATACCAATTGGTTCTTCATCAAAACACTAAGTATTCATATTTGAAGTAAACCACTGAAAAATTTCCCCAATCATTTCTGGTTTGTTTCCTACAATCATATAAACTATCAACAACCACACATTATTACTTAAAACTTTTGGCTACAATAGGAATTGAGTAAATTGACCATTAAAACTTTCAAGTTAGAAACACAAACATTCATCACATATTTTAACCAGCAGTTTTTAAAATTAAACCTCATATCTAGTTACAATCAATACAAATACAAGAATCCATCTAGCTACAATATATTATTTTTTCCAGTTAAAGTCATGAGACTTTCAGACATTCAATATAATTTCTTTTAAATTGCAGATAAGTAAAATGGAATTACAACTCTGCCTTTAATAGTCAGGAATTAATTATAACAAATTCGTATCTAATAAGTAGCTAAGAAAGAGATTTGTATGTATACTTCTGATATAGTTTTAATGGACCTAAAATTGAGACTAGCTTCACTGGTGTCCTCTGCTAGACACTATAAATACATAGATTAATTGAACCCAAAATCTTGATGGATGGTTCATGCTGCAGTGTTCAAGACAGAATGTCCTGGTCATTATTGAAAGAACCAGTGATAAAAAAGTAGAAGAAGCCCTAATGATTTATTATTACTGACTAAATGATGAGAAAACAAATGAATTGAAACTCAACATCTTAAGCAAATTCGCTAAGGTGGAAAACTTCACAACCAAAATTTTTTGCAACCTTTTAATTTTCTAATGAAATATATTTTAAATAATAAATCTATAAATTTACTTAGGTAGGCATAATTTACACATTTCTGGTGCTATTTCTTCCCAAGAATCTGTTTTATCTTCTAGATTTTTTCTTAATAGTTTTGTTTTCATAGGCATTGTGTTTACTTCTTTAGATTTTCATTTCTAGCCAGTGGAGCACTCTTTGCTCTTATATTTGTACTCATTTCTTTTTCTTTTTCACAGGTAATACAATTACAACATTCTTCCATTCCCTTTCCTCCCTTCAAACTCTCCCATACACACCTCTCTGCTCTAGTTCAAATTAATGGCCTCTTGTTTCATTATGTGTTACTGTATGCATGTATGTATATGTATATACATATATGTTCTTAACTGTAACTGGCTCAGTCTGTGTAATGTTACTTGTATGTATGTTTTCAGGGATGAGCGTTTGGTATAGAATAATCACTGATGTGTTCTTTCCTGGTTAAGGTGATTTCTTCCACACTTAGTATTCCTTAATTGTCTGTAGATTTTTGTTTAGGGTTAAGACCTCATGGGTTTTATCCCTTCCATGTTGACATGTCTGTTGGTATCATCCTTGTTTAGCTTCTGTTTAGATTTAGATTAGATCATGTTGGTGAGATTTTATTGAGTAGTTTCTGACATTTGTAGAAGACAAAGTCTCATAGCGAATTCCTTGATCTTCTGTATCCTACATTTTTTCCACCCCACCTTCCATAATGCTCCTGGAGCTTTAGGTGGCAGGAATGTTTTGTCAAGTTATCCACTGAGTTTGGGCTCCAACAGTGATACTCAGCTATGATGGACAATGAATAACAACAACAACAACCAGCATGGCACAATAACACCAAGGGTACAGTAGTGCCACACATACCTTGGGGGCAATCAAAAGCTCTCTAGTTGGATTTAAGACCCACTCAACAAGATGGAAAGCATACTTGGTACTGGCACTCTAGATAACTACTCAGTGCCAGTGAAGTCATGGATACTGGGAGAGAACCTATAACCACTGCTTTTACTATGATGGCTACTCTTGGTTGTCAACTTGACTATGCTTGGAATTAACTAAAATCCAAATGGGTGGGCACAACTATGAGGGAGTTTTCTTAATTGAATCATTTGATGTGGGAAGACTCCTTTCTAATCTGTATTTTTGGGGTGGGAAGATATACCTCAACACCAGATCTTTTGAGATAGGAAGATCCACCTTTAATCTGTATCACATTTTCTGCTGGTAGCCTATATAAAGGGCATGGAAGAAGGAAGCTTGCTTGGTCTTTGAAGTGGGAAAGTACATTTTTAATTCAGATCTTTTGAGGTGGGAAGATACACCTTTAATCTGAATCACACCTGCCGGTGGCCTCTATAAAAGAAATGGAAGAAGGAAACTTCCTCTTTACCTGCTTGCTCTCACTCTCCCTAGCAGGCCCATTCCTTCACTGGCATTAGCCGCTAGTTCTTCAAGATTTCAGCATATACTGGAGTAGCTGAGCCATCCAACCTTATTGTAGAGAGCTGCGAAGTGCCGTGCCTTAAAGATGGCGCTGGCTTCCACCTTCCACCTTCCCGATGGTGAGCGCTCTCTGGCGTAAACAAGTCCTTATTTGGTTAAGTCTGTTCAGCCTGTTTGCTTCTGCATAGGAGCAGCCTATCTTCAGGGTCCACGTAGCTCACTGGGGTTGGTCAACACAAGGGGATTTAAGCCTGTGCGGGCGTTCCCCCGGGGTCAGAAGAAGCTTGTTTAAGGATCCTGAATAAACTTCATGAGGAAGATCTTCCCGGAGTTGTGTCTTCCTTGCTGGTCGAGGACAGTCGCAACACCTTATGGACTGAACAACTACTGTACCTTCACTGTTAGACAGCCATTGTTGGACTAGCTGGACCACAGACTCTCTCTGTCTCTGTCTCTATGTCTCTCTCTCTCTCTCTCTCTCTCTCTCTCTCTCTCTCTCTCTTTCTCAGTTTTGTTCTTTGAGAGAGAGAGTCCTGATTAATACAGATTTTGGTACCAGAGTAGAAGTGGTTCTAGAGCAACAGAAGTATGAAGATGATTTTTTTAAGTGTCTGGAATAGGTTTTCCAATTAGCCAACACCTACAGTTATTGAAGCCTCACCTGGAAACTCAGATTGTACTGAGAATCTATGGTGTACCCTATGTTGCAAAATCAAAATGCATTTGATTATCCTGAGCCATCAGTTGTGATCAGTTGTAAGGGCAATGGATTTGGTGACTCTGTATATAAAACTTTGACAATTTGTGCAAACATGAACTCAGTAATAAAATTGAGTGGCTCCAGATGTACATGGGCAGTCTAAAGATTTCTAAGTGTATCTTGGAATAGAATCTTCTCTCCAAAGAAAGCTCAACTGAGGAAAATCAAACCAAAACCCTCATTATAAGACCAGCTGAATTACAGCAAAAAGTCAAGTCCCAACGTCAGTGGTTAAAGTAAGGGCACTAATGGGTAGAGCTAGGATTCGGTAACTTAGGGTGGGGGTATGTGGAAGGATCCTGTTGTAGCTTAGAGCTTTGAAACCTCAGATTCTCAGGGATTTATACACCAAAAAAAAAAACAAAACAAAAACAAAAAAAAAACAAAACAGTCTCTCCACTCTCAGAAGATATACCTACCCCCATCCCCTGAAATATTGCCTTTTCTACTTTTGATTGAAGATATTCATCTGTCGTCTATTAAATCTGTTGTGATTCATCTCTGAAGGAGAAACATTGTCAAATTCCAGTTAAAGTAGGGACCTATGGAAGTCAGACAATTAATGGAGTTTTGGCTGAAGTCTGACTGACAGTAGGTCCTGTGATTTATATGCACGCACACATATATGTGTGCATAATTTTCACATAAGTTTTGTGACTTGTGTAGTGAGGGCTATTATGGTTGGAAAAGCTAAATGATAACTCTTAAAAGTTGCCTTTGCCAAGGAAAATAGTGACTAAAAAAACAGTATCACATCCCCGGAAGAAGTGGAGAAATTAGTGCCACCATCAAGGACTTGGATGATACATGGGTGGTGAATCCTACCACATCTCCTTTATTATTATTATTATTATTATTTAACAGGTTCATCTTTTTACTGGACATGTTAACAAAAGTGGTTTAGTCAAAAAGACCAAAGCTTGTGTTTCTCACCATGCTGAAGCAGCTTGTGTGACAGAAAGATGGAATGGCCTTTTGGCACAGTTACAGTACCAATTAAGTGGCAGCAGCCTGGTGGGCTGGGGCAGGGTTCTCCAGAAGGTTGTCTAAGCTTTGAATCAGCATCCAATGTATGGTACAGTTTCTCCCATAGCCAGGATCCATGAGTCCAGCATTCAAGGAGTTCCACTCATTATAAACCCTAAACATCTATTAGGAAAAAATTTTTGCTTCCTGGTCCCTTGACCTTAAGTTCCACTGGCCTAGAAGTTTTGGTTCCAGAGATGGGGGTGGTGTGGGAGCTCGAGATAGGAGACACAGCAACCATTCCATTGAACTGCAGCTCAGACTTTCCCCTGGTTGATGGGATTTTGATAACATTAAACCAGCAGGCTAAGAAAGGAATATCAGTGTTAGGAGGGGTGATTGATCCAGATTACTGACGGGAAACTGGATTGCTTCTCCATAATGGGGGTGAGGAAGGTTATGTCTAGAGAGCAGAAGATCCTTTAGGGCATCTCTTGGTGCTGCCATGTCCTGAAATTAAAGTCAATGGGAAACTAAAACCTAATCCAGCAGGATGACTAAGGGTATGGGCCTGTCAGGAATGAAGGTATGGGTCTCTCCTCCAGGAAAGGGTGCTGAGGTGGAGGAAATGCAGAATGGGGAGTAGAGAAAGGTAGTTGTAAACTCTTTCTGATTCAATAGGCTCTGATTCACACATATAATTTGGGTAATGATCAATTCAGACCAATTAGTAATTATCAGTTTAATCTTTATTTCTTTCTGGTGAGTACATTCAACATGTTTTCTTCTAGCTGTTTTGGTATGTACAATGCATTTTCGCTTACTGTGAGGTAGTAAAATACCAGACCTCATTTCTTTTGCTAACTTCAACCTTAGACCCATTGACCAAACATATCTCAATCAGGCTATTTTTTATTTACATGATCTTTCTGCTGAGTTTTGTATGGCCTAAAATTGTAATTTGTATTTTGTTTATATGCTGCATTTACTACTGAAAAAAAAATAAGCTTAAAATTATATAATATGTTTATATGGGTATACATTCACAAACACACATACTCGTAAACACATTCACATATTCATCCCTTCCTGTAGGATACTAGACAGAGAGAAATATTGTGTTTCAAAAACATGAAGAAATTATGTATCAAATTCGCCCTTGTCATGATCTTATTTTCACAAATCACTGGAAGCAGTAATAGTCAAATCAAATACAATAAACTCTTACATGCAAATATTTTGAAGGTGAAGCTTCTTAATGGAGCCCATGTACCAGGGTTTTGTAAGTTTATTTAATAAATTAATTGCAGCTCCTTTCTACTGAAGTCACTTCCTGATAAACAGCCAACACGAAAGAATAAATAAATATAAGGCAGTTTTTGACTTCCAGGCTTCTTGGATAGTCACAATTGGCATGTTGTTATGTTGGCTTGGTGACAATAGTTATAATTACCTTTTACTAAGTGTGTGAACTCAGTCCAACTTTGAACGTCACAAGTTTGTAGTTTTGTTAGAGTAAAAATTAAGATCAGCATTGAAGATGGAGCCAAGAGCAAATACATTTTCCTACCCCTCCCCTCCCTCAGTTTCTTGTTTCATCAAATTGGAATTCTTCCCAATGTTAAAGAAATCACAGAATGAATCGCACTTTCCCAGCCACTGTTTGTCCAACAAGTTAAACAAACACATCTGTAGCTAGAAAATATCTTTCCTTGTGTATATGCGGTATTTCTTGTGTACTAAAATAGTGTGATGTTGTGTGTGAACACTATGATGTTTGTATTGTTATAAATCTACATACACAAGCTAGTTTAGCAGTTTCTGAGACACGTTTAAATAATGTGATAATGGCTTTGTGCTTTGAATTAGAATTTTCCAAAAATTAAAATTTATATTTATATCACCTTACTTCAAAAAATATTAATTCAAGTATATAAATTGAACTACATTATATGACACTGCTGGTGCAAAAGGCTAACAATCTAAATAATTCTTCAAATTATTGAATTTATAAGGACTGTCATCAAAAGGGGGACTGATGATGAAAAAGATGAGGGAGAAGCTGAGAAATTTGAGGCTCTCAACAACGGATTTCAAATTTCAAATACACGAGAATCTGGAGATTGAGTGGAGCAGGTTTTTGTTTCAGTCGATGGGTGGAAAAAAAAAAGCCACTTGGATAATGTGACTAATACTCTCACCAGGGACTCGGCTACAATAGGACAGATAAGAGAAGACAAATGAAATCAATTTTCCTTCATGAAGATATTTTGCAAGACTTTGATTATGAAAAGACTGAGAAAGGGAGGCAATGAGAAAGAATAGAGTTTCATGCCCAAGGGCCTGGAAAGAAGATGGTTGAAGTCATACAAAGAAAGGGACAGTCAGAGAACATTTAAAGGAAAACAGATGGTTGAAGTTTGAGCATCGATAACAGTTACAAAAGAGGATTTATTAATCTTGCTTTAAAGTAATACATACGTGTGTATATATATATAAATATGTATATATTTACAGTGCACCTTGTGTCATCAATGTTTTTATGATCACGTGTCTGCATATGATTTGACCTGGAAGAGTAGTGACAATTTAAGAGCAAGAATAGAAAATGAAGTCAAAACAATATCAAATATATTATTTAACAGCTAGGACCAGATGGATATCTGTTAATGCCCCCATTAGTGTTACTTATAGTCTAGATAGAATATTAAGTTCTAAAAGCGTATTTTCTGCTCTTCATAACACAATTTTAGATAAGTATAATGCTTCCATCTTGCAAATTAGAAAATTGAGATTCACAGAACTTTTGCGACTTACCCAAGTTCATGACACTAGGAAAAAGCAGAGTTAGTGCTTGTCTCAGATGGGACCCAGTAGAGCCATTAAGATGGTCTCTTCAATAAAAGCTGATGAACTGCTCTGCTCTAGTGGTAAATTAGAATTACTTTTTAATTTACACTTAAAATAATCTTAATTAAAATCATTTCCATCACTTTATCCTGCCCTTCCCTCCTTCCAACTCATCTCATATACTCTCGCTTTCTTTCAAATTGATGGCCTCTTTTACTTCAATTCTATTGTCAAGCCCACGTGTGTGTGTGTGTGTGTGTGTGTGTGTGTGTGTGTGTGTGTGTGTGTGTGTGTGATGTCATTTGGGTTGACAATTCTCCCCCAAAGATCCATAAACTACTTAACAAAAATCCCAGTAGCTGGCATGAAAAACTACCATTCTAATGGTTGGTTATGATAGACTCCCAAAACAATATAGGTAATTGCTGATGCCTTTAGTTTCCTTTTAGAGGTTGAAAGTAAGTTCCTATTGCTTAAGACATTGCACACTTTGGATATAGGACTCAGGCGATTCAAGCTGTATTTAACAAAATAGCCTCATTCCTTTGCTCTAGCTTCCATAGTACTAGAAGATGTAGACAAAGCTGCCAAGGGAGGAAAACAGTCAATAGTTCTGTAAAGCTGTTATGTCTATGAACCACACAATGGCCAGCATTGCAACATACCCCAAAATATGCAATAATGGTGCTTACATTGGTGATGCCCCAAAATTGTTTAATTTAATAGAAGTCCCACTCAACAGTAGGGAAATAATGCCTGGTACTAGAAACCTAGTCTATTACCTGGGGCTAGTGAGGCCATGGGTCTTAGAAAAGAACCTACTACCACCACTTTACAAGGCTGGCAAAATTCCTAAGTGCATTCTAAACACTGGAATTTCTTGGCAACTCATATCCTAGTACTATGTTGGGTTAAAAATTAAAATAAGTTTATTATTATTTATGAATAACAATTAATTAGTAAATTCTACAAATAAAATGATAATGTTTAGTGTACAGCTACCATGTACTTCCCTAAACAATTTTATTATGGCTTCTCTGAGGATACATTCATGATAGGCCTTGTCTTTGTATTTGCTAGAATTTCAGAATTTGGAGTTAGATACAATTTCCATATATATATTATGTTCAGATATAGTAACATGGTAATTATAATAGCTGCTATTATGAGTGGTACATCTATATACCAGGACTATTGTAAATACTTTTTATTTTTTAACTCTACTCATAATCACAATGACATCATGAAAACAGTGTAATATTATGATTATTTTATTAATAATTAAGACAGTGTAGTTAGGCAGCTTTCACAGTTGTTTGCATTAAGAAAAATGATATAGAATGCAACATGACAGTATTGCATTTCTGCACTCTGTGCAATTAGACCTTCTGATATTGAACAATTCAAAACTTGAGCTATTGTTCCGATCATGGTTTTAGTAGCCTATCTAGATGTAGGCTAGAAAAATGTTCAACATGTAAAACAAATCAGAAATTATAAAAAAAATAAGAAGTCACATTTTACTTTACAAAACTTGACAGGCATTTATATACTTAGATTGAATGTGACTGTAGTCTTATATTTACAATTTATGATTTTGGGGGAATAAAGGAAAATAAGAGCATCAGAAAACAATGAGCAGTTATATTAAACACACAGATAACAATATTTTCTAGAATTTTAGTCTGAGTTGAATCGTTTTATTATGCTTTTATTTTTCTAAGACAGCCTGCCATGTTGCCTAGCTTGATCTAGAACTTCAAGTTCAATAGATCCTCTAGTCTGAATTCTTATCTAGGTAGAACTATATACAGTCTCATTCCATTACAGCCAGGGATATTTTCACATCCAGCACTGAAGTCCTAAGAAACCAAAAGAATGTCTAATTTTAGATATTTGAAGTGTGACCCAACCTAAGTATGAATATCATACAAATACAAAAGGAAGCGAAGGCAATCTCCACTTCCCTGTTATCATGTCAAGAAAATTAGAATATAATGAATCATTCTTGAATTTTAAAAAATATTCTAAAGGTGATGAGGTATGGTTTATACTTCATTATAATCAGTTTTTATAAGTTTTAGTTCATTGATGTACATTCCTTATAATAACTTATAAAATTTTGAATTTATCACTTTATGGATGCATAAGTAACCACATTAAGAAATTTTGCTGGTTCCCCAGTTTTATGACTAGGGTCTGTATGCTCTCACTTGGTCAAGTCTGCTATTTCTGTGGGTTTCTCCAGTATGGTCTTGACCCCTTTGCTCATCACTCCTCCCTCTCTACAACTGGATTCCAGGATTACAGCTCAGTGCTTAGCTGTGGATACATGGAGGAGGGCCTAGGCCCTCCCTAAATGATGTGCCAGACTTTGATGATCCCCTATGGAAGGCATTAACCTCCTTGCGGGTTGAATGAGGGGATCAGTGGGGGTTATGGAATGATGAGAAGGAGAGAGAACTGGGATTGATATGAAAAATATGGTTGTTTCTAAACTAAATAATAAAAAAAGAAAATTTGCAATTCTTACAAAGTTGCTTGCATAAACAGATACTGGTAGAATAAAATCATGACGGACAGAATTTGGATTTTTGCCCATAGTTAATAGAGTACAAGTAAGTATTAGACAAAACATCACATGGGAATCTGTTCAACTTTCCCAAGTTCAGTGTTACTGGCAAGTTCTATTCCTATCATTACTTCATAGACTCAATATTAAAGTTCTTCCATTTTTTTTTCAGTTACTAAAGTACACTGAAGTGTTCTGCTAGGTCAGGAGAGATGGCTCAATGGTTAAGAGCACTGGCTGTTCTTCCAGGGGGTCTAAAATCCATTCCCAGCACCCACAGGGTGGCTCACAACCATCTGCACTTCCATTCCAGAGGATTTGATGATCTTGTCTGGATCCAGAGGCACCAGGAATGTAGGTGGCACACACATCTGCACACAGGTAAAATACCCATACACATAAAATACAAAATAAATGAAATTTACACAGTATATTTTCATATTCTATCCTTGGCACATGATCAATAACTTAAATGGCAGAACGTACAGAGTTGTTATTTTAGCATCTGAACTTTAAGGGAAAGTGTTTTTCTATGGACAATAATATTCAAATTGTTTCTCATTCAATATATTTTGATCATGTTTTGCCCTTCTCCCAACCTTTCCCAGATCCTGTCCTTTTCCTTACCCACCCAACTTCAGTAAGTTTCCTCTCTTTCTGTGAAAAACAAAACAAAGAAAAAATGAAAATCAAAACAAACAAAAACCAATAAGACCAGAGAGAATCCATCACTGAAAATGGCAAGTGGTCACTTTCCTCCAATAAAATGTCACTGGGTATCTCAGCTGAACTTCAGGGCCTTTCCAAGAGCAGTTGGCCAACACAGAACAAACTCCATTTGTGTGTGTGTGTGTGTGTGTGTGTGTGTGTGTGTGTGTGTGTGTGTGCGCACACACACTTTTTTTTTCATTTTCTGGCAAACTTACGGTTTGTAGCTACAAGGGTCCTATGTGAAAAATATCATAGTCTGTGAGATAAATTGATGATTTACTAAGATATATCGTTTAAGTAGTTAATAATTTTCTTTACTATCATGGGGGAAAAAAATCTAAGATTTTCCTATAGGCAATTCATAGTCTTCATGACCAAGAACAAATGTCACTTTTACAAACTCTGTTCCGGAACCTCCATCTCTTAGCCTTTGTCTAGAGCTTTATAGTTGGCAAAAGGCAAATAAAATTAAGGCTTAGTGTGACAATTCCATATTTCCACCTTTTACTATTCTAAGACAACATTAGACAAATTGAAACCAGGAATTTCTAAGTGCACATATCCCTTTAAATGTGTGAGGTGGAATGTTTAAAGATTTATGACATTTATTTTATATCATGATTTTTCAGTCTTAGACTGACATTTATGAGAAAACAAATGCCCCAAATTTTGCTTGTTTGGTTTGGTGTTTTGTTTGTTTGTTTGTTGTTGCGTATGTGGTAACAGGACTGGGAAGCAGAGTCTGGAGAGCAAGTCCAGGGTACAGGAAATGGAGAAACAGAGAGAAGGGCCCCGAAGGAGAGGCACGTTTCCAGGATACAGCAGGTTTTCTCTGGGGAAGCTCTCAGATAGTATTTCTTTTAATGTCTCAGGAAAAATGGAGGATTTTCCTACATGCAGTTTACTAACTCACCATAAACCAAACACGTCATGCCTCAGGTCTAGCTTTCAAACACTACTGTTCCTTTCCATCTTTTAGCGTTTATCTAGAGTCCTATCTACAAATAAAGGGAGATCAAATTAAAGATTAGTATGATAAATAGATAATTCCTCTTTTTCAACATTCTAAGGTAGGTTTTTGAAATAAAAAAAATCAGAAAACCGAGGTATATTTAAATGCACGTGTTCCTTTAAGACTTGTAAAGCATTTCTTCCCGGGAATGTGTTTGTTAGCTCCTTCCTTCATTCTTCATGATGCCCATAAACAGGATTGATTTTGTTTCCTTTGGGTTTGCGGATCTAAGATACCTTGCAAAGATTTGCAGCTGGCCAGTTATTTTCTAGCTTAATGAATATTCATCACCATTTGAAAAGATACGATGGCAAGGGAAACTCTCAGTTCTAATAAATAGCAGTGACTGTCCCATTCCTAATAGCTGCTTTCTTGTTTTTAGACTTTGATACACCAGTAGGGAACTAAAAACAAAAATGTTGGGGGGGGGCGAGGCCGGGAGGGGGGTTGGGGGGTAGGGACAAGCAGGATTGGAGGAGCCCAGGATGATCTGATTGAAGGAGTTCAGTATTTAACATAAAAACTTTACACCTGCGCCTCTCACCCAGGGAATTTTGCCATAGTCGAGCACACAATCCACTGTGGAGGTCAGCACCTGAAGACACTAGACTGTGGTGGCCCTAATTCTTGAAATGGGATGTTTCTTTTTCAATACCTCCATGATTGTGTTGTTGTTGGCTCTGCTGAGGATTTGCTTCTGGTAATTTATGACTACTGGTATGAGGCAACTTTCTGTTGCCTCTATTGTTGGATTCAGAAAAAAAAAAGTAAAAGAAAAAGAAAAAGCTTTTAATAAAAGCCGTTCTTGTCATTTCAAACTAGGCATAGTGTCATATAAAGCAAAGCAAATAAGCAAAACAACCACTCAAATCAGGTGCTCATAAGCATTTTGTTTCTTTGTCTTTTTTGCCATTTACCTTGTTTGTTTGTTTGCTTTTCTTTTAAAACGTCCTCTCTAGACAGTGGAACATTCATTCCTAAATGGGAAGTCTCCTTCAAATCCTCTCCCCAGGGCTCATGGAGCCAGCCCTGTGGAAGAGGAGGCAGAAAGACTGTCCTTGATCTTGCAAATATATTCGGATTTTCAGCTTAGTGATTTTATGGGATGGCTGAGTGTACAAACAAATGGGTCTTTGATTCTTGGGCTCTTTTCCTTCTGTTTGTTTGCTTTGTAAAATTCCAATATGTTAGTTTTTTTTATAATCTTATTATATTTTATTTTATTTAAAATAATTCTGTTTAGAATGTAGGTTCACCTAAAATATATAAAATGTAAAAAAAGAAACATGAAATTTTAAGTTTACTAAAAATATAAGCATACTATTAATGTTGAAATGATAATATACATGAGAAAAACATGTTTAGCTATGAATATAAATGATCATTGTTTAATTTGGAAAGCCATTATAGCCAAGTAGCAATATTTTCTTTTATGTTCTTAACACATTTTTTCAAAGCAAAGTACACAAATACACAGTGGTTGTTTAGACTGTATGTGGCTGCCAATAGTGCGTGCGTGCGCATGCGCGCGCACACACACACATACACACACACACACACACACACACACACACACACACACACACACACACATTTTAGACTTTCCTGAACACTACAACAACAAACTATTTTTGTTCAGACACTTTATACTGGACAGAGCTATTTTTACAGTGAATCACATCCTGGTCTTCAAAAACAATGGGATAAAACTGGGTACTCAATACAAGGGTGATATTTCCACTGTGAACAGGAAGTGTGTGTGTGTGTGTGTGTGTGTGTGTGTGTGTGTGTGTGTGTGTGTGCATGCTGTAGTGTGCTGAGTATTTGTCTACAAAGCTCTCAAGGATTGTGTGAGTTTACTAAATGTTTGTTGTTTGCTTTATCACATGAATATTTTGCTTTTCTGTAAAATTAAGTCTTTAATTGTTCTCAAACATTTAAAAATTATTAACTTTTATTTGCTTTTTCTGGGTTCTTTGCTCAATAACCTATTCATGTTTGTATTTTTTTCTTAAAATTTAATCATATTACCAATTTAAGAATTAGTACATTGGCTATGCTATGGTATTGTAACTTTTCCTTCTGATCACCATAGAAATTTCTCTTCAGAAATTAGCTAAGTGTGCCTTTACAGAAGGAAAACAATTTTGTGAATCAAATCATCCAGGGCAGCTTGCAGGCAGATGGAGACCCCTGTTGTGTTTGAGCTTTGCCCCAGAAGTGAGCACACAGTGAGATCCCCATTTGTTTGTATTTTCTCTATGTGGGGTGGTGATGTCCAGATGCATATTTTAAAGGACTGACCTTTAAAAAACACAGAAGAAGTCTTGCCAAATCAAAGCTTCGAAAGTTATACTGATTGTAGTTTATGACTTGTTTGTTTTAAGTGTCTGTAGGATTTTCTCTTCTCTTTCTTGCTAACAAAAACAATTAAAAATGACTATGACCATGTTTTATGGGAAGAACATTTTGCTTTCCTCTGGACTAATGTATTTACTTCCATTTAAATGTATTTGGAAATGATAAACATATGTTTTCAATTTAAAAATATGTTTTTATTGTGGAAAAGCATAGGAATTAAGTTTAAAATATTTTCATCATAATTAGACTTTTTTCAATGTTTAGCTACTCGAAGTAGAAACTGCAAATGACGTATAGAATTGGCATGTATACATATGCATAGGGACATGCACACACTAATGCACACATATCCATACATACCCTTAATTTATTAATTAAATTGTAGAAATTTAAAAGTGAATTCTTGTTAAATTTGAAAATCTCTGAAGTAAATGAAAAGTTTGTTTTGGTTTGAAAACTTTAAGTACATGGTCATTTTCGAGATAATTTCTAAACAGACTGGAGATTTGTTTAAAATGAAAATATCAAACAAATTTTGGTATACAGAACTTATTTTTATAAAAGGTTCCCCACCCACTAAAAGACAGAATTTCCATAGGATCCTGATGCATCATCCTGTTTTAAGACTCGCTTTTGCAATACAGATCTGAATTCAGACAACTGATTTTGAAAGTCTGCATTAGGTAGTTAATTAGTTAACACAGTATTTCACAAGCCTTTCAACTGTGACATGGCATATGAATTCTATCAGATCAAGTCAAATGAACCAAGGATTGCATACAGCCTACCTTCAGTAATTAATTATCCTAATTGAGCCATATTAACTTTCTATCTTTGTACCAGTAAGTTGTTGACATGTTGTTTTTTATGGTATAATATACAGCAGTTAAAATTTAAGACAGGAAAATACAAACATTAATAACTAGGCACCATAGATTATGACTCAGATAATTAATAAGGTAAATATCCAATTTGTTTGCAGGCCTGGGGAAATATAATTAGTTTGTGGGTTAAGGAGGACATTTTTTAATAAGTAAAAAAAGAAAAAAAATGTACTTGGCAGAAGTTTTCCATGTTAGGGCATCACAATAAAAGAAGGGAGAGAGAAGGGAGGTAGGAGGGGAGGGAGGAAAATACTTGAGATGTTGTTTTTAACTGTGGCTTTACAACTGTGGCCTTACATAGGTATGTGTGGGTGGCAGTGCTGTTTAGTTCTATTCACTGTCAGTTTTTCTGACAGGTCAGGGGATAGAGCAAACCTCTCCTCAGCACCCACTTCCTCTAAGAATAAGACCTCAGCTCAGAAAAGCATCCTATCACTTCAAGAGAGAAAGACTTGTAATAATTTGTCTATAATGACCACTTTGGTTACAGTAGACAGAAGAACAATTTGATAGCAGAGTTGTTATTTATGGTGGAACTTAACCCACACTGCAGCTACGTGGGGTAAGAGCTCACGATGCAGTCAACAAACACGTCTCAAGAGTCGATTGGACTGTTCAAGTATGATAAGGGAAGACATGAACTAAAAGTATAATGCCAGCTCTGAGGAAGACAAAGAAGGATATATTTCAGAATGAAACACACCAGTGGGGAGAAAGATGAGGGCTAGAGATCACAGAATTCTGAGATCATTCTCCACTTTAAAAACCACACTTATGACCTTGAGCAGTAGAGAGGTGTCACAAGTTGTTTCCCAACAAGAGATTTCTTTAGCCACATGAGGTCTCACATTCATGGCAACACAGCCACCTCTAACCAGGAGGAAGGGTATGGATGTATCAGAATTAATCTCACAATTCCTTCCAAAAGTTGTGGTACATTTAGACTCAATTTGCCGATTAGTTCTGGCCCCTGCTGTTCTTCTACCCTGGATTTGTCCTTGGCCTTTGTTTTCTAGGGTGCAGTCTTTGTGCCTTGGCCTCTTGTCAATCTGAGTTCCTTGTGTTTTTCTTGGCCAGGATATCTAAGAAAAATCTTAGCTCGTTTCCCCCCCCCCCAGTAGTTCTTCGGGTAGAAAATATTCTCCTCGGATGGAATCTAGTTATAAGACAATGAGAACACAATGACATTTATATATTCTTTTATCTGACATACTGACTATTATCATGGGTACAAAGAAAATGAATGAGCATCTCTCTGTTAGGAAGTGTTGCACCCACCATGCAGGGCACTGTCTATCAGACACACTCCTCACAGGCCATTTTTAATTCAGTTCTCCAGCCTGAGCTACACTTTGCTGCCCTCTTCTGACCCACAGCTCTTATGGTTTGGTTTATTAAATTTATTGAGTTGTTTGTGCATGTGTGTGCTTAAATGTAGAAGTCAGAGGACAGCTTATGTGCATCAGTGCTCTCTACATGAATCCCAAGGATGGGACTCCAGATGTTAGCTTTTGTGGCAAGCACTTTTACCAGCTGAGCCATAGAGATGGCCCTTAAAAAATGTTAACATTTATTTTATTATGGTTTTAATCTGGCATGAACCAATCAATTTGCAGGATATCTATGGAATTAACTCTTCTCAGGTTTCTATTATTTTTATCATCTATATTCCTACCTATAAATAATAATTGTTATTTTGTGATGTTTAAGAAGGTAGAGTTATATTGAACATGGAGAAGCTGAGCTGATTCCTACCTAGATAGAGTTTTCACCTCTATTGGCTAATGTTCATAGTACTGGAAGGTACTTTGTATGTTACCACAGGAGAATGGTAAACACCAATCTAGCTACAAACTCTTTAATTTACAGTTATGACCTGCTTGTAAGGTGTGTTACTGCTTGTGGGAGTAATCAATATATGATTGAATTTCAGCCTACTCCCTGAGACAGAACACATACTGACACTGCTCCAGTGGCCAAGAATTAGAAACCAGATAGGCCAGAAACCTAGGGAAAAGCAAATGCTACTCTTCTGTTAAAAGATCATAACCATAAAATGGCTCCTAATAACATTCTGCTACACTCATATATCAGGTTTTACTCAGTCAAAATGAGATAGAGATCCATATATATATATATATATATATATATATATATATATATATACACACACACACACACACACACACACACACACACACGAGAGAAGGAAATCCAGAATAAGAGAACAGATGATTATACTAATTGTAAAACTGCTTGTATTTATTATTTTGATGTGTTCAAAAAATCTAAAATACAATTATATATATTCATTAGTTCACTAAGCATTTGTCTAGTGTATTAGTACCTTCTAATAAGTAATAGAATGGATAATCCATATTTATTTATGTTTATACATTACTATACCTAACTGGGTTAGGGCAGGCACCAAATCATCAAATTTATAGTTTGGTGGAAAATACATGTGCCCTTAGGTATATGCACTTCAAAACTCAGTGATAAAAGTGTATATATAAACATGTTAGAGGATGCATCCATGGGAGGCAGAATAAGAAAAACCTCCTGAGTATTGTTATACATCAGCAAAGAAGAGTAGAAGATAGAAATAAATAAAAAGACAGAAGCAAACATTTAAGAGAGACAATGGTACGCTGAAATGCATGAGGACACATTATAGAAAAATGTACCATGATTAGTTCACAGGAAAAACAATGACAAGGGTGGAAAGTAGGTTAAAAAGTGTGAAAAATAATGAAGGTATTGGCATTCTTGGTAACAGTGTTGTATGGAAACCTATGAGCAACACTCTTGATGGGCAGTAGTCACTAAGTCATTTTCAGTAGAGTAAGACAGTGTTCAAAAACACATTTTGCATTTAACTTTCCAAGTCCTGCTCCACTGATGAACAGAAGTAGGGATGTGCCAATGGCAACTGGGAGAGCAGTACAGAGGGAGAGGAACTGAGAGACTTAAAAACTAACAGAAAATGTTAAAACGATATAAAGACAAGAGAGAAAGGCTACATTTTGACTACAACATAACACAATTAGGTGAAAACAAAATATCAAACCAACAACTCAAATCTCTTGGAAATATCTCACATTCTAACACACCCACATTTTCCATGTTCTCAAGAAACACACAATCAAATTTTCTTTCAAATCAAATCTTTATGAATATTAAAAAATTCAAATAAAAATTTGAAACCTACACAATATGACTGTCAAGTGTCTCAAAGCCTCACTGTCCTTTGTCTGCTGAGATGCAGGGCTGGGGAGTCTGGGCTCGCTCTACTCCTGAGTCACTCTATCCTTGTCCTTGACATTGCCTATGTCAGCCAAAGTGGTTTGATTTCCTCTTAAAATCAACATATAGTCCCACTTCTCCTCTTAAGTCTCCAATAATTGAAGTTTGTAAGCTATTTAAGCTTTTACTTTAACTCTAGTTATGTTTGTATTTGCTGTTTTTCCATAAGCAGCACATATAATTTATTTTCTTCTTTTCCAAATTCTTTAACTTCAGACTAATAATACCTAAAGACATGGATCAAAAGACCTGCTGTGTTTTGTTTGTTTGTTTTGTTTTGTTTTAAATCCTCTTGAAATTTTTAACATGTTCCTGGGCAAAATAGTTCTCAAGAACAACAAAATGAGAAAGTGAAGAGAGAAAAATGGGAGGAGGCAGTTACTTTGTAATTCTACAAAATAGCACAAAGGGTTTGATTAAGAAAGACACATCTTTATTGGCAGGCTGGCTTTGTTCTTCGATTCCTAAGACCTCATTAGCTAATTATTGTCTGGTGTATATGATTCCATATTTTATCTGGCTGCCTTAGTAGAGAGAATGGAATTCATGTGAGTTATGTAAGATTACTTTGGAAGCAGAAACATCAAATCATGTGTGCTTTATGAAAACAACTATTCATAACAGATTCAATGAGAGCTCCATTTGAGACTGTGATGTTTCTGCCCTGGTGAAATGCCATTGCACCTCCTTTGATGAATGAGAAAGCCCTAGGGGTTCATCAGGTTGGATTGTTGTGCCATCCAGCTGATGTTTTCCTTATTTCTGTGATACTCGCTCTTGCATCCTTGAACGGCACGAGGGACAGAAGCTCCATGTGCTAAGGTGTGTCTCTGCATAGTCCACCTTAAACCATGGCCTTTTCTTCTCCACCCTCCTCTTATGTTTAAGGGTATTATATACTTTATTTCTCTTTTTCTTTCAGGTAGTGGTATTCAGTTTTGTTTTGTTTCACCAAGTCCCCATTTCATCTGGATGGAAATCGACTATGTTGGTGTAAAATCTTACAAAAGCATCACAATTTTAAGAAGTTTGCAAATGTTTGATAGATTTAATACTAGAGTATTACACAGTACCATTTTGCTTGGGTTAGGGATTTAGCTCAGAGGGTGAACACTTACCTAGCAAGCTCAAGGCTCTGGGTTCTGTCCTCAAAGCCAGAAAAAAAGATATCTTTTTTTTTTTTTTTTTTTTTTTTACAACTACGGTACATGTCTTAACAGATAAAAGATACAATAACTTCTGCAAAATAAAGAAAGGCTATTTTCTTTTTTGTTGTTTGCCAGTGTGTGTGGTGCTGGGAGTGAACCTAGGGCTTGAGTCTGCTAAGCATGACTCTGATTGAGCTAATTCCCCCAGCCTAATTTATTTGATCTGTTTTGTTATGCTCAGCCCCAAGTTCTGGCACTTTTACTCAGCATGATCATTGTCTTAGTTAGAGTTCTGTTGTTCTGATAAAGACCACGGACGGAACCAACTTGGGGAGGAAAGGGTTCATTTCAGGTTACAATTGTAGTCTATCAGGAAGGGAAGTCCGTTGGGTCATGAACCGAGAGGCAGGAACTGATGCAGAAGTCATGAGAGATGTTGTTTACTGAGTCACATCTCAGGATCTATTTAGATTGCTGTCTTTTATATCCTAGGACCATCATCCCAGGTATGGCCCTGCCCACAGTGGGCTGGCCACTTCCACATCAATCAGTCATCGGTTAAGAAAATGCCCACAGGCTTGCCTACAGGCCAATCTGATGAAGGTATTTTCTCAGTTAAGGTCTCCTCTTCTCAGATAACTTCAGTTTGCATCAAGTTTACAAAAATTTAATCAATGCGGTTGTGTGCTTCTTTTGTGATTAAAGGAATTTAAGTAACACACAGTTTGAGGTATTACACATGCCTTTCTGAGACACAGCATTAACTTAGTATGCACAAAAGCCTGGGTTCATCCCAGCACCGAACAAATAAATTACACTTAGCTTGAAATATTTGCATTCTAATAAATAAAACATAAGCAACAAGTATGGAGATTTTAGTAACTACATACATTATAGTTCATGAATATGTAAGAGTCAAAATAGTCATGTGAGTAATGAAAATCCAAAACTCGTTTATCACCTATAGGGATGGACAAAAAAAAAAAAAAAAAAAAAAAAAACAACAAATTAAGAAATAGAGATTTGTCTTTAACACTTAAAAATTAGACACAGATTTGTAACATGAAGATTAGAGAAGCAAAGTAGCCAAGCCAGTAGATTTTACCTTTACTCAGTTGAAATGTAATCCTGTCCCCACAAGTCCTCAGAGGCAAAAGGCTCTTAATTCCTGTCTCCTCCTCCTTATATTCCTTTCTCTGTCCAGCCATATCCTTCTGTCTCCACCTCCCTAGTGCTTGAATTAAAGGTGTGTGATACCAAGTGCTGAGATCACCTTTGTGTGAGCTGTTTCTTTTAGGGCTGAATCAATTTTGTGTAGTCAGCACGGCCTTGAACTAACAGAGATCTGTCTACCTCTTAATTCTGAGTCCTGGAATTAAATGTGTGTACCACCACTGCCTAGCTCTACAGCTGCTGGAATTAATGGTGTGTATCACCACTGCCCAATCTTTATAGCTTCAGGCTGGCTTTGCTTTTTGAATCCTCAGGCAAACTTTAATAAATCGTAAACAATACATCACCACACAAATTTGAAAGTAAATAGAAATAAACATAAATACTTCAAAACACTAAATATTATGCAACAGAATTGATAACCTTGTTATGGAAATCACATATATCATTTAAATATTTTTCTGTCACCCTAATATTCTTGAGAAAAACAACAATTAGTCTTTTTGCTTTTTATAACAAACCTATAGGAAATGGCTTGGCTACTTTGCTTCTCTGATCTTCATGTTACAAATTTGTGTCTAATTTTTAAGTGTTAAAGACAAATCTCTATCTCTTAATTTGCTTTTCTTTGTCCATCCCTATAGGTGATGGGAGGAAAATAGGTTACCCTAAATTTCATAGCAAATGCTCTAGACATATAAGGATATAACTAAAATCTTAGCATTCTAGAGGCTGAAAGCATAATTTGAGTCTACCTGCACTACATAGCCTGTTTCAAGGCAAACGACTCTGCTTCAAACAATAGCACAAAGTTAAATTGGCTTGCAAGTCACACCAGCATTCTTGTTCCCAAGGCCTTGTTCTTAATCATTGCATTAATTAATTCATTTCTGTTTTTCTTTTTACCTTTCTGCATGCTTGTAGCAGTTTTTTAAACACAAAATCTGAGACTCAGAATGTAAATGTCAGATAAGCTCAATATTTATTTATTTATTTATTTATTTATTTATTTAGTATAGAAGCTTTAGAAAGTAGTGTTGATTTGAGAATACATTCTACAAAAGTTTGGTAATGGACATTGTAATGACACTCCTTCAATGTAAAGAGCCGCAAAGTGCCATGCCTTAAAGATGGCACTGGCTTCTGCCTTCCACCTCCCCAAGGATGAGCGCTCTCTGGTGTAAACAAGCCCTTATTTGGTTAAGTCTGTTCAGCCTGTCTGCTTCCATGTTAGAGTAGCCTATCTGCAGGGTCCACGTAGCTCAAATACCCTTGGTTAGCTCAAGGGTATTTAAGCCTGTGCAGGAGTCCCCCTGGCTCCCGTGGGTCAGAGGAAGCTTGTTCAAGGATCCTGATTAAAACTGCATGAAGAAGATCTTCCAGGAGTCATGTCTTCCTTGCTGGTGAGGGCAGGCACGCGTACACTTCAACATTGCTTAACAAATGTTTCGCAACTACTTAGATACACAAGACATATATAACTATCTATATCTTAGATGTGTTTCTAAGAAATGTTTGCGTTTTCTTTTTTCTTCCTTTGTAACTGTCATAAATGTTTGAATTCTGGTACTGCATATTTATATTGTCATCTTTGGGTCCAGAACAACTCCAGGATTTTTTATTCTGTGCATCTGTTTTTACAACAATGCCTTGTAGTTTGTTCTTTCCCCAAAGAAAAGGTATAAATGAAGAATGTGATGTTTATATGCTGTAGATCCATAAGATTATATTTTCTGAAGTATTTTAAAGATTTACATGTTAATTTTCATGTGAGTGTTCTGGATTGCATGCATGTACATCACATGTGTCAGGTGCCTGCAGAGGCCAGAAGATGGTATTGGATTTTCCTGAACTGGAGGCTCCTGATGTAGGTGCTAGGAACTGAACAGGGTTCCCTAAAAAGAATTAAGGGCTCTTAACTGCTGAACCATTCCCCATCCCTCCTTTTGGAAATATTATAATGGTGCCTACATAGAAAAGAATGTTCAAATAAATTTTTGCTGTGATTTCGGAGACAGTGAAAGAAAGGACAGTAGGACTTCTTACTTTCAGGGCTTCAGGTTTTTTGTTTGTTTTATTTTTCCTACAAAATGTTTCTTTACTCTGTTATCCCACCAAGTCCAGGCACTTTAGTAGCCATGCCTGCAGATTAGAATGTAAAGCTCTCCAGAACCTGGAAACAACCTAGATCTTCCTCAACTAAGGAATGGATAAAGAAAATGTTGTACATTTACACAATGGAGTATTATTCAGCATTTGTTTTCCCCAAGGTGCCTGGCCTATCTGGTTTCTAATTCTTGGCCACTGGAGCAGTGTCACTATGTGTTCTGTCTCAGGAAATTTGAAGACAAATGGATGGAACTAGGAAAAAATTACCCCAGAGTGAGAAAGACAAACATGGTATGTACTCAGTCATAAGTGAATATTAGCTATAAAATAAAGGATAACTACACTACAAATCCACAGATCTGGAGAGACTAGGTAACGAGGAGGTTCGTGGGGATGGGGGATGCCTGGATCTCCCTGGAAAGGGGAAATAGAAGAGATTTCGTGAGTGGATTGAGAGCAGGTGAGGATGGGAACATGAGCCATCAGGTTGGGGGGCAGGAGGGGAGAATACTGAAAGAGACTACTGGAAAGAGGGAGCATTTCACGGTCCAAGGGAGTCTCACAGGAATCGACAAGGAGGCCCCCAGTTAAGACTGTTAGCAATAGCAGATGTGCAGCCTGAACTGGACATCTCCTGGGCCCAGACTGATGACTCACACAGTTGTCATCAGAGAGCCTCATCATCCAGCAACTGGTGGAAACAGATGTAGACCCACAGTCAACATTAGGCAGAGCTTGGGGAGCCCTGCAAAAGGGGCAGGGAAAGGATTGTAGGAGCCAGAGGTGTCAAGGATACTACACACATATACAAAACAAACAAACAAACAAACACACCTCACAGAATCAACTAACTAACCTTGGCTCACAGGGGCTCATAGACACTGAACCGATAACCAGAAAGCCTGCATGGAACTGACCTAGGCACTTTGCATATGTGTTACAGTTGAGTAGCATGATCCTCTTGTAGGAACTGGGCTGTCTTAGACTCTTTCATTGGATTTTTGGACCCTACTCCTCTTACTGGGTTGCCTTACCCAATCTTAATAGACAGGGAGGTGCTTAGTCTTACTACAACTTGATATGACATGTTTTGTTGATATCCAAGGAAGACCTGTCCTTTTTTTTTTTTATATACAGAAATGGAGGGAGAGCAGATTGGGTGTGGGAAAAGAGGAGGGGGGATTGGGGAGAAGGATTGGAAAGAGAATAGGAAGGGGAGACTGCAGCCTGCATGAAAACCAAACCAAACCAACACAAACAAATAAAAAACAACTAACCAATCAACCAACCACCCCCCCCAAAAAAAACAACATTCAAACTCAATGGAAAACAAAAGGAAAACTTTCTGTAGCTACTCCAATGCCATGCCTGTCTGCTGTCTGCTTTCTGCCATATTATTGTGCACTGACCCTCTGAAACTGTAAGCAATCCTCCAATCAAATGATTTCTTGTAAATGTTGCCTTGATCATGTTGTATCATCACAGCAATTTAACACTAAGATATCCACAATCTTGCTGGGCTCCATCTTTCAAGTTTGTATGTAGAAAGTGCCATGGTTCTGGGCTATATACCATTCACTTATTTTAGATAGCATAGTTTTTCATTTAATATTTTTTTTTTGTTAAAAATAATGTCAAAACTGTTGTTGTACCTTTTCTAGATTTTATATTATGGATGGTGCAATGTCAATTCAGCTAGTGATTTTGTTATCTCTGAAAGCAGGAAGTTGTCATTACAGATTTGAAATGTTCAGAAAATTCTCATCTGTATGGACCCAGTGGGTATGTGCCTGCAATGTTTGTTAAGCAGAAGTTTATGGGGGAAATCATCTGACATGTAATTTAACAGCATGTTATATTCTTGGATAAAATTTTATATGCTTTATTTCTATGGGTTTGCATGTTTAGTTTTAAAATATTTAAATTACTTGCCACTATCTTACAGACTGAATTATACAGGAGCTAAGTGTTTGAGAGCTAGTGATGACTGTTTTAGTTAGCTTTTTTGCTGCTGTGACGAGACACCATGAGCACAGCAACTCTTATAAAGAAAAACATTTGATTGTGTCCGGCTTATAGTTCAGAAGTCAGTCTATTATCATCATGATGGGAAGCACGGCAGCATGCAGGCAGTCATGGTGCTGGAGAAGTAGCTGAGAGTCCCATATCTTTCAGGCAACAGGAAGTAGTTTGAATGTCACGCTGAGCATGACTTGAGCACATATGAGGCCTCAAAGCTCACTTCCACAGTGATACACTTCCTCCAACGAGGCCACACCAACTCCAACAAAGCCTCATTTCCTAAGAGTGCCACTTTCTTTGGGGACCATTTTCTTTCAAACCACCATAATGCTGTTCTTCCAAAGGACAGTAAATGCTCTTGAGATGAAGAACATATTGGGCCTAGGGAGTTATGGTGTAAGGATTCAGGCATTATGCTGGCCTGACCCTGTCACATGACAGAAAGCACTCAGGCAGTACCCTGGTCAGCCCAGGGTTCCATGATTTCCTAATCTGCAAGTAAATGCAAAGGACCCTTTTAAAAGGAAGATCCCTGCCCATTTATGCTCTCCTTCTCTCTTTTCTTTCTCCCTCTCTCCCTCTCTTTCTTTCTGTTCCCCTGGGGTAGACAGAACTTTTCCTGTCTCCCTCTTCTCTTCTGTCCTCTGTCTCTGTGTTTCTTTGCTTCTGTTCTCTTTCCATCCTCCTTTTATTTACAAACAAATAAAACAACAACAAAAACTTCTTAATTAAGATCTGCCTGCCTGGCATGTTTGTTACCCTGCCTCGGTCACCCTTGCCTGCCATGGAATCCTCCAAGGTTCCCCTTGCACTTTATTCCTAACATAGGGAGCGTCTTCCCATTTTGTAAGATCTTTGGCAAGTTCATCGTTCAACACACACATGCATTTTCCATCATTGGTTTTTAATGCTGGCTAAACTATAGAAACCATCTGGAAAGAAGAAAAGAAATATCTCCACCCAGAGCTCCACACTGACTTTTTAATATGACCAGTGACTCCTGCTAATTAATAAGCACCATCATATCTTAACTTTATACAGCATTGAAATTCTATTTTTTTTTTCTTTAAACTCTTGTACTTGATGTTTAAGAGGGAAGGGAGTTTGAGTTATCTTTTTTTGACTTTAAACAAAATTTTATTACACAAAAGTTGTCACATGATTGGATGCTTCTCTACTTTGTACACAATTATTCTCACTCTCCACAGAGAGGCTGCTTCTGAACTTCTCATCTGGTGACACAAGCACAACAATCCTGACTGTTACAGAGTAGAACAGCCTCAGGGGTTTAATTTGAAAGCAGGACACTGGTATATGGCTCTTTCACCCAGTATCAGGAATGTACATATGTCTTTATTCAAAAATACAAAATAAATTATCTGTAGGCATGGACAATGACAGCAGTAAACCATTGTGTATTGTCAATGGGAACCAGTAACTGATGGTTATAGCGATCAGCCAGCCTTCTCTTCAGTTATTTTCTTCAGGTGACTTCTCTGAAGTTATCACTGAGGAACCTGCCTTGAGCTTCCCATCACAGTTCATTGATAAGGGCAAACAAAGCACTATTCTAGGTATTAGAACATGCCACCTCCCATACCCCCTCCCATTCCACCCATTGCGCCCATTCCAGGGTCCTTCTCTTCTTTAGGAATTTCGGTCACGGCAGCTTCTGCTGTAGTTAGCAAGGAGGCCACCCCAGCAGCATCCAGTAAAGCAGTTCTCACAACCTTTGTTGGATCAATGATTTCCTTTTCCACCATGTTCACAAAATCTACGAGCATAGCATCGTAACCAACTTCTGAGGAACTCTGCAGAATTTTCTCAACTATCAAAGATCCTTCAACACCTTGCATTCTTAGCAATTGTCATTGCAGGAATTTTGAGTGCTCTTTTAATAATTTCTATACCTATTTTCTAATCTTTATTAGAAGGCTTTAATGACTCCAAGGCTGGGATGCACCAAAGCAGAGCGCAGCCCCCTCCTAGAACAATGCCTTCTTCAACAGCTGCTCTTGTAGCATTGAGAGCATCTGTAACCCAGTCTTTCTTCTCATTCACTTCAACATCACTTGTTCCTCCAACCTTCAACACAGCCATTCCATCTGAAAGTTTAGCGAGTCTCTCATTCAGCTTTTCCTTCTCATGTTCACTAGTTGTGCTGTCCAGCGGCTCAGTGATTTCTTGAATGTGTCTCTCAATTTGAGCTTTGTCACTCTTTCCTTTCAAAAGCATGGCATCTTTGGTGACAATGACCTTTCCAACTTTTCCTAAATCATGAGCTTGAACATCTTCAAGATTTAGATTTAGTCCCTCTTCTCCAAATACCACACCACCAGTAGCAATAGCCATATCTTTAAGCTGGTTCTTCCTACTGTCCCCAAAACCTGAAGCTTTGACTGCTACAACCTGAAGACCAACTTTTAGCCTGTTCAAAACCAGTGTGGTTAGAGTTTCTCCATCAACATCTTCAGCAATTATGACCAAGGGCTTCCTATGAGCATTAGCAATTTCAAGAGCAGGTACAATGGATTGGACACTAGAAATTTTCTTTTCACTTAACAGAACATAGGCATCTTGGAATTCTCACTTTTGACCTTTTGATGTGTTAATAAAATATGGGGAAATATATCCTCTGTCAAATTTCGTGCCTTCAATAATTTCTGATTCATTACTCAGTGTTTTTCCATCCTTCACTGTGATGACGCTCTTCCTTCCAACCTTTTTCATTGCATCAGAAATGATGTTTCCAATGTCTTTGTCTCCATTTGCAGAAATTGTAGCAACATGAGCAATTTCTTCAGGGGTCATCACAGGCTTAGATTGTTTTTTCAGTTCAGCAAATACAGCATTAACATCCAACATCACACTTCTCCGGATTTCTACTGGATTAGCCCCTTTGCTGATCTTCTCAAAGCCTTCCATGGCAATAGAACATGCTAGAACAGTAGCAGTGGTGGTGCCATCCCCAGCCTCTTCATTGGTGTTATTGGCAACATCTTGAACAAGTTTAGCTTGGATATTTTTTGCATTTATCCTTTAAATCAATTGCCTTTGCCACAGTGACCCCATCTTTTATTACTTTGGAACTCCCCCAACTCTGTTAAATAATCACCGTTCTTCCCTTTGGCCCCATTGTAACAGCTACAGCATTGGCTAAAGGGTCTACACCTTGAAGCATTAAGGCTCGAGCATCAGTACCAAATTTTACATCTTTGGCATAGGCCCGAGTGAGATGAGGAGCCAGCGCTTGGGACACTGGTCTCATCTGGTGAAGGACTGTGGGTAGATGAAGCATTTCTGCAGGGATGCGGTGGGAGCGCACGAGGTGAAGCAGGGCGTCGGCGGCGAGTGAGGGTGGGAGTTTGACTTATCAACAACCCAATGCACCGAGGTACAATAATCACTTGGATTTGCTTTATTTTGTGTCATTCACATGCTTTTACTTGCAAATGATTAAAATGCCATCCAATATAGTATAAATAGGAATAATGGCTGACATTTAGGGAAGAGCACTTCAAATGACATGCTATTTAAAAATGCTAAAGTTGTATTAGGGCAAGTCTTACACAAACCAAACCACAGGAAGTATTTTATTAACTATAGCAGATAAATAACGGTTTTCCCTACACTGTAAGTTTGTAATGGCTTCAGGCTATTCATAACAGTCCCCTTGTCTATAAAAGGAGTGGGCTGAGTCATCATCTGGTTCTTGATAGTTCACTATTCCACAGAGACATAGTTTTTGTTGAAAACAGTGTATGTGCTTTAGTACACACCCACTTGCTCTTTGACCTTTCCTTAGTGAACACACACAAGGCCTGGGATTCACTTGAGAAAATATGGCATAAAGTCTCTTTTCCTGTTAAATGAACATTTCTCCTTGGGAAAGTAGTTAAACGGAAAAACAACTAAGAATTACATATAGTCGTCCACTGAGGATTATGTGAATGTAGTACAAATACCAAAACAGGAAATCATATATATATATATATGTGTGTGTGTGTGTGTGTGTGTGTGTGTGTGTGTAAAAGTTTCTACATCAAAATAAGTTTTAAAGACTAATTGTGAGAAAACACTTTGCGAGTACTAAAATATTCGAATTTGAGGAAGTCAATCATAATTAAGCTGAAAAGTAAAGAAACAGACAAGCTTTTGCTAGACTATAAAGAGATGTCTTATCAAACTAAATTTCTTCCTAGTGACATTCAGGAAGGTAGGAGACAGAATCATGAAATAAGAAAAATGTCCATATATCAACTAGACTGGATTTGCTCTAGTAGTGATACTGTATTTAGAACATCACTTACAATTTCATTTTATTTGTAATAAATAATTCAAGACTCCTCCACCTTTTCCACAAGCCAAGCTGAGTGATCATGAAACATAATCTTTCAAGTTCTTAGGGATGGTCATGATTTCTGAACTGCTATCAGGGAAAACATGTAATCTTTGATTTGTTTTTCACTCAAGGATCATCATTTTACTGTTTGTTTTTTACTTGTGCTATAGTAGCTTACACTCAATGATTAGGAAGTCCTGTGGTTATTGTGTCAGATGATATGTGTCTTCCAATAGCCAATTTCCAAAGGGGAAATATCACATCACAGCCATATACCAACAGGCTCAACTGTGAGATGAACTTAATCAAATCAAGCACTTCCCTCATGTTACTAACCACTACTCTCTCTGACTAAGCTCCATAATGGTTTAAATCCCCAACAACAAAGGTCAAAGGCATTATTCTGTCAACCCTGTGAAGGTCTAAGTCAGTTGTTCTCAACCTTCCTAATGCTGTGACACTTTATTACAATTCCTCATGTTGTGGTGACCCCCAACCATAAGATTATTTTTGTTGCTACTTCACAACTGTAATTTGTTACTGTTATGAATCATAATGTAAATATCTGTGTTTTTCAATAGGCTTAGGTGACTACCTTGAAGGGGTCATTTGACCCCCCAAAGGGGTCTCAACCCACAGGTTGAGAACCTCTGGTCTAACACACAGCAGTTCTAAAATCTAACCATTGTTTTTTTTGAGAAAAGACCATTGAATATTTTATATATATATATATATATATATATATATATATATATATATATATAATATTATATATATAACTTACTTGTGCCTCAGGACTCATCTCGAGATGACTAGTCTGACCCACATCCTATCTCATGAATACATGAATACAAAATGGCTATGTTCCTAAAGTTGAGTAAGAGACTGTATTTAAGTTAATGACTCAACTCATATCCTGTCTAGATATGAGATTTTAAAAATACATGGTTTACCCACCATGTATTTTAATACTAGAAAGTGAACAACTAGCCAGTGCTCTGGGAAAAAATAGTTTCTCTGTGCTTGTAGTGGTCATTCTCATCCGTTTCTTAACAGTACAAAGTACTTAAGTGCTACCTTAAGTACTACCATTTAGTCTTTATTGTGTCTAAAATCTCTACCAACAGGCATAATTTTTAAACTAGGACTTTTATTTCACATTTTTTTTATTATTTTACATAGCTATTTCAGTTCCCTCTCTCTCTCTTCCTCCCTCCTTCTCTCCCTCCATCCCTCCTCCGTCCCTCCCTCTTTCTCTTCCTCCCATGCCCCCAACTGCCCTCCCATCCCATTCTCCCCCTCATTCCACAGGGAGGGTGATATCTTCCAGGAGGGATCAACAAAGTCTGTCAAGTCATTTGGAGTAGGGACTAGGCCCTCCCTCCTGCCTTTAGGTTAAAAGAGTATCCCTCAATGGGGAATGTGCTCCCAAAGTCCTTTTATGCACCAGGGATACATCCTGGTTCCACTGTCAGAGGTCCCTTAGATAGCTAAGAAACCAGCATTGGACCGACTCAGACCCCCCTGAACATGGGTCTCAGTTAGAAGGCCTGGACAGTCTAAACTAGGACTTTTATAATCAAATTTTATAAAGAAATTTATACAAAAACTTTCAATATCTTTTAATGTATTACCAAAATGACACATTCATCTGAACACTCTCCTTGTAAGGTGTTAGATACTTTCCTTTATGTATACATGTAATATATAAAAGTAATATATATAAAATAATTTTGAAATTATTAGAACTTGTTTGTTAAATTTGATGCAAGCATCATGCTTTACTTTTTTGGTCTAATATCCTCAAAAAATTTCTCACAAATATCTCCAATATTTATGCTAGTAAAAGCCAAAGAATTCTTTAATTGCAGAAATTGGTACAATTTTACCACTCACCATTCATATCAAACTGGCAGTCCTAGTAATGTGATTCATGACTCTCCATCTATAGCACTGTCCAAATATGATAATGTTCTTATTTGGATGTTTTATTTAATAATATCTCTCATTATATCTAAGCAGTCACCATAACTTTCTACTTACCCATGTTATAATCACTTATGATTAAGTGAAACAGGCCTCTTGTTTTCTGGTTTGTTTGTTTCACATTTCATACTAGGCAACTAATTACACAAAGTAACTTGAATGACTGCTTGTTATGTCCACTGTGTAAGTGTGATTATCAACCTCCAGCTTTTCACTAGCAATGCACCAATTCATTGCATTTAAATTTAATTACGTCATATTACAAATCCAAGGTGGCAATCTACGTAGCTGTTATTTGTTTCCAGAGACCAAGCTTTTCTTCTGTCAGTGCATCCAAATGGCATGTTATACCAGGAAAGCAAAAGGGGAAAATAGCTTCCATTCAAGAAAGAAAAAGATGCTACCAAGTAAGAGCTGAGTTGCTGGAGAGCTGTAATTCCTGCACTTCTCTCAGAGAACTATTAGCAGTCTTCATCTTCTAAACAAATTACTGACTCAGCAAGACATCTGGCCTCTACTCTCACTGATGCTGGGAAAACTGAGTAAGATTCACCCATGTGCCAAGGCCTCAGACTCTCAGCCATCTGCTTATGCTTCTATAACCTCCAGACACCATAGTGAAAGTTGAAATGAAGTAGGTCTTGTTGCCTCCTTCCAATTTCTAACCAATATCAATCACATACTAGTATGACATAAGAGTAAGATAGGGATGTTGTTTGGTCCCAGTGAATGTAATGGACTAGGATATACAAGAGAGGCAAGAGACTGCTAGGCTCACAAAAAAATAATGCTATAACACTGTTTTTAATATATTAAAGTGTTCATGAATTGATAGGAGTCTCTAGGTTGGTTGCTCCAACATTGGTTTTCTTTACATGATCACACGCTTTTTTTTTTGTCTTTAGATATGTCCAGAGGAATACTATTTTTTTTTCTCTATAAGGTAATTAGGCACTTTTACTTGTAACTGGAGTGAGAAAAAAATGTATCCTCAATGCATGCAACCCAAACTCAGATAAAAAGTCTGGTGTGACTGCACTCTGTAACCCCAGTGCTGGGGGTCGGATGTGGGTCTTGATGGTCAACCAGTCTAGTCAAAATTGCAAGTTCTATGCTCAGTGAGAAGCCCTATGTCAAAGAAGGAAGACACTCAAAATCAACCTGTGGTCTCTATGCATATACACACGCATACAGCTAAGTACACCATAGTCACACAAGTGAACACATGAATATCATCTCTCCACAATAACAGCAAGGAATAAATTTTTTAAAAGAGGTAATGTTTCTTCATTTATTTCTCTTTGTGTCAAGGTTTGTAATATCTTAGCAAAGTGGCACAAAATCTTGAGCTTACACAAGATATCAAGTTTTTAAAAGAAAACTCTAAATTTGGTTGAAATTTGTAAGTCATGACTTTTAGACAGCATATACTTACTGATATAGCCAATGAACAGAAAGCTTTCTATTTTTCTTCTTTATATTCATTGTGTATCTTGTTCATCTCAGCAATTTCAACTTGTAACTTGCTCTTTACCTAACAAAACAAGAAAAGATAATTAACACATTTACTGGATTCTGGTTTTATTATTTTATGTTTAAAATGGAAATAGCATTTAGATGCATTTCTAGTTAACAATATGGTCATCATTTCCTAAATTGATAAGATATGTAGTTTTGTCCATTAACTCAGTTAATCAATATTTTGGAAACAGTACAAGACATAAGAGGACTGAATGAGTCAAATTTGGGTGTGTTTAAATAGTCACACCCATTCCTGTGAAAGTAGGTCAGCTTGAAACTATTGAAAAAAAATCAGACCACCCAGACATCTGTGTGAAATTTTATTTAGTTGAACATAGCAAGATGGTAAGGAGAAGAGAGTATAGAACTTAAGTTCCTGTGCGATCTTATGTTATCCAGAGAAAAGTAATTTGCTTTGAAAAACAATAATCAGTGATATTGTAGTTTTTTCACCTTTGCTATTTATTTTAGAATGGTAAAATCTGGGGGCAAGGGCAGAAAACTTTCTGTTCCTACCAGTGCTTATATACTGAGGTTATTGTTTTGGAATAGATTACCCTAAATTTATTTCTATGTTTATACTTTCACATTATTCACTGGAATCTCATTATTCAGAAAGTATCTATGTAGATAATTATTATTTCAGGTTTGCTATTATTCTTTGGTCTTTCCTCCTTTAGAAAAGTGATGTTAGGAATGAATAGATTTGCAAAGGAGTCAGGCATAACAAGGGCCTAGTCTAGCCCAGCAAGTATTTCATGCTGACATCCCAAAGCTAAAGATAATGTATCCTAAGAGCTCAAATAAGGTAAAAATTAAAGAGCAAGCACTAAACATTCAAAAATTGCTTTCAATAGAAAAGTGGTAATTAAAGTCAAAATCAAGAGGTATGTTAGTTGTGAGATGATAGAAAGCAATACAAGCTAAAATCAAATGGTATGTAAGTTGTGAGATAGAGTAGGAAGCACAATTAATTGTTGACTATTAAGAGATTTCAGTAAGATGAGATATTTACATACAATGGTGTTTTCTAGCATGGTTAAAAGATAATATGGCTTCTATGAAAGTTAAGAACCTCAAAAGCATTTTGATTCTTGGAGGAACATGTGGAATTGGTAGCAAAAACTGTTGAGGGACAGAGAGAGGAACTAGAACTGAAGGGGAGAGAGTGGAGAATTGACATAAACAAAAGACATTCTATTTATGTTATTCTCAAACAATAAAAGTGATAATTGAACTCTAGTTTCAGCCTCTGATTCAATTTTAATGGTGATAATAAAAAGACTGAACATACTTACCTGTTCTTCCAGTTGAGTACATTAATACATATGTTTGTTCTTTTGGATGTCTAGAGGTGCATGTAATTTATAAATTGAAACTACTGAACTAGTGTCCTGTGTAACTAAAGTCTTACAATGTTCTACTTTACATTATTTTGTTTTTTTTAAAAAGGAACAATCAATCTATTATTAATATTATTAATGACAAATGTTAGTTATTGTGGTGATATAGTATTTATGATTTAATAAAGGCACTGGGGATCAATCAAAATGCAAAGCTAGCCACAGCCATAGATCCAGGCAGTGGTGATGCACACCTTTAATCCTAGCTAACCATAGAGGCCAGGTGGTAGTGGTAGACACCTTTAATCCCAGGACTCAGGAGACAAAGGTAGTAGATCTTTGTGAGTTTAAGGCCACTCAGGATTACATTAGAGTGCATCAGTCTAAAAGAGAAACAGCTCACACAAAGATCTGAGCATTTGGGATCAGATGTCTTTAATCTGAGCTATAGAGAGTTATATAAGATAGGAATAGGACACTCAGTAGTCAGTCTTAGAGATTTATTCTCCAGCCACTCTGAGGACAGGACAGACCTTTTAGCCTGAGGTAGAGGTAAGAGCTAGTGGCTGGCTGCTTTGCCTCTCTGATTTTCAGCTTGAAGCTTGAACCCCAATATCTGTTTCTGGATCATTTATTATTCATGTTATAAGTTATTAAATTCATTTCAAAAGTACAAAGCAACATCTTAGTGCTGCTGTACATGCGTATCTTGTAGTAGAATGATTCTTGTTTTCTGGGTTTTTAATTTTTTTGAGAATTTCATATATGAGTTTTATTTACAACATTTCTACTCCCTCTTTCCTCCTTCCAACTCTTCCCAACTCCCCAACTCCCTCTCAAACTCATGACCTCTTTTATAATTATTACTGTTATTTACATATGCTATCTACTGTGTACCTTTACTACGTATATTTTCCAAGGGCTGACTGTTGTTGTGAAATATTTATTTAAGTATGCATAGATCTTTGTAAGGATGTGTTGCCTTTATGGAATATTTGTTTAAATATATAAAGATGTGCTGCACTTGTTTAATTATGTAAAGATGTGTTGATGTTTTACCTTGCCTGCATAAGGCACCTGATTGCGCTAATAAAAAGGTGAATGGATGATAGTGAGGGAAAGGTAGGTATAGGAAGGACTTCTGGGCAGGAAGAGTAAGTAGGAGGAATTTCCGCTTAGGGATAAGGAAGAGGAGACAACAGGGAGATGACAGGGCCAGCCAGCCAGACATGGAGGAATCAGGAAAGTAGGACATACAGAATGAAAGAGGTAAAAAGCTCTGAGGCAACGATGTAGATGAATAGAAACAGGTTCAATTAAGTTAAAAGAGCTAGTGGGCCAAGCTTAAGCTAAGGCTAAGCATTCATAATTAATAATAAGTCTTCATGTCTTTATTTGGAAGCTGGTTGGCGGCCCAAAGAAAATGCCAACTCCAGACTGTTCTGTATTAATTGATCTAGAAGAGGCTTTGACTCGGGAGAAAAGTGATTCACCCTCTCTTCAGCAGTCATTGATTTCTCATCTCTCTCGTCTAGGTGTGAGGACTTGTGAAATTCCCCTATTCATATTGGCACATGAAACTGTATAGTCATTATGAGGCTTTGCTTAGGTAGTTATAGTGTCAAGATTTCATGAATGTCATATTGTCATTTATGTCTAGAAATTACTGTGTTCCACCAGGATTTCTGGAACTCTTGGCTACTACATTTTTCTGCCCTGTCTATCATTATGTTCCTTCAATGTTAGATGTAGGATTCCATTGTAGATGTACAAATTGGGTCTGGGCATTCTGTCATCACTTATTATCTTCATTTTAATCATCTGGTTTGCTGGGGTGGAAGTCAGGAGTCCATCACAACACAGATTCTGCATGCTTTCACTGTTACAAATCTTCCAGAGTATTCACATTCACAGAGCAAAGAAAAATGTTGGTCAGTAGGGTCTGAGGCAGGAGGGACAGGAGCTACTTATTGTTTGGTGAGTAGAGTTCTAACCATGCAATAGAGAAGGCTTCTAGAGAACTGCTCTAAAGTAAGTATGATTTTTTCCTCCTTCAATAAAAGGTCACATTTACTTCTTGGTCTCTTACATAATTTATTTGAAGCATTCTTAATGCTGGAAAAGAACAAACATATTTGTCATGTCTTGTATGTTTCTTACTATTTCCAATATCCTAAACCTGGTTGAATGAAATTTTAAATTTGCTTTTAGCTTTAACTTTACTTTCATTTCCTCTAACAGATGTATGAATTTATTTCTTCCTTGGTTAATAAGAGCAATTAAAAAACAATTTTAATGTCTTTTTTTCCTCTTCTTTTTCTTATTAAATTTACCAATGGTATATATATATTTTTTCTGGGATGGACTTCATTAAAATAAGATTTTGTAGTATCTCTTTTACAATGCTTATATTATTATGAAGTCATGTCTGTATAATTATGTTTTGTTTTGCTTTTGAGACAGGCTCTAGTTTATTACAATGTGGCCTTGAATTCACTACTTGGCTGAGAATTTCTAATCCTCCTGTTTCTGTCTCCCAAGGTCTGAGTTTTTGGTGTGTGACAGCATGTCTTGTTTTATGCAGTGCTGGGGACTGAAGCTTTGTGTACACTAGGCAAACACTCTATTATATGAGCCCCATTTTCAGCCTGTTGTGTGACTTTATTTTGTTTGTTTGATTTTAAATATCACATAACAGCTTGTGTCTAATTCACGGAACAAACATTTGTCTGGCATTGGGCTTAAGCTTTCATATATTCTAAGGGTTGAGTAGAAAATTGTTTCCTTGCATTTAACTTCTTGAGTTTATAGCAGACTTGAACCATTTCTTTACTGAAGTACATATTCAAAGTCAGGAACAACAAGACTACTAAAATGTTACAACTGTTATTAGAAATATTATCACTGAACCTCAGGAAAGAAATCACAGAGACATAGAAGTCCAGTGACAGGAACCATGTGTGCCGTTGTTAGGGATGACCCTTCTTTTTCTCTAATATGCCCCCACATTAAAACAGAAAAGAATGGCTTCAGTGAGAAAAGTGCAATGTAGCCCATTAGTGGCAGCATGGAGAGGAACATCCCTGCCCTATCACAAGGAAACAAATGTGACAAAAGATAAGAAAATTCAATGGGAAGAAGGAGGAAGAAGCAAAATAGTCCAAGCAACAGACTAGCACTTAAGTAAACACGCTTATTAGGAGGAAGCAGGCATAGCTCTTGAGAGGTGATTAATCAAATTAGAGGCCATCAAGGTTTCCAAATTTGTAGAGTAAATATAAAACAGAAGCAACATTATGGATAACTTTATGGTCTCTTAACATCATTGTCCCCTCTTCAGTGTTAACCAGCATTATGAACACCATCTTTAGACTACACCTTGCAGAAAAGTGTTACCCAAAATGAAGTAAATCCCAGAAACAGTTTCCCTTGAACATTCACACTGTGACACACAGCATGCATAAGAGCTGGAGAGGTTTCCTCTGTTAAAAATATTTGTTCTCAACCCACATTCAGCCAAGTGTACACAAGGCACCTGTTGCCTTCTCCAGTACATGCTCAAATATCCCCTCCCACATCATCTGAGACCCTTCAGAAATTACCTGCTGCAGAAGTTTCTGCTTCTCTTTGAGCTGCTGTTTTTTTTTTAATCACCTTGCATGAACTGCATCAACGAGAATAAAATAAAATGCCTCCATAGTTTAGTCTTCCCTGTCTTACTTATATTTTCATGTGTTTCTGTCTGATCTTTACCTATAAGAAAATCACTTTTACACAAATCACCCATGACTACCATGCTTCAAATGGCTATGACCATGTTTGATCCCTTCTGTCTATTCACTGCTCTCCATGCCTTAATTTGGAACTCACAGTTCCTTGATTTCCAAGGTAATATTCTCTACCTTGCTTTGGTTTTTGCCCCCACAATACATCTCTGGATTTATTTTCCACTGGCCCAGAATTTCTTGAAGATTCATTATTGTCTCCTTTTTCTTTTACTACTTTCTGTTACTTTTATTTTCCCTAATTTTAACTAAAACCCATATCCTGTATTAGTGATGGTCTAAGTATACCGTAAGGTTGTATATCCCTCATTTATATTGTGATGTACATTCAATTGCACTGCCACTTCAGAATATACCATACTTAACTAGAAGAAACCATAATTTCCACAGAACAGATAAAGGTATATGGGTCATCACTGCCATATCTCAGATACTATATACCAAGGAGTGTGGTCCTGTAGAAATGAATGATAACCAAGACAAGGCTACTAAGTGTATAGAAGCAATAAAATCACTTACACTGTGAAAGGTCTGAGATAGATGGTCTAGTTCTTAGTGAACATGTCAGTTATCAATATGATTAATAATTGACTTTGATAACTTAATTATACTGAATACCCTCAATTCTTGAACTAGAAACAGATACAAAGTCCAATTAATTCTCTTTTAATTAATAGTATATATTAAATGTAGTCATTATGAAATGAATGCCTACATAGGAAAAATGCTGCAAAATATTGCAGCTTAATACTACTTGCATGGTATTTAAAGTGAAATACCCTGTGGGCTGTTTGTTTCTTTTCCATTGCTAGAATCAATCCTGGAGTTTCTTGAATGCTTAGAGGAGTGCCATATCACAGAGCTACATTCCTGACCTCAAAATGGAAGTTCTTATCTCAGGTGTTGTCATTACTACTCTTTCTAAGCTTGTTTTTTCCTAAAGAAAGAAAAATATTTTAAAGATTTATTTCTATTGGTATTATATGTGAATGGGTGTTTTGCCTGAAAGTATTCCTGTGTGCCATGTATGTGTAGTTTCCTCAGAGGCCAGGATAAGGAATCAGATTTTCCTAGAAATGAAGTTACAGATGGGTTTTAGCTGCCGTGTGGGTGCTAGAGTCTAACCTAGTTCCTTCAGATGCCAATGGCGGTAACTACCAGGACATGTCTCCAGTCCCTGCTGACGTAATTTTAACCCACGTTTCTATGGCCCACATTTCTATACCTATGACCCAGTCTCTGCTGCAGAATATACCAAAAATGGATATAGGAAACAATATCCTGGGAGGTGTAACTGAACAGCCCTAAGGCTGTGGGAGTGGATTGGAAAGACCTTTATAAACCGAAGCTACTAATGCATCAAAAGTGTTAAGTAGCCAAAACTAATGAGACAATGGTAAATAATGGAATATGAAAGGCAGGTCATAACAAAAAAGGTTTGGACATGTAAAGCAGTGTTTTAAATAATCTCAAAAAGCTTCTAGCTCAAAGGTCTATGTATAATTCTCTTTTAGACAGCAAACTCCTTTATGTTTATTGTTTTGCATTCACAATTTATATGTATATTTCCTATAAGACTACATATAATATCCTAAACTATTTCAAACTAAACTTCTTCTAATGTGTCCGCCATCATGAAACAGAAAGATAAAAAAGCTAGTCTGTCACTGTCGATTAATCCTTGACATCAGCCACAGGGCTGCGCGTCAATGTTCATTTGTATAATAATGGGTGAAAACCTAAACTTTCTAAGAAACGATAAGATAGACTTCCACAAAACATGTTATCCATTACCACTTAATAATGTTTTTCTAACACACGTTTTTTTTTTTTTAATTCAAAGAAGGACGATGATAAAAACAACTAGCTAACGTAGTTTCCTTTTTCTAAACAACCTGGAATTCTGCACATCTAACCTTGCTTTTAGAAAGCCCAAAGAAGCTACAGTCTTCCTTCTCTTTTCACTTGAGAAAAGAACTCAAGCTAAACTCTGAAGGCGCTTGTGCAGCAGGAGCACACGGCTTTTAGGCACCAGGAAAGCAGAGCACCGTATGCACTTCACAGTCATCACACTGGAATGAACAAAACTTCCAATTACAATTTGGCCTGATATATCTTACACCAGATTGAATCTTTCACCTAATGATCTCTGTATACAGATTCAGATACACATAATAAAATAATCACAGAGGAACATCTACTGTTTATATACTTGATAATCAAGGAACACATGGTTCTTATATTGAATACTAATTCTGTTGTATACATCTGTGATAGCCTGTTCCATAATACAACTGGGTGGGCCCAGCCAATGATACACTAGACTGTAATCGTGTTATCGGGATGCTTGCATTCACTGGGCCAGTGTTTTTCTTTTCCCACGAGAACCTTCTGTCCTCATAAAGTACCAAGTAACTCATTTCTCCTGACTGAAAAGCAAGTCATCTGCAATGCAGGACTCATGGAGATGAGGACACAAAGCTCATATCTCCTAGAAATAAACTCCCATGTGCTTTGTGCTGGCGCCTGCACTGTGGCTTTCTCCGTTCTGTCCTCCGTTATTACTAATATCCCCATAAATCTTTCTGAAACATCATGTCTGAACACCCTAAACTAGATAGTGTAACCTTAGTGTCTAAAAGGAGCATCTCCCGAGCACAGTATGTACAACCAGGCCCAAGACCATATACATGCTCTGCTACAATGCACTCCTCTTCCAGTCTCCACATGCCAGGCTGGGAAAATGACACATTGCTTTAATGTTTCCAGGCTCTCCCCTACCTCAGGGGAAGTTTGCTCAATGTTTTTCTCTGCTTTAAAAAGTTATCTCTTCTTTCAAGCCCCTTCCCTTTAAAGTCCGTTCCTCCGGCATACAAAGCTCATTCTTACCCATTATCTACTCCTCTTACAGGTAAATCTATAATGCATGAGCATGAGCACTGTTTTATACATGTTTAAAAGGAACATTTTTTTTTAAGTTAGGAAAACCTCAATCTCTTTAACCACTGTGCAAACAGGCACTCCCAACAAGTTTGAGTATTTGTGAATCAAGAGAAATAGGATAAAGGGAGAAGCTTTGATTTTTCTCTAAAGAAGGAAATATTGTTTTGTCTCACACAAGGCAACTGTCAGCTGTGTAGGTTAGAAATAATTCTGAATGTAGTTTAACTTCTGAAACAACATGTTTTGACAGTGAGAGAAATCTCATTAAAAATATAAGTAAATCTGTTGAATTAACAAGTATCAGAAAACTAAAACTGCCAAATGTTCATAGCTGTTTAAACATGAGATGAAAGTAAAATAGTTATAGGTAAAAACCAAAAATGGTATTATGCTAATTTTAGCATGAATTCAGCTTGTTTGTAATGATTTCTTACCAGCTATGTATTTTTACAGTTGACATGAGTTATAGGTAAAGTTTTCTGACATAACCACATGTCTTTTAAATTTGCAGAAACTAAAGTTACTCTATCACTGTTAGCCAGTATGGGAGTTAATTAGAAGGCTTTGGAATTCTATCTGTAAGAGACACTTTCCTAACCAAAGAACAGATGAAAGATCTCAAAATGTTTGCTAGTAAGTATTTTAGTGACTTCAAATGTCAGCCTAGAAAGTAATACTCAGAAGATATTGGGGTAAAATAAACTTTGTACAAAATGTAAGATCAGGTGTCAAAACACTTTATTATGCTTAGTCACATGTTGACAGTGGCAGTCAGGGAAGTGCAGTAACTGGATAGGTGTTTGAAGCATGCAGTAATTAGTACAGATGAAAACCTAAGTATTAAATGAAAAGATAGTTAAGTAACCATCACATATAGGCTGCAGAGGTGACATTTTCTTCTTTGAAAAGTACATTTGTCACTTGGTGGGATAATTTTATTATTTTCAAAATAATATTTTCATTCAATATACGTTGATTATATTATTTCCCCCTTTCAACTCCTCCAAGATTCTATTCACCTTCCTACCTACCAAACATCATATTTTTCTCCTCTCCTAAGAAAAAACAAAAAATCAAAATCAAAAACTAAATAAAAGTATCAAAATAAAAATCCATAAGACAAAAAATACCAAATCAAACAAAAGTACACATATATAAAACACAGAGTCTATTTTTTGTTGTTTAGCTACTCCTGGACATGGCATTTGCTCTGGCGTGGTTGATATGCCCAGTGACACTCTACTGGAGAAAGTTGATTTCCCCCTTTCCAGTAGATATCAACTGAAAATAGTTTCTTGGTTAGAAATAAGAGGATTTTGTCTGGTTTGAACCTATTCAGGTCTTATGCATGTTGTCATCCTCTCTGTAAGTTCATGTGTATGTTATTATCTATTTTTCTGTGTCATAACAACATTGTTTCCATCTAGTAACCCACCATCTCTGGCTCTTACAATCTTTTCACCTCCTTTCTGCATATATGTCTTAATCCTGAGGACAGATGTTTGACAAAGATATCCCATTTAAGACTGATTGCTATAAAGTCTCATTCTCTGAATATTGCTCAGTTGTGGATCTCTGTGCTAATTCTCATTAAATATATATATATATATATATATATATATATATTAAAACAAACCAACCAACCAACCAAACAAAAACAATTCGAGCAACTGTGGAAAGGCTACCATAAATGCCCCTCCCTGATAGTGAGATCATCAACTAAATTATCCATCATCAAGGAGCCCTCATCTAGTACCTGTTGGAAACAGAAGTAAACAGCCATAACTAAACACTGAGTTGAACTAGAACCCAGATGCAGAGAGAGGGGACAAGACTAGGTTGCAGAAACACACAAAGACAGCTGACCTGAACAAGGAGGAGCTAATGGACCCCCCCCCCCAGAGTGATGGCTGGGAATCCAGCATGGGACTGAGTCAGACCTCCTGAATATGGGTCTCAGCTAGAAGGACTGAGCAGTCTGGGGGACCTCAGACATTAGAAACAGGATCTATTCCTGGTGCACAAAAGGACCTTGCAGACACATCCCCCATGGAGGGATACTCCCTTAACCTAAAGACAGAAGAGAAGTCCTAGTTCCTCCTTCAAATGACTTGACAGATTTACATGATCCAACCTGGATAGCATAGCCCTACAAGTGGAATGGCGATGGGGGGATGGGAGGGGAGGGTGGCCGGGGTGCATGTCACAGGGGAAACAGGTTAAGAGGGAGGGAGGGAGAGGAAACTGGGATCAACATGTACAATTTTTAAATTATATTATTAATAAAAAAATTTTAAAAACTCTGATGAGGGTTGAGTGATGCAGACAGACAGACAGACAGACAGACACACACACACACACACACACACACACACACACACACACATGATAAATAAATAACCACAGGATACCTAAAACAGTGTTGAAAAACAAAACAAAACAAAACACAAATACTAGAAGGACCACTGTCCTAACTTTCAATGTTACAAAGCTATAGCATTTGAAACAACAGTTATTTTGGCATAAAAACAGATACATTGATCAATGATATAGAATTTAAGACCCCAGACATAGCTTCACACAACTGTGGACAACTTGTTTTATTTTCTACATAGTCATCAAAAATACACATTGGAAAAAAGGCATCATCTTTAATAAATGGTACGGTTAAACTGGATAACTTCATGTAGAAGAATGGAAATAGATCCGTATCTATCACCCTCCCCGAAATTCAACTTTAAATGGATCAAGGACCACATATCCAGAGTTGGGTAGAAGAGAAAGCAGGAAATGGCTTGAATTTACAAGCACAGGAAAGGATTCTTCATAATGATCATAACACTTTCTATAGTTTTTTCTTTCTATCAAAAAGAAGTGACATGACTCATATTCATTAAGATTCTACAACACTAAGACCATGTAGGTTGAATAAGGGCTAAAACCACTAATGATCAGAGAAATGAAACGTCAATGAGACATCACCTCATTCCAGAAGGGCAACACCATGAAAACTGATGAGATGAAGTACTTCTGAGAAGACGGGAAAATGGGACACTTGAGTACTGTTGGTGAGCATGAACATGCTTGTATCCATAGAAAACTGTATGAAGTTTCCTTAAAATAATTAAAAATTGAATTATCAGATGACCTACCTATCAGAGCCTACCAAGTGGGCACATATTCAGCGGAAATGAAATCATTAAGTGGAAGGGACATTTTCACCCAGGTTTAATGCAGCACTACTCACCATAGGTATGAGATGGGAAAAATTAAGTCCCCATTAAATAATAAATAGATAAAGAAAGTATACCATATTTATTCATGGACTACTATGTAGCCTTAAGAGATCAGCAAACTCAATATCCTGTCTTGTAGGACCAAGTGGACAGAACTGGAGATTATTGTACTAACTGAGTTAAATCAGATGCAGAGAGACAGGACTCTTAACATTTCTCTCATCTGTGTGATATTAGACGTTGATCTTGGAGAAGTTTAGAGGAGAATCCTAGTTACTGGAGACAATGAAGTATGAGAAGGAGAGGTAGAAACAGGTTTACCAATATGCATTAAGTTACAGTTGGAGGGAAGCAAAAACGTCTGGTGACAATAGGATCACTATAGATAAATGTAATGAATTGTATACTTCAAAAAGTTAAAGAATTTTGAAAGTTTTCACCAGACAGAAATGTTAAATCTAGGGAAGGAGATGTTTAGTCTAAATAAACACTATATATATCTGTATAAACATCATGTCATTCCATTAGCACACATTTTTGTTATTATCAATTAAAATAAATGTAATTTAATGAAAAAAACTTAAACAAGACTTCCCACTTTGATTCAGTTTATATTGTATAGTTGGATTTATAACTCCCAGGAAGAGTATTTGATTGACTCCACTGTAGTTTATTTCATTGATTTTATGTAAATGTTGACTGTTTTCTAGGTACATGTGCATGTGGGTAAGTTATTGTCACCTAGCTAGCAGAGATTAGTTCTTCTAGAGCAGTTTACCGAACACAATCTCATTGTCTTTCCTTGACTACAAACACTTATCTGTGTGAATCCTCATTTATTTTCTTTTATTCTGCCTCCTTGGGAGTAAATTAGAGCTGAGAAATTCCCAGTCCCAGCAGCTCTCATGTTTCTCTATCCATTTATTCCAAACACAGACATACAGTTTTGCTCTGTAATGCTTGCCTCAATCTAGAGAGGGATTTGCCTTGCAGAATCAATTTAAACTTCCAGTACGAGCATTGTATCCAGCCGACTTTAATGAACTTGTATTTTGATTGTTTCATTTACACTTTAGAATTACAGACAGATCTTGAATTTATACAACAATTATAACATTAACAGAACATGGGGCTATTATATAAATGTCACATTCAAGACAAACTTAATACCAGTTTTCATAGTTAAGATTAGCACATTTATTAAAAAATAAGTTCAAACCCCACAGCAAATAAGTGAAATCCAATAGTCTGTATGTTTATAACAAATAAAGGCATACATTTAAAGCATCAAATAAGCCAAAAAGGTAAAAATGTAATAATAGCTTTACAAAATAAGAGAGATAGAACCATTGGGTCAAGAGAACACATCACCTAGATATAGTTCTGGAAAAACCAGTGTAGTCTGTATTCAACAGAGCTGGGCTACTGTTCTGCCTAGGTTTCCTTCGTTCTATTTTCTGACTGATACTGGCTTAGCCTCCATTAAAATCTCTTATGATGAAGCTTCTTCTTGCAGTTAGATGGTAATTTACACAGAGACCCACAACAAGGCTATGTGCAGAGAATGAGAGACTTTGGAACTCAGTTCTAAATGGGGTGTCTTTATAGAAATTCTCTCCTAAGATTCAGATATCTGCTTAGAAGAATGATTTTAAGAGTCAGAAGTGGTGGATGACTACTACAAGGAAACATGATCATCTTGACACACAGGACTTGCGCATTTGTGAACTCACAGAGACCACGACAACATGTACATGACTCCACAGGTTCTAACCAGACAAAACCCCAACACTGAGAAGTAGATAGAATCCTACCTTTAACCAAGAAGTCATTTGTAATTGATACCTGCTGGGCAAGAGAAAAAACAGTCTTCTCTAGGAGTGACACTGGTATATTGAAATCCACGTCCAGGATATAAATTAGATTCCATGTGTTTTGGGTGCTTTTTATTTTGTTTTGTTTTTCCTCTGTTAGCTTTTGTCTGTTTGCATGTTTTGATTCTGATATTTTGATTGGGGCATTTTTTTTTTTTTTTAAAGAAAGAACAAGAAGTTAGCTGAGTTTGGAGTTGGGAGGATCTGGGAAGAGTTGGGGGAGGGGAAAGTATGGTCAAAACATATTGCATAAAATTTAAATAATAAAAGTACATTGATAAATGTCAAACAAATGAACAAACAAAACCCCTTGTGTTTGGTGGCAATCATTTGAAATGTCCAGTATCCATGAGGCAGCGATAGGTGAAGCAGAGCAAAGCCCTTGGGCTCCCTGGACAGTCTGTCTGGCCTGATCAGGAAGCTCCAGGCCAGTGGTAGATCCTGTATCAAAGAACAAGATCTATTGTACCCCAAGACAGATCACACCTGCCATTTTCTTCTGGACTACACACATTCACACATGTGCACACACACACACACACATGTACACATGCACCCCCACTCCTCACAAAAATAAAACAAAATAGATGAATTGATAAGCAGATTGTGGTACATTCATGCAAAGTAATTGTACTCAGCAACATCAAAACCTGTGCTATCAAGCCACTAAACGTGTCATTTGCTAAATGATCGTATCATTTGCTAAATGAAAAAAAAACCACTATGAATAGTCTATAAACAGTATGAACTTATATGTGAACCTCAGGACAAGGCTAAACTATAGAACAGGAAGGTTATTGATGGTGGTTAGGTGGGAGAGGAGAAGGGCAAGGTGGAATAAAGTGGACATTTTGGACAATGAAACTAGTCTGCAAATTACTATAATGGTAACTATGGGACCTAACACAATTTTCAAAAATACATAAAGCTACACAAGAGTATCTACCCTAACAGAATTAATTAACTTCAGATAATATAATGTGTCAGTACTAGATCATTAACTTCAAGAAATGTGGCTCACTGTTAACGATCAAGGGCCTTGCAAACAGAGGGAAAAGGCAGAACATGTGACCTCCATATGATTCACTGTAAGTTAAGAACTAATCATATTAATTAATGAAGTAATAACAGTTGTAATCAGGATCACTGGAAACATCAACTAGTACATAGTTCTCAATATAGAACAGGCCATGTTAAAAAAAAGTGTGTCAGTCTTATCTGCATAAATTATTGCATAAAAATCATTTTTGTATACAATAAAAATTATTTTTGTAGCAATAAAACAAACAGAAGCTTGTGACTCAATAACATATAACCTACAATATTAAAATGAACTTTATGAGAAAGTAACTATATGTACAATGAGACAAATTATCCTAAGAGCCTGTTTTTACTATCTAAAAGTATTATTCAAAAGACATATCTGATTAGAGACACTGAGAATCTGACATCACCATGTTCTTGTATGTTGACTGTAGTTTAACTGTATAAAGTGATGACTGAATGTCTTAGGTCTGTTGCTGTTTCTTTGGTTCTAATCCAAACCCTTGGGACATTCAGGTATTTCTCTGTTTTCATAGTTCTGGGGTGATGGAGAGTGACAGGGACAGGTGAGAGGAAATAGCTTTCTAGCAAGCACAAGTTTTTTGCCTCTTCAATTTAATGGCTAAGCTGTTCAATGTCACGAATGTCATAACACCTAAAGTTGACTTCTAGTAGAGCAAGACAATTAAGACTTAGAGCATAGGGAGGGAGGAAAAACCATTCCTTTCCATTCCATCATATCTTGCAAGAAGCAGGTGTTTCAGCAAAATCTAATGACTATTCTGGGAGAAAACACTCATCAGTCATTCAGACTTATGCTCTCCTCACATGCATCCATCTTCCAAAAATTGGAAAAGCCAAAATCAGACCACTTTCCACCTTGAACAATAGTAAAATTTCAATAATGGGGGAAATTAAGATGATTTTATTTTCCTCATCTTCAGACATTTTAATCTTAATCTTACAAGTTCACTAATATCCTTTAATTTTTGTTTCATATCAGAACGAAAAAATTAGTCAAAATGTTCACCAATTATTCCTTTCCTCAGAGGTAATAAACAATAAAAGCTGTAATGATTAAATCCAGAATATCTTTGTTTCCTATTTCTTTGAAGAGAAGAACTGAATTAAGAAAAATCAAAAAGCACACCATGGGCCCATATTTAAGTGAAATGCATTAATTAGTTGAAACAGGAAAGCATAAGTTACACACTTTGAAAAGTAATATAAAGTATATGCAATTTTATTCTGGGACTGTAATTCATTTTCATTGTCACTTTTCATGGCAGCATTTAATGGGAACAATGGCCTTTTCAAGCATAGGTGGCAGATGTGCATGCTACTGCAGGTCTTTTGGGATCCTGGAATATGAATCAGGAAGAGGTGAGGTCATCTTGGAGCAGAGCTGGGTGTGTGTGCTTCCTGCTTGGGTGTGTGGTTGTGGGCTGACTTATTCTAGTAAGTTTGTATAATGTGAATGGTTCATGTCATATTGTCAGTATAAAGGTCCCCCAGTGAGGTCTACATTCTGGTCTCTGCACAGACATGGCAATAGAAAATTAAGGTTGTAGATAACATTAGCATGCCGATTATGTATCCTTGACAGGAAGAGATTGTCCTAAAGCACTCAGAGCTTATAAAAGTATGGATCTTTTACTATCAAAAAGGAAGCAGAGTCAATGGAAAAAAGACACAATGCAAGAAAAGTGCAAATGGCCACTGTTAGATTTCAAGACAAAGAGTAGTGACAGTTCTAACTAGAAGCTGTTCACATTGCGTTATGACAAATTCAGCAATAATGATTTCTTAATTTTAACCAATGAGACTTATCAGACTTCTGACTCCTTGGGATGCACAATAAGTCTATGTAGCTTTGACATAATGTAGCAATCTGTAATAGAGACAATAGGAAACTGAAAGCATTTCCTTAATCTCTATAATATATATCTTCTTTGGAAAACCGTTTATTTCATGTACATGGCACCTAGAATGAAAATCTTAGAGGCCTGAAGAGACCTCTCAGTGGGCCAAGGCTTGCTCCACAAGCATGAGAACTTGAGTTGGGGATTCCAACACCCACACAAATGCTAGGCATGGCAACATTTTACTCTTACCCAGATTGGTGCAGAGACAAAAGGATTCCAGGGGCTTGCTGAGTAACAAGTCTAGTAGAAACAACTACTATGTCTAATGAAAAATCATGTCTCAAAACACAAAGTCGAAAGTAATACAGAAAAAAAACCCTGATGTTAACCTCTGGTCTTCACATGCACCTGAACACCAATGCACATATCTACACACACACACACACACATACACACACACACACACACCCTTGTCTTCATGTGCACCTGCACACCCATGCAATATGCACATATCTACACACACACACACACACACACACACACACACACACACACACACACAGTCTACTTGACTCTGCTCTACACTGTTTCCCATGTTTAGTTACACAAAGTACTGAAGAACATTTTATCATATAGGATAATAACTCTGTTGTCTGTTGTGTTCTATCACAGAAACTAGAACACATAATAACGAAAGGAATCATATTGTCTTACAATAAAATCATCAGCCACACTTCACAGACATGAATCAGCTGTATTACTTTCTAAGTCTACCATGATAAATTGTCATTGACTAGGCAGCTTAAAATAGCAGAAGTTTTTTTCTGTTTTGTTTTCTTTTATAGCTCTGAAAATCAGAAATCCTAAACGAACATGTTGGTAGGATTGCATTCCCTTTGCAGGCTCTTTCAGGGAATCCTTCCTCAACAGGGAGTTCCAAATGTTCTTGGCTTGAGCCTGCAAATTCCAGCCTCTGCCTTTACATGGACTTCTGAGCATACTGTCCCCTTCTCATGTCTTATAAAGCACTTGCCATTGGCTATAATGCCCATGGCAATACATAGAACATCATTTTGAGAGTCTTCTGAGTAAAACTCAAGTAGGCATTTTTTCAGTGGAACCACCATCCAGTCTACAACACTGCTTTACAATCCTTAAACCTGTAGGGTTTGCTTTTACAGAAACAGAGAAAGTTCATGATCATTAATATAGTTTGCAGTTTTCATAAACTCTTGGCTTGCAATAATGATAAACAGGGACAATACTTCATTTAGTGAAGATTTAGAATAGTGACTTTCATAGGCTATTGAATGAATTGTAAATTCATAAAAATAGCAAAAATACTTTCAGATATGTATATTATATAAAAGAGCAATTCTATCCTAGAAAATCACTCACCAAATAGTGAACACGCACAAAAACCCCCTCTTAGTAAAATGAGCAAGCACATTTGTACCGTTAACATTAATGCATGAGCACTACATGGTGTTAAATACATACATGTTCTCAATACTAACGTTTAGACCTTGAAACACAGCCATAACTAAGTAAAATTATAAAAACCTTACTTCAAGAGAAAGCGTGGGAGGGAGGGAGGAAGAGGAGACTGTGTGTAGATATGTGCATTGGTGTTCAGGTGCATGAGAAGACCAGAGGTTAATTTTTAAATTATACTATTAATAAAAAAAAGAGAAAACATGGGCTTTCTGATATACCTCAGTATCTTCTGTAAGGCTGCCAGTACCTTAGAGACTCAGTCATGGTGTGTCTTTCATATGTGTTCACCGTATACATAATTCATAAATATAGATAACTTTTGGAGATATATGTATAACATAAATGCATTACTTTAACTCTTTATGTGTTCTTTATTTTTTCATGAAAACTCTCCAGTTGGAGAGTCCCTGAAGGTAACAGGGGAAGAGATAAGCCACTACAGAAAGGCACAGAGTGAAGGAAGTTCTTCAGAGTGTTTCTGTAGTGTCAATAGGAGAGGAAATCATGCGAGATTTCAGTTAGTATCCTAATAATCTGTCTGTGATGCCTGAAAAATCAAAATGTAAAGAAATGGAATGGTGCCTAAGTGTGTGTGCTATGACACAAAGCAGGGTTGGTATAGTGCCGAACAATATAGGGGTTTATGGGAGGAAACAATACCCAAGGCTTCTTCTTTCCTGTTAACCACAGATCCTGCCAGTCCAATGACTTAGACTCCAGCCTAGTACAAGCTAGGAAAAAAACGCTGACAAAAATCATAAAGAAAGATGTACATATTATATGCTAGACTTAAGAGAATCAAGAACAAGTTTTTGCTATCAACTTTTGCTATCAATGAACAGAGGGAATAGAGAAAAGACAGTTCCAATTGAGGAAGAAAGAAGTCTTTGTGGCCATATGGAAAGAGTAAAGAGTATAAAATAAAAGTGTAGAGAAGACTCCTGCCCTTTTCATTCTTACAAAATTGAAACATGCTGCTATCATTAGCCTGCCACAAGCACTAACAATGTTAGGAGACATTAATGCAATACATTAGCCCACTTGGACGCAGAGGTGTCAATTTGACTTTGGTGAATATCTTTGGCATTCATCTGTGATGGAAATGAGTATAAAATTAGTTTTAAGTTGATATATAAATCCAGGCTCAGACAAATCGGGTCAGCAAACTTAATTATCCCTTGCAGAATTAAATATCCCAGGTTCCACAGTACCTGAAAGCACTGGCAACAATCAGGATTTTTGCTCCCAGGTCTGACCCAGAAGATGAGGAAAACCATACTTAAAATAGAGCCGTTTCAGGGAAAGAAAGGCTTAGAGATGTGTGACCATGTATTTTGTTTACTGAAGTTTGTATTCTTCCAGTGTTCTTCTGTCTGATATTTCCACTGTCTTTTAAAGTATGACATCTTTAACAGAAGTGTCAGTCAGTGATATACATTTAAACGTTCAAGAAACATTCATTTGGCTCGAATTGCCAGGAATTTATCTAGGTGCAAAACACTAAAAGAAAAATAAGGTATGCTATCCTATGTGCAGCTTGGATGGTGTGTGGGGAAGGGTATAAGAAATGAGCCTGTCCCAAGGGCCACCATAGCACGGCCTCACCTCTCCTACCTTTCTATTCTTTTCCTACAAAAAGCTACCTGCTACCTTTAGGAGACCAAAGCTGATCTGAGAGCCTTGACCTCTTTCATTTCTTTTTCTTATTTTCTCTAATTCTAAATCACACAAATGAATACAGACTTTCTCTCAAGATTTAATTCCTCTCATTAACTCAGCATATTTTTGAAACTGCATTTATACAAAGGCCATAGGAACAAAACATAAGCTTCTTAAAGGGGAAGAGATTTCTTTTTTCCCCCCTCAAGCTCATGGGAAAAAGTCTTATTCTACTTAAACTAGTTCAAAGAAACCTTGGGTGCCTTAATTAACTAAATCAACAAGCTCTCAGGGGATGCCGACTTTCCAAAGTCCTTACTTTTATGAAATAATATCTTGTTCCTTGAAACTGCTTGATCCACAGCACAGAATCATTGCTCATTTCCCTCACAAATGTAAAAAAAAATAACTTCCATGATGGGAGATGTGATTCTGTATATATGTTTCTCATACTGGTTAATAAAGCCCTGTGGCCAATAGAAAACTAGATAGGCGGGGCTAGGAGACTAGGAGGAGGAAGAGGAAGTAGTAGGTAGGAGTCGAGATGTAGCCAGGGAAGAAGCAAGAAGCCTGCCGCACAGCTCCCCGATAAGACGACCATGTGGAAATACTTAGATAAGTAGAAATGGGTTAATAATTAAGGCAGAGCTAGCCCATAAACAATAACAGTAACTGGCCAACAGGATTATATAAAATATAGAGTCTCCTGCATGTTATTGGGGGCCGGCACACCAGACCAGCGGCGGGCAGGCTGGCCGGAAAACAACACGCTCTGGCGCAGCTGTGGGCCTTGGGACAATGTCGGCAGGACCGGGAGGCTGGCGGGGAGGAACCTACCAAACACTTCCAGGTTATGTAGCACAAGTTCTAATAGGCCTTAATAATAAAAGCCTGGAGTCAGATATCTGGTTAAATGCTGAAAGGTCAGAGAAGTAAAGGAGCTAGCTGTAAGACAGACCTCTTACCTCTACTGAATCCTCAGACCAAAGAAAGGGGCGATCCTGTCTCTACGAATTCTCAGACTGAATGCAATGGAATCCTGTCTCTTGCCTTATGTTACCCTCTCCTCACAGCGGTATCACTCCTGTCTCCATCTCCTTAATGCTGGCATTAGAGGTGTGTGATGAAAGGTGTTGCCCACCACTGCTTGGCTCAGTTTCTCTTTTAGACTGGATCAATCTCAAGTAGCCCAGGGTGGCCTTGAACTAACAGAGCTCTGCCTGCCTCTGCCTCCCTAGCACTGGGATTAATGGTGTTGTGCCACCACTGCCTAGCGTCTACAGCTAACTAGTATGGGTAGCTCCATACTCTGATCTTCAGACAAGCTTTATTTGTTAATTAAAAATAAAATAGCACCACAAGGTTTCCCTGACAGAATGCTTTTACATGCTCTCTCTTTCAAATTATACCTCAGTGCAAATTTTCTCCTACAACCACAGTCCTTCAGAGCTGTGTACAGTCAAATTTAAACAGATGCATTTGGAAAATGCTGTCTGCAATTGAAGGTTCATAATGTACATGGGTAACTAAGAATCCTCAGCACTTGGCTCACATGTAAATCAGATTGAGATGTTTCACTGGATCAAAAAAAAAAAAAATTCCCCAGAGTTCAAGATGTGTACAAATAACTCAATCTATCTAAGTAAATCTTAGAAAATGATGCTTCTATCTGCCCCAAATTAGTAACTGGTCATTACTATTGGTATATTCCCTAAAATTCATTATGATAGGTAACATTAAAAGGTTTCTATTGAGCCAGACTTTTCTATAACCTCCTACTGGAGTGTGGAAGAGACCCGTGATTAGGAACGGAGGTCAGTCCCTTTGTTAGGTTTGCTATGTGATACAGTTGACTTTACCACAGGGAGACTGCCTTCCCTGGGCCAGATCTACCTAAGCAGGTAAATTCTGAAAAAGGATTTAAGTAATCCCAGTGTTAGGGGAGGATTGTGGAACAGTGTGTGTGTGTGTGTGTGTGTGTGTGTGTGTGTGTGTGTGTGTGAGCACACAAGAAGATCCCTAGGAGTTCTCTAGCCATTCAACCTAGACAGCAGAGCTCCAGATTCTGTGAAAGACCATGAGTCAGGAAAGAGTAACAATCGAGAAAGGCACTGCCCTCTGAATATAGAGGGGGCCACACCGATAATATTTCAAGTACAGCTCCCCCACCCCCGCCGACCCCCAGCAGACAACAAGCAGATAAAAGAGTGTGTTTTTACATTCCCCATCATATTCATACTGGCCAACCTTTGCTCTGAAACCTTTATTGGCTTTTCATATCTTCATAGATTTGTTACTTTTCATAGTGTCCCCAGATTTCTTGGATGGATTTTTTTTAGATACAATATTTTCTTTGATTGAAGTATCTATTTCTTCTATCTTGTTTTCATTGCCCAAGATTTTTTCTTTCTCCTCCAATTTTTCTTCAGTTTGGGTTTTTTTTTTTATTGGTTCCACTCTCACTTTGTTTATTGAACAGTATTCTTCAATCCACTATTCATTTGTGTATTTACTGATTTCATTAACAGATTTATTCATTTCCTCTTTAAGGTTCTTGATCATATTCATAATAGCTACCCTGAAGTCCTTGTCTTGGGCTTCAGCTATGTTGTAATTCTTAAAGCCAACTGTAGTAGGGTTGTTGGGCTCTAGTGAAGATATAGTGTCCTTGATGTTATTGTGTTTTTATGCTCATGTCTAGGCATCTGGATTTGGAATGATTCTAATTCTAGGTGCTGTTATCTGGACTTGTGTTTGTTTGGGTGGGTATTTCCCCCCTTGATTTATGTTGCCCTTAAAGGATCTTAATAAAGTGTGGCGGCTACTAGTTGCTTAGTAGGGAATGCTTCTCAGATCCTACCACGTGTGGCCACAGAGTATTCAGGGTAGAACTTGTTTCTACGTATTGGGACTTAACACTTTGTGATGACAATGGGCTAGAGGGGGAGGTCTGAGAGAGTCCATAGGAGGGAGGAAAGCTGGGTATGCCAAGAGAATCTGTGTAGACCCCTAGAAATGGGGATGGAGAGGAAGGAGAGGCCACATCAGATTGTCATCTGCAAAGCTGGGGGTAAGACTGGGACATTGGAATTGGAGAAAAAGGTGAAGATTGCCTACCTGATTCAGCCTGTAAACAAACTTGAATCATATCTAAAAATTACTATCTTTGTGGAAAATAACCACATTCAGATTAATTTTGACTGTCTAATAATTCTAAACACATTATTGTATTGTATATGGTTTATAAAGTGTATTTTATACAGCTTCTTGAATTCTAGTTCTGTAGAAGTAGTTAATTTTCTACCTTAATATCCTAGAAATATTCTAATTTTCTCTTTAGAATGGTAGTTAAACAAATTTTCACACAGACTTAGTCTTATAATAGCACATTTTTAATAGAAAATTTCCAACTTCTCACTAAATAAGGCATGTGAAAACCTTTAAGTGCATGAGTTCATTTGTAGCTATACACTCTTCTCATGTAATATTCTCAGGCTAAAACCCACTAGTTTTTATCTTTGCCTTAATGTCATAAATCAACATTGCCCTTAGTTTTCTGTAGCATTTGCAGTTTATTTTGAAGTTGCTGCTCTTTTTCACGATGCCATCAACTTTCTCATGTTTGCTCATTTCACTGGTCTGTAGATTATGGAATTCTTTACTGTAAGGCTTGAGGAAAATGGTTTTGGGAAAATCTCCCCCCCTTTCCTGAATACCAGCACATGAGTACTTTTAGACCTATATTATCACTGAATATTATCCTGTAGGGTCATAATAATATCTTGTGTTAGACATTAAGTAATTATAAAAATAGCACTTTATTATTTATGAGAATCTCCTTTAAAAGTAAAATAGTTGGTAAATAAACAGCATTGTCAAAAATCCCTAGAGTTCTGAGACAGCTAACTCTTAAGCTATATTAGAAACTCACCAAAGCCATTCCCTAAAACTATTATTGTCAGCAAATATATATAGAAGTAGTCACTTTAGCTCATAAATTTAATAGAAGAGCAGAGGCTTATTTTAGCTGAACATTTTAATTATAGCCTGCAAGATATGTTACTAGGAGATGAACACCATAATCATTATTTTTTTAAAATAACAGTCTTCATCCTCCGATTTCATTAGCAGGAAATAGCCATAGTTAGGTAATAAAAAACATATAATTGCCTCCACTTACATATTCATCATGGATTTCCTTTCAGAAGTGTGATGGACAGAAATAAATCACTAACAGCAATATAATACACGTAAGATTTATGTGCAAGAAATAAAAATGTTTAAATGTCATGTATATACTGACAACAGCTTTGTAAAAAGGTGGTGAAAATATCCATTTGAAGTGGTGGGTAAAGTGCTAGCCACACAAGCACGAGAACCACTTGAAGCTGCATTTTCAGAACCCACACCAAGATAGGCACTGTAGTCCTGTCTGCAATCTTATGTTCCACTAGTGAGCTGAGGGTGGAAATAAGAGAGTGCCTGGAAGCTTGTGTGTCAAGTAGTATAGTATAATCACAGAGAGTGAGAACCAATACTCTAGGCCATTCTTTGGTCTCCATGTGTATACTCTGGCACACATGTGTCCACACATACAAGAACACAGACACACCATAAATACAACACTAAATAAACCATCACCACACATTTTAAATCCACTCATAAATATTTCACTACTGAATACAACTCAGAAAAAATTCTTCTGTTATATTTAAAAACTTAGGTCATATATTTTAATCTATTGCAGGGAATATAGTAAAAATAGCATATTCCATACATGCTACAGATAATGAGACAGACAAGTTAGATACTATAAAGGATGATGTCAACAGGACTTGTATATGTTGCTATGTTACTATGTGACCAAGTCTGTGTAAGAAACTTTTGTGTTTATAATTTCAGGAAATAATCATGAGACAAAGAGAGCATTGTCTATTTCCACATTTTTAGGGGAAGAAACTAAAATTTTGAAGATGAAGTATCTTACCTAGTTGCATACATGTCAGAGTTTATATAATTAAGGTTTGAACACCATATTATTTCAGTGCCTTGGCTGTTTCTATGCTATGTAGTTTCTGGCTCATGAACAATCATTTTCAGCTTTTCACATTGTCTTTTATTGCTGCTGTAGGGTTGTTATACTTACTTTTCTTCACAAAATGAGACAAAAATAGTAAGCCTAGTCACTTTCATAATAAATGAATGCTGAGCACCACCTTTTGGACATATGAAGAATAAGAAACTGGGTCTTAGTGCTGACACTTAAATTTAAGAAATTAGATGAGGTGCCCTCCTGATTAGTATAGCTGCAGCATTATTTCTTTAAAACCTACATGTGTCTATGGAACTGCTTCTGCTGTGTATTGAGCCGAACTTCCAAAGCCTGTGAAGAGTGATCAATACCCAAACCTTTCTATTGAGTAAAAATGGTTGTTCTCATTAACATAATACAGTCTCACAGAGTCAGCTGAAGGCTAGAAAATGTTGATCCTCACATGAGTGTGTGTGTATGTGTGTGTGTGTGTGTGTGTACTATTGTTTTATAGGTGTTGTAAACAGCTAGGGGTTGTAAGTTTTATATTGTCCTTTCTTCTCCTACTCCTTTTTGGCTAGCTTTTGGCCTTAAAAATGAATCCCCTGGCTACTCTTCAGTATTGACCAATCAGTTTTCTGATTGGAATATCTACCATTATTCCTCTTGGTTCTCAGACTTTTCGATTCAGACTAGAAGCACCTGTCTGCTCTTCACTTTGTTATTCTGCCAACTGTACTCTGTGGAACTCAGCCTATATATCTTTTTATAATTCCAAACTGTCTCTCCCTTTCTTGCCATCTGTGTTTCTGTGTCTCTTTCTCTCTCTGTCATGTTCTCCAACCTCTATAGCTATCAACACACACACACACACACACACACACACACACACACACACACACACACACACACACACTTTTCTGTTTCATTGGAGAACCTTGACTAATACAAATCCTTTTTTTTACTTATAGTTTCAAATTTCTTTAACAGTATTTTTCAAGTACTAAAAGCCAGTGTTCTCAAATCATTCTTAATTGTCCAGTGTAATTTCCTTTCATGACTAAGCTATACCTTAACTGTAGAAAGCTTCTGAATTGATGTAACAGAATTTACTTGAAAAAGGCAAGGGAACAAAATTTTGCCATTGACTTGGTATAGGACTGAGCCTCAGATCTTGTGGAGGGTGGGTGAGTAGTTTAAATGAAGCTATACCAGTTGGAGCGATAACCCCCCCACACACAAGAGCCATAGACTAGTTCATAAATATCACAGTAGCAGACATAGGAAACCTTCCTTCAAGTTGTTGGTCAGTAGAATTCAAGAGACTCTAAAAATAATATAGGCCATTCCCATTACTCTTAGCTATCTCCCAGATATTGATTGTAAAACTCTGTTACTAAACTCTGTTACATGTCAGACACAAAACTTAAAGAAATCAGAAAAGTGCGGACAAAAAAGCTTCCTAGCCAAGAACTAGCTACCACACTAATGGAAGGTGCTATACAACCAATCAATAGTTCTGCCAGCTATAATGCCTACAAATAACAACAATGATCAGAATAGCAAGATAACCCAAGAAATGCAATAGTGATACTCATATTTTTAGCATAAGCAACCACCATATAATTTTACTGTAAACCTAACACATTATCCATGACTGAAGAGGCCATGGGTTTTACAGGACAACCTACTATGCCACTTTATCAAACCAGTACAGTTTCCATTTTCATTTTAAGTACCTATCCTTAACCACAGATATTCTAACTTCCAGCCCTCCTCAAACATGCTTTGTAGCAGAAGGAGACCATTACAAAAGATTCAACTGGTCAAAATATAGAGAATACTCGACTGAAGGTTGCCATCCCCAAATCACAAATCTTGAACACAACCCCTACTTCTAAGGCTCAGGGAACATCATGGAAGAGGGGCCAGAAAACTTTGTAAGAGTCTGAGGCCCAGGATGGATGACTGCTGTAGGCTAGTGTCTTCTATGTGTTACTCCCAAAATCTCAACAATATGCTTTTTCTAAACAAGATCTGAATAATTGCAACACCAGTTGACATGATAACATGGATGGGGGAATGTTTGCAAGGCTTCACCCATAGAAGAGCTATAGGCAATCAATGGTTGCTGACAGGGAAATTCAGGTTTTTCCAGGGACAATCTTCATGATAGGTTAAGACAATCCCAAGAAGTTAGCCCTAAATACATATAAGCAACAGTAAATGATCTTAGCAGGTTGTATCTCTCTCTCTCTCTCTCTCTCTCTCTCTCTCTCTCTCTCTCTCTCTCTCTCTCTCTCTCTGTATGTGTGTGTGGCAATAATAGATAAATACTACATGGATTTGAGGAAGGGAGAGACATTGGAGGAGTCGCAGTGATGTAAGGGGGGGAAAAGATAATGTAAACACAACATTCATGTATAAAATTCTGAAAAAATAAACAACTGTCTTTACTTTTATGTCCTCCCTTTATTCATTCTGCCTCCCTGTTTCCTTCCCTCTTTTACTTTGCAGAGTTTAATGCTTCACACCCCACTCTCAGGTCTACCCTAGAATATTCTTTATGATCTGAACAGAAGAGAGACCTTGAAGAGATGTGAAAATGTTTGTTCTACCCTGTAGTTATGCTATAAACTGAAGCTAGAAGGGTAAGTACTGCAGCATGTCATACAGAATAGAGAAAAACAAATTGCCCCCATGGGGGGAAAACAGTAACAGCTCAGGATTTTACATATGAAATCTGTCTTTAGAAACCTGGACTAGTCATGTGGCCAAGAATGTCTGTCTGGATTGTTGGCGATGCTGGTTTATTTGTCTGCAGATTCTTAGGAGTTCCTGCAAGTCTCGCAGCATATCCTCTGAAAAAGTCATTTCTTTAAAAAAAAAAATCATCACATTTTTACAACATTTATTTTAGTTGAAGGAGGGGACATGCCCACCACAGGAAGCACTTGGAGGTCAGAAGACAACCTGTAGGAATCAATTGTCTTCATCTACCTTGTTGGTCTTAAAGATTAAACTCTGATCCTCAGACTTGGCAGCAAGCACCTTTAACCACTGAGGTACCCCAATGACCCACAACTTGGTAAGATCTTAGAAATTACAGTTCTCTCATTAACCTATGACTCTTATGTGCGATTCTCTCCCAATTTCAAGTTTTCTTCTTACCTTTGACCTTCTCTTCTCTTCTTGGCACATCATCAAATATTTTGAGTTTTTTCATGTCTTTCTAGAAAGCAGTTAAACACACTATATATTTCTATGTGGAAAGAAAGATGCCACTGTATGTTGTTCAAGGTCATAGGGTGCTTTTTCAAGTTTGGAAATGTTGATACTTTAGTGACTTTCACAGATTCTTCAGGTACCTCCTTTTCAATGTGTCATTCATCTGCCAGTTAGAGTTATCAATGCTTCTTAAATTAGGTCAGAAGGATTTCCCTTTTCTTTTTAAAAATTTATTATTATTTTTTTACTTAAATTTGAAACAAGGTTGTTTTACATGTCAATCCCAGTTCCCGCACCCTCCTGTCCTCCCCTGTACCTCCACCAACCCCCATCCCATCCCCTTTCTCCTCCTCACAGGGAGAGTGAGGCCTTCCATGGGGAGTCTTCAAAGTCTGCCATATCATCTGGAGCAGGGCCCAGGCTCTCCTCCATGTGTCTAGGCTGAGGTAGTATCCCTCTATGTGGAATGGGCTCCCAAAGTCCATTCATATATTAGGGATAAATACTGATCCACTACCAGAGGCCCCATGGACTGCTCAGTCTTTCCAGCTAACACCATATTCAAGGAATCTGGGCCAGTCCTATGCTGGTTTCCCAGCTATCGGACTGGAGTCCATGAGCTCCCCCTTGTTCAGGTCAGCAGTTTCTGTGGGGTTCTCTAGCCTGGTCTTGACCCCTTTGCTCATGACTCCAGTCTGCAACTGGATTCCAAGATTTTGGCTCAGTGTTTAGCTCTGGGTGTCTGCTTCTGTTTCCATCAGCTACTGGATGAAGGATCTAGGATGGCATATAAGGTAGTCATCAATTTCCTTATTGGGAAATATATTTAAGGTAGCCTCTCCACTCCTGCTTAGATTGTTAGTTGGGGCCATCCTTATAGATCTCTGGACATTTCCCTAGTGCCACATTTCTCTTAAAAACTTTAATGGCTCCCTCTATTAGGGTATCTCTTTTCTTGCTCTCCTCTATTCTTTCCCTGACTCAATCTTCCTGCTCCCTCATGCCCACCTCTCCCCTCCTTTTCTCTCCTCTTTGTCCTAACTCCCTTTCCCTTCCCCCATGCTCCCCATGCTCCAAAAAGGAGATCTTGTCCTTTTCCACTTCTCCATTGAACCATGTATGTCTCTGTTAGGGTCCTACTTGTTTCCTAGCTTTTCTGGCGGTGTGGATTGTAGGCTGGTAACCCTTTGCTCTATGTCTAAAAACCATATATGAGTGAGTACATACACTGTTTGTCTTTTTGTGACTGGGTTACCTGACTCAGGATGGTGTCTTCTAATTTCATCCATTTGCCTGCAAATCTCAAGATTCCATTGTTTTTGTTTTTGTTTTTTTCTCCCTGCTGAGTAGTACTCCATTGTCTAAATGTTCCACATTTTCTCCATCAGTTCTTCAGTTGAGGGGCATTTAGGTTGCTTCCAGGTTCTGGATAATACAAATAATGCTGTTATGAACATATTTGTACAGATGTCCTTGTTGTATGAATGTGCATCTTTTGGGTCTATTCCTAAAAGTAAAATTACTGGATCTTGAGGTAGACTGGGTCCCATTTTCCTGAGGAAAAGCCACAGTGATTTCCAAAGTGGTTGTACAAGTTTGCACTCCCACCAGCAGTGGAGGAATGTACCCCTTTCTCCACATCCTCTCCAGCATAAACTGTCTTTGGTGTTTTAGCTTTTAGCCAATCTGACAGGAGTAAGATGATATCTCAGAGTTGTTTCGATTTGTATTTCCCTGATGGCTAAGGGTGTTGAACACTTTCTTAAGTGTCTTCCAGTTATTTTAGATTCCTCTATTGAGAATTCTCTCTTCAGTTCTGTACCCCACTTTTTAATTGGATTATTTGGTGACTAGCTTCTTGCGTTCTTTGTGTATTTTGGAAATCAGCTCTCTGTCAGATGTGGGGTTGGTGAATATCATTTCCCATTCTGTGGGCTGCCATTGTGTCTTGTTGACTGTGTCCTTTGCCTTACAGAAGATTTGCAAAGGTCCCATTAATTAATTGTTGATCTCAGTGTCTGTGCAACTGGTGTTATGTTCAGGAAGTGGTCTCTTGTACCAATTCGTTCAAAGGTACCCCTCAATTAAGTTTTGTGTATGTCAATAGGTATGTATCTACCTGCAACTCTTCTACCAGTCAACATCCAGTTGTGCCAACACCATTTGATGAAGATGCTTTCTTTTTTCTACTGTATAAATTTAGCTTCTTTGTCAAAAATTGGGTGTTCTGTAGGATCCACATTAATATCAGGGTTTCCCATTCCATTCCATTGGTCTATCTGTCTATTTTTGTGCCAATACCAAGATGTTTTCAGGACTATAGCTCTATAGTTGAGCTAGAAGTCAGGGATTGTGATGACTCTGGAATTTCCTTTATTGTTCAAGGTTATTTTGGCTATCCTGGGTCTTTTGTTTTTCCATATCAAATTGAGAATTGTTCTTTAAGGTCTGTGGAGAATTATGCTGGGATTTTGATGGGAAGTGAATTAAATGTGTAGATTGCTTTTGTCATTTTTACTGTGTTGATACTACCTATCCAAGAACATTGGGATCTTTCCATTTTATAGTATCTTCTTTAATTTCTCTCTTTAAAGACTCAAAGTTCTTATTAATTAGGTCTTTCATTTGTTTGGTTAGCATTACCCCAAGATATTTTATGTTGTTTGTGGTTATTGTAAAAGGTAATGTTTCTCGGAGTACTCAGCCCTTTTATTGTCATATATAGTAGGGCTACTGACTTTTAATTTTGAGGAATATTGGTATTAGCTGTTCTTTGAATTTCTGGTAGAATTCTGCACTGAACTCATCCGGCCCTGGGCTCTTTTTTTTTTTTTTTTTTTCTTTTTTCTTTTTGGTTGGGAAGCTTTGATGGCTGCTTCTACTTCATTAGAGGTAATAGGTCTACTTAAATTGCTTATCTGTTCTTGACTTAATTTTGTTAAGTGACTATCTATTCATAAAATTGTGCATTTCCATTGAACTTTCAAAATTTGTGGAGTACAGCTTTTCAAAGTATGACCTGAAGATTCTCTGGATTTCCTCAGTGTTCGTTGTTATGTCCCTCTTTTCATTTCTGATTTTGTTAATTTGCATGTTCTCTCACTGTTTTTTGATTAGTTTGGATAAGGTTTATCTAACTTGTTGATTTTCTTGAAGAACCAACTCTTTGTTACATTGAGTCTTTATATTGTTTTCCTAGTTTCTACTTTATTGATTTCAGCTCTCAAGTTGATTATTTCCTGGTGTATACTTCTCCTGGGTGAGTTTGCTTCTTTTTGTTCTAGAGCTTTCAGTTGTGCTGTTAATTTTCTAAAGTGACTCTGGTCCAGTTTCTTCATGTGGGCACTTAGTGCTATGAACTTTCCTCTTAGAACTGCTTTCAAAGTGTCTGACAAGTTTGAGTATGTTGTGTCTTCATTCTCATTGAAACCTTGGAAGTCTTTAATTTCTTTCTCTATTTTCTCCTTGTCTCAGGAATGGTGCAATTACACATTGTTTAGTTTCTGTGAGTTTGTAGGGTTTCTGCAGTTTGTGTTGTTGTTGAATTCTAACTTTAAATCATAGTGGTCTGATAAGATACAGGGGGTTATTTCAATATTTTTGTCTGTTGAGGTTTGTTATATTGACAAGTATGTGGTCGATTTTAGACAAAATTCCATGTGGAGCAGAGAAGAAGGTATATTCTTTTGTGTTTGGATAGAATATTCTATAAAAGTCCGTTAAACCCAATGGGTCATAACTTCTGTTAGTTCCTTGGTTTCTTTGTAAAGTTTTTGTTTGGTGGATGTGTCTAGTGTTGAGAGTGGGGTGTTGAAATCTCCCATGATAAGAGTGTGAGGTTTTAAGTGTGATTTGAGTTTTGTAATTTTTTTTACAAGTGTGGGTAACTTTGTATTTGGGGCATAGATGTTCAGAACTGAGACTTCATCTTGATAGATTTCTTCTGTGATGAATAAGAAATGACCTTCTTCATCTCTTTTGATTGATTTTGGTTTAAAGTCTAATTTGTTAGATATCAGGATTGCTATAACTGCTTGTTTCTTGGGTCCATTTAGTTGGAAAATCTTTTCCCAACCCTTAACTCTGAGGTAACTTCTGTCTTGTAAGTGAGTGAAAACCATTAATGTTGAGGGATATTAATGACCTTTGATCATTATTTCTTGTTTGTTTTGGATTTGTTGTTGTTGGTATTGTGTGTGGATTTCCACCCATTTTTCTTTTGGGTGTTGGTAAAGTTGGATTATCCATTGCCTATGTTTTTGTGGGTGTGGTTGACTTCCTTTGGTTTGAGTTTTTCTTCCAGAACTTTCTGTAGGGCTTGATAAATTGATAAGTATTGTTTAAATCTGGTTTTGTCATGGAATATCTTGGTTTCCCCATCTATAGTGATTGAAAGCTTTGCTGAGTATAGTAGTCTGGGCTTACAGCTATAGTTTCTTAGTGCTGGTATAATATCTGTCTAGGCCCTCTGGCCTTCAGCATTTCAATGGAGAAATCAGGTGTAATTCTGATAGGTTTGCCTTCTTCCTTTTGTGCTCTTCATATTATTTCTTTACTCTGTATGTTTGGTGTTTTGATTATTATGTGACCAGGAGACTTTTTCTTGTGGTCCACTCTATTTTGTGTTCTTTAAGCTTCTTGTACTTTCATTGGCATATCTTTCTTTAGTTTGGGAAAGTTTTCTTCTATGATTTTATTGGATATTTCTTCTGCACTGTTGAGTTGTGTTTTTTCACCTTATTCTATACTTATTATTCTTAGGTTTGGCCTTTTCATGGTGTCCCATATTTTCTGGATAGTTTGTGTTAGGATTTGTTGGACTTAAGATTCTATTTCTCCTAGCGTATCTTCAGCACCTGAGATTCTCTCTTCCATCTCTTGTATTTTGTTGCTTATGCTTGCATCTGTAGTTCCTGACAGTTTATCTAGCTTTTCTATTTCCAGCATTCCCTCAGACTGTTTTCTTTATTGTCAGTTTTCCAGTCATGAATTGTTTGAATTGTTTCCTTCATCTGATTGTTTTTTTTTTTCTTGGCTTTTCTTGCTTTCTTTAAGAGTTTTGTTGATTTCTTGCGGTTTTTGTTTTTTTCTTCTTTCATTTCTTTTTAAATTTTTTATTTTCTCTTTTAGGGTCTCTGTGATCTTCATGAAGTTGTTTTTAGGGTCATTGTCTTCTGCTTCATCTGTGTTGGGATGTTCAATTCTTGCTGATGTGGAGTCTCTAGACTCTGGGGTTGTCATATTGATCTTTCTGTTGTTGACTGTGTTCTTATACTGTTGTCTACCCATCCCTTCTTCCAGTGTGGACCAGTGGGTCTCTCCCTCTCTTGGTGGGTACAGGACCAAGGTTCTCTTATGGTGGGTGTAAGCATGTTCGATACTCTGAAAGCTATCCTTGTCCAGTGGGTGGTTTGGGACTAGGGCTCTGGCAGGTGCTGGATGGGCTGGTCTGCTGTGACGGGTTACCCTGTGCATAGTCCCCAGTCCTCAGGGGCTCCAAGCAGTGTACCAGAAGGTGAGCTCCTTCCGTGAGTGGATGCGGGACCAGGACACTGGCAGTCTCTCAGCAGGCTGGTAGCCTGGAAGGGCTCCTCCTGTATGAGCAGGTCCTAGGCCTCAGGAGACTCTGAGCAGGGCTCTAGAAGGCAGGTTGGAAACAGGCCCAAGCTTATCTCCTACTGTGTTTGGAGGTGGAACCAGGGTGCTGGCAGACTCTGGGAAGGCTAGTCCTCAAGGATGCCCCCCTGCATGCAGTCCCCAGTCCTCAGGAGGCTTGTAGCAGGGCACAGGAAGGTGGGCTTCCTATTTGGGAGGAGGTCTGTGTGTACACCTTTCTTATCCTTTTTGTTCTATTCAAGTAGTCAACCCACCGAATAATGCCCACCCACAAATAAGTGAGTGATTTTCACTCAGGTTACAGATTAGGAGCTAATCTGCTCCATAAACCTCCCACAATACATGCCCTGCATGTGTTTTCCCTAAAAAAAGTTTTATCAGAAACCTGAACATACCTTTGATCTATTAAGATGGCAGATTAAAATTCATCATAAAGAATATATGCCTAAAAATATAAAGCATAATTAAGGAATATTACTTAGAAAACTCCATTTGCTTCTAATGCAGAAGATTTTTTCTATTCAGTGTACTCATTTTAGATTGTTATAAGGGTTTGTGAACTGAAGTAAACCTTTTCTATTTGGTTGGAAGATAGTTCCCGTCATAGAAGATAAAAGTAAAGATTTTCCTGATAATTGAATGATGGGACATATAAATAATACAGAATCAGTCATAACAAATACATGAAATATGGTCTTACAGTTATTCTGTGACTTATTTGGTAAATAATAATGGACTTCAAGCACAGTGTTTATGGTCACCCCAACTGTTGGTCCAAGGTCTTTGTGAAGGTTAAACTTGGTTATCTAGTTGGTATAATTGTTAACACTTCAGAGATTAGAGAAACACACATCGGGTGTGTCAGGGAAGACATTTCTAGAAACAATAGATCATAAGACTTCTGAACATTCATGAAATTGAATATGCTGTTGGAGGTACTGACATTGTAGAAAGTGGGGTCTGCTTGATGTGATAATATTTTGTTTATGAGGTAACAAATAAAGCTTTCTTGAAGATCAGAGTGCAAAGCCAGTCAGCCACACTAGTTAGCCATAGAGGCCAGGTAGTAGTGGCATACACCTTTAATCACAGCACTAGGGAGACAGAGGCAAACGGATCTCTGTGAGTTCAAGGCTGGGCTACTCGAGATTGAATCTGTCTAAAAGAGAAACAGAGCTCACACAAAGGTGATCCCAGCACTTGGGAAACCCATGCCTTTAATTCCAGCAGTAGGGAGGTGGAGACAGGAGTGATATGGGTGGGCAGAGAGAGGAATATAAGGCAGGAGGAGACAAGAGAGAGAGATGTGTCTGAGGAGCAGTGCAGTCTGAGGAACAGAGCAGTCTAAGCAGTCTGAGGACAAACTCTCCCCTTTGGTCTGAGTATTGATAGAAGTGAGAACCCTCTAGTGGCTGGCTGCTTTGCTTCTCTGATCTTCAGCTTTAACCCCAATATCCGAGTTTTATTATTAAGAACAATTAGAATTAGTGCTACAGTGTGGTGTGGTTGGAGGAAGTCAGTCACATGGTTCACATCCTAGAGGTAATGACAGGCTCTAGCCCTCCTGCTTTTTACCTCTTCTCATTCAGACCTTCCATGATGTGAGCATCTCCCTCACACCCTCCCCACTGAAATCACAGGCAAAACAAGCCTTTCCTCCTTTGCAGTTGTTTACTCCAGGCACACTTCCACAAAGATGCAAACACTGACAAAATGTTAGTGAGATACAAGTTAGAATAAACATATCTTGAATATTGCAACCTCCCAGAAAGTATCCACTTAATATAAGGATAAATACATGGGCGTTTGAATGAGTGGACAGATTAATAAATTAATGAAAGAGAAAATAGCACCACATATTCATTCTCAATGATCTCACAGGAAAGCAGAGGCAATGAATAACCCTGGTGCTAAAAGTTAGCAAAAAGAAAATTGTGTAGTTGCCATCTTTGCAAAGAATGGGGCTGAACTATTCCTAAGAACATCATCCAAGAGTCCCCATAGGTGGAAAGTGTGTGTTAATGCTTGAATAGTCAGAAATGCTAGAACGTATTTCTGGTCCCCTTAAGCAGCATTATTTTGTTTTTCACTAGTAGTTTATTTTTTTTAATCATATCTAAGATCTTCGATGACAATTTGTTTTATTTACATTTGAAGAGGTCAAATATTCCTGGTTAGAATGGCTGATTTAGGCCAGAGAGTTTGTTCTTCAATACAAGTGAAAAGAGTGGTACCCACATTTACTACTGTGGGAGAATTAAGTTGCTCATATGGGTTGGCCTCATGTCTACCTTTCAGTTCTTAGCAATGTTTCAGATTCTTCTGGTATCTACCACTGACTCCCAAGCTTCAGACTTAGGATGAGCTTTAGAATGCCAGACACAATAGCTAAGAACTTCTACATGGAGCTTGCCTTCTGTTTCTCTGTGAAACAGACATTAAATAAAATTATCAGCAAAACTTTTTCATTGCTATCATGTAATCTAATTTTAAGTAATGAGCTAGAGTGGTGTGTTAGCATAGCAAACAAAATCTAAAACTTTATAACCCCAAGATAGCCTTTACCTTGGTAGTCATTCCCACCAGAAAATACAACCATAGTCAAGATAGACGAAACAAATATTCTATAAAATTCCTGACTGGTACTCTCATAGCTGTCAAGACCATGAAATCAAGAAAACACATAATTTAGAGGCTCCTGATACTACCTAGTGATTATCTTAATTTTATAAGAATAAACAGTAAGGTGTTAGCTGATTCTTTTTTGTTTTTTTTTTTTTGTTTTGTTTTTGCCACAGATTCTGAATTCTGAATAAAAAATAGTTTAAATTCTTTGTGGTGGTTTGAAAGCAATGACACTCATTGGCTGTATGGCCTTGTTGGAGTAGGTGTGACTCTGTTAGAAGAAATGTCACCGGGCTTTGAGATTCTAGATATTTGAGCGAGGTCTAGTGGTTCATTCTCTTCCTGTTGCATGTGGATCCAGATACAGATCTTTCATGTACCTCTCTAGTACTATGTCTGCCTGCATGCTACCATCTTCCTGCCATGATGGACTAAGCCCATGAGCTGTAAGCCAGCCCCAATTAAACATTTTCCCTTATAATAAAACCCTAACTAAGACATATTACATATATTAATGTTAATAATCCATTCAAATATTCTCAGCTTTTATATCTTTGTATTTAGGAGCAAACTTAGAATAGTAAACACAACATCTGAAATTACTGCTTAAACATAAAAAAATTTGGGGGGAACTGGAGAGATGGATCAGCAGTTAAGAGCACTGGCTGTTCTTCCAGACCATCAGGGTTCAGTTCCTAGCACCCACATGGCAGCTAACAACTGTAAGTCCAGTTCAAGGGGATTCCATGCCTTCTTCTTCCCTCTGTTGGAGCCGCATGCATGTGTTACTCAGACACTCACACAGGTAAAACATACTACGTATTAGGTAAATACTAAAAAAAATCTTTTAAAATTTTCATTTAATCATCCCATTACATTTAAATGTTCATTTTATACAGGGACACTGTTCAAATTTTAACGTTAAAATATAGTGTTTATAATTACCAAGGCAACCAAATTACTCAAACAAATATTCTGGAAGAGTTTCCTAAAGATATTTCTTAGGGATGGGAACACCCAGGGAACTGAAGGAATTCCAACTCTCTGATGTGGCAGTGGTCAGAGTAGAAAACTGAGAAGACACCTGATCAACCAACTAGAGGAGTGATAAAGAGCCTACATGAGAGGAACTAAAGATGAGAACTCCAAAGAAAGCAGAGCCAAGTTCAGGAGCACTAAGAAAGGAAGACTAAATCATACTTGTTTCTGTCCAAGTACCTTCCACCACTGTTTTCAGTTTCTGTTTAGCTGATCCCACCATGACATGGACTTAGGAACCCCTTTATATACCCCAGTGGAGATAGGAGTGAGACTCATGAAACAGAAGGAAGGCAGGTCATACTGTCACAGAGCATGAAAGTCATGTCATCCAATTTTCTCACTCTGTAAATGAGACAAGTGAGGACAAGAGTGACATAGTCCCTGGCTCACGGAACCAGATTATTTCACCTTCTCATAAACAAAAGTCAGGATGGATCCATATCCTTTAGCCTTCCTTTTGAGTTCTTTAAAAGACCTTAGACTAAGTCAACTGGTGTTTTCAGATTTAGTTCTCTTTCCTCTGTGAATTTATCACTAGCTAATATGTAGCCCCTCTTGAACTCTGCCATTTAAAATTCTCACTGCTGGTAGAAAAGAAAAGAATAAAGAGCAGTACTCAACAGTGAGATTCTGAAAAGAGAAGCTGGGAAATTAACTACATCATTACAACATTAAACTAATGCAGGGAATCAAATGTGTTTTACAAGTTAGACTGTCTCACTCAGATCAGTATTTGTCAGACAACTGAAGTGAATTACTAATGATTTTCCTTTGTCTTCTAAAAACTTGGAAAAGAAAAGGGGGAATTCTCTTAGCTTTGCAAAATAAAAAGGATTGTGCAAAGAATATTCTAAAACAATTTCAAACAAATTATATCAAAGAGGAAACTCTGTAGAAATTAGAACACCACAGGGGAGTCTCCAGCTAGAGTATTTCCTGTAATTGTCACAATTTGCTGGTCAACTCCTTAGTAATTTTAGGTTGGTCAGAATGTTATGCTGACCTGTGTCCATTAGAGCAAAAGAGTGGGTCATGGTTTCAAGGACTTTTGTAGTACAGATTACACTCACAATAATTTTTTGCTAATAAAATTTATTAGAAAAAGTTAGTGTTATTTTTAAAACTTTTTTTAACACATAGGTTTTTGTTTATGTTTGTTTGTTTATCTTCATTAGGAAATGAATATCTACTTTTTTAGTAACTACTTTCTTGTTTTTCAACACAGGGTTTCTCTGTATTGCTTTAGATCCTGTCCTGGAAACTTGCTCTATAGACCAGGCTGGCCTTGAACTCACAGAGATCCACCTGCCTCTGCCTGCAGAGTGCTGGGATTAAAGGCATGTGTCACCAATGCCCAGCTGAGGACTAGGCTTTTGACTCCTGTCCTTCCTTCATCTATTTCCAAGTTCTTCCTTTGGCATTCCTATTTGTCCTCCTAATCATTGTTTCATCATACTTTCAATTAAAAATACATTTAAAAAACATTAGATCTTGTTTCCCTCAATTAGGAGCAGAAATTGTTAATTTTCTTTGAGTTACTACAAAACTCTTCCAAAGAATTTTAATTCCTACAAAACGTGTGTATTGCTACTCTCCATTTATCTTTCTCACTGGCTCTCTCTATGACAGTTTGAGCTTCACCTCACCTCAGATGAGACTCCTCATTAATCTTTATACTTCAACTTTATATCTACAACATGAGCACTTATGTAGAGCTTGTATGAAATTTCATATGATTTAGTCTACAAGTATCATTTTATAGGAATCTTCGATTGTATACAATTGATTGAATGGTCTGTGACTCTACTCAGTTACAATTAATGACATAGTGATCTTGTCCTGAACTTACAATACTTTGGAAACATCAGACCAAAGGCAATTATTGAAAACAAAACATCCATGTAGGGAGTAAAAAGGGTTAGATAAGGTGAGGTTAAAATAACCAGAATTTTACATTCAATCTAGTATAAAACAATTGCAATTATCATCCTAACAACTCTATGAATTTCACCAAGAACTGGCTAGGTTGTGAAAACTAGACTATGGCTTGAAAGGAGGAAAGGGAAAACGATAAAAGCAGATGCAAAGGTAAATATTAGGGCCTTCTCCAATAAGTAGCCTCACCTTTTAGGACACTTTCTTGGGATGTTTTTCAGAGTATTGTTCTAAAAAATTTCAAGACTTGAATGAAAACAAGGTATTTTCTGTTTGAAAGTGGCAACATCCTTACATGTTGGGTGTGTCTTCCTAAAATCACATTAGTAGGACTGAGACATTTGATGTATTTTGTATATTCTGTTTTGCAGTATGGCTGATCCCACATACAAGGATCACTTTAATTTAACAATGGTCATTATTTTGGTATATCTAAATGTACAATTTTACAACACTGGTAGTTTTGTTTCACAAATTATTTTGACAATGTTTGTCTGTGACATGTATACCCTCTGTTTTGTGTTTACATTTCACTTTCATTAAAGCAAATCAGCAGTCCTAGTCCTCACTGAGGATGCAATAAAACAAATTTGTCATTGGTGTATGCATTCTGACTATTGGGATTTCAAAACTCACCCTCATAAATTGGACAGGAAGAAGAAGATGTTATGAGTCATAGCCATCTTGAAAGGTTGTATGTATATTGGAAATCAGACCCCCCTCACCCCCAAATGAGGCTGTGAACCAAAGCCAAACCACAAATACATAATTTTGTTTACTGAAGGGGAATCTTCAGTAAACATGTCTATTCTTGTTTTGAGGTTCATTGAAAAATCAATATGGAGCCAGCACATGGCCTCATCTAGACAAATCAAATTTATCTTGGTTCGGTTTGTTGTTTTGAATCTTGGTTTTCAGACATTTGTGTTTTATTTTTAAGAGCTTAGCTTTTAAATGTCTTATTCTAAAATATACAGAAAAAGTACAAGAGTCCAAAGCATTTCATTATCTCTCCATACTAGTCTCCCTTGTTAACATTTTAGGTAATTAAAAAATGTACTGTCTTTTTCCTCAGTAAATATTATATGATGGCATATAGTCATGCACTTCATCTTATTTATACACGGCACATATGTGATCTCTGTAATCCTTGAAGATGTTATAAATACAGTGCATCATTACTGTAAAATATTTCCTTATGTAGTTTCTAAAAGAAAGAAAACTTTCTCACATAATTAGAACACATTACCAATGAGCCTTATGACTATTTTCTCATGTTAATGAAGTGTATTTGGTGGTTTCCTTGAAAAAGAAAAAAAAAATCAAGACACTGAGATTAATATAGTACTACCATCGACTTCTGCCACATTTTGATAATAACTCCAGTAACTTTATTCATCTCAAACATCTTTTCCACTATCCATAAGCAAAGACCTGTTTGAAGACTACAGATTTCATTTACTTGTCACACCTCCTTACTTTAAGACTGGTAGAGTGACTCCATAATCCTTGCTGTTTATAGCCTTGATATTAACGTATTGGCCAGTTATTTTGTGGAATTTAGAGTTTGTCACATGAGAACAGGATTAGATTCTACTTATTTGCTAAAATTGATGTCATAGTCTTACCTATACCTTGACAGGGACATTCATTCACTGTAAGATGAGTTTGATCAGATTTCTCAGCTATTAAGGCAGTCCACAGAGAGATTCTTAAAATATCAAAAATATCATTACAAAGAGGTAAATGGATGTATGCCCTCAGCAGCAGTAGCAACCAGCAGACAGTCCTGAAATCAGAGTGAAGGGCATTTGCTCTCAGGATTCAGAATACTGCCAGCTTTTAAAGAATATATCATTCTAAATTATTTGTATTTTCCAGAAGGGATCTCAGTATGTGTCTGTTTCGTTGTGTTTTAAATTATAATCCAATTCTTTTCATAAAGGTTCAATTCTGACTTTGTATCTTGAATTTGACATTTAAAGAACAAAGAGTTTTCTAATTTTAAGTACTTAAAGAACAAGTTCTTTATTAGAAAATCAAGTTGTTTTAGTATAATACTCTTTTTTAACTTGTTTCTTTTATTTTTGAGATTATAATATAATTACATCATTTTCCCTTCCCTTCCTCAAAACTCTTTCATACACCCCTCCTTGCTCTCATTCAAATTCCTGGATTTTTTATTCTCATTAATTGTTTTTGCACATACATATGTATATACAAATATGTTCCAAATACATAAATACAACCAGGTTAGTCTGTATATTGTTACTTGTATATATGTTTTCAAGGTTAACCATTTGGTATCAAATAACCATTTTCTATGCTTTTCCCCGGAGAAGACTATTTTTCCTACTCCCAGCATTTCTTAGCTGCGTGTAGTTTTTTTTTGTGTGGGGTTGAAGCCACCTGGGCTTTCTCTTGTCCATTTCAGCATGCCTATTGCTGTTCTTGTTCTGCTAATTGTTAGGCAGTCATGTTGGTGAAATTTTACGGGTATATCTTCTGTTATTCCTATGAGACGCAACTTCACAGCAACATCCCTGGTCATTTGGCTCTTAAATTTTTGTTTTTGTTTTTTTTTTTTTGCTCATCTCTTCCTCGATGATCCCTGAGCTTAGATGAAGAAGTTGTTTTGTAGATTGTCTTTTGTGATTAGCACCACAACTCTGTATTTTGATTGGTTATAGGCTTCTGTAATGGTCTCCATCTGTTGTAAAGAGAAATATCTAAAGTTTCCCTCCATCCCTCCCTCCCTCCCTCCCTCCCTCCTTCTTTCCCTCCCTCCCTCCCTCCCTCCTTCTTCCTTCCTTCTACTACTACCATATCATCAAGCCTTTTGCATTCTGTGTGCTTCTAAGCAATGAAGGGCAACACCTGCACCCTAATAAGATGCGGCAGAGTGGGCCAGGCAAACAGTTTAAAGAAGCCTCAAATTATCCTGTTACTCAGTGAATAACTTTATTTGGAGTACACACACAGCAACCACTTAACGACAGTAACAATTATAGTTTTCTAATCTATGTCTAACAATTTATTCCATGTACACACGATCAACTCAACCCATCACGTCCCTCACTTGAGCACCACATCCCACCAACTCTATCATCTGTTTTGCAGTTATTTATTTTGTTGCTATCATGCACAGCCCACCTGAGTCTGCTTGAGTATTGCTTCCTCCTCTCCTGAACTTATTTTGCCGCTATTCTCAGGAGGCTTCAATCTTGAGAAATTCAGTGAGTTGTATTTCTTTTCTTTTATAAGTAGAACTTTCTCAATTCAATTTACTGCTTTAACACCTGGCTTTCTTTTGAGTCTAGTATGCATTTTCTTTGCCCTTCCACAATTAATGCTTTTCTTTTGCTCTTTTATTTTAATTTCCTCTTCACTTTTCAAGTGTCCTTCAAGGCTCATCTCTTCTAATGCATTCTGTCTGTACATATCAGGACAATGCTGAAGAACTTTTGACACACCAATGCCTTTTGGTGATTTCATACACTGCTTACCACATGCATCCTTCACACAGAGACTTCAATTGTAGTTTCTGTTTCAACTTTTTAAAATTGAAATTTTTAAAAAATTTTTAAATTATGTGTGTAGTATATGTGTGTATGAGTATGCCAAAAGGTGACTTAAAAGGATGTTGGGTCCCCTGCGGCTAGGTAACAGGCAGTGTGAGCTGCCCTATGCAATCCATAGTTTCAATGGATAAACACACCTGAATGTTCAAATACTGAGATCCCCTCCAGGACTCAGATCTTCTTAAAGTCCTTGCTGTTGTACAAAGAAAGTATGTATCTATGCTGCCATCAGAAACCTAAACAACTGAAACAGAAAATGCAATGGAGCAAGCCCTGAAAATCTTGGCAGGTGAGTTTCATGAAGAGTGCTCATTTACTTCAGTGGTCATCCGTGAGGTGTGCTGTGCCCACAACAAGGACATTCTGCTGCTGGGACAGTCATTCACTCAAAAGTAATTCACAAGCTCGTATTCTATTTGATTATCATGCATACTCTCAGGACTTTCTATTGTTAAGAGGTTGATTTAACGAGACACTCTATACTGCCACTTTTCACACTGATGTACAGAATAAAAACCATAGCCACCACAAAGTTACTCTAATACTCCATATTCTTCTGCATATAACATTTCTACCTGTTTTATTTTCAGAAATTTTAACAATCTCACATTAAACTTCTGTTAGAGTGTACAGCAATCAGTAAGGCTGCAATACTTGGAGAACAAAACATTAGCCACATTTTAATGAATTTATGGAGCAAATCATAATGAATTACTGTGAGAAAGTGATAACTAGAAACACATTTATCAAGGCGAATAAAGAAAAAATAATGTAAAATTTAAAGGTATTTTTTAAATTGAGCTATTCCCCAAAAGATGTTTAATAAAATAAAATTATTCTTACAAGAGTTAAAAAAGCAGTAACATTTAAACACTATATTTACAACCACAGTGTAGAATTATATGCTGGGTTTGTTTAAAAAAACATAGGTTCAGAATGTCTAATCTACATGCTTACTCTAAAACTATAGAAGTAAATCTTGTGTAGTGCTTAATCTATTGTATAATAACAATTGTAGAACAATGTGGATTCTGTGTTTGATCAATAATAATTCAGGAAAATACAACTCTAGTTCTCATTGTATTATTGTTAAAGAAATCCTACTAAAATACGCTGAAAAGTAGCCAGAGATAAATGTCTAGATTGCTGAGATTTAAAATTTTGATAAAATAACGAAACTATTTGATACTCTACCTTGTTATCTTGTGTTTCATTTTTTTTTTTTTAAATCCTTTTTTGTATTCTGGAAAGTTGCCCTTGTGATACCAAGCACAGTTAGAAAAAACATTAGTTACTATGCAATAACACAGAAGTGGGCAAGTAAAAGTATTTTGTAAAAGCAATCAACAACATAGTCAATTAAAAGCTACACCCGATGATGTAGGATCAAGTAGCTTTTAATCTTTTCCTTTCATTGAGCAGTTGCCTGTGGAAAATGACTACTATTCATAGAGATCAAGAGGTATAAATCACAAAAATAGGAAATTCACCTTCACACAATTAAAGCAATATGACTTTGTATAAATCTTTTGAGAATGAATGACCCAGCAAAATCCAATCATCATAAACAACCGAAAGCCTTAACAATATATCATTGTCTTCCTGCACAATTTCTAGGTAAGACTTCAGCTGGCAGCTTTGACAAATGATTAATCGTTTCCTTATGATTCCCTCTGGTTCTCCAAAGACAGTGAGAAAGTGGCTGCTGACGGATGCTAGGCAGCGGCAGTCATTGTGGTTTTCAGTTTTGTACTGAGGAGTCCACCAGGCTCCCGTAGGTAATTCCAAATACACAGAGACACAAATCATAATGGTTAAACTCAGTGGATCTCCAGAAACAAACCAACAAATTCATGAGTATGTAAAGAGAACTTGTAGGGAGTTGAGGATGTAGGGGTGGAAAGGATATTAGAGAAAATAATACTGAAAATTTAAATTTAGTTAGAAATACTGTAGAAAGGCTGGCACATGGTGTGTAAAAAATTCTAAAATAATAGTCATTTTATTAGTAGTGTCATTGACAGTGCTAGCCTGACTTGAGGTAGCCAGGGTTATATAGAAACTATGACTATAACTGGAATTTGTGTGTAGTCACAGTTGCCTGTCAGCTGAAAAGTAAGATGTGATTCTGGTATGGACAGGTATTGATTTGGACATAATTACAGTGATTCCCAAAGAAGCCCTCTTTATCTATTGCATAGAGAAACAAGATCCACATTGGACACAAAATGTTTGGGGTGGGACACATGTTGCATGATGAAAAATCATGTATTCATTACAGTTGACATTTAAAGTCCAGGTACGAATGTTTAATGTCGTATGCAGTTTTGATAATTTAATTTATCACTGTACACACACACACACACACACACACACACACACACACACAGAGAGAGAGAGAGCTCAATATGTGTTAGGACAACACTCGGCTGTAAATAGGGCAGAAATAACTGTTTCCTTGGCTTCTTTCTCTGCTACCTATTTGGAAACGGCCACAAGTTTTTTAGCATAAACCTCAGAGATATTAAAGATCACTGCCCTCCTTTGTGCTTAGATTACAGAAGGATTTTCTGATGACTGCAGATACCCTGTCTACATATTATAAACCCTGTAACAATTTGAAAACTGAATCTGCTGTGTCTGACTCTGTTTTTAAAAACAGTTTAATAACTGGTATTTTTACTTAATAGATTTCAGTAGTAATTTCCCCTGATTATTTAAAAATGAAAATGGCTTTTCTTGGGGGATAAAGCAAATAATTTTCAAGAAAAAATTAAACATAATGGGAACTAAATCACTGTACACATTGACACCATCTTTTGGTGGGCCTTGTACTATATATATATATATATATATATATATATATATATATATATAGAGAGAGAGAGAGAGAGAGAGAGAGAGACATTTTGTTTACTGCAGGTAAGTGATTTTATCCTGACATGGTATATGGATTTGTGTAGGAAAGGAAAGGAAGAAAAGGTAAATAGATACATAATGGACAGATTATCTGAGGTCTAAGGTTCACTGCTGATCTTCAAAGCTTAGCAGTGAGGCAGCTGGGACCAGCTTCATACAGAGAGCCCTAGACAGCATTAGCAGCTGGTGTGTAAATAGAAGCTAAGTAAGAGTTTGTTTTCTTTCCTTCTTAGTTACATAGGCATCTAAAAAGATAATCTTCAATTATCCCTCATTTTTATCTTAGTTTCTTACTTCAGTTTCTTGACGATAAAAGGTTTTCATTTGTTTGCCCCTGTTGCTAGGAAACGGGTGAAAGAAGAGGAAATGTGAACAAAATGAGGGCTTCAGAGGAGAGAGGACAGAGCTATTTTTTTTGCTTGTTAACTCTAAAACCTAAAAATACAAGACAAAAACAAAACAAAACAAAACAAAACAAAAAAGAAAAACAAAACAAAAAAAAAAACCAAAAACCCCAAACCAAACCAAACCAAAAAACCCAAAGCAAGAAACTAAATTCAAGGGCAAGGTCAAAATATTACCCTGAGTTTGTTATAACAGAAAGATGCCTGGGCACAATCAGGTAATTTGAAGTTGCAAGTATAAATCCTTTTTAAGATAACACTAGTAACAATGTTCATGAATACATATAGGTCAGTAAACGACTGGAGTTATTCACTGTATTACAAATAGTACTGATTATTCACACATGTGTGGATTCACTGCTCCTTCCCTTACACTCTAGATCTACTTGTTGAGTTCTTAAATTTCCATTTTGATACATTTGGAGTTAGGATGGATATGTGGTGGGGATGTGGGAGGGAGTACAGGGAAGATATGATTTAAAAAGTCACTGTATCCATGTATAAAATTATCAAAGAATAAAAAAGAGTATATTTAAAAATAATTAATATTTTTATTCTTTTATGTCTACCATCTATTAGTTTACCAGAAAGCAGAGTTATTTCCTAAAAGAATAGCAGGTGACAATCAATTCTTTTTACCTGACTTACAATATAGATGGGGGAAACAGCAACTTCAGTTTTTTTCAGAGTTATGCTGATCAGCAGAGATGATCCCAGCAAAACAGAGAGAAAAAGGAGTGCTTCTCCCTTGTTACCTAACATTCTTGCCTTTTGCTCCTAGAATGTTCTTTCTCCTTTATAGCACGTAATTGATCTATCTGAAACCCATAAAATAAACCATAATATAAAATAAATATTGTGTTTCATTATTACCTGTAAATGTCTCCTTGTAAGCTTTACCTGTGGTTCCAGTTCTTAAATCAGAAGAGCCCTAGTATTTTTAAAAATATGTTAGTCATGAGTAAATACATGCACACTTGTTTCCTGGAACAAAGGGTCAAATACCACTACACAATGAAGCTGGCCACTTCAAAGCTGACATAGTCACAAACATGAACATGGCCAATGTAGCCTGTGACACTAGGGATAGAAAAAGATAGCTGTAAAAGACAGACAAAAATAGTTGAAAGTGGATCTGATCAAAAACTAGTATCTATAAAAGTAGAATTTTTGAACTTGAGGATATCATTATAAATATGCAAGAAAATACTCCTGTTCTTGGGAAACATACAATAGAATGTTGGGAGTTGGAGGGTTTGCCTCCAGGCCTCACCCTCAACTAGACTGTATAAAAAGAAAGACAAATAAGAATGTTCAAAAAGAATGCCATGGCAGATATAAAGCAAATGTCACAACATCCAAATAACAGATTGTCCCATGGGAGACACAGAGTCAATTGTATTTATGTTGGGAGTTTCCCACAGAATTGGATCTTTCAAGATAAGAAAGTTAATAAAAAGTAAACTCTACCAAAATAGCTTTATAATAAAGCAATAAAGGGGTTAATTAAGAAATGTGATATAAAATTATTTTTGGACCATAACCAGACTTGAACATTAATCATAATTTGCAAAGAATGTATCAGAATAGTGTAACAAATACAAAAGGAAAAAGGAAGTTTATGTCTCCTAAATTCCCAATCTAAAAATGTAAAACTGAACACTACATCAGTCAAAACTTCATTTGAATGTCAATATCATGTAAGTGAAATTATCTATCTTAGCTAATTCTCCTTACTCCACTATTACACTGAGTTTTAAAAAGTCTTATTCATTGAAATTCCAGCAAAGTATAGAGAATGGATATATGTAGTTTTTGATTGACATGGATCTGAACTTAAGTCACAGAAGAGTCACTTACTGTTGAATTGGACAAATATTTGTCCTGTCATACTTTCCATGTATGTGCAGGTACCCACTGAGGCTGGGGGAAGGTTTCAGACCCCCTGGAGCTGGAGTCACAAGTGGTTGTGAGTCACCAGCAACCAGAAAGTTTCTGGAAGTTGGGGGGGTGGTGACAGCAGCAAATTTTGGTCACTGTTGCCTTGTTATTCTATGCACACTTTGTGGTCCACCTGCCCCTTAATATCTCTGAATTCATTTGTTCTGCTGCTGTGGAATGACAGTGTATATGGTGGCCTCTGAAGACTGTGTGGAACACTTTGGGATAGAATACTAAGGCTACAGTGATCAAAATGTGGTGCTGTCCCCCTCTAACTTCCAGCAACATTGAATAACACTCGGGAGGACTATCAGACATCAAGAGGTAGGAGACTGCAAGAGGATTAAATGTCCCCACAGAGACATCTGCTCTGGCTTGATGTTTAGAAGAACAGAGAGACCCCAGATGGGCTCAGAAGCTATTATGAAAAACTCCAGGCGAACAACCCTAAAGGCAAAAACAGAATCCAGAATCAAGAAAGAAATGCCAGGGTATACACTAGAGCAATGAGTTTGTGTCTGGATGTTCCCTACGTGTAGATGTGAGATGAAATGAGTTCTTTCTCAGAAACTGAAGACCCCCTTTGAATCAGTTGTTATCTAATTGGGACAAGATGAACAAGTCACAACTTAGTTGCCCAAAGGCAAAGAACAAATTGTTTCTGGAGAAAAAAAATGTAACCTAGGAGCATAAAACCACAGAGACATTTTCCATATACATTTCAACAACAAACAACAAGTACAAATAGGTGGAAGGGAAAAAAATAATTTACCATAACTGAAATGGAAAGAAAGTGAATTGATAAAAATAAATGCACTGGAGTATCAAGTAGTGTAATTAAGTGTAAGAAAGAAAATAGATAGCTGTATATAAACATTAAATTATCTCAAAATGAAGATCAGTGGAAAACTAAAAACTACATAAAATGGCAGTTCTGTGATTAAAAATAAAATCAAATATATTAATCATTCAATAGGTAGATTTTTAAAAGTTTGGCTGAATCTGAAGAGAAGGTATAAATTAGAAGGCAGCTCAGGATAAAAAAATCAATGGATGTCAAAAGCAAAAGATGAGCTATAAAGCAAAATGCACAGCTATGTAAGTAGATAGCATGGTGGAAAGACCAGTTAACCAATAGCTCTTTGGAATCTATACAAGATAAGAAGGGTTTGAAGCTCTCCCTCATCGTCACCACCAGGATGAAGTCAGTGAATAGAATAGCAAGGCCAACTCTATAAAGCCATATCCTTTCTGCCTTCAGTGCTAAGAGGAGCCATGGACATCAACACAGACTACTGTAGCATGATAAATGAAAGACCCAGAGACAGATACTAGGGTCCAAGCTTCAAGCTGAAGATCAGAAAAGCAAAGCAGTGAAGCCTCTAGCTCTCCCTTCTACCTCAGCTCAGGCAAAGGGGCGATCCTCAAACTGCTAACTTTTATATCTCTCAAATCCTGGGATTAAAGGCATGAGCTCTGATTAACTCTCTCTCAGGGTGGTCTTGGACTCAGAGATACATCTGCCTCTTAATCCTGATTCCTGGAATGAAAGGTGTGTACCACCTGCCTGATCTCTATATCTTGAGGTTGGCTTTGCTTTATGAATCCTTGGGCAAGCTCTAATAAATCATAAATAATATATCATCACAGACTACAACTGCTGTGGCAGGGCAAAGGCGCAGACAAGGAGCTTGACACAGATAGCACCATGGCCCCAAGAGGCAAGCGGGTTGCTCACCTAAGCCCACTCTCACTACCTTTACCTCTTCCAATCTGCCTTCTCCATAGAATATGGACCATTCTTTCTCTCTCTTTCATACCCCACCATACATTTGGTCATTGTAATAGAGCCTGACTATTTGACACCTGTGGTCATGGTTGGCCTGTATTGTCTCCTCCCTGCCCAGGGTAGAGAGCTCCAGGAAGGCACATGGATCTTTGTCTCCAGCTCAGTCTTCATGGTGCTGGGCAGTAATGGGGAATATTCTTCTGTATATATGTTTCTTTTATTGGTTAATGAATAGAACACTGATTGGCTGACTGGCCAGACAGGAAGTGACTTAGCTTGGCAGAAACTTGCCACTAGCTAACCATAGAGGTCTGGAGGTCTGTACAGACAGGCAAGAAGTGACATAGCTGAGCTGAATCAGGATATAAGCAGGAACAAACAGGAAATCACTCTACTCTGTGGAGATACTTAGCAGTCACCATGTGAGCCACCAAAGGAATAACAGGTCCGGACCCTTCTTAGGTAAAATAAGAGCATGTGGAAATATATAGATTAATAGAAATGGGCTAATAATTAAGACAGAGCTAGCCAATAAGAAACCCTAGTCACCAGCCAAGTTTTATAATTAATACAGCATCTGTGTGTTTATTTTGGGCTGATGCAGTTGTGGGACCAGGCTGATGAGGTGGAAACTTTTGCACAACAGGGCAGGCTCTGGTTGTCTCCTCCTGCCTGGGGCTGAAAGCCTCAGACAGGCATGTGGATCTTTGTCTTCCACTCAGTGTTCCAAAATAGTTAATTCTTAAAATAAAGTCTCCATGTTGTTATGAAAATATAAGACCAAATTAATACCTTCTAACCCTATGCCCAGTTGACTGTCTTTTGAAATCATCTCACATACTCTTATAGACACACAATGAAGAGAAATATATGTAGAGATAATAAAAGGCTTATTCTAGGCAAAAAGTGCTGAAAATGAAACTGTGAAAATGATTTTAAAAATCTAATGATAGTCACAACCTTTGAAAAGTACAATATTAAAAACTCCTGTCTCAAACTCTTACATTCTTTCTTCTTCTGTTCCCTAATGTTTCCTAGGCCTTAACAAGGGTGATGAAAGTGTCCTATCCAAGGCTGAATAGTTAAATTTCACTTATTCTCAAGATTTGAGTAGCTATGTATTTCTGCATTCATCACCATTCATTGCAAAGAGAAGCTTCTGGGCATCAAACAGCCAATGCAATTATGATTTCATAACAGATGTAACTACTTACAATTGGCCTAAATAATACTGGAGCTGTCAACAGCCAATCAAGGATCTCCTCTGAGAGACTCTACTCCTACTTCCTGAACTATTGGCTGTTAGTGATTTCTGGAGGAAGGGTAGCCACTGTCTTCAGTTGTATATCTGCTAATGAACTCCTGGGTACCAGTGGATAATGCCAAACCTGTGGCCTCATAGAAGAATCTGGTTAAACTGCAAAAACAACACAACACAAATGAATATGAAGGGGTGAGCAGTGGGGTAGACAGGATAAAAGAAAATGTACAGGCTGAGAGTAATCATCATATGTCTGAACACAGTCCAAGAGTGGAATCATGCAGGGGGAATTCTGAGTGCTCATGAGAAAACTCGAAGAAACCAAGACAGAGTCTCGTGACCTCAGCTTCTTTGAACACATGGAATTGTTCTTGGAATATGCTTTCATGCACCTCCCAAGGTATAGTAGATAGGAGTGAGTTTACTCCAGATTATTCATTACAATGGGTTATTGTTTGTTTACATGCCTCTATGGAAAAACATGTTTTTGCCACATGTGGTTTGTCCTTGCGATTGTATAAGCTTGAACTCATGAGACATTTACTCATGTGATTTTTACTAACTCTCAGAGTATACCTTGTCTGATTCTCTGAATAAAGTGGGCTATTGCTTGAGACTTTACTCCTCTCCATTTTTAGGCTCCATCCCACCCCTCCCACTTCCCCAAGTTCGACCACCAATGAGTGTGGTGAACAAGTGTCCAAACAGAGACCTGAAGTCACCTATGAGATTGGAAAGTGGGGACATGAGTGAGAATAATGAAGCAGAAACCAAGGATGGCTTTGTCTTATTTGAGCTTGTGCATAATTTTTAAAGAGAGGCAGAGGACAAGTATGAAAATCACAACTATTGTTTGCTAATTGTTTATGATTATAATCCCTGGCTTCAAATGGAAGGACACTTAGATGAAGAAGTATAGGGCAGAGTACAAAAGAATAGTGAAAACACACATAAACAAGGGGGAAAGATCCCAGTTCAATTTTGGGTCATTTGGGCATTAATTTGGACTGTTATAAAAATTCCTTTTTAAATATTTTTTTATTTTAAAAACATTCTCTTCTCATTTTACATTCCAATTTCAGTTCCCATTCCCTCAACTCCTCAGAGAGGGTGAGGCTTCCCATGGAGAGCCAACATGGGGAAAACTCTTAAGGAAGAAGAGTAGGGTGTTGTAGCCAGACTTTCTTTGGACTCCTGGCTCCCAAATAATGACACAGAGACTTCTTATTAAGTATGAAAGCTTGGCCTTATCTTAGGCTTATGCTCAACTAGCTCTTAAAACTTAAATTAACCCATTTATCTTAATTTACATTTTGCTATGTGGCTTGTTACTGTATGTCCTGCTGGTGAATCTCTGCCTCTCAGATTCTTCACTGTGTTTTTTATCTCTGCCCTGAAGTCCCACCTGTCCTGTTCTATCTAGCAGACTCTGGGCCCTGTGTCTGAAGTGTTTGGTGACTTCAGCAGTATGGCCTTAACCTTCTACCTTTAGTGGGCAACCAAGGGCAATAGTAGGAATCTATAACATTTTGGGAGCCTCTTGGACAACCTTGACCAACAACTCAAAAAGAGACTTTTGTTAGATAGTGTTTCACTCTTGGAGGGAGTATTGTCAGCCTAGATGAAAGAGTTTCATTTAAATTATATAAATTTATTTATACACAGACTTGTACATTACAGTCTTTTCTTAGGTAGATAGTTAACATTATTCCTTATGCCCTTTTCAGCCATCCTTACTATTGTTTTCATCTCCTCTCTCCTTCCTCTATATTTATGTCCTTCCCCTTGCTTAATTAGTTCCTTTTTCCCATTTCCTTGATCAGATCACTTGTATCCTGTCATTGCCTCCCTCTCTCTAGCACCCCAGCAATGGACCATTTTACTTTCCTGGTTTCTCTAGCTACTTAAGGATAAGTACTCACATTTGAAGATTTAGAGCACAGAGTCTTAGGCGAGAGAGAATGTGACATTTGTCTTTCTGAGAATAAGCTGCCTCACTCAAATATGGTGTTTTCTAATTCTAGGATGGATAATGCTTTAACAAGAGGTTTGTTTTGGTTAATGGTTTGAATCAAAGGGCAAGGAGCCAATTTTGTTGACATCTTTCTTGCCATCAGAGTCTGGAGCTGGTTCATGTTCTTGTAACATGTCAGGAAATAGGTATGTATGTCTCCTCTGATCACTCCCTCTGGGGCTCAATTAAAAATAAAAACTTGGGACTGATATGATGACTCAGTAGGTATAAGTACTTGCCCCCAATCCTGAAGTTGAATTTCATCTCTAGAATTCAAATGGTGGAAGGAGGGAACTGAGTCCCTCAAGTTGTCCCCTGACCTACAGAAGTCATATTGTGATATATGTGGAGATGTATATTGTCTTAGTTAGGGTTTCTACTGCTGTGACAAAACACCATGAACACAAAGAAAGTTGGGACAGAAAGGGTTTATTTGGCTTACATTTTAGCATTGCTGTTTATCACTGAAGTCAGGACAGGAACTGAAACAGGGCAGGATTCCAGAGTCAGGTGCTAATGCAGAGACAATGGAGGGGAACAACTACTTATTGGCTTGTCCAGCCTGCTTTCTTATAGAACCCAGGATCACCAACTCGGGGATGGCCCCACCCACCATGGGCTGGGGCCTTTCCCATTGATCACTAAATGAGAAAATGTCTTACAGCTGGACTCAGTGAGGCATTTCCTCAACTGAGGCTCCTTCCTTGAATAACTCTAGCTTCTGTCAAGTTGACAAATGAAACCATCCTGCACACATGTGCATACAAAATAAATAAATATATTTTTTCTTAGAAAGTTAGGAATCACCCAAAGGGAAATTGCCCATATCAAAAGATGGATGGTGTGGAGTTTAATTAGTTGAATTTAAGAGAATTTGAATATCAAATCAAGATCTGAACAGATTATGTATCACTGAATAAAATAGACATTTTAACCTTCCTACTCTACATCATTGAATTCATAAGATGAGAAGCAATAGTGCTTTTCCTTATAATTTATAATGTCAGCAACACTTTAGAAGGAATGAGGAAATTAAAAGTCACGATGGGAAACATTCTAATAATCATTAATTCAGTTGAGAGTAATCAATCATTGCTAAAATAAGTCTGTGAAATTTTGATACAGAATTGATAATATTTCTCAAAGTATCTTCCACCTAAAATGGTTATAGATTACATACAGAGAAATAATACAGATAAAGCCTGGAAAACATTTTTGCCAAGTAATGTTTGTATCACCCCAAACCCATGTATTGAGATCTAACTCCCCAATGTGACTGGGGAGAGGTAGGCTTCCAAGAGGCCCTCATGTCATAAGAACACAGCCTTCTGGAACATAGCTGATTCCTTTAGAAGAGGCTTGAGTCCTAGCATCCCTGCTCTCTGCCTTGTGAAGTTGCAACCAGAAGAACTAGGAACTGTATCTTTGCCAGATGCTAATCTGCCAGAAATTTTATCTTGGACTTCCCAGCCTCCAGGACTGAAAGGAAATAAAATATATATGCAAAATTTTCAGTTGTATTTACCAGCTCACTCTGAAATAGTTGAATTATGGCTATCTATAAAAAAATCTCCTTTAGTGGGCATCAGTTGCCATATATTTTCAACGAGAGAGAATCTTGTTTGAAACTTACAAATAGGTAAAAAGAGAGGGTTGATTTTATTCTTATTTCTTTTCTATAAGTTTGAAACTGGTCTTTAAAATAAGTAAAAATATAAATTCAGAATTCTTATAAGTAAAATGGAATTCTGGAAAATATGTTGCTGAAATATTGTCAAAATATCACACAAAATATTTATTCCTAGTAACACAGTCTTTTCTTATTAAAAGAATTTGGGTCTTGTCTATTCCTGACATTAAAACACAGCTAACACTCACAGGGCTAATAATCTTTTGCAGAAATGACTATGGTAGTGATGGTTGTGGTTGAAGAAGATACAGTGCAGACTGGCTCAGATTCAATACAATCCCATTATAAATCCCAAGAGTATTTTTGAGAGAAAGAGAAAAATGGCTCAGATTCATATGGAATTACAAGGTGCCTTAAAAAGACAAAACATTCTTGAAAAAGTAAAGTCAGAGGAGTCATAGTCCTCTACTTCATTGCTTAGTACTCTCACTTTAAACTATCAAGACCTAATTTACACAATTTCTAAACTGAAGCTTCTCTTCTCAGATGGCTATGTTGTAAGAACAGACATGTATAAAAATGATACAGAGAGCGCAGTAATAAAGTTCACCTCTTCTACTCCCTGCCCCATGCATATCCCAATGTGCTGTCATGTCACACCCTGAGATACCTCAGGATTCTTCATGCAAGAAAGTCATGCCCGTTAGCCCCTAGAGCATATTGTGAGCCAAAACAAGCTTCCATTATTTTTAAAGTTATAAATGATGATGATGATGATGATGATGATGATGATGATGATAAAAGTGGAATATAGTGGGCTATCAATCACTTCTGAAATAGCAAACACAGGGTGGTGAGAACCACTCCATATGTTTTAATACAGCAGTTGAAAGGCCTTTTATGCAATCAGTGTGGTAAAGAGATAATCTCAAATAGCCACTGCAAAAAATTCTAACACACATGCTAAATACATTACTCTGTAATATAACAGCTTAAAATTTCATCCCTATGGGGAAATCTAACTATTATGAAGGCCATGTGGTATTCTCAGGAAGAGTGTGAAATCTGTTTTGAAGTTAAGGCAGATTGAAAAGATAATTAATTGCTCTAATGATTTTTTTTCAGTCCTCTCCATAGAATATGTACTTTTTGAAAAAAGAGATCAGATATGTATCGTGTGTGTGTGTGTGTGTGTGTGTGTGTGTGTGTGTGTGTGTAAGTGTAAGACAATCATAGTAACCATCTGACATAGTACTATCTGTCAACTTCTTAACAGGAGAATTTCTTTGTATCCCAAACACATAAAACCATTGCTTAGGGAGAGAAACCCCATTGTTGGAAAGTCAGCAATGAAATCATGGAGTGTTCTTTCCTTTGTCATCCCAAGGAGCAGAATGTCCTTTACACTTCCCCAAGAATGAGGCTTCTATGGTCATGGTTCAAGGTCTGAGAGATATTAATACATAAATTTTCTCCCTGTGAATTTACAGAAGTACTCAGCAGCCAGGACCAATGGGACAAAGCCACCAGCTTTATTCACAAAGTTTCCTAACAGAAATGTGCTCTGTACCTAAACAATGTTTAAACTCCCAGTCAGAAACTCTCAGCACTTGAAAATGAAGATTGTTTCCAGGAAGCCACAATGAAACTGGATTTGTAATGGTGTTAAAAAGCAATAAAACATTAACAGGGTTGGTCAGCCACATTTTAATACAGCTGTGGGAACACAGGAAATGAGGCTGGGTAGGTATATCCTGATGGATAATTAAGGAGGAAAAACCCTGAGCACTTGATTCAAAAGGGCAGACAGAGGGTGGTGCATTTGAGACAGTCAGGGTTCTGGGAACCTGGGGTGGCTGTGTGGTTACAGAATGGTGAATTAGGGCAGAGGGAAGAGGCAGCAGCAACCCAACCAAGCTCATTGGGTGCTTCAGCTTGCCTAGAAGCAATTCTGTACAACTTGTGGATTTCCAAAATACACTTCCTTCATGAGAGGAGAGGTGTCCTATCCAAATTGTCCACACCTAGGAGGGATTTCCTTTGTGGATTCCATGAAGCTATCTATGTCAAGACCAGGAAATTAGAAGAATAAAACTTGGAACCAATACAGATAAACTCCAGAGACCTTATTTGTCATGAGAGACACTAGCTTTGAACATATTAAAGCAAAAAAGTTTGCATAGCATATTCTGCACAGAGCTGGAATTTGATACAATGAACCAGACAGAAAACAGCCCCCACCATGAGAACATCAGTTCTCTCGGGGGTCTTCTATTGAATGCAAAGCATTCCCCGTGGGCTTATGTTAAATCATCTCTGTTGGTGTGGCAAAAAGAAAATACTGTGCTCTTTTTATTTCAGGCAGGAAGAAGATCTTTCTGTTGGAACTGAACTAATGACCATGGGTGCTTTAAGGAGCCCACCTATGAACAAACAACCTGTAATTCTCCTGTAGGAAGCTACAAAAGTTTGAGCTGGGTTAGTAATTGGATGGGAGATGACATAAATGTTTTGGCTGCCATGATGTTAAAAACTGTTGTGCTGCAGGGGCCCTGTCTGTGATACTGAGACCAAACCTCTGAAGATCAAAAAAAAATCCCCCCCCCATTAGATTGTTTCCCTTAAGTATTTTATTTCCACAACATTAAGTTTGAAAAACACAAATAAGAACAACTTCTCATAAATATCACCACCAGCAACCCTACCTCTGACACTATCACTGGGGATTGAGTTCCAAAACACTAGTTCTATCTGGACAGAGACTTTCAGTCTCTGACAGGAAGAAATGAGGTTAAGTTTGCCCCAGCCCTGGGGCTATAATAAAATCAGCAAATATCCTTGTTAGAAGAGTCAGTAAGTATCTCAGTTACTTTTCCTGTTGCTGTGCTAAAATACACTGACAAAAGCAGAAGAGGGGAGGGTACTGGATAGTTTATGCCAGCTTGACACAATCTAAGGTCATCTGTGGAGAGGGAGGCTCAGTTAAGAAAATTCCTTAAGAGCAGGCTGTAGGCAAGCCTGTAGGGCATTTTCTTGATAGTGATTGATAGGGGAGGGCCCAGATCATTGTGGGTGGTGCATCCCTTGGAGGTGGACCTGGGTTCTATAAGGAAGCAAGCTGAGCAAGCCATAAGGTGCAAGCTGGTAAGTAGCACCCTTCCATACTGCATCTTTACTCCAGCAGAGAGTTAACAGGAAGCCAGGCCAGGCTATAAAGCCTCAAGGCCCACCCCCAGTGGACCATTTCCTCCAGTGAGGTTCCATCTTATAAAGATTCCAGTGTTCCCAAACAATGCTGCCAGCAAGGAGCCAAGAGTACAAACATATTCACCTACGACGGAAAATTCATATTCAAATCACAGCACCAAGTATACTGCAGATATTTGTGTGAAAAGAAAAGGCTATGTAGAGAAACAGGAAAATATGGGCAACTGTAAGCCAACAGGAGAGGTCCCGGGTGGAGAAAACCCACAACTATTGCAACCAGTAAGTTTGAAAAATGTAAAGCAACCTGGGTGTTACAATTTATGTCCCAAAACATCCGCACATGTAATCTTTTTCTATGAAGGACCTCAGTGTGTCTCCCCACTTATGTCCTGTTACTGCTTGGGTGGGAGCAACCTACCTTACAGATGACAACATACTGTCCACAAAATCTTCACAGAATACAAAGGAACACAAAAAAAGAAATAAGAAAAACTTAGAGAACAGAGTATTTGAGCACTCTTTGACAATATCAAATGAAATACATGTACAGTTTGCATCCCAGAATGAAAAAAAAATACAAAACAGAATAAAATACTTGAAAATTCAGTGGCTGCAGCTAAACACTGAGCCGAACTGGAATACAGATGCAGAGAGGGAGGACAAGACCAGGCTACAGAAACCCACAGAGACAGCTGACCTGAACAAGGAAAAACTAATGGGCCCCCAGACTGATAGCTGGGAATCTAGCATTATACTGTCTCAGACCCCCTGAACATGGGTCTCAGTCTAAGGGACCTCGGACACTGGAACCAGGATGAATCCCTGGTGCACAAAAGGACTTTGGGAGCACATTCCCCATGGAGGGATACTCCCTTAGTCTAGACTTGACATCACTCCCTGTGGAGTAGGGGGAGTGAGAATAGGATGGGAGGGGGGTCAGGGCCATGGGAGGGTGGGAGAGAGAGAGGAAGGGGAAGGGAACTGGAATCGATATGTAAAATAAGAAAAATAAATAAATAAACAAACAAATAAATAAAAAGAAAATGCAGTGGCTGAGGATCTCCCCAAATTAGTGAAAAACAGTATAGCACAGATCAGAGAAATTTACAGAATTCCAATCAAAAGCTTGATATGATTTAAAAAGAATCTAGTAGTATAAAAACTAGAAGTAAGATAGCAAATTATAACCCAAGCAATCTGAAGAGGTTAAATTGTTAAACCTGAGAAAGACCAGTTCTACAATTTTGTTGAAACAAAATTTAATTAAATACTAGCCAAAATAATGTATTCTGGGATCCCAGGAAATGGCAATGAGTCACATTTTGCAGAGGCTTAAAAAGACAAAGTCACAAGGCCATGGTATTTCCCATCAGATCCAATTGGGGGCAAGCATACATCCTGACATATTTCTTGCCTATGTATCTTCTGCCCACATCCCATCAAGCACATCAGGGGCAAACAAACTTGTTTGGGGGAATGAAAATATGTGGCTTGTTATTCCCCAAGAACCACAATTCTCAGCATACTGGGAAGTTTTCTGTCCTTGGCCAAGTGGGGGCTTCTTATTGGCTAGCTCTGTCTTAATTATTATTAACCCATTTTTATTAATCATGTACTGTTGCAAGGCTGTGGCTTATCTGTAATCCGGTGTGTTATTCCTTTGATAGCATGGCATCTATTTGCAGTCTCTCTTTGCCTTTCTCTCCCAAGCCTTTTCTTGGTCTGGCAGCCCTGCCTATCTTCCTGCCTGGCTACTGGCCAATAAGTGTTTTATTCATCAACCAATAAGAGAAACATATATAACAGAAGGACCTCCCATAACCTCCTCTTTTTTGTCTAAATAAAAAGAAGGGTTTTTACTTTAACATAGTAAAATTATATGTAACAAAACAGTTAAAAAACTGAGGCTATATGTGGCTAATATAGCAATAAATCTGTGGGGTCATGATCTATTGCAGCAGTGGAATACCCAGATTAACATTCCTTCAATATCAGATATGAACCATAAATAAATTTATGTTTGTAGAAAAATATGATAAGGCATGATATAAAAAGACACCAATAATCCAGCCTGCATAATACAACAAGTGTTAGACTAACAGGAGCACCAAAAGCCCTACCCTTAAAGTGGTAACTGGTAAACCTTTCTGGGTGGGGCAATAGCCTATGACTTCTGAGGAGCTAGAGACTTTAAAAAAGCTGGTTCACAAACAGTTAAATGCTGGACATACTAAAAAAAAAAAAAACAACAAAAAAAACTGTCAACCCTTAAAATTCTCCTATATTTGTTATTAAAAAGAAATCTGGGAAATGGAGAATGCTTACAGACCTGAGAGCCATCAATAAAGGAATTTAGTCAATGGGCTCTCTACAGCCTGGAATGCCTTTGCCTTCTCTGATACCTAAAAAATGGCCTGTTAATAGTTATTGATTTAAAAGATTGTTTCTTCACTACACCTTTACAAGAAAAAGTAGGGAAAAATATGCCTTCTCAGTGCCTACTTAGCAATAATTCTCAGCTGGTCAAGAGATATCAATGGAAGATCCTCCCTCCCACAGGGCATGTTAAATAGTTCCACCCTGTGCCAATATTTTGTTAAAAAAACTATTGAAAATAGTTCATAAACAGTTTCTCTAATCTATAATTTACCATTATATGGATGATATATTCTTGGTTGATTCTAAGACAGAGACATTAAAAAATATGTTTGAGGAAGTAAAAAAAGTTTTACCTCACTGGGAATTACAAATTGCCCCTGAAAAAAATGTATTCATTTCTATATCACATATGCCTTCAAAATGTTAGACCTCTAACAAATACATGTGTTAAAAATAAAAACTGCTTTTTGTCCCTCTCTGCTGCTCCTCACTGCCTCTCATGAGTACAATGATCAGAACTTGTGTCATACTTTCTTCTCCAGTATGGACTGATACTTTAAGGATGTGTCTCCTGGGTTTCTTCATTCCCATTAGTGATTGGCATCTAGCATCATGTTCAGCACCAGGAACCAGATACTGCCAAATTAAATGAGTAGACATTATTGAAATAATATTAATAAGCCACACAATTAAGGACTTTGCATAAAATTTTGGAACTCATTACCTAATTTCATTCTCACTATTCATCTAGTCATGCTGTGGTTAAACATTTTTTAAAAATCTAGGAAATTACATGCTATCTCACTCAGTATCTTCAGGCCACACAGAAGGAACTTGAGAGTGGTATCAATGAGATCAATGAGAAATTTACCAAATTTATACATAGAAGAGACTTAAACAGTAAACCAGATTAGGAGACTTAGCCTTGATATAGCATTTATATGTACTACATAAAATGAGGAAATGGCAATTGTTTTTGGTAAGGTTCTCTCTCTCTCTCTCTCTCTCTCTCTCTCTCTCTCTCTCTCTCTCTCTCTCTCTCTCTCTCTGTGTGTGTGTGTGTGTGTGTGTTTGTGTGTCTGTCTCTGTCTCACTCTTTCTCTGTATGTATATATGTATGTAGTTGTATACAGTTAGGAGATGTTGTGCCCAAGTTGTGAAGCTCCCCAAAGAGACCATCAGGAAGAGACCTGCCGAACTGTAAAATCAAGGTTTATTGTTCATCTAACCATGACAGGGGCCTCATCTAGCTGGCTAATGCAGAGGAAGTGAATTCCCTGTCTATTGTAGGATTCTTAAAGGCAAAAATTACAGGATCACATGAGTAGGTATGGGTTAGGTTTTTATTGGTTGACATTTGGGGAATAATTAGGGGAATTTCTCAGAGTCAGAGCAACTGGTTTATTAGTATTTTTGATTGGTTGACTACAGATAGGAACATTTGGTGGTTTCTATGGCTTTGTCTATTACTTGCAGGTAGCCTGTTCTCATTGATTGGTGCTGGGAGAGAACATTTCTGTGGCTTTTGTCTGTCTCTTGGAGGTGGTTTGTTATAAAACACAATATCCAGGTATTTACTAAATCTAAGAGGAAGGTTGTTTTGGAGTTTTATTTACAATACAAGAACTAGAGGCTAGGGATTTATTTTGAAGGCTTTTCCATAACCTTTACATTTATATAGTTTAGTATGACAAATAGAAGTTGAATGGGAAGTTTAAGCTTTGTCACATTTATACAATTTCTCACCAGTGTGAATTACTAGAAGTAATTGAGTTTAGTTTACCCCTTTCAGGGGATGGAATACAAACAGAAATAAGGTAATACAAAAATTCCCCTCAGGGATTTTTTTCTGAGATGGCTTATTTACCTTGTTTTGATGATTTTTGGAAACAACTTTACATAATTTTATTTTCCATGACAGGCTTTTAGAAACTCTAAGAACATTTTCAAAATTCACTGTAACTATACTACTTTTGCTAAAAAAGTTACTGAAGCAAAACAACATTCTATACATTTAGGCTTATTCAAGCTGATTTGGCTATAGGCAAGGATCGAAGAAAAACAATCAGTGTTATAAATGGCTAAGATTCTGTATTGGTAGAATTACAGCAAAACTATATGAATGGGGTCTTTCAGTCACATACAAACCAAGAAATTTTGATCAATCACAAAAGGAAATAGTTTCTACTGCAGAATGGATAACAGTTTCTGAGAATATGGTAATGAGTGATAATGGGCATGGTCGGACAAACCAGCATACCATCACCACCTGAAAGAAGGGTGGGTGGAAGGAAATAAAAATGGTATGGCTGACTCCTCTCAACAAGGTAGAGTTGCATGGAGAACTGGAGACATCTAATGGCATGCTTAAAAACAATACTGAGTATTACAAAAATAGTAATTTTATTTTCAGGATAATTTGTCCTTGATAATTATTGAGGAATAAATGTAGGTTTGATTAGAAAGCCTACAAATGTACTTGTAATATTAACATTCAGGTTGACAGTAATTGAACTCAGTGGAAATTAATTAGCATCTCCATAATGAAAAACAAGAAAGGAATTTGCTCTAGCTGTTCCCAAAGTGAATAAAGATAACTCCAACAGCAAACCCTTCAGCTGGGCCATTTAATCAGCTTCTTTCAAAAACTTTGAAAACAAAATTTCTTTTAAAGCAGACAACCTGACCTCAAAACCAAATTACAAGTTGGGGACTACAGTAATGAAATGTAATTAGTTGAGGGTTCATATGGGCATCCGATGGAAACTCAAATCTGAATGATCTCTAACAAATAGGAGTGAATATGCTGAAGCACACAGGCCTTTTCCCAAGCTTAAGCCAGAGCATCATTTCATTCCCAAATGGTAGGAACTTCAAGAATAGGAAACCATAACATTACAATTTATCTCAAGGGCCAATGAATTGCCCATTCTATCAAGTTATCAGTTAATTCAACACACTTCAAATTACTGCTCATCCAGAATCTTCCTCTCATATTGTGTGCCCCGGGAGAATCATTCATATTCTATTTTTGAGGACAGCATAAAAACAAATTTTTGTTAGAATGGCGGAAACTATCATTAAGCATAGCAAATATTCAAAATCACCTGGACATAACAAGTGCCATAGTGTCAGGACATACTTGGAGAGATAAAGGCTTAAAAAACAATCACAACACATTTTTATCAAGCTTGTGTACTATGTAACCTGAACTGTAAAATATCAGCCATAATAATGTGAACAAATTGTAAAATAAATTAAAAGAAAAGAAAGGAAAGGAAAGCTGTGTTTACAGAAACTGATTGGCTGATTATAATTTCAGTACTGTGGAGAGATGGAATGTTGCAGGTTCAGAGACCTTGTCTAGCCCCCTCCCCCCAGAACAGCCATTCCTTTCTCACCCCAGTGAACTAACATCTTCAGATAAAACTTTTTAGAATCTATTAACGTACCAGACAACCAGCTTCCACCAACTTAAAAGCTAAGAATATCATCCAATCACATCTCAGCCTTATAGAAAAGCTTCCCCACCTTACTGTACCTCCTCTCTCGTATGCCCACCAATGTATTTTAATAATTGCCTTGCTCTATGACTTTCTTTGCTCTATAGGATTATAAAAACTTCACGAAACTGCTTCCATGTTGCAGCATTAGATGTGGGGTGCCCTAAAATCTGTGTGGTCACTCAAAATGGCTCCAGAATAAACCATCTCTTACTTCTTTTAAGATGAGAACTGTAGTTTCTGCACCTGTAATATAATTCTAAATTTTGTAATTCCTTATTTAGTACAAGTACAAAAATCACTGCTGTTCCTGGAAATGCAATTACTTTTTTTTTTCTGACTGGCTACAATTAGTCAAGCATAGCTGGAAAATTCTCCACTTTAGTGTTTTCCTCCACAGCACAGGATGCCCCATTTCAATGCGCTTTGCCTTCTCGTTTCTGTGTATTTGTTAACAAGTTGAATGTTTGTGGAAACCCAACAACATGTAAGTCTATCAGCTACACTTTCCTAACAGCTTAATCATACTTCACATCTGTAACACCTTTTGGTATTTATTACAGTATTTCAAACTATCCATTATTATCATGGTACTATATTATTGTTATAATTGGGGAAAACCAAGCTATGTCAAAATAAGATTAGCAATTTAGGGGCTGGAGAGATGGCTTAGCAGTTAAGAGCTCTAGACATTTTTCTACAGCAGTAGCACCCAAATAGAGGCTCACAACAGTTCGTAACTCCAGTTCCAAGGGATCTGAAGCCCTCTCCTGACCTCCAAAGGCATCAAACATGCATGTGGTACACAGATACACATGCAGGCAAAACACTCATACATGGAAAAATAACTTAATTCATAAAGATGGTGTATAATTTGATTGTTTCATTCACTGATTTGTCCTTTCCCCACCTCCTCCCTTCTCCTTGGGTCTCTCTACACTACAAAACACAGAAAATAATTTAAAGTGTGGTATTAATGACATAGTAGTCACCTGTTAGTGTTCTAACATAACATCTCTCTATTCAAAGAAAAACACCCTATAAACGATTAAAGATAGTGGATGTGGTATGTCAGAAGCCAACGTAGGCTGAAAGCTAATCTGCTTGCACCAAAAAGTTACTCAGTCCAGTTGAGAATTCAAACATTTTCCTGGAAGAAACTAAGTTTTTCTTGAAAGAACATGAGTGATAAGAAAGCTCAACAGCTTGATTGTTAATTTGGGGGAAATTATTCTGATTAAAAATTTCTATGAACTCCAACATTCCTTTAAGCCAAAGCTCGGCTCTGAGTTCTATGAATGTTGGGAGAATGGAAAAAGCCGCAGATAAAACTTTTGAAGCCAGCCAAGGTCAACTGACAAGGTTAAGGCAAGAAACGGCATCCATCGTATAAAGCTAAGCTGAAGTCACACCAAGTCACCCAGGAGACCTAATTCTAATCACTGACAATAGTGGCTTACTAAAAGTTAGGTTTCAAAACAGAAAATTAAATCTTGTACTGAATAAAGACACCACCTAGAATTTTTGTAGCTATAGATTGATGTCTGGTTCTAAAGCCTCAAGGAATGGGCTTTCTGTCTTAGTGCCTATTGTAGTTGGTGACTTTAAATTGAAGACAATATTCATTTACCACTCAGAAAATGTAAGATCCCTTAAAAATAATACTAAATATTCTTTGTCTACTTTCTGAAACTGAAACAACCAAGTCTAAATGACAACACATCTATTTGTCATACTCCACTAAATATTTATAGATCATTGTTAAAGCCCACTAGGGTTACTTTTAAAGTACTACTGCTCCTCATCAATACTTTCCATCATTTAAGAATTCTCATGGGGATATAGAATGAGCTTATTGTTATTATTGATTGTATTAACACAATATCAATACTATATAGCCCAAGGGTCAACTTCAACTTTTAAGTTGTAATACTTAGTTTTATTCTTAGTGTGTCCCAGACAGAAAAATTTAAGAGAAAAAAATTAGTTTGGCAGACAGTTTCAGAGGGTTTTTTTCTGTTTGTGCTTGTCCTCATAAATTTGAGCAGAATAGCAGTGACAGAGGACAGCTATTCACATTACAGTATATAAGAAACAGAGCATGGAAAGAAGGCCCTGTGTTAATATTTTCCAAGGATCTGTTTCACTTGACATCTTTCCTCAGCTAGATCCCACATCCTCAAGTTTTCAGATCCTCTCAAAATAGCGCAACCAGCCAGAGACCAACTTTTTTTCTGTGGGAGTGGACATATGTAGATGGAAATTTCTGTTCTGCTAGGTCCGGCAGATGATTAGCCCCAAATAAGCACACAGAGACATACTAATTATTAAATGGTTTGGCTAATGTCTAGGGCTTCTTACTGGCTAGCACTCTCTTAATTATTAACCCGTTTGCATGTGCTCTTAACTTACCTGATAATGCTGTGGCATGTTACTCCTTCTGCCTCTACATAGCGCCTTACTCGCAGTTTCTCTCCGATTCCTCTCCCCAGAATTCTCCTTTTCTGGTAGCCCCACCTATACTTTCTTCCTAGCTACTGGCCAATCAGTTTTTTATTCATCAACCAATAAGAGAAACATATATAGAGAAGGACATCCTTCATCAGACAAACTTTGAATTTAAGCCCTAACACTAGACTCATTATTTAGTAAATACACCGTATAAGGCAGTAGCTTTTACAGATAGCTTTCACTCTGAAGGCTCCAGATAAAACATTTGAAAGTATTCTTGAATGGAGTTACCATTCTCAATATTATCAGTATAGCTGTGGAACATAAGCCAGGAGTTAGATTGCAGTTAACAGATGTTGGGAAGAAGCAAATTCCATATCTCTTAGTGGCTTTGTTGGGTTCCATGCCTCAGTGACAGATACATCTGAAGATAAGATAGGAACAACAAGACAGCTATAAGAAATGTCTGAAGATCTTACTTAATTGCTTCAATCTTTGATGAGTTACTTTTTATGGATGTATAAGGTGAACTTGAGATAGAATCTAATGTGCAACAACAAATTTTATATAGAAACTTAGGTAGTAACATCAGGGATAGAGATGACTGACTCCAATTTCAGAAAAAGCAAAGCAAAGCATAAAAAGGCCCATATGCTATCATGAAAGATCTTATGAAAAAATGTTACAGTGTAGAAAACTTATTTTTGTTTTATTTGTATCTTTTTGTTTTTTTTGTGTTTGTTTTTCTAGACAGAGTCTTATGTAGACTAATTTGGACTTGGGTTTACTATTCAGCCAAAGGTGACCTTCAACTCCTATCTTCCCATTTCACCTTGCAAATGCTGCGACTATAGGGTACAAGATGTGGGAAGCCACAGCCCCAAGATGACGCCTGGCAGAATGCCAGGTAGTTCAAGATTAGCTGTAAATAAGCCTTATTTGGAAGTGCTTGATGGATCTGGTGTGCTTCCTCCTTCTGTGGCCTATCCAAGATTGTCAGGTGGCATGAGCTGATTGGGCTGTGAGAGCACATTTAAGGACTTGCTGGAGCTGGGGGAAGCGGAAGCTGATGTACAAGGTTCCTGAATAAACTGCTTGAAGAAGAGTCATGGTCGTGTTTCCTTGCTGGCCGAGGTAGGCGCGAACAAGTGGTGGCCTGTACAGGGGAACCTCTCCATGGGTGAACAGCTCAGAACTTCCTGCAGTCAGGGCAGTCGACTGGTAAGTCCAAGGTAAGTTGGGACCAAGTTAAGGCCCTCGGTAAAAAGGCGATAAGGTCTCCGGTAAGGAGCAACAAAGTTCAGTGTTTGGACAAAGTAGGAGAGTGCTCCATGAAATCAGAAAAGGAAAGTTCAGAGGAGAGTAGCTCAGAATCAGAAGAGGAACTAGAAATGCTAGTAAAGAAAATGGAGAAGTCATCTTTGCAGAAGTGCTCCGAATCTTGTAAGGTGGAGCCTACGGCTCTGGGACCACCTTCTCCTCTGTATAATGTAGCTTCCTTCCCGGGAGGCTCTGGGGAGGTGGTCCTTTTGCTTGGAAGTATGGAAGGAAGTGAGACATGAATTGTGTTATCCTGTTTTTCAGAATAACGCAGGGCAACACTTGTTTAGGAAAGACCCTGAGGCCTTTAATTTGATTTCAGATTCCAATTATGTTGTTAATTTGGTTAGAGAATTGGAGGTGGCAGGAAAGGTAAAGGTAAATAGCCCTATTCAGCCATATATAATACAGCTGCAAGAGTTAATTTGGAGGCATTTACAGCCCTTTTACATTCAACATATTAGGGCACATTGCGGGTTGATTCACCTGACGCTGCTGCTGCTGCTGCTGCTGAGATGAAAACGGACCAGCGGAGGGGAATCCTGTCAGTGTTCCCAAAGCCCATGCCGATTAGACACTCGGCTCAAGTTTTTTCTAGGTTTTTTAGTAGCAATTTAAGCTTGAATTTACCTTATTTGCCTTTAGATAAAGATATAAGTTCTGTAGAGGGTAATATTAGTTTTGGGTTGGAAGGGAATTCGTGTTTCTTTATAGTATCTAATATTAGTCAGAATAGTAAATGTGTTATGTTATATAATCAATCTGCAACCTGCTTTGATTCCATTGTTATTTCTGGAGATAATGGGTTGTTGAAAGGCAATGCCACCTAGATTAGTGGTTAGTGGCCTACAGTCAGAGAAAGGGGTAATTCAACTGTCCCCTCTCAGCTGACGGGGGTAGAGGGATGAAACTTTATTGCCTTGGACTGGATGTCAGTCTCAACATGCCACATGGGCAGTTAAAGGATATTTTACCTTTACCCCATGAATAGGAACCATTTATAATGAAACAGACCCTGGATATAATTGGATTTATCAAAATCCCAGTCAACGTGGAGCTTCTAATCCTTTTGATCATTGGCTACTCTATGGCCAATTTGTACTGATTTCTCCCCTATAGTTATGATTAAAGGAGGAAGGGTAGGGAATGCCTCCTTTCAATGGAATACATCAGATTTGTTTGAAAGCACAGTAAAGTTGCTAGCGCTGGGAAGGAATTTGTCTTTTGCTCCCATCCCTGTGTGTGTTTGGCCTCCTTTTGTGTTTGTAGTTAATAACAGTACCTTTTCAAAAGGAGGGGTTTTAAATTGTACTCCTCAAATATGCTTTTATTCCCTATGCTGGGATGGAAGCAAATTTCCTTTCACCATGATTACCAGAATGCCTAGATATGTTCCCGTTCCAGTAGAGAGTCCAAGTGCCATGACTATGTTTAGACAGAAAAGAGACTTCGGGATTACTGCTGCTATTGTGGTGGCGATTACAACTGCAGCCCTTGCTGGCACCACAGCTGCCATTGCCATGCATTCTGCGGTCCAAACTGCAGCCACCTTGAATAACTTGTCAGCTAATGTGGCTACCGCCTTGGATGTGCAGTCTTCCCTTAATACCCAGCTGAAAGGCGGTATAATGGTACTGAATCAACGCATTGACCTTGTTCAGGAACAGGTCAATTCTCTGTGGCAGTTGGCATAGCTGGGCTGTGAATGGAAGGTGACCGGCTTGTGTGTGACTGTAGTACCTTACCAGAATTATTCTTTAGCAGCCAATATGTCTAAACAGCTCTCACAGTATCTTTTAGGTAATTGGTCTGGCGACTTTGATAAGTTGATGCACAGCCTGAGGCTCTCTATTGTAAATGTGAATTCCACCCAGGTCAATGTCTCCGTTGCTGAGGAATTGTCTGCATGGATCACCCAAGCCATGAATCATCTGAAAGAATGGGCAGGAATCGGTGCCCTGGGAGGGGTGCTTATCCTAGTCAGTCTCATTGCCTTATGGTGTATCTGCAAGATGAGGGTTACATAGAGGAGAAGTAATGCCGTGATTGCACAAGCCTTCATAGTCCTGGAGGCACGGCAATCATCTCAGGCTTGAAAGGGCTAAGCAGTCATCACACTCAGGATGCTAGACGAAGTACTGCCCTTAAGGCTAGCTTCTAGAAGCTTTATGGAGGGCAAGTCTGATTGCATATGGGTTGGTATCCTAATCCCATCTCTGAGAAAAGATACCGGATGGGTGTGGCACCAGCTTGGCTGATAACTGGGCCTGGAGCCATTGCAATGTCCCTTGTTCATCAGAGATCAGACCTCTACCCTTGTCCGTTACATTTTAAACATAAAAGGGGAACTGTGGGAAGCCACAGCCCCAAGATGCCTGGCTAGATGCCAGGTAGTTCAAGCTTAGCTATAAACAAGCCTTATTTGGAAGTGCTTGATAGATCTGGTGTGCTTCCTCCTTCTGTGGCCTATCTGGGATTGCCAGATGGCATGAGCTGATTGGGCTGTGAGAGCACATTTAAGGGCTTGCTGGGGCTGGGGGAAGTAGAAGCTGATGTACAAGGTTCCTGAATAAACTGCTTGAAGAAGAGTCGTGGTCGTGTTTCCTTGCCGGCCGAGGTAGACGCGACAACAGGATACACAGCTTCATTCTTGTTTTATGAATGGTTACAATCCCTTCAACCTTCAGCCACTTCAGCCACTAACATCTGCCAACATTTTTGACATGTTTGAACTACTATGGCTGAAAAAAAAAAGAATTTGCCCATTTAAGATTTTTTTCAAATGCACAAAGTCGAAACCAATAGTGGGAGTAAGAACTTAGTACATACTCTATGGGTTAAGCGATTTATAGTGGTAGTTCCTCATTTATATGACAAGTTCTAGGTCTTTAATTTTAGTATTTGTGATTATTTTCTGACAGACAATAAATATTATTATGTGATTAAAACAACTGCATTACAGTTTCTATTTTCCAAGAACATCTTAACATATATTCAGAAGTTACTAATGGGAGCATATCTATAATTCCAAGAAACCTTAAGTAGTTCCCAAAATTAGTGGAACAACCTGGCAAATACTGCCTTAGTTCATGTTTCTTCTGAATATATGAACATGAATCATAGTGGAAGAAATTATGAGATTTTATACATCAGAGACTAAATCATTTTGAATGTGATCCATTACAGATTCATTTTATGCCAAGTTTTTTCTAGAGAACAGCCTGTTATAGGAGGATCACATATAAACAATTCTAAAAATGAAATTGTCAACCCCATGTTAAGCTTGCAATTTGTGTATGTAAATATAACTGTCTAGAAAGACTTTTGGTGGGTGTATTTTTAGTTATGAGATATCTACAAATTTTAAATGATAGATAGTCTGTAACTTAAAACTGGCCATGTTTCAAAAGCTGTAGGTAAGTTTAGAACTTTAAAATATTTCTTCATGGTTACACTGCACTGATGGACTTTGGGATAACCTATCAGATGTTTTAAACCTTGAAAGGGGTAGACTATATAGATCAATAGAATGCTGTTGCATAGCTGGAGAGTCAAACTAATAAAAATTTTAATCTAATGAATGTTTTAGAAACACTATAACCCCTGCAACCATTCTGTGCCCCCTAGTCAGATTCTTATTTCATATTAAAAACTTGAATTTTATTTACAAGATGGTTTTGAAATTCAATGGGGCCATACATGAGAACAAACATGAAGTGTTGTTAACTGCCCAGTAAGCAACTATTTTTGTTACTTAAACCATCCTGCAATAACACTGTTCAATGAGGTTTTCAAGGCACACTTTTTCCAGTTCAATACTAGGCATAGATACCAGCTTAGCAGGATCTGATTGGTACATACATTAACTAATTATAAAGCTATTAGCTTCAAAGGAATGTGTTTAAAATAAAGATGATAGACATGGTCACCATATTTTCTCAGCACTCTTACTTGCACATTACTCAAACATGTATATTTGGATAACAAGACAATAGTTTTCTCCTCTCCATATTTAAATGCTTACATCATTGAATCTCATTTTAACTTATCTGTATTACTTGTTTTGCATAAGGAGTTGTTGAAAGCCCACACCTGATTTAACTGGATCTTCTGTTAAGCTGCAGTTTGCAGTGTCTCGAAACTCATAAAGATATAACATCTTCTCCTCCTTGCTGTCACTTCTGTCTAAACCTCCATAAATAGCTTACATGACAGAATCCTACTTATTTTTACATTTTTGTCTTATTTTCTCATTTTGGTTTTCATTCTAATTTTGTTTATTCTTGTGGTTTTTAAAAATATTTTGTTCCTAGCTTCTCTGGGATTGTGGATTGTAGACTGGTTATCCTTTGCTCTATGAAAGGCAGACATGGACCCTTGAGAAGGGGAAAGGAACAAGATCTCCTGAGTAAATTGGGAGCATGGGGTGAGGGGTGAGGGAGGTAGGAGAGAGAGGGAAAAGGGAAGAGGAGAGGAACATGAGGGATCAAGAAGGTCAAGTTGGGGGAAGGACAGAGAAGGAGAGCAAAGAAAGAGATACCTTGATAGAGGAAGCCATTATGGGCTTAATGAGAAACCTGGCACCAGGGAATTCCCAGGAATCCACAAGGATGACCCCAACTAAGAATCTAAGCAATAGTGGAGAGGTTACCTTAAATGCTTTTCTCTTATAATGAGATTGATGACTACCTTAAATGCCATCATACAGCCTTCATCTAGTAGCTGATGGAAGCAGAAGCAGAGAGTCATAGCCAAGTATTGAGCAGAACTCCTGCAATCCAATTGTAGAGAGGGAGGAGTGATGAGCAAAGGGGTCAAGACCAAGCTGGAGAAACCCACAGAAATAGCTGACCAGAGCAAGTGGGAGTTCATGGACTCCAGTCTGACAACTGGGGATCCTGCATAAGACCAAACCAGGCCTCTGAAATTGAGTGTCATTTGGAGCTCTTGGACAGTCTATGGGGCCTTTGGCGGTGGAACCAGTATTTATCTCTAGTTTATGAACTGACTTTTTGGAGCCCATTTGCTATGAAGGAATACTGTCTCAGCCTAGATACAGTGGGGAGGTCCTTGGTCTGCTCCAAATGATGTGACAGACTTTGATGATCCTCCATGAGAGGCCTCACCCTTTTGAGGAGTGGATGGGGGTTGAAATGGGGAGATGGTGGAGGGTAGTGAGTGGAACAGAGGGAGAGGGAACTGGGATTGGCATGTAAAAGAAAACTGCTTTTAATTTAAATAAAAATTTAATTAAAATATTTTGTTTATTTTAGCATAGTCATTATTAAACAATATTTATTTCCTTATTTTTTTTGCTGGATAATTACAATTCTTTCTCCAATCATATATATTTGAACCTTTTAAAAATTAGATAGCATGCTCATTTTATAGCTTTATATGTAGTCTTAAAATTCTTTTAAAACACAAGATCAAAATTTCAAATCTATATTGTGATTATTTTTCTATTACATGCTCATGGTCTATGGAAAACTTATTATGCTAAATATTTTTCCTTTTAAAATGTGCATGAGTATTGTGCAGTCATCATGGAAGCAGAAAGGGAGCCAGGACCATCAGCTCGTCGGGGCAAAGAGATCCCAAAGCAGGAAATAGAGAACCAATTGACAGAGGAATGGCATGACAGGAAAGCAGAAAACACAACAATCTGAGAAGTTTATCATGTGAGGGATGGAGGATTTGGGAGAGTAAGGGATGAGTAAGAAATAAGTATAATGAAATGAAGGAATGGAATACCATAAAACATACTACTTTGAATGAACTAAAAGAAAACTTACATAAAATATTTTTAAGTAACAAGATTTAATAATATCACTTACATATAAAATTTTCTTTAAGATCACTTATAAAGTACTTTTAGAGAATTATTTCAAGAAATATCTATTTGATGCCTTTTTATTTACTTCATATATTAAATTATTTACTTCATATTTTAAGTTACTATATTTACCAAAACAGTAAATTTACTTCTTTTTTATTACTAGTAGTATAAATATCACAAAAATCTAACTTCCAAATTTTCATATTTACTTACATTTCAGTGACTCTCAGCTCAATAGTCATTAAGGCCTAATTCACATGTAAAAATGTTTATAAATAGTTTTTGTTAATGTATTTTGTGTGTGGACGTATACACATTCATGTGTAGACACTCACTGCATAGTGAATATGTGGAAGTCAGAACAGTTTGGAGGAGTCGGTTCTTTCTTTCCACCATGTGGGTCATGGGGCTCAAACGCCTGTCATCAGGTTTGTCAGCAGGTGCTTTTACAGACTGCTGGCACAGAATGTGCCTTTAAAAGTCTGCAATAAAGTTACTTCTAGCATATTTATTATGTCATGGAATTTTCACAGCTAGTTAATTCCAGAGTATCTTCAGAATATATCTTGAAGAGAAATTCTGTACTTTGTAGTAGTCTGTTCCCATTTCCTGAGGTTTGAATGGTGGCAACTGCTAACCTACCCTCCCATTGGATATAAAACACATGTCATAGTAATATCTTTTCATTTACATTTGACTTCTTTCACTTAATGTGATTTATTGAAGATGCATGCATATTGTAATATCACAGTGTAATATTTATTTCTGTTCATAACCGAACAGTATCCCTTTGTAGTTAATTTGTTCACCTACTGTTGGGCCCTTTTATAATTTTTATTGGCATTCTGTACTTGGTGAAACACTGTCATCAAATTTGCCTTCAGTTATATTAAACTTTTTAAAGAACACGTTTGAATGATGAAAACACACACATACACACACACACACACACACACACACCAAAACCAGTGAGCCATGGTTTCATCAGTCATCTTCCACTAATCACATTTTGCAAGAGCCCCAAACCAAAGGCCTGATCATTATTATGTATTATTTAATGACTACCCTGTACTAATTTCTAAACTTTGTATTATTTATGTGATTTATTGAAGATGCATCTTTGTTGTAACATTTATTAGCATTTTCTGTTCACAATTGATGTTTTTCTGTATATGCCGGAATCTCTACTCAGTGTAGGGTCCAGTGATGATTGGAAAGAATTTCCTGAGTGATTGCATCCATGAAGGTACTGGTTCTGTGAGTAGATGTTAAGGCATGTGTTCAGCATGCATTAACAGTTACACAGTTGTATGGACATACATGGTATTCAAGATGCTGGAGTATGTCAGAACCTTTGAAATTCCCAACAGAAATCACATACCTGCCTCTTTCCCATGATATTCAGGGATTGCTTCTTGTTGGCTCAACTATCCTCACCATAGACAGCTGCACACTGAACCTTCTCCCACTCTCTAATGCTGCTAGGGAAAAGGACATTTGCAGGAAAGGTACACTGGCAAAGAGACTGTCAGACAGGTCAGTGTCAGGATCTTCAGAGTAATGCTTTGGGAGCATCTATAAATCCATTCTACAGTGACTGCTAAGATTCTTCTTTGTGCCATGATTGCAGGCCCATAGTTTGGAAGTCTGTGCCATCTGAGGAGAAAGAGAGCAATAGAAGAAACTAAAATAGTCCAAGCTTGTGATGCTTACCAAGTTTCATTTTTTTCAAATGAATGCTTTTAAAAATTATCTATGCTATTTTTTAGATTAAAATAGAATTACATCAATCTAATTATAGGAAAAGGCCAGTTTAGGCACCCTCTCCACTGTTGCTAGAAGTCTTAGCTGGTGTCATCCTGTGAATTCTCAGGAATTTCCCTAGCACCAGTTTTCCTAATCCCATAGAGGATCTCTCTACCAAGGTATGGTGAATGCGCCCACTATTATCATTGAGCCTTCATCCAGTAACATCTAGTATCATCACAGAACCTTCATCCAACAAACATTTTGTCATAATTTTGGCTTCTTTGTAAAAAAAAAAATTTGAATGTCCATTGGTATATGTATGGGTCTTTGATTCACATTGATCAATGTGTCTGTTTTTATGCCAATATCGTTCTGGTTTCGTTACAATAGCTCTGTTTTAGATCTTGAGATCAGGAATGGTGATACCTCCAGCAGTTCTTTTATTGTACAGGATTGTTTTTAGCTATCCTGGGTCTTTTGTTTTTCCATATGAAGTTGAGTTTTGTCCTTTCAAAGTCTGTAAAGAATTGTGTTGGAATTTTGATGGGGATTGCATTAAATCTTTAGGTTGCTTTTGGTAAAATGGTCATTTTTATTATGTTAATACTGCCAATCTATGAGCATGAGAGACTGTTCCATTTTCTAATATCTTCTCCAATTTCATTCTTCAAGCACTTGAAGCTCTTGTCATTCAGATCTTTCACTTGCTTGGTATAGTTACACCAAGATATTTTATATTGTTTGTGGCTATTTTGAAGGGTGTTGTTTCCCTGGTTTCTTTCTCAGACTTTTTGACATTTGTATATTTGAGGGTCACTGAGATTTTTTTTAGTTAATCTTGTATCCATCCACTTTGCTAAAGGTATTTATCAGCTGTAGGAATTCCCTGGTGGAATTTTTGAGGTAATGTGTATACTATTATGTCATATGCAAATAGCAATACTTTTTCTCCTTTTCCAATTTGTATTCCCTTGATCTCCTTTTGTTGTCTTATTGCTCCAGCTAGAACTTCGAGTAGTATGGAGACAGTGGACAGCCTTGTCTTGGTCTTGATTTTAGTGAGATTGCTTTGAGTTTCTCTCCATTTAATTTGATGTTGGCTGTAGGTGTTGGATTTTTTTCAAAGGTTTTCTTCAGCATCTAATGAAATATATATATATATATATATACATATATACATATATATATATATATATATATATATATATATATATATATGATTACACAGACAACAGACAGATTTTCATGTGTTGAACCATCCCTGCATCTCAGGGATGTGTATGAAGTCCACTTGATCATGGTAGATAATCTTTTTTTTTTTTTTTAATGTGTTCTTGGATTTGGTTTGCCAGAATTTTATTAAATATTTCTACATCAATGTTCATGAGGAAAATTGGTATGTAATTATCTTTCTTTGTTGGGTCTTTGTGTGGTTTGGGTATCAGAGTAACTGTGACTTCATAAAAATAATCTAGCAATGTTCTTTCTGTTTCTATTTTGTGAAATCATTTGAGGAGTACTGGTATTAGCTGTTCTTTGCAAAGTCTGGTAGAAATCTGCTCAAAGGTCATTTGGCCCTTGGCTTTTCTTGGTTAAGAGACTTTTAATGACTTCTATTTCCTTAGGAGTTGTATATTTATTTAAATTGTTTATCTAATCTTCACCAATTTTGATATGTGGTATGTATGAAGAAATTTGACCTAAGAGGTAAAGGCACTCGTGACTGAGCACCAGCTCTGCCACTGCCACAGAGGGATCCTGGGCATACAAATCTATTTCTGCATTCCTCTGTTTTAAAATCATTACAATAAGGATACTAATAGGTCATCTCAGGGATGCTATAAGGAATAGAGAATAAATATGGAGTACTCAGCAGATTACTTACTAGGGCTAAAAGTACTCATGTTTTCTGATTCTTGTTTATCAAGAGACTTTCTGTAGGTGAAAGAACATTTTTAAATTGCTAAAGATAGTCATGGCATACTCAAAGAGGATGAAATAGGCTATCTAAAATCTCTTGTACCATATTAGGTTCTCATTTATACCTTTTATTTTTAGAAAATTTACAATTTAGGAGAATATTTTTGTTGTATTTTAACTTAACTGTACAATTTAATATTAACAACTTTCTTATCACTATCAGCCCTCCCAAAGATGCCAAACTAATATTTATTGATTACTTGCTAAATTTAATTAAACAACTTATTTAATATTAATATATGCATATTTGAATCTAAATCAACTCCCTGTTCCTTCATATTCAATCTCTCTAACCCTCCAAAATTCATGTTCTCTCTCTCATCTTTCTTAAATTCAATACCCCCTGGATCTATTTATGAAGTGTTCCCTGTATTCTTTATAGTCACAGATGTTCAAAACATCTACCGGTGCATGGGCAGCCTCTCAGGACCCACATCCCTGTAGAAAGTAACTCTCTCTCAGCAGCCATGAACTGCCATTAGCTCCTCAGGTAGGGGTGGCGCTTCATGAGTCTATCCCCATCCATGCTCCTGGTATTTGTAGTATAACAGTGTTTGCAAACATAATATGCAACACGAACCCACAACATCTGGGAATACATGCACACACCTGGTTAGAATTTAAATTTGAGGTTTTGAGGGAGAATTAAAAAGAGAATATTGATGTCTTCTAACATCCAAAAGGCGCTGCTGACAAAAAAAAAAAGAAAAAGAAAAGAAAGAAAATAAAAATAAAAATGAGTTCTTCACAGAATATGTAGAAGTTGTGAGATGTGTGGAAATAACTGAGCAAACAAACAGCCACAGGAGGCAAAGTACTGAGCCTGAAGTTAAAGACTGGGGCTACCAGATCACAGCACATCCCCATTGGCTGGTTCTTTGGTTTCCAAAGTACTAAACGTGAATTCTTTACCGAAGTTTCAACACTTTCAACCAAATCTTTTTACATACTAGCTGGATTTGTAGTTCAACACTTCATCATGAATGATAACTGATCAATCATTGTCCTTAACCTTTGTCCTGTGTCTAACACCTGTTAAAATGTGTTACATCATGGGGCTGGGGTGATGGCTCAGTAGGTAAAGCACTTTCCTCCTACACATAAGAAAATGAGTTTGGATCCCCAGCACACATGTAAAGACTCATGCAGTGGCAGGGCTCTGTAATCCCAGTGGTGGGAAGTGGAAAAAAGACGGTCCTAGGAAGTCCAGATAATCAGTAAGCACTGGGTTCTGTGAAAGAGCCCAAAACAACACAAAAACAGAAGAGAGAAATAAAGACTCTTGATGCTGACCTCTGTGCTCCACACATATGTGCATAAGTGTGTAGTAAACTCATATACATGCATTCATAGCATACTTAATACTATACATGTTTGCATAAAAATGCACCAGCATATGTAAGTTTTAAAGATCATAGCATCATGTATAAATTTGAACCTTCTGGACTTTTCTGTTTTTCCTGTTTATTCTTAAAAAAATCATTTTACATTCCAACCACAGTTCTCCCCCTCACCCCTACTCCCCCTCTTCCCCTAGTTCACTCCCCATTTACTCCTCCCAAAGAGTAAGGCCTCCCATGGGGAGTCAACAAAGTCTGACACATTAAGTTGAGGCAGGACCAAGCCCCTCCCCTCTGCATTAAGGCTGAGCATGGAATTCCCTCATAGGGAATGAGCTCCAACAAGCTAGTTCATGCATCAGGGATAGATCCTGGTCCCATTGCTACAGACCCCTCAGATAGATCAAGCTACACAACTGTCTCCCACATGCAGAGGGCCTAGTTCCCTTCTGAACTTTTATTTCTCGATAGGGTTTGATGTCTATGTGTTTGTAAATCTCTTCTTTACTTGTTTAAGAATGTTAAATTTGTAAGTTTAACACATCTTAAGAGGCTTAGTAGGACATTGAAATTTCTTCTTTATACTCAAAACACTTGAAATGTAAATTGTATTATTAGGATAAAAAAATTTAGCCTAACTCTCCAGATCCCAGGAAGCTGGGAGTCTTAAATCCTAAACTGAGGGTCACCTTCTTGAATGTTTACTACAGCCTGTGAGTGAATGAACACAGGAAATGAGCCTTGTCGCCCCACCCAGAAGCCTGTGCAAAAGCAGACTTCCTGGGCTAAGCGCAGGCTTGGATAGTTTAAATTAATTGGTCTGCACTGGATGCTACGAGGTGATTGGATCACAATGCGTGGGCTTTGTTGTAACCCTATAATAGCTGTCTCAATCCTGTACCAAGGGTCCTCAGCCCTCTACCCTGCGTGGCGTATGGCTGTTGGCCCCAGTGCACTCGGAATATAAAGGATCTCATGCTTTTGCATCAAGACCGCTTCTTGTGAGTAATTTTGGGGGCCCGCCTTTCCTGAGTGGGAGCTCGAGGGATCACACTCTCGTGGGTCTTACAGTATAAAGTTTCTGAACTAAATGTTAAAATGAGATATGTAAAAATGACATCTATAATCTTATATAAATATAATGTGCATCATATATATTTTTTAAAACCTCTAAAATGACATATTTTACAGTAATTTTTACAGTAAACTGATGACATTTTTTTTCAGTAATTCTCAGGAAATAAAATGCTTTATACACAGGGTGAAATTCATTTGTGTGGTTATGAATTTGACACTTCCTGGATAATTTGATTTTACTGACTAAACCCATTTTATTGAAGAATAGAACATCTGCCTCTGGATGGCATGGAAGTTGAAGGCACATTGAAGTCATAAACTTGGGATTGTGATGAAATTTGGATTTCTGCCTGCATTTGGTATTAAAAAATGACCATGAAAAGTTGAATACAAGACCTAAATTGATGAAGTTCAGTCATAATGTAAACATACCATATACTTGAGATTTCTGTGGAGAACAAAGTCAAAATGGGCCTAAATTATTCAAGAGATATACCTGTCTGAACAGAGGACTCCACTTCTTCTGACCATCTCTTTTCATGCCTGATTATAGTCATTGCTTCAACCTCATTAGTACCCACTTAGAAACCTCTAAGCATCCATGAGATGCTAAGAATTCCAAAAATAATGTAAACATCTTTTGATCATCTGGATTTTTTATACAGTAATAAACTATTGTCTTTTTTCTGCTGGTTAAAAATAATGTTAAGAAGATATGGAGATAAGGCTCAGTGAATAATAGCACTTGCTGCTCTTCCAGAGGACCTGAGTTCAATTCCTAGCACACACACTGGGTAGCTCACAACTGCCTATAGCCCTAGCTCCAGGGAATTCAACAATTTCTGTCTCTTCTGCTGTCCACAGGTGCCCACACACATGTGGCACACACACACACACACACACACACACACACACACACACACACACACACACAATAAAATAGCACTTCTGAAAGAGGAGAAATATTAAATCCATGCTAGGATCTACATTGAAATATATGTCCTCTAACTTAATCCTTACCACAGCTCTACAAGCTGCATCAATCCCCATTAGAGATAGGGACGAGTTGCTTCTCAGACACTTGGCTAGCAGTACCAAAGTTGTGCTATTTCTCTCCAAAGCCTGGCATCTTCACACTTGAATTTTAGATGAACTTTATAAGGGGAAAGACTGCAAAAACCATTAGTCATACTTGCATCAAGGGTATTTACAGTCAGTTCCAAATGTGGACAATAGTTTTAGCAGTACATCTAGAAATCCCCAGAGACCTAGTATTACAATGGAATTTTATTCTTTGTCTTTATAATAAAATTCAGTATTTTTAAAAACAAGTTTGGATAATGAACAAATCAAGTGATGTCACTATGTAGCTTATTCTGGAGAAAATAGTATTACTAAATTATACTACATAGTATTATGTTGTATAGGTTCTGTGAACTGGGTCTGCTGTATGTAGTGTAGGTGTATTACAATACACCTATACTATGTCTTAAATATTTAAAATTTTTAAGCAGTAAAGAGAATTATCAGAAATTCAAATACCATTTGCTCTAAGAAGAAAAAAACTTCATAATTGATGGCACCCACATACGTATCCTCACCCTGTTCTCCAGACTATTACCTTTCTGAGCCAAATGGTCTTCAGCTCTAACTAACATTGATCCAGTAAATATTAGTAATCCTGAGAACACAACAGAATTTAAGGACCACTGCTTTAAAATAAAAGTTTAATCTCAAAGTTGTAGAGAGCTGCTAAGTGCCACGCCTTAAAGTGGCACTGGCTTCCCGTTGGTGAGCGCTCTCTGGTGTAAACAAGCCCTTATTTGGTTAAGTCTGTTCAGCTTGTCTGCTTCCGTGTTAGAGTCCACGTATCAGGGTCCACGTAGCTCACTGGGGTTGGTTAGCACAAGGGTATTTAAGCCTGTGCAAGGGTCCCCCAGGGTCCCGCGGGTCAGAAGAACATGTTTCAAGGATCCTGATTAAAACTGCATGAAGATCTTCCTGGAGTCGCATTGTTCTTGCTGGCAGAGGTAGGCATGTACACAAAGTTATCATCCTTTAGGAAGAGAGAGCACACTGTACTTAAGAGACTGCCAGGGAAGCTGAGGCAGGAGGATACCTAGTTCAAGTCCTGCCTGGGTGACAGAGTGAGATCAAGTAATAAGGACCTGAATTTGGAACCCCAGACCCATGCTAATGTTTCAATATGGAGGCACATGCCTGAATCTAGGCACTGAAAAAGCAGAGATAGGCTGGAGCTCTCTGGTCAGCCATCATGACCCAATAAGTGAAGTTCAATATTGATGAGAGACTACCTCAAAACATAAGGTGGGGAACAACCAAAAATACATGACACTGACCCCTGACTTCCATACATTTGCTCACATGTATACCACATCCACTTGCAGACATGTACATATATGAACATATCCATACCACATACACACACATACACCACAAATACCTAAAAACCACTGTCTTTTCCCTCTGTGGCACCTCTGAATCTATAGTAAATATCATGGTGATAAGCTTTCTTCTTCAAAGAATTTCTATCTATATTTGAATTCTGTCTTCATTTACTTGACTCCTTATAGCATTCTGAATAACAGCCACCCAATCAGGCCCTAATCCTAGCAGCCAACAAATGGCACTTATAAAAAACAGGGCTATGTATATGTGATTACATTAAGATCTTGAAGCCAGGCTGTGATGATGGCACAAGCATTTAATCCCAGCACTTGGGAAGCAGAGGTAGGCAGATCTCTGTGAGTTTGTGGTCAGCCTAGTTACAGAGACGGTTCCAGGATAGCCAGTGATATATAGAGAAACCATGTCTTGAAAAAAAAATTAAGATCTTGAGATGGAAAGTTATACTGGTAATCCAGGTAGGTTCTAACTTCAGTCACATATGTGGAGACAAGCCAAGGATTGTTGGCAGTCACCCGAAGCTGGAAAAGACACGAGGTAGATTTTCCGGTATATCCTCCTGAGAGGGTATGGCCTACCATAACCCTGATCTTAGACTTCTGGCCTCCAGAGCTGTGAGAAAATTAATCTGTCATTTTAAGCCACCCAGTTTGTAGTAATTTGTTACGCTGGTCACAAGAAATAAATACAATCCCCTAAGAGAGAAAAGGGCTGTGTTTTTAATCTTGTAACCTTGTATTTAGAACAACAATTTCAAATCTTGAATGCAATTCAAAATAATCTCCTGAACTTTTTTGTAAAAACTAATGTTCAGGACAAATGTCTCCAGTGTAGAAACTGAGTCAGCAGCAATGGGGTAAGCTTTGGTACTGCCTATGTCTCCAGATTTCAGGGTGTGTAGCTGAAGTTAAGATGTACACACCAAGAATATCTAATGACTGGAGAGTAGACAGTGGAGGGGAGTGATGAAGACCACCATCCCTGGAATTAAGTTGCCCAGTGTCCAGATCAAAAGATGGTTCTCTCAGACCAAGGGCCTAACCTTCAATTCTTTCATTTTTAAAATGTAATGATAAAATTACCTTCTGCATGTGATATTTTGAGGCTTAAAGTAGATAATGCTGTTTTTTGTTTGTTTGTTTGTTTTAATGCACCAAGGCCAAGTCCATTACAAGTTCACCAAAAACCTTTGGAATTCTAATTTCAGAATTCTGCAAGAAATTATTATTTTAAATTAATTAGGCACGATTGCATATTCAATATTTACACAAAATAACTTTTACACATTTTAAAATTCATTTAAATTTACTGAGCTTCTGAGGTTCAAAGGCACAAACTCATACCCAGTTATGCAGAGATCTGCCAAGCAGCTCCTTCAAATCGTACAGTTGGATCCCTTCTGCAGATTCAGCAAACAGTTCACTTTCATTGTAATCTCGTTAAAGTGCCCTTAAGTTGTAGTGCTTTGTGTTGGCAGGGAATGAGCCACATTTTGTATATACTAAAATCATGCCAATCTTTCCAAAATAGTTTTTTTCTTCCTTCAAAATTCCATCTGTTCTGCTGATGTGCCAATATCTGGGGTCTGTTTTTCATAATGTCATTTTGTTTGTGAGGATGTCTGTTCCTGAGGGTTCATGAATTGGCTGACAATGAAAAAGTGATCACAATGAAGCCAGGAAATATCCCGAAAAAAGAAAGCAATAGCCAGGAAAGACACTGCACCCTGCTGGCCAGCTGCACAGAGCCCCATGGAAGAGAAAGGACACAGTTTAGGGCATCACTCTACATACAGTCCATCCCTGGTGGGTGAGGAGATGTCTAGAAAGTGATCGCCGAGGAACTGAAGCATGATGCAGCTTCTGGTGTCCCCTTCTGAATGGCCGGAGGAAAAGAACTCTGTGGGAAAGTGTTTTATTTACAAAGAAAGGAAAGAAATAAGCGAAATGTCTGGTGATATTTACTTTCCTATAACTCTTCAGAAACAACAAGAAAGGGGAAAGGATTTATAAAAAGCCAAAATTGTAGTTGATTAAAAGATGACAACTTTTAAATCTGATAGACAAGTTATATCTGATATTTTTTGCATTACTGAATATATTATTTAATTTATTCAATATTTTGCAGATGACTATATGAAGAGAGAAAATATTTCCTTGATGTGTTCCAAGGAGCCATAAAAGCTCTTGCAAATTCTTGAAGTGACATATTAATGCTTTAGATGTAACTTTCTGCATTGCCTATAGTGGATGCTTTGAAAATATGCTTATAGCTAAACTTTCATATGCACATGGATATTTCTCATGAAAACTTTTGAAAGGATCTATCCTCTAGAACCCTCGCTTGCCCTGATAGTCATCAGAAAATGTGTTACATCATGTTCTAATCTGAAGCTGAAAGCATGGATGTTATTTGTTACACTGGTATTTATTCAGGTTCGGAAACCTTTGAGAGTCTTTAGCCTGAGGGAGATTAGAAACTTTATCTTAGGAAACATAGAGATATGGTTTCCTTATAGGTGGTGGTGTGTGGATACCTGCAAGTTGCCTACATAGCAGACTTAGCTGCAGATTATTGAAAGAATTTATGAACTAGGATACTCTTTAAAAAAAAAATATAGAAAGTTCCATTTTATCAACAAATACAGACAATTACCGTAGAAAGAACAATGAGTCCAGAGAGTGCTGTGAAAGGTACTGTAATCAAATCTGTTCTGCACACTGTGGGCCATAAGCTGGGTGGTCATCTAGCTAGGCTTTCATTTGGCAACAAGTCTTCCCAAAAAATGAAGAGTAAGAATCTTCTGGGTTTCTTTTTAATCATTTTAATAAAGTAACCTAGCCATAATGAATAAGAAAAGTGCTATGGAGATTTAAAAAAAAAAACTCATCTTGAGAAGAACATCAAATTCAGCATTAGAAAGACAACATTTTCTAACCATTTCCTTCTCTTGTGTGAATGAAACATTCACTCGGGAATTAACTGGAAGTTTCTAAAACTTTTTGTAAAATTCCATTTTTCAGTGGCGATGTCCTGGGGTGCAGTATCCCGTTCCCCTCCCTCTGGCTTTCATTCAGGTGATAGACAGGAAAAAAAGAGTTCCAAAATCCTGCCTTTTCCCAGCCAGGCATAGCTTTTTCAGCTTGAGGTACAACAATTGTAGGAAGTGGTGAATGATGGAAACATTTTCCTAGAAGAGGAGGTTGAAACCTAGGAGGACCACTCCTATTTGAGCTGTAACTACTTAGTGAGGCATGAATCGGAGGAAGCTTGCCACACTGAGAAGGCCAGAACAGACCAACGTGACTGGGGACTAGACTGTCCCTTCCTGAATGTGATAGACTAGCACACTCCCGGGATGCAGCTTCCTCCGACATTTCCTGAGCTTTTCCTCATGACTGATCCCCTCCCAGGATTCAGTGGAAGGGATTGCAACTATATTTTCAAACAATCTGTAAGAGAGCAGCCGCTACAACTGCAGTTCTGAAGCCGCGTGTGCATGTGCCACTGCGGTGCTTGCGTTTCTTACAGGAGACATGTTGCAAAGGAAACAACAACTTGAAGATGGCCTTGCACTGAAAGGGGTAAAAGGAAATTCAGCAGAAGAGAGACTCTAGAAGAAAAATAGGATTTCCTGAGTTTGAAAACAAATCATTCTCTTGCTCCATACGTGGTGGTTTCAGTGGTCAGCGCAAGTCATTCAGTAGTTGTCAGGGTTTTTATTTTCCAGAAATACAAATTGCCATGGTTGCCCTTTATTAGTTCTGTTTTATAGTTACAGGAAAGGATCCTGTATGGGAAGCACTCTCAGGACAAAGTGACACTGTCTTTAGATAAGGCAAGGATGCCAGTGATAGCACATAGAGGGAAAATTGAAAATTTTATTTGAAATGACCTAGCAGACTGATATATTCTACAATTAAGGAATAAGTCAATACACCCATTTTACAAAGTGATTTGGGCTCACTCCCCATCCCCCAGTGGATCTGTTGTTTGAGAGTAGGGAAAGTACATGGTCACAGACAATAGAAATGTGTCACTTACTACAGAGGCCATTAGATTAATATCCAATAAAAGCTTAAGGAGGTCATAGACTTGAGTAAGGAACTTTCATTAAATGATGAAAACACAAGGCATTTCCTGGGGATTTATCTTTGATTAGAAGAAGCAGTTCAAAGCACTGGCCTTTAATTTTAGCCAGTCCTTAATCCTCAGGAAGTCTCTGGAGCTTTTGCTTTATTGCTATTTTAAGATAGGCTGCAGAAAGCTCCGGGAGAAAAGGATCTGTTAGAACCCCGTGTCTCACAGATATTCAGAACTCATTAACCACTTCGTAGCATTCACACCATTCTCTGTAGTGTACTGATAATACTACCACTTATAATCCTAGGTCCATCATGAAGTGAACAAGAATATCCATACAAAGCACTGCTAAATCAGGGTTCCAAGAACACCACGTGACTGAACAAGATAACTTCCCCAGTAACCATGTCTAAACTACTGCACAGAGATAATCACTTCCTAATTAAAGGTAACTAAATCAAACAGTAAAACAATGTGTTTGAAGTGCTTGGTACCTACCCTGATACAGTTCACAGGCATTGCTAAAATTTCAGGACTATTTAAACTCTATAAGGCAGATTAATACTTTCATTATTTCTAATTGCTTTCTTGCATGTTTTTCTTTAACTTTTTGTGAAATGATGACCTACTTATGTTTTTTATTATTAAGAACTTTAAGAAAATCTTATACAATTAAATATAAATAATCACAGACTGTACATAGAAACAATATATTGCTATTAGTAAACTTTGCTGCTTTCATCTCATAAAAATATTCTCTACTTCCATCTCATAATAAAAATATCCTTTATTTCAGATCTACAATTACAGAATCTTCAGGCTTGTAAAACTATAAGAAACAAGTAATTGGCCAACAGAATAATATCAAATACAGAGTCTCTGCATGTTATTGGGGTCAGGCGTGGTAGTGAGCCCAGGCAGCAAGGAAAAACCTTACTCATAACATTATGGTACCGCAACGTGGCTAATAAAAACTTCCACTTAAAACTAAGAAAAAAGTAAAAAATAGTTTTTAGAAACAAAAGAACAGAGACACGCAAGGCTTTTTGGTAACAGAAATTTTCTGTGTTGGACTCTGTTTTGCTAGAGACAAGCAAGAGATTTGTGCGGCTCCTTTAAGGGAGGTTTCCTGACTCAGCATAAGCGGCAAAAAACCGCAAGGCTTTAAAAAGAGCTCTGCTAACAATTCATTGGTGTGTACCAGAGCTGTCAATGGAAGAGAGCACATCTCCAAGCCGGCAGCATACTGCTGGGTGGTGGTGTAGACCAAGGCAGTGAGCACAGCTCTCAGTTCTGGCAGTAAAATAGCCACCACCATCTTTGATAGACCACAGCTGAAACAACTGTGGCTTTCATTTTAGGAATGTTGTTTAGCAGATAAAAGACTCATGGCCAGAAAAAGATAAAGATTTGCAGTAAAGACAAATTCACATTAGGAAAAAAACCACTTAAGGGTTACAGTGTGTTTTAAAATATACGTAGGCTTGGGAGAGAGAAAGAAACAAGATACAATGGTTTAAAAAAGAAAAAAGGAAGTAGAGTAGCTGGGTGTGGTGGCACACACCTTTAATTACAGCACTTGGGAGACAGAGGCAAGCAGATCTCTGTGATTTCAAAGTAAACCTGGTATGCAGAGTGAATTCCAGGACAGATAAAAGTTACACAGAGAAACCCTATCTCAAAATATGAAAAAATAGAAGTAGAAAAATAGAGTAATAAAAAAGCCATGTAAAGATAGAAAGCACAGAGAAACTTTGGATATTGTACTCTGTTCTGTTATCTTTAAATTGTTTGACTGCTGAGGAAATAACAACAACTGATAAAAGAGATGCTGCTGGATTAATTCAATTTATATATTTTAAAAATGCTTTGACTCCAAAATTTAAGCCTAAGGACAAGTTACTGGGGAAAAGGATTTCTATTTTTGTTTCCACAGAAAATGAAAAGCTGTAGATTCCTTCCAGACTAATGTGGTTTGATCAAGCAAGACTCCCTGAAACTGTGTCCCAGGTGAGCCAACATTCAAAACAGTTGGGACAAGCCAGCCTTGCAGACTACAGCCAAGATTTCTGCATCTTCTTAGGATCCCCATGACAGCACCCCCTATCAGCAGGAAGTAGTTTGGAAAAAACACCGCCCAAATTCCCAAATATTGTTTATAAATGTTTGTTTTCATTTAAGTGGGCTTGGTTATAAATGGCTAATGACCACAAGCAATCTTTTTAAAGGTTGAAAGGGAATTATGGTATAGATATGAATGCTTTGTTTTGGAATGGATTTTCATTTATTGATACAAATTTAAGGTCAGTTGTGTGATATGTATATTTCTCCTCTTGTTTAGTTATTGTGTTTATATAGCTCATTGAAAAATGTAATGTATAATTTAGTACAGACTATAGAGAGTTTCCAATGTTAGTAAAAACTTAGATTTAAGTTAGTTAGGATTTCTAGATATACAGAGATGTATTTAAGATGAATAGGCATTCTACAAACCTTTCAAAGACCTACAGAATATGGCATTTAAAATGGTTTAGGGATTTTTCTTAACATTGAGACATAACTGCTCCTGGCAACATCACCTACATCAGAAAGGAAGATAGACCTTGAAGAAACGTGTTATGGAGTTTGCTTTTAATATGGCAAGACTAGCCATTTGGGCAAGATACTGCTCTTGTCTAGACTGTTTGACTTTATGCTGTAAAAACTGGACATGCAGGACCCACAAGAAAGTGACTGCTGATACAAGGTGGACATTGCTACAGGGTTCCTGCTTCATGGAAGTGTCTGCCAGACAGTCTGCAGGACTCAGAGAATAGTGATGGACAAACTGCCATTACAGGTGAACAGTTTAAAGTTTCCTGCTTTGCTGAGGAGTCTGCCAGACACACTGTGGCCTGTAGTCTGAAGATGGAACTTAGAGAAGAACTTCAGGTGTCTGACCAGGCAGTGAGTTGTCTCTGTCATTTCTAGAGTTTATATATTACCCTTCTGTGGTCTTTGAAGGAGTTGAAGACAGATAGTTATGGTTATAGTTTTCCTTAGTTAGGATTAAAGATAAGTTACATATAAGATTTTAGAATTACAAAGATAGGATAGATGATGGAATATTTTCTTTAAATCTTATTAAATATTAATGGACAAAATATTGTTAACTGTGATTCTTATTTGATAAGCGTTGTGTGATATATTTTACTATGATAAGGTTAAAACCCTTCCTTTTATTTTAAACAGAAAAGAGGAGATGATGGGAGATGTTATTCTGTAAATATGTTTCTCATATTGGTTAATGAATAAAGCACTGTTGGCCAATAGGAAAGCAAGATAGGCGGGGCTAGGAGACTAGGAGGAATGAGGAAGGAGTAAGGAGGAGTCAGCATGGAGAGACCAGAGAGAACAGAGGTCCGGGCCGCTCTCCAGTAAGATGAGACCACGTGGAAATACTTAGATTAATAGAAATGGGTTAATAATTAGAACAGAGCTAGCGGATAAGAAACAAGTAACTGGCCAATAGAATAATATCAAATACAGAGTCTCTGCGTGTTATTGGGGTCAGGTGTGGTAGTGGGCCCAGGCGGCAAGGAAAAACCTTACTTGTAACAATTCTCTATTTCCATCTCAAAATAAAAATATCCTTTATTTCAGATCTACAACTATGAACTCTACAAGCGTGTAAAGCCTCAGTTAAGTTTTGGCACAGATATCTAGAGGATAGTACACAGTTTTCCAAATCAACGTGAAAAGCCCAAAGATAAAGCTCTGCTCTCTCTTTACTACACACTTGTTCTTGGAATTGGGGAGACTTCTTAGTGGTTAGGAACTTGTCACACAAGTGTGAGAACAAGAGTATGGATCTAAGAGCACTCATGCAGAGAATGCACCCTTGAAGTGTGGGTAGTCAGAGACAAGGGATCCCTAGAGCAAGCTGCCTAGACAAACTGAGCTAGCTCTGGGTTCAAGTGAAGGACCGTACCTCAATATGTAAGGTGGAAAGTGAATGAGGAAAACACTTGACATCAACCTCTGACCTCCACTTGCAAACACACACACACACACACACACACACACACACACACACACACACACGGGGGGGGGGGAAAGCAGGGGTAGATCACTTAATTTCAGAGAACTGTCAATTATAAACAATGAGGTAATGACACACACCCGGGGGGGGGGCGGGGGTAGATCACTTAATTTCAGAGAACTGTCAATTATAAACAATGAGGTAATGGATATTGAGAAACTAAATTATTACCATTTCTAATTTTTGTGGCATACAGGCATTGAGGTGTTAAGTATACTCTGTTCTTGTTTGTTTTGTTTGAAGACAATGATTCTGTAAGTATTCCTGACTGTCCTGGAACTCTTTATGACCAGGCTGGCTTCCAATGGACAGATATCCACCTGCCTCTGCCTCCCAATTGCTGGACTAAAGGCATGTGCCACCATGGTCAGTATATTCTTTTTATTAAGAAAGAGAGTATTCCTGGCCAAGAAGATAGAAGCTAAAACAAGTAAGTAGAATAAATATTTAAAAATATTATAATGGGAGATAGAATGGTTGTGGGTGCCTCTACAGAAGAAGAAAACATTCAGAAAATTGACTCAGACAAATGAGTGATTATATTTGAAAGGCAGAAAAATGATAAAGAGCCTCCAGAAAGAGGGAAAACATCCATTTTTACACAAATAAGTGAAAAACATAATGTATAAAGAAAATTGTATGAAGCTCAAAAGAAATGGCAAGGAAGTTTCTTGATATTGAGATTTAGGTAGGGCCCAAAAGATGAAGTTGACGCCTACTGTAGTCATTATGTGTCTTGCCAAGAAGACTAGATGTTCTGTGCCTAAAGAAAAACTACTAGAAAGTGTTAAACAGAGACAGAGTTGTTTGGCTCAAGAACAGAGAGACAATCTAATTAGGGAATTACTGCTTTTTCCAGAAAGACTAGTCTCTAACATTTGTGAGTCAGAAAAAGTATAAATGCAGGCCTGAGGGACTTTGCCTTCCCTTTCATCTTCCAGCTCTTAACTTCTCAGTAAAGAACTCCCTCCATAGTGCTTTCTATCATTTTGGATCCCTATAACATCTATAAAACAAAGAAAATTTGGTCAAGACACAGCATCTAAATTTCCACTCAACACCTCAGATTTCTGGGTACTTGGAGACTGTCCTGAAGGATGGAAACACAGGATTAGATGAGCACATTTCTCATGAGTGCCAGATTTCTCACCCATGAGGGTTTTGCACAGAGAGGGCCAGGGCATTATTTCTCTAGAGTAACGTTTAAGGCAGGGATCTTCTTGTACTTGTACAGACTCCTTGTATAAGTACTTAGACTTGTACAAAAAAAAAAAAGGAAAAAGGTTTAGGATGAGAGAGTTCATTCAGTGAATAAAGCACTTTGAGTGTAAGCCTCATGACCCAATTTTGAGCTCACAAACCACACAAAGATATAAGGAGGGAACCCCGAAAAGTTGTTATCTTGCCTCCATACATGTACTATGAAAACTGTGCCTTCTGACACATATATCATATATTCAGACACTAATAACCAATAGAAAAAGTTTAGAAATATTATAAACATGACAATGGAATAGTAAAGAGATCCATCCACAACAGTCTGACAATAGATAGTACATAGCAGAAGCATAGGTATGTGCTGTGTGTGTGTGTGTGTGTGTGTGTGTGTGTGTGTGTCTTACAAAGAAGAAAGAGTGAGTCCAGAATTTCTTCATTGGAAATATGGTAAATATTATTAATAATAGCTATCACAGTGATGACTAAACTCACAGTATTACTATTACTGGGGATACCATTACTATGACATTTCTCTACATTAACACCTAACTAAAATTTCACCAATCCAAAAAATATGAAGAAAGAGTGTTACAGCAGGTCTCCCCGCCGGCCTCCCGGTCCTGCCGCCACGTGGGCCCACAGCCGCGCCAGCCCCAAATAACACTCAGAGACTCTGTATTTGATACAATCCTGTTGGCCAATTACCATTACTGTTTATGGGCTAGCTCTGTCTTAATTATTAACCCATTTCTACTTATCTAAGTATTTCCACGTGGTCGTCTTATCGGGAAGCCGCGGCAGGCGTCCTGCTTCTTCCCCAGGCTACATCTCGACTCCACCTCCTATTTCCTCTTTCCTCCTCCTAGTCTCCTAGCCCCGCCTATCTAGTTTTCTATTATTGGCCACAGTGCTTTATTAACCAGTATGAGAAACATATATACAGAATAACATCTCCCATCAAAAGAGTGGAACAGAAAATGAGGAAAAGAGAAATATTAGAAAGAAAGATTATGAGCACAACTGTTACACTTTGATTTTGGTTGACTTAACTAAACTCAGCAGACTCAAAAAATTAGTAAAAATAAGTGCTGTTGTGAAATAAATGTTTTCTAATAAATAGTTACAAAATAATTTCATTTAAACAATGTAACTTAAAAAGGAACTTAAAATGTATTTACTTATTCTTGATTACTTTGGTCTCAAATACATGACCAGAATATTCCTACATCAAAGCATGCATAAGTCATTCAGGTGTAACATGAAATTATCTCAGTTGGCCATAACAGTTACCAGCTATGTCTCCTAAGTCATCTTTTCTTCTAAGCAGAGGCTTCCCAAAAAGGCATGGCAGTTCAGTTTTATAAATTGTCCTATAAAATTACCCATGTTCTAGTTTTTTCAGACTTTCTTCCTTTCATTTAAAAATTTCCTTTCATTTAAAATTCTTATGGTCATTTCTTATATTTTTCAAGTTAGTTATCACTGCTGATCAACTTCTAACCCATTGGCCATCTGTGGATGTGTTTATTGCTACAGATCTCACAAATTCAATAGCTTCCATAAACATTGGCGGGCATTGACAAAATGAGATCATAGCTCATAACCAATGTCCAGGTTTAAACACTTTATAAATTTATTTTGTGTACAAGATTCTTTCTGTTCTAAAGAAATGGGCACAATCTATCTGCTACAGATGTAAAAACCAGGAATTCAGGAATTTAAGGGACGAGATAGATCTTGAGTCCCTCAGTAAAGATGAATCTTCAAGTCCTGCAGGGTTTCTCCAGCTCTGGCAGCATTGTTTACATGTGACTGTCATGGGATCCTATAATTTGGAAGCCATGGAATGACTACTGATGACATCCATAAGTAGCATCCATAACATAGCATTTCATCCACATAATAAAATCCAAAGTCATGAATGATTTGACACTTCTTTGTCCCCTTACTGGAAAAGTTCCTCCCTAGGGCTCTATATGATTTTCATCTGGATCTTACAAAATGTCAATCATGGAACACACTGCTCTCATCATTGCCATTCTTTTCCTTGATTGGTGTTTTTGCTACTGATACCTGTTCAAATTCTTATTTGCATATTAGCTTCCAGATTATTCCCTTTCCAGAATATAAACACCCTCACTGGGAGAACTTAGTCTTCATTACAAGTTATCGTAGGTGGTAAATTGCCTTATACGTAACAGAAATCAAGAACAGAATAAGCAGCCCATAAACTGTTAGTTGAAACCTGTTCAAGAAATAAACCTCATAAGTTAAGTAAGTTACCTTTTTTATCATTCAGTTGTTGAAACTGAGATGAAGAGATATTAAATTTTATTCCTAAAGATTTAATGTCTTAATAATAAAATTTATATGTAAGTCTATCTACTCTAATTTATACATGAAAATTATCTTCACTGATAATATTATTTTTTATTTCAACTTAAAATAATATATAATGCAAAGAAGTAATAAGATTTTATAAATTGTAGACATTGGCACTTAATGTTAGAGAAGTTTGGGAAATGCTCAAATGCATTTAAAATGTTCAGATATCTCAGGCATCTCAGTAGCCTATTTTAACAAAAACTCTGCTCTGAACTTGAGATAGTATGAAACTGCGATTTCTTTGATATTACTCAGTGAGGATAATGGTCAAGCCCATTTGTCATACTCTCTTTGTTCCTCAGTGAGCTGTCCCCATTCTTCAGCAAGTCTCTACTACACTGCTTACAAAGATTCTTTAATCTGGTTTTACATGACTGCATCCCCCCACCTTGATTTGTTGTGGTGTGGTGGTTTTATATATGTACACAAGGTAAAACTATCATCACATTTAAGTTAATGCAAAACCTGGTTTTCATTGTGGGTGTATTAAAGAAGTGTAGACATTTCTCCATAAATTTCAAGTGTATAATACAGCATTGCTACCTTCAAATTGTATACAGGATTTCCAGAACTTTTTATGTAGCTCAAAGTCTATACCCTTTGACAACTTCCCCCCCCACACACACACCAAGAGGATTGCCTTCACCTTCCTACTCTGAGTTCAGTTTTTTAAAATTACACATGTAAGTGGCATCATTACATGGTATTTGGTTTATTCCACTTAGTATAATTTGGGTTTGTCATGTTGTCACACTGACAGGATTTTGTTGTTTTATGGTTGAATTATGACTAATAGTTTCCCATTCTTTTTTTGTAAACATCAAAATATCTCTATAAGGAAAAAATGGCTTCCAACAATATAACTATTGTTACTTTCTCCTAGGTGGTTTTAAAAAATGTAATGTTGTGTATGTATATACAATTTTCTCATGGAATCACTATGCAAATGAAAGTTCCTGGTGTGGTCACCGGACATAAAAACTTTTCTCATATCATAATTTAACTCAAATCTGTTTAGTCATTGCTATTAGATATATTTTGTTACTCTTTGTCATCAGAAGGTTTTTGCCAAAGTCATATTTAAATGTCACTCAAAAAGCATAAATAGTCCTTGTAGAAAGTTAGTTCATATACTCTTACACTTTATCAGTGTTAAGTATTAATATCATACAACAATGTCTATTAGTTTTATTTAAATTGTAAAATAAGAAAAACAGTAATATACTCTTATACTTTATCTTATCGATGCTAAACATTAATACCATATAACAATATGTACCAGTTTTGTTTAAATTGTTTATCATAATAATAATTAGGAAATCATTTTACTACTGTATTGAAACAATACTAAGAAAAACAAGATTATGTGTGTGTGTGGGCAAGTTTGCATGTGCATGTGCTGTAGTGCTGTTGTATATTTCTCTTTAGGGTATATCATATATGGAAATGATGCAGATAATTATATTTTCCAATTTATAATTCAAAGATAAAATGAATATTTTTATGTCCTATCCTGAGCTTATACATGTTCAAAATCTTATAATCAATTCTCTGTAAGTAAAATGAACAAATGCCATACTCACAACAAAGCTACAGGCAACAAATAATTACACTTATTTAAAAATGAAGACGTAGACCATGCTTCTAGATAACATGTTCCTCTTGCTAAATACATTTTTAAGCACTGAATTTCACTGTGATAATTTTCCATAAGAAGGGACATAGGACTTCTCCATGTTCTGGGCTATTTTAAGAATATAAAGCTTAAACTAAAACATCTGTTAGATACTAAAATAGCCCAAAGGAATCCCTAAAGGCCCAGTTTGCTTTTTCAGGCAGCAACTTTTCCTATTTGCCAAAAGCTCATAATCAGAGGAGGGTTTCCCTGTCCAGGTGTGACCTTGAATACCAAAATACAGCTGCAAAGAGGCTAATCTGGCTTCCCACCCTTTTCCTCTCCCTCCCCTAGCAGTACCTTTTCCTCTCTTGAGGGGAATTCATGGATATACATTTTGAAGGATTTTCCTTTGCTGTTGCTTAGCAATCATACTATTGTGGCCAGACTGAAAAAAAAATATATGCAAAGGAAAATGGAGACAACTAAAAACATTTGATGTTATTATGTGACAAAAACTTAAAATTATGTATAGAATAACAATAACTTATTACTATCATTCTGCCCTGCATTTTATAAGGACTACTACTGTTTAGAGTTATGAATTGTGCATGACAAAGAGATGTCTAGCATATTTAAAGCATGCTAAAACAAGATGGTTTGAAAAACACTTGGATTTTCTTGTTCCTAAGCTAATATTACTCAGCAATATCAAGGTGCCAGAGAACTTGATTTCTGAATCATAGGCAAGGCCATCTTGTGATGTCCTGAATTAGTAAAAAAAAAAAAAAAAAAAAAAAGGAAGGGTCTTTCTAGAATTTCTGTCCTAAGAATAATAATCCTAACTGCCTCATGTCCTAGATAAACACCTCCTACAGTTCCCCAATTCCTGACACGAAAACCTCAACCTTCCTAAGCTTTGGAAAGGGGTGCAATATTGGCTGAAAAAAGGTTAACGTCTTGCAATTTTCCCTGCCCTCAGCATAATAAAGCAAATAAAGAACAATAAACAGCACCAATTCCTCACCATCTTAAGTGTATTTAAACTCTAGTATGGGAAAACTCCTTTGAGAATAGCCAGGGGTACCTAGCTAAAAGGATGTTTGTGACATGTCTCTACTCAAATGGCATCTTTTCAAAAACCACAGCCCTGACAATGTAATATAAAATAACAGTTCATACAGGCATCGTAGACAAATGCCGTAGTTTTCTGTCCATTTAATTTGATTTGCTTTATTCTTAATAAATAAATAAATAAATAAATAAATAAATAAATAACGAAACACTTTATTGATTCTTTATGGATTTCACATCATGCATACTGATCCCATTCATCTCCCTGTCCCTATTTGTCCACCCTCTGCCCTTGAAACCTCCCCCCAAAATAAAATAAAATTTAGAAGAAAAACCAAAAACCAAACCAAACAAACAAAAACAAAAACAAACAAAAAACAAAAACAAAAAAGCCTCATTGTGGAAGCTGTAGTGTGGTCCAGTGAATCACACAGTATACTGTTTAGTCCGTACATCTTTACTTGTAAGTGTTAGTTGCAGTGACTCGTTGTTCTGGTTGTAGGCCTCTTGTTTCTGTTACACCCTAGGCCCTCAGTGGGCCCTCAATGGGGATTACTCTTGGATATTCTGCTGCTGCTTGTGTCTAGGAGATCCTGCAGCTTTTGATCTGTAGGTCATGCTCTTCACTTACTCTCAGCAGTCCGTAGAAGTGGTGGATGTTGGGATAGGCCAACTAGTAGTACTGGTTCTGGGCCTGAGTGGTAGCTGACTTGGTCAACCTGCCAGTTTCCATAACCTTCACCATCAGGTGTGCTTTCCAGCAGCTCTTGGTTAACTCATCCAACGCAGCAGGCAGCAAGGAGTTGGGCTCCTGCCCTAACGGTCTTACATCCCGGTCATCCATACCCACACTTCCAGGACCAGCTCTACTGTGCTGCTCACAAGAGATTATAGGGTCTGCTCTTCTGAGAGCTGCAACCTATTAGGGGCAGGGCCTGCTCTCCTCAGAGCTATAGCCAGTGAGGGGCAGAACCAACTCTGGGCAGTCCTAGCCTCACTGTTTTAGGTGCTAACAGGAGTCATGGACATCAACACAGACAGCACTGTGGCAAAGCCATGGACCCAGACATGGCCCTTGGCAGCAGCCCGGGCGTAGATGACATCACGGCCCCGGATGGCAGCACAGGCCACTCAGATCTGTATGCACAGCCCTCGGACACTAACATGGTTCTAGATGTTGGCCCAGACTCCTAATGTTATCATGGCCCTTGGTGGCAACACTGACCATGGATATTAACACAAACCGTGGCTGCGGTTGGACTACAGACCCCGATATTGTCCTTAGCAGCAGCCTGGGCGTGGATGTTGGCAGTGCAAATTCACCTTATTCTTTGTCATAATATCTATCAGCATCACTATCACAGCACTCAGCAATTTGTTTTTTAGTTTTTGTTCTTGTTGTTGGTTTTCTCCACAAGACAAAAGCTTCATAAAAACTGACAATTCAGATCTGTATTCTTTTATCCTAGGACACAGAGCACTTGATATATAATCATTGAAAAATCTATAAAGATATTTGGATGAATAACTATCAGAAATGCATTTAAAATCCTTTTTTTATGTGTCTATGTACAAAAACTAAAAAATTAAATAAATAACACCCCTTCCCCTGAAGTTTTGACACATAAACATCCCTCTCCCTGAAGTTTCCACTCATCCTTGTTTTGTGATATTTCTCTGGATGCACGCTGGTATAATTTGATAGAATAATGACTCCAACATCTACCGTTGACTGAATCTCTGAGCATCTTATTTACAAATTGGAATAGGTTTGTGGCAAATGCTGATGCTATGTAAGGAGTTGGACTAATCAAATTTCTTTTGGAAACTTAAAATGTAAAATCTGAAGGAAGCATGCTATTGTAGTCAGAGCTAAACCCATGGAAATGTGAAAGTGAAGGCAAGGCTGTAAAAACTGATATGAGTTAGCCACCTTGAAGAATTATAAAATACCCTTGGTAGTAATCAGAAATGAATGAATGAATGAATGAATGAATGAATGGCCAGAGATATAGTTCAGAGGCTAAGGGGGCTTGTTGTCATACTAGACAACCTGAGTTGAATTCTCAGGACTCATGTAGTTGATGAAAAGAATGAATTCTCACAAGTTGTCTCTTCTGGCCTCCATACATGCACTGTAGCATAATTTTGCCCACACATGTACACAAGTAAATAAATGTAATTTTAAGAAACAACAGAAACTATGATTACCTTGAAGTAAGGAAATAGAAAAATTAAAGCTAGAGGCAAAAAAAAAAATAAGTTCAATCTTTCAGTACAATGAAAGAATGGAACACATAAATATCAAAAATGTTAAAAGTCACTAACAGAAAGATTTATTATCTTCCATGAGGCAGAGACAGAGTTGTAGCCTCTAGATTGAATACAGTTTCTAATTACTTTGAGACTCAAATTATCTCTCCCAGATTCTTAATACATTAAGAATATATTAAAAGACAAGTATGTAAATGTCAATATTCACATATCTTATGAAGTACCACAAAAAGTGTAATATCCTAAAATAAAATCCTAATAACTCATGTACTACTATATTTAATTCTTTTAAATTAGTCTATCAAGGGTACTTAAAAACACTCTATGCTAGAATAAAGAGAAAAAAGAACGATTCAGGAGGTATCCTGTCAGGGTATTTTTCTGCTATCCATCCTTTTTTTTGTAGTCTTTAGTACGAATTCTTTCTTTTTTCTTTTCCTTCCATTCACACCTCCTCCTCATGAATCCTGAGGAAAATATTGGATTGTTGTTGTTGTTTAAGCATAATTCAAGAGTGAACTGAGTGAGCTTTTTGTATCTCCAGTTTCAGAGGATCTCACTCCCTCTCTGGCATCTATGGGCATTGCAGCCATGTGGTACACTCAGGTAAAACACCCATAAAAGAGAAATAAATTAATCTTTTAAAAAAGATTTTAATGTAGACTACAGTCTTAAAGACTGTTCTAAAATGTGCTTATTTATGGTTTTTATTAGCTATGGAATCTGATGTTCAGAATAGTATTACCTTAGTCTAATTAGTTGAAAAAAATAGATGTTCCTAAGATAACAATATTCCCTAAGAAACGAATAACAAATTAAGTAAACTGAACTTGATTTCTTTGTACTTCAGCTTTATGGTAGTTTGAATAAAAATGACAGTATTAGCAGGCATGGCCTCTTTGCAGGAGGTGTGGTCTTGTTGGAGAGGTGTGTCATTGGGGCAGGCTTTGAAGTTTCAGAAGCTCAAGCCAGGCCTAGTGGTTCACTGTCTTTTTCTGCTGCCTGTGGGTTCAGATCCAGAACTCTTAGCTCCCTCTCCAGCACCATGCCTGCCTGTGGGCTGCCATATTTCCTACCCTGATGATAATGGACTAAACCTCTGAACTATAAGCTAGTCCCAATAATGTTTTGTTATAAGAGTTGCTGTGCTTTTGGTGTCTCTTCACAGCAATAGAAACCCTAAAATGTTTTTGTGAGAATGCCTCTTGAAAATTATACTGTAAGGTTGAGATGTAGGTGGCCTTTTTATCCACCAGAATATGGTAGGTGGAAACTGACACCAGCAAAACAGTCAGAGAAACCTAATCAGAATTTAGGATGCAGAGGCTGGAGAGGTGGTTCGAGGGTTGAGAGCACTGAATGGTCTTTCAGAGGACACAAATATGAATTCTCAAACCACATGGTAGCTAAAGCTTTTTGTATCTCCAGTTTCAGAGGATCTCACTCCCTCTCTGGCATCTATGGGCATTGCAGCCATGTGGTACACTCAGGTAAAACACCCATAAAAGAGAAATAAATTAATCTTTTAAAAAAGATTTTAATGTAGACTACAGTCTTAAAGACTGTTCTAAAATGTGCTTATTTATGGTTTTTATTAGCTATGGAATCTGATGTTCAGAATAGTATTACCTTAGTCTAATTAGTTGAAAAAAATAGATGTTCCTAAGTTAACAATATTCCCTAAGAAACGAATAACAAATTGTTTCATAGTTGAATCTTTGAAATGATTCTCTTCTCTCTCAAAAATATAATTTTATCGGATACATTGTGTGATTGCTTGTTCATAGCAATTCTTTAGCATATATAAAATGATGTTGAGGGTTGGTCAGATAGCTTAGTGGGTAAAGGTCTTTGCTGCCAAGTGAAATTCCAGGATCGCACATGGTGAAAAAAGAGCATTCACTCATGCTAATTTTTTCTGACCACTACACATGCTCAGTGGCATGCATTCATACACACATGCACACACATCTAATATAATTTTTAAAAGTATAGAAAAACCTTCCAATAAGCAAAGTGGTTATGGACTTTGATTTCAAATCTATTGAATCAAGACAACAAATGAAAAACATGCCAACATTGGACAAGATTGGACAAGAGTTGATATGATAACTTGTGATTTTACTTTTGTGAGGTAGTAAAGTCTTGGTCTCTGATGTAGCTTTATTTACACCCTCTCATCCTTCCCTGCTCTTCTGATCACTGATTCTTAATGACTCCATGGAGAGATACTATATATTCCTTTTTATGTTAGTATTTTATTAATTCAAAACCATTTTACAAGAAAATATGAGTATGGCTTCCAATAGGAATATTATACTTGGGCTTGATACCAAGCTCACAGATTTAAGCGTGCAAGGAAAAACAGGCTTTCAAGTTAAACAACAATTTGTAACCAAAACTTTAATCCCAAAGATTCTCACAAACATATTACAAATGACAGCATGAAAAAGAAATCTTGCACAGTAACTCAAAGGTTCAGCTCTGAAATGTACCCTTTCACTGATAGGACACTGGTAACTTAAAGTCTTCCGTTTCCAAATAAAGAATGTTACAGCTATGTGTCCATATATAACAATCAGTAAGGAACCTCTGACAGCCTTCAGGGTGCAGTTCCCATCCTTTACCTGTTAGCTGGTGTTCACTAACAGCTTTTAAAGACTGCCTATCATTTTACCCACAGCTCCACACCTTATCCCAGCTACTAGACAAACTAGAGGTTTATCTCCTTTATGCCAGTGGTTTCTGTATCATTAGCACATCACACTTTAACTGGGCAGGATCTAGGTTTATTTCAGTCTATGAAAAACTAATGTTCAAAGCAAATTTGAACAGCTAAAACGTCTTTAAAATGCACCAAGATTATGAAGTCTCAAACAAAACTTGAATTTCCTGTACATACTCCTGTCAAATGAAGTTATTTCCTGTACACTACTTCTTTAGCAAGCTGGTCTTCTACTTCCTTTCATTTGACCTAGATCGGCTACGAGACCTAGAGAAGGATGGAGATAGCTTGTGGTTCCTCTCCTGAGACAGAGACCTTTCTCTTCTCTAGAAAGTGACCTGCTCCAGCTTCGAGAGAAGCTTCTCCTTCTTGGAGATCTTTGCCGAGGTGGAAGATTCCTCTTACGGTAATCATCTCGAGGGCCCCAAGAAGGTGGTAGGCCATGAGTGTGACTTCTTTTTCACCATTCGACAGTTCCACTCTGACACGGCAGCCACATAATGTTCTTCCATCCAGCTCTTGGACATCATCAGTGACATCTCGGGATCTTCAAATCCAAAGAAAGCAAAGCCAGGAGGGTTCTGAGCAACCCACACACTTCGAAGTGGTTCACAATAGCCAAAAGCCTGTTCTAGTTCAGTCTTATTCCCATTGTTTCCAAGATTAACTACATACACCTTACAATCTAGTGGACATGAATCACGATGCATTTTGAGATCCTGGGGTTCAGTCACAGAGGCTCAAACCCCAACACTCCCACAGGCCCACCTGCGCACTTTGGGATCTGCTTCGGCAGATGCTCTCGGTTCCCTGGCATCCACAAAATGGCTGTATATTATTTTTCATAAGCAGATTTCAGCTTCTCAGTCTGTATATATGTGTCATCATTTAGGTGTGAGTATGGATATAGTTAAGGACACCAGACAGATACCCAAGAGAGGAGGAACAGGCTTTAAGGAATCAGGGGACGGTAATGAAGCACATGTGACATGATGTTGAAAAGGAAACTGGGAAGGGGTGATCAGAATTAGCAAAACTAAGACCATATAAAAATACCATATGGACACCTGGTGTTCTGTGCTAATTTTTAACAAGTTTACCTGGAAGATCTGGAAGATACCCTGGTAGGGAGCAATGGAAGCTGGAAGGAAGATGAAACAGACTGATGTATGGATGCTAAAACTATTAACATATGGTTTTTAAATGAAAAGTTCTTATATTCAAATATTAAACTTACAATTTAAGTAATTCATTCCTGAGAAAAGCTGTTCCCCATGAAAATAGAAATTTTATATTTTCCAACTAAAACTAGATATTCAAAATTAAATGTTGGATTTCACTTTTAAGTAGAATAGTTAGAAGAAAAACCTATGACATCTTATTAAAACATTGTTTTAATAAGAACTACAAATTGGAATCTGACTGCTCCAGTCAGAATAAAAAACAGTGAAGAGTTCACTACAGAAAACTGTCTGCTTCGAGGTTCCACTAAAGGAAACCCCAACTTTACTGAGGCCAGTATTAATTCATGGATTTGGACATAGATTATATTAACCAATCTGAACCTTTGGACTTGTGTATGTGCTCAGACCCAAAATACCCACACTACTTTCAGTCCTTAGTTCCCATGGGCTGATCCAGACATGGACAAATGAACTCAAGTAAACTCACTGATGTCAGAGGTGAGTCTGGCTGATATCACTGGGTGTAACGAAAGACTTTTCAACGTGTAAAGCTTTAAAAGTCATTCTCTCATGACAAATGTGTGGACACAAAAACATTTGCACAGTCCTGTTTTATATTCTAGGAGAAATGTTTGGAAAAAAGGTCAAAGATATGCTCATAGAAGTTTGGCAAAGTCAGCACAGCTGAAGAAGGGAAGTGACTGAAGCAAATCCACTTTGTGTTCATTCGATTTTTCCCAATGCCAATATAACTCATGTGTAGAGGAGAATTTTATGAAAAGTAATTATGCACCAGATTATGCAGATAAAGGGATAGAGCTCAAAGGTTTCACGCAGGCATGTTTGTGTGTGTATGCATGTGCACACACGTGTGTTATGAAAGACATAACACCTTATTGACAATTTGAGACAGAGGGGTCCATATAGGACTGCAATTACTCAGAGCTGTATCTCAAGTGAGTGAGTCTTAAAAACTGAGCTGTGAAAAAGTAGAGGGACTAGCATCTTCAAACAACAACAATAAGAAATAAAGAATATCTAAGAATGAACATAATCAGGTGGCAGAACAAAGGACCCTGCATCGGGCACCATCCTGTGCTGCCCCTCCACCCTCTGGTAGCGAGGTGAGTATTAGGCTCCCCCAACCCTCATCACCCTTCTTCCAGACTCCTGACCTGCAGCTGTCAGACCCTTCCTGCCACTGAATCCCCCAGAGGGACCTGGAGGCAGAACAAAGGACCCAGCATCAGGAGCCGTTCCTGCCTTACCCCTCCACCCTCTTCCAGAGAAGACAGGAAGAGACCCTAGCTATACCCTGTAGCCTGTATGTTTCCACCAGCCCGTCAATCTGGGCCCACAGCCGCGCCAACCCCAAATAACACTCTGAGACTCTGTATTTGATACAATTCTGTTGGCCAGTTACCATTATTGTTTATGGGCTAGCTCTGCCTTAATTATTAACCCATTTCTACTTATCTAAGTATTTCCACGTGGTCATCTTATCGCGGAGCCGCGGCAGGCGTCCTGCTTCTTCCCTGGGCTACATCTCGACTCCACCCTCTACCTCCTCTTTCCTCCTCCTAGTCTCCTAGCCCCACCTATCTAGTTTTCTATTGGCCACAGTGCTTTATTAACCAGTATGAGAAACATATATACAGAATAACATCTCCCATCAATACCCACTGGAAGAATAGATGGGAAGACAACAGTATAAGAACGCATCCAACAACAGAAAGACTTATGTGACTCCACCAAAGTCTAGGGATTCTATGCTAGCAAGACCTGATCATTCCAACACAGATGAAGCAGAAGAGAATTACCTTGAAAACAATTTCATGAAAATGATAGAAATCCTTAAAGAAGATATGAGAAAATCCCTTAAAGAAATGGAAGAAAAAACAAACCAGAAAAAATGCAAACAATCAACAAATCTCTTAAAGAAAGCAAGGGAAGCCAAGAAAAAACAATTAAACAGATGAAGGAAACAATTCAAACAGCACATGACCTGAAAACTGAAATAGAGGCAATATAGAAACTCTTCAGGTCATACTATGAAAACCTGTACTCGGCAAAATATGAAAAATTTAAAGGAAATGAACAATTTTCTACATAAATATCACTTACCAATATTTAATCAAGAACAGATAAGCAATTTAAATAGACCTACAACTCCTAATGAAATAGAAGCATTTATCAAAAGGCTACCAACCAAAACAAGCCCAGGGCCAGATGTCTTCAGTGTAGAACTCTACCAGAAATTCAAAAAAGAGTTAATACCAATACTCCTCAAATTGTTCCGCACAATAAAAACAGAAGCATTGTTGCCAAACTCTTTTTACACATAATATCTTTTCTCAGAAAATAAATTTTACACACTTATTTCCAAATAATTTTGTTCATGAGAAATGGGCCTTTACTTGTATGGGCTGTTTCATTTCTAGATCTTATTTTATAAACAAAATCATTTAATTGGGCTTATGGTTACAGAAGGTTAGAGTCCATGATGGCAGAGCAAAGGTGTGGTGAGAGAAGCAGCAGAGAACTCACATCTAGGTCTTCAAGTAGGAGTAGAGAGGACAATGGAAAAAGTGCAAGACTTATAAAATCTCAAAGCTTTTTTTTTTCTTTTCCTTTATTGAAGTTAGATTCTTTTCTCACATAATTGTAGTTGAAACTTTCTTTGAGCTGCCAACCAGTTCCCAAATAAAGTCACAGTAACTTATTATTATTAATTATGAACATTTGGCTTTAGCTTATGCTTGTCCTGTTAGCTCTTTTAACTTAATTTTACCTGTTTCTAATCATCTATATTTTTGCCTCAGGGCTTTTTAACTTTCATTCTGTGTGTTCTAGTTTCTTGCTTCCTCTGTGTCTGTCTGTCTGGCCCCTGGATCTCCTGGCATCCCTTTTTCTTTTCTTTTCTAAGCTTAAATTCCTCATCCTACTACTCTCCTTGCCTGGAATTCTCACCTACACCTCTTCCCTTGTGATTGGCAGTTCAGCTTTTTATTATACCAATCAGGTGCCTTAGGTAGGCAAGGTAAAATAGACAACATATCTAAACATGTGGGATACAATGGTAACAGTGCTTAGAGGAAAGTTCATAGCATTAATTGTCTACATAAATAAATTGGAGAAATCTCACACTAACAATTTAACAGTATACCTTAAAACTCTAGAACAAAAAGAAGAGGAGTAGATGGCAAGAAATAATCAAACTCAGGGATGAAATCAATGAAATAGAAACAAAGAGGATAATACTAAGAATTAATGAAGCAAAAGGTTGGTTCTTTGAGAAAATCAACAAGATAGAAAATCTCTTATCCAAACTAACTAAAAGGTAGAGAGAAAATATCAAATTAACAAAATCAGAAATGAAAAGGGAACATAGCAACAGATACTAAAGCAATCCAGAGAACCATAAGGACATATTTTAAAAACCTGTACTTCACTAACTTGGAAAATCTAAAAGAATCTAATAATTTTCACAGTAGGAACCACTGACCAAAGTTAAATCAAGATCAGATGAACAATTTCAATAGACTTATAACCACTAGTGAAATTGAAGGAAATAGAAGCAGTCATTAAAATTCTCCCATACCCCCCCCAAAAAAGTGTGTGGGGGGATTATTTTAACCAATAATTTTACCAGACTTTCAAAGTAGAGTTAAAGCCAATACTCTTCAAATTATTCCATAAAATAGAAACAGAAGGAACATTGCTAAATTCATTCTATGAGGCCAAGGTCACCCTGATGCCTAAAGCATATAATGATTCAGAAAAGAAAGAAAATTACAAACCAATTTCCCTTATGAACAATGATGCAAACATACTCAAGAAATACTCGCAAAGTGAATCTAAGAACACATTAAAAACATCATCTACCATCATCAAGTAAGCTTCATCCCAGGGATGCATAGATGGTTCAACATATGAAAATCAGTCAATGCAATCTACCATATAAACAAATTGAAAGACAAAAACCAAATAATCATTTTATTAGATGACAAACAAACAAACAAACAAACACTCTGACAAAAACCCATCATCCCTGCTGAGGCATGCATCCGGGAGACTCTGCAGGATCAGCGGGCCAGAGCATCTGAGAGGTGAACTCTTCAGACTTCAATTAAAAAAAAAAAAAAAAAAAAAAAAAAAAAGAGGCCTCCAATAAAACTACATTGCAAAAAAATGGGAAAGAAACAGAATAGAAAGAGTAAAAAAGTTGAAGAGGCAGAGCCTGAAGAATTTGTTGTAGAAAAAATACTGGGCTGGCATGTAGTGACTGGGAAGGTGGAATAGAGAAAATTTAGATTGTCCAGAATTAAATTAAGAATTAATTGTCCAGAATTAATAAAGCATTTCTTAATTCTCAAAAAGCTGGTAAAGAAAAAGATGGTACAAAAAGGAACATCTTTATCTGTCAGTGAACCTGTTGAAAACCAATTGAAGAAGAAGAGAGATGCCAGAGGTCTTGATCCTGAACGAATAATTGGTGTCATGGACAGCAGTGGAGAATTAATGTTTCTCATGAACTGGAAGGACTAAGATGAGGCAGAGTTGGTGCTGGCAAAGGAGGCAAATAATGGAGCGTCCTCAGATTGTCATTGCCTTTTATGAGGTGAGGCTGACTTGGCATTCTTGTCCAGAAGATAGATGAGGCACAATAATTGTTTGCAACTATATATATATATCTAATATATATATATATATACATATATATATTATATATATAATCTGAATCTTGGGTTTTGAATTACTAGTGTAGAAAATAGGGTTCTAATGGAAATTGAGTTTGATATGCTGGTTTTGAAAGTATTGATAGTAGTTGGGATATTTTTGGGTTTTGTTCTGCATCAAAAGGCACTGATTCCTTTGGGCAAATAAAAGCTTTCTGTAGTTGCTTCCTTTCACAATAGAATATTTGATACCATGTTGTATTTCCTCAGCTTTGAAGAACAGCTTTTCTTAAACACTGGGGAGATCTTACAGTCAGTAGTCAACCAGAACTTATTTTTAACTGAGACACAGAAGGACCATTCTGGGTTTTTGTTCTTTGTATTAGTGTGTATGCATAAGACACATAACTTTTTTGTTTTGTCATATTTTTTAATACTCAAAAACCATAGATGAAAGAAAATGTGTTGATGAGGTTCCATCATTGTGAACATTTTTCTGAAACCATAACCTTTTAGATTATGAGTAGGTGATTCTGTAATTTATTGGATAGTTTTATAGCAAGCACATCAGAATTTATGTAATATCACATACAGTCGTTTATTTACAAAATCTTGTCGTTAACAAACTCCCCCTTCAGAAAATGGAATTAGACAAAGTTTTAGTATAATAACAAGACTTAAGCTGGGTGTGGTTGTACATTCCTTTAATCCTAGCACTCTGAAGGCAGATGGATCTCTGATTTAGACTAGGTCAGCCTGGACTACACAGAAAATCCCTATCTCTTAAAATCAAACAAAAAGACTTAAGTGGGCATATAAAAGTTCCTCTAGTGAAACATTCCTTTGTAGAAAGTTGAAATCTACTAAAATTTTATGAGTCGTGGAATATGTTTGCTGTAGAAATGTCATACAGTTAGAAAAGATGTTGGCAATTTCAGACCCGCTGACATAAATGAACAAAATTTGGTAATATAAATTAATGACTTGCATGCTTTTCTTTACCTTGACTCATTCCTTACTGGTAGGATCAATCTTTTCAGTATTTGGGTTCTGGTTTAATGAGCCAGAAAAGTAACTTTGTATTCTCAGAATGTAATCTAACTGTATATTTACTTTATTGTAAGTAATGGTGAACAGTGGTCAATAAATAGTTTTATATTCCTTTTAAAAAATACAACATTCCTTCATGATGAAAGTCTTTGAGATGTTAGGGATACAAGGGAAATACCTGAACATAGTAAAGGCAATTTACAACAAGCTAATAGCCAACATCAAACTAAATGGAGAGAAACTCAAAGCAATTCCACTAAAATCAGGAATAAGAGAAAGCTGTTCACTCTTCCCATATTTATTCAGTACAGTACTTGAAGTTGTAGGTTGAGCAGTGAGACAACTGAAGATCAAAGGGATTCAAACTTGAAATAAAGAAGTGAAAGAACTATTATTTGAAGATGATATGATAGTATATATGAACCTTCAAAAAGTCTGCCAGAGAACTCCTACAGCTGATAAACACCTTCAGTAATGTGGCTGGATACAAGATTAACTAAAAACAAATCAGTAGCCCTCATATATGCAAATGACAAATGAGCTGAGAAAGCAATGAAACAACACCCTTCACAAAAGCAAAAATAATATAAAGTATCCTGGTGTAACACTAACCAAGCAAGTGAAAGATTTGTATGACAAAAACTTCAAGTCAAAAGAAATTGAAGAAGATATCAGAAGATGAAAATATTTCCCATGCTCATGAATCAGTAGAATTAACAGAAAAAATGGCCATCTCACCAAAAGCTATCTACAAAATAACCATAATCCCCATCAAAATTTCAACCATTTTTAAATACATTTTATTTAAATTAGAAGAAAGTATCTTATTTTACATATCAGTCCAAGTTCCCTCTTCTCCCATCCTCCCATGCCCACCTCCAACCCCCTATCCCATCTCCCATCCACTCTCCAGGGAAGGTGAGGCCTTCCATGAGAGATCATCAAATTCTGTCAAGTCATTTGGGGTAGGGCCTAGGCCCTCCCCATGGATCTAGGCTAAGGGAGTATCCCTCCATGGGAAATTGGGCTCCTGAAGTCTGTTCATGTACTAGGGATACATCCTGGTTCCACTGCCAGAAGCCCTATAGACTGCCCAGTCCTCCTAGCTGATCCATGTTCAGGGGGCCTGGTTTGGTCCTATGTTGGTTTCCCAGTTGTCAGACTGGAGTCCATGAGTTCCCACTTGCTCAGGTCAGCTGTTTCTGTGGGTTTTTACAGCATGGTCTTGACTTATTTTTTTGTCACTCCTCCCTCTCTGAAACTGGATTCCAGTAGTTTGGCTCAGTGTTTAGCATATATCTCTGCTTCTGCTTCTATTAGCTACTGGATGAAGGCTCTAGGATGGCATTTAAGGTAGTCATCATTCTCATTAGAAGGGAAGGGCATTTAAGGTGACCTCTCCACTATTGCTTAGACTCCTAGTTGGGGTCATCCTTGTGGATCTCTGTACAATTCCCTAGTGCCAGATTTCTCTTTAAACCTATAATAGCTCCCTCTCTCTCTATTGATGTCAACAGAATTGTTTTTTCAAACCTTGAACTGTACTTAACTTCATATAGAAAAACAAAAAACAAAAAAACCCAAGATAGCTAAAAATGATCCTATACAATAAAAAAACTTCTGGAGCTATCACCAACCCTGATTTCAAGCTATATAATAGAACTATAGTAATAAAAACGTCATGGTATTTGCACAAAAACAGACACGTTTATCAATGGAATTGAATCAAAGACCCAGGCATAAATCCACACAATTATGGACACCTGATTTTTTTTTAAAAAAGCATCCAGAAATATACAATGGAAAAAGACATCATCTTCAGCAAATGATGTTAGTCCACTAGATGTCTGCATATAGAAGAATATAAATAGATCCATATTTATCACTCTGATCAAAACTCAGGTCCAAGGGGATCAAAGACCTCATTGTTAAACCAGACAAACTGAATGAGATAGAAGAGAAAGTCTGGAATAGTCTTGAACACATTGGCACAGAAGACAACTTCCTGAAAAGAACACCAATTGCACAGGCACCGAGATCAATAATCAATAAATGGGGCCTCATGAAACTGAAAATCTTCTGTAAGGCAAAGGATACTGTCAATAGTACAAAATGGAAAAGATTTTCACCAACCCCACATCCCATATAGGGCTAATGTCTACAGTATATAAAGAACTCATAAAACAAGACATAAACAATTTAATTGAAAATGGGCTATAGATATAAAGAGATAATTTTCAGTAAAGGAATATCAAATGGCTGAGAAACACTTAAAGACATGTTCAACATCCTTAGCCATAAGGGAAATGAGAATCAAAACAACTTTTAAATTCCATTTACACCAGTTAGAAAGGCTAAGATAAAAAACACAAGTGATAGTTCATGATGGCCAGAAAGTGGAGAAAGAAGAACCCTCCTCCATTATTGGTAGAAAGGCAAACTTGTACAGGCACTATGGAAATCAATATGGCTATTCCTCAGAAAATTGGGAATCGACCTACCTCAAGATGCAGCTATATTACTCTTGGATGTATATCCAAAATATGCTCTATCCTACCACAAGGATACTTATTTAACTATGTTCATAAGGCTTTATTAATAATAGCAAGACACTAAAAATAACCTAGGTGTCTGTCAACTAAAGAATGGATAAAGAAAATATGGCATATATACCCATTAAGGTATTACTCAACTGTTATAAAAAATTACAACATGAAGTTTGCAGGTAAATGGGTGGAATTTATAAAAAAAAATCACTCTGGGTGAAGCAACCATGACTAAGAAAGACATACATTGTATGTACTCACTTATAAGTACATATTAGCTAATAAGTGAAAGATAACTACACTATAATTCACAGACCCAGAGAATCTGAGTAAAAAGGAGGATTCTAGGGGGGGGGAGCATGGCTCTCCCTGGGAGGAGGAAAGGTATATACAGGTGGACTGGGGATGGTTGGAAATGGGAACAGGAGAGATCAGGTAGGGCAGAAAATGAAGGAAGAAGAGAATACTGGGAGTAATGAATGGAATTGAGGAACATTTAGAGGACAATGTGGAAACTAGTGCAGTAGAAACTTCCTAGAACCCATGAGGGTGGCCCTAGTGAGGACTCCTAGGAATGGACAATATGGAGCCTGAACTATTTATGTAAGCAGACAAGTTTCTCAGTGATGGAACAAGGACACCAATCCAGCCACAAATCATTTGACCCATACCTGTCTTGCCTGCAAGATGTGCCGAAGCAATGGTAGCTCAGAGTTTTTGGGAATGGCCAACCAATGACTGGTCTAACTTGAGGCCCAAGCTGTGAGAAGGAGTTCATGACCAACATTGCCTGCATGGCCAGGAATTAGAAGCTGGGTGACTCAGAACCAAACAAGACTACCCCTCCCACCCAAAGTCAATGAAATGATTGTTAACAATATTCTGCTATACTCGTAGATTGGTGAGCCCAATAGTCATCAGTGAGGCTTCCTCTGGAAACTGATGGGAGCAGATGCAGAGACCCACACCCAAATATGAAGCAGAGCTCAGGGAATCTTACAGAAGATGGGGAGGGAGAATTGTAGGCGTCAGAGGGGTCTAGCACTGACTCAACAAAAGGCAAACTATACATGGCACTAGAGACTTAGCCGACTACTCAGGTCATATGAAGCCATGGATTTTGTATGAGACTTAGAACTGTTATTTCACACAACCAGCATTATCCCTGACTACTTTCTAAACATTTGTCCTTAAGCCCACAGATAAGTATAGTTCCCACCCCTCATCGAGGAAAATGCTATTTGCAACAAATAGATGGAGACCACTACAGAAGACCATAACCAATCAAAATGCAGAATTGTGGAGCCCAGATCCAATGGATATGTATGCAGAACACCTCCTGCTGGCAAGGCTCAGGAGACACTGCAGAAGAGAAGGCAGAAAGACTGAAAGAGTAAAAGGATGGGGAGTTTGCTATGAGAATGCGTCTTCTATTGATGTCAGAAGCTGTATTCATAAAAACTCATCAACACAACTTCCTAAATACAAGCTGAACAAGGAAAAAAATAGATATTCCAAAGTGGATAAGGGAAAGTCCATGAGGCCTCAATCCTACTTAAAATAAATAAAGAAAAAAATAAAAACCTGTCCAAAACCAAGGAAAGTTGGAAGCAGGAGAATTGATCATCTCTGGGAAAGAGCATATCACCAATTTGATGTCCAGTGCCAAACTCACAATCCTGGAAACATACATACTAGCAACATTACACAGACTGAGCATGTGCGCTCACACATACACACACACACACACACACACACACACACACACACACACACGTGTAAGCACATAACAATCAATGAAGATAGAGACCATGAATTTGAAAGACAGCAATAAGGTTATATGGGAGGATTTGAAAGGAAGAAAGGGAGAAATGAGGTGATTATAGTATAATTTAAAAAATAAAATAATTTGAAAGATATCAATCTGATCATGGTCACCAGTTCCTGGTGTTTTGAATATAATTTTTTATTTAAATTAGAAACAAGCTTGTTTTACATATCAATCCCAGTTCCTACCTCCTGTCTTCCCCTGTATTCCCCCTAATCCCCATCCCTTCCCCTTTCTGCTCTCCAGGGAGGGTAAGGCCTTCTATGGGGAGCCCTCAAAATTTCTTATATCATTTAGAGCAGGGCCCAGGCCCTCCTCCTTGTGTATAGGCTGAGGGAGTATCTCACTATGTGGAATGGGCTCCCAAAGTCCATTTGTATACTAGGGATAAATACTGATCCACTACCAGAAGCCCCAGATAAATTAGAAAATATGAGCCAAACATCAGAAAACCGTCTGTTTTGGGTATATTGTAAATACTAATGAGTGTTTTTCTTCTTGGAGATTTGAGTTTTAAAATGCCATATTTTAAAACTATTAGTATATTCTTTATACAATTAGAAAAGGCTATTTCAAACAGAGGCAAAAATAAGTTAATAAAGGTGAGAAGCCCTTGAAGAAAGTCACTAACACCATGGTGTACCCATAAGCAAAAGAACACATTTGTAACAAGGAATAGGAAAGCAATAGTGACATGGTCTACATTCATAGGGTCAGATTAATATGTTGACTTCCCTTTCAGGAAAGAAAGCTTAAATTAACATTAGGTTTGAGAGACTTTAAAACTCACAGGTATTTAGGTACCTGCAATGAAAATATATGTAATTAAAGACTATTTTGTGAATATATTGCTTTTTTTCTCCCTAGAATCGACTCAGTCACTGATTACAATGATCATGTTTTGTAAAAAAAAAAAAAAAAAAAAAAAACCTGCCATTTTTGCCTCAGATGTTTATACCATATAACTGCTATTTCTTCAGATAGGAAATGCAAAGTTTTCGTCTCTGCCATGTTCTTATATTCTGAAAATTGATTATTTTAATGATTCTGGCTTGTTTTCTGCATAAGTAAGGAAATATACATAAATACTGACCCCATCTAGAAACTGTTGTTCTTTTGATACAACTATTGCCTGAGAAACATAAACACAAGATTCAGTGTCCATGTGGAGTTTATTGAGAGAGGGGAGAGAAAGGGGGGTAGCTGGTGGCCAACCGAAAGCAGGGGAGAGAGAAAAAGAGAAAGAGCAAGAGAGAGAAGGAGCAAGAGAGAAAGGAGCCAAAGAGAGAGAAGGAGAAAAAGAGAAAGAGGAGGGGCAAAAGAGAGAGAGAAGGAGAAAGAGAGAGAAAGAGGGGCCCAAGAGAGGGAGCAAGTGGTTCATTTGCTTTAAAAGGGGGTGTGTGCATGCGTAACTGAGTAAAGCTTGAGCAGCCAGGTAAAGCCTGACATAGGGATGACATGGCCGTGAGTGTCCAGCCCATCGTCGGGGGCAGGGTCAGCAGACTGCTTGCTCCCAACATTCTCACCTCTTATTGTTATTAAAAAGGTGGGGGTTGGACGTGGCCAGGCAGGGTCTGCAGACTGCTGGTTCCCAGCAAAAACTGTCAGCTATCCTTTGTTATTTTCCTACTGTGTTCCTGAAAAAAGAGAAAGGAAGTAGGGAGTTCTATATTTCAAGACATCCAGTAGTATAGATGATAGAGGTTTAGGAACAGGGATGAAGGCAATGGAGAAAGGGGAGTGGTTTTGACCACTGGGTTGTTACAAGCAGTCTCCTGCCAGCCTGATCCCACAGCTGTGTCAGCCCCAAACAGCATATAGAGACACTGTATTAATTATAAAGTTGTTGGTCAATGGCTAGAGCTTCTTATTGGCTAACTCTGTCTTAAATATTAACCCATTTTTATCAACCGAAGTTTTTCCATGTGGTCTTATCTTACCAGAGAGAGGGTCTGGACCTCTTCTCTCATGTCCCACATCTTGACTCCTCTCTACTACATCTCTCAGAATCATCCTTATCTCCTAGTCCTGCCTATCTTGCTTTCCTATTGGGCAATAGGGCTTTAATCATTAACCAATAAGATAAATACATATACAGAGTGACATCTCCCATCATCGTGTCTTTTCTGTTTAAATAAAAAGAAAAGAGCTTTAACTTTAACATAGTAAAATATATAACAAAACAGTTATCAAATAAGAACTGTAGTTAACAACATTTAGTTCATTAACATTTAGCTAGATTTAAAGAAAATATTCTATAATCTATTCTATATTTGTGAGTCTAAAGTCTTGTATGTAACTTATCTTTAATCCTAACTAAGGAAAACTATAACCATAACTATTTGTCTAACTCCTTCAAGGACCACAGAAGGATACTATATAAACTCTAGAATTGATAGAGACAACTCACCTGGTCAGTCACCTGAAGTTCTTCTGTAATGCTCTGCCTTCAGCCTATAGGCCATAGTGTGTGTGGCAGACTCCTCAGCAAAGCAAGAAACTTAAACTGTCCACCTGTATTGGCGGTTTGCCAGTCACTTTTCTCTAAGTCCTGTAGAATGTCTGGCACTGTCCATCTTTTGTTAGCAGTCACTTTCCTATGTGCCCTGCATGTATACTTTATAAAGCATATAGTTAAACAGTCTAGACAGGAGCAGCATCTTGTCCAAATAACTAGTCTTGCCATATTGGAAGCAAACTCCATAACAAGGTTTTTCAATATCCATCTGCCTTTGTGATACAGGTGGTGCTGCCAGGAACAGGTATGTATCACTAAACCATTTTAAATGCAATATTCTGTAGGTCATTGAAAGGTTTGAAGAATGCCTATCCATTTGACTCATATCTTTATATATCAATAAAAACCTAACAAACCTAACTATAAGTTTTGACTATTATAGGTAACCATCATAATTAGCACTTAATTATACTTTACATTTTAAAATGACCTATATAAACAATACTTAAACAAGTGGAGAAATATACGTATCACACATTTGACTTTAAATTTGTATCAATAAATGCAAATCCATTCCAAAACAAAGTATTCATTTCTATACCACTGGGTTGAATAAATGGATGAACTAGAGTGGTACATTTAGTGAAGAATGAACAGATTGTAGAAAGTACTTACTTCAATCTGTGATATACTGAAATTTTGTGTTTGAGAAAGTCAGATGAATACCTCTAGAAAACATCTATGCAGGAGATGCTTGAATAGGTAAATAAAAGCTGGATAGCAAAATAAGTGACAGTTGATCATCAGTGTTTGTATCAATTAGAGAATGTGTGTGATTGACACCATGAGTAGTATTGAAGTGTCACTGAAAATATATTGTCAGCTAAGAAAAAAAATAAGGAAACATAATGGTTGGAGAGTCATGAATGATAGCGACATCTACAATTTAAAATGAGTTGATGTTAGATTCTGTATTCAGAACCAGGAACTTAAATGTCAAAAGGAAACTGTTAGATCTAAGATTTAAAACACCCTAGTGTCTTTAACAAGGTTATTACAACGGTGGTGGTGGAGACTACAGTATACTTTGAATGTCCCATCAACTAAATATAATAAGTTTCTAACACATTCAGGAAAGGATATCATCATTTATCTTTCTTATTTTCCTCCTTTCTTTTCTGTGCCAGAGAAAAAGAACACATATAGGTACAGACAGTGGCTTAGTGTGGGCTATTTATTGCTTTAAAAGTAACAGCACATACTGGAAAACAGCAGCAGACTTCTATTTTCCCAGCATTGGACTAAGACAGTAACTTACATTTCTCTTTCCCAGTGGTCAATAAATCTCAAATGGGAGTAGAAGGTGAGCAAATGCACCATTGTTTATTTCTAACCAAAGAAGTTTGGGTTCTTAGTTCTTGGTTTCATGCTTGAATAGTACAGCATAATTGTGTTTTAACTATTGTTGCTGTTATATTTTATGGAACTTAAAGTCTAAATAATTCCTAATGAATTACTGTAGCAAAAGGGCTATTTTATATTGTGACATCTTTGGAAGACAGATTTTTAAATAAAGTACTGTTCAACAAATAAAGTCAACATTAACAATGTAGATAAGCAACAATTGAAGAATAAAAACTGTTTATAAGAATCAAGGAAAAAAACCATGATCCAATTGTCAGAGCTTAGAAATAAAACATTTACTTTGCCTGGTATAAAATTTGTTATATGTTAAAAAAAACACAAATTGTTAAATTTTCTGGCTACTGTAGTTTTGTCCCTCTTCTGGTTATCTGTGATAGAGGAAGAGCCCATAAGGCCTCAATCCAACACAAAGAATTGTAGGCAACTGAGGGCAGCTGGGAGGAGTGGCAGAGACGGCTCTCCCCAGGGAAGAGCATACCAATTGGTAGTCTAGTGCCAAGTGGTCAGCACTGAAAACATACATACAAGCAACAGTATATGACCTGAAAGGGTTATATTTAGGAAAATATAATATGTGTACATATAGACACATGCATGTACAATTAGTGAGAAAAAAGGCCATTGATTTGAAGGAGACTAGAGAGACATGAGGGGTGGTAGAGAAAAAGGAGGGAAGGGAGAAATGTTGTAATTAAGTTATAATATCAAAAATAAAATAAAAAATATTTTGTAAAGTATGATTCAAATATTTTAATGGAATAATGAGCAATATTTTTCCTTTCTTAAATTTGGTTTTATGATCCTTCATGTTAATTTCTATTACAAATGTAAAACCCATTCATCACACTCCTCAGAATTTAATTTCTGATCCCTAGTGGACTTTAAAGTTCAGGTATTTGGGAAATTGTTCTGAATATTATTCAATAATCAAACTCAAAGTGTGTTAGTAAATTCTGGTGTAATCTCAATGTGATTACTGAGAACTGTATTCTATTTCCTAGTAGAGTTTATATCTGAAAATAAAAAATAAAAAAAATACTAAATGCTTTGTAAACAGATTAAGATGATGATTGTCATTGACAGTAAAAATGCATTTCTTGGATTATAATGGATAATGGATGTACATCATTGAAACTCAGAAGCAAACTAAATAATTAAAGCTCAAGAGGTTATATACCATCAATATTTAAGGTCAAAATACTACTTTATGTATTTACAGTTTAGATTGAATCATTTTATATTCTTAAACATATTTGACTCTTTTAAGGATTTAAATCTTATTTAATATCATAGATGGAACATTGAATTCCTAATGCAATGCTTAATTCTTAACACATTTAGTCTATTTGAAGGCATTAAAGAATGTAGTGCATAGAAGAAAACTTGAGCCTGAAATGAAGCCAAAGTAATTACAAATTATCTTCATTTCATTTTACCTGAAGTTGTTTCACTCCCTCCTATATAAGAGGTGATGACAACTTAAATATGTCTTGGCATGATAACTGTATTGGTGTTAGTACAGATGTTTCTGCTTGCTTGCTTGCTTGATATGTGTATGTAGGCTAAGCACCAAGTGGACTATTTAAAAAAACAAATAAACAAACAACAACAACAAAAACTATGGAAAAAGTCATGATATTATGTTCATATTAAAAAGGTTCACTTTTCTTCTTACTAAGAAATTTACACCTCAAATATATTTTAGATGTAAGATGTCAGAAAGTTAAATTCACAGGATATAACAGATCTTAGCTTCTGATGGCATTGGTTGATATTTTAGGTTATGTGGGAGGTTTAGAGGATTTCTAGAAAAAGCTCCTTGTTTTTCTATTTCAGTATTCATTTGAAAAAGATACTAGATGAGAAATAACCTCCCCTCTTCCTCCCCCAAAAGGAGTAATATGTATATAGGGAACAAACACCACAGTAAAATCAATGACTATTCTGTCAGTGCTGTCAAATCAAACTATCCACCTACACTCAAGTAGTCTTCTCCTGCTGGAGGAGTTTATACGCAGAAAATTTTTTGGGAGGCTTGCTATCTAATGAGATAGCTAAAGGAAGAAATCCAAGTTACTTTCAAGAGTGCTTATGGTTGTAAGTATAACTTTTAACTTCTAAAAATGTATTCTTTACAAGTACTCTTTACAAATTGCTTATAGGTTCTTTTGTGAGAGATTTGCTGATGTAACAGGAGCTTGAGATGTGCAGCAAAATTCAGAGTCAGGAGGCTCATGCTTCCTAGCTTGTGTTTATTTACTTGTTTTTATCCATAAACTGTCTAAAGCACTCTTCCAACAGTAATAATGTTGTGTTGTTTACACAGCACGGGCTTATTAAGAGATGCATAGTGCCATCTTCAGTTTGTTCATAAATCACAATTTTGACTCAGAGTCAAGAGATCAAAATGTGTATTTATTGAAATGAATTAAAAGTAATTCTCAAAGTTCTTAGAAGGTGTGTTCCTAATGAGACTAGAGAAGAAATAGAGGCTATCTTAATTTGATCATAAGCAATAGAAAATAATTAGGTTATCTATCTTATCCAAAGCCTAGATATTAATCTTAAAACCAAAATAGAGTTGTTTAAATGACTGAGTTACTTATTAGGATCCAGAGGAAAGCTTGAATTCATCCTTAGGAATAACTGAGAACCATCATAGAAGAATGAGTTTTGAAAGTTCTAGCATGTTCGGGAGTCTTTAATGGAAGGGGCTTGGACATTATCCTGTAAGTATCAAGCCAAACCCCAATACTTGTTAGCACTTCTTGCTCAGCTCTTTGTAGAATACAAGCAGACTTTCTCAAGACAAGACTGCTATCAGAGCCACATCATAAAACTGACATATTAAAATTATTACTAAAATGCAAGGAATGTCAGGGGGAAAAAAGCAAAGAACAATCCCAGTGCGGACAGCAGATTGTCTAAACTACATGAGTAGCAGTTTCTTGTAGATGGGTATGCATCCTAATCCAAGACAGCCTAAGGATAGGATCTGTCAAACCTATCTAAGGGAGCATAACTGTTATTACCAAGACTACCAAAGAATCCTTGAAATGAACCAGTTTTAATATCTCATTCCCAGAGAATGATATGGAATCATAGTTTAAAAGACCCAGCATGTCCTAGAGTTCAACTTAATGGTTTTAAAATGATTTGGGATGAGCAATAAATTCCCCACTGATTTTTCTTTTTATTTATTTTTCTCTAGTACAATATACCCTGACCACAGCCTTCACTCCCTGCCCTCCTGCTAGTTCCACCCTCAACATACACTCTCACCCAGATCCACTACTCTTCCATCTCCCTTCAGAAAAGAGCAGGCCTCCCGGTGTTATCAGCTGACTACAATATAACAAAATACAGGAAGACTAGGCACAAGCCCTCTTATCAAGTCTGAATGAGGCAACCCAGTAGGAGAAAAGGGTCCCAAGAGCAGGCAAAAGAGTCAGAGACATTCACTGTTAGGAGTCCCACAAAACCCCCAAGCTACACAACCACAGCATGTATGCAGAAGAATTAGTGCAGGCCCATGCAGGGTCTGTGATTTCCAAGACAGTACCTAAACTCCTATGAGCTGTTGGTTACAACCAAAGTATGCATGCCACTACTACACCCTTAGAGCTACTATGCCATGCTGGTTATTTTTGTGGTTTACAGACATCATATCTTATTAGGACTGTCATTTGCTTCCTCCCTTTGAAAGCTTGAATGGCACCACCTGGTCCTCAGGGCAAGAGGCATTCAGGTCAGATCCAGCTCAGGATCCTCTGGGCCCTGTGTCTAAAGTGCATGATGTCTTCAATAATACATACTTACTTTCCACAACCAAGAGCAAAGCCAATAGTGGAATGTTTTAGGAGTCTCTTGGACATAACCAATCAACAACTCAAAGAGAACTTCTCATCACATGTTATTCTTTATGTAAACATTCTGATAGATTCTGCATATTAATGATCTTAGCTTTTATTAACTGTGAGTTCTTTGGGGGGTATCTTTCATACTTACCTCATGGAACAATTTTACAAGTGGGAACCTCATTCCATAATTGACAAAGGACAATTTATAATGAGATAATAGAAATAACTTTTTACCTTTTCATTTTCCACCAACATTTCTGACAGTCATTAAAATGCACAATTAAGAGACTGCAAGAAGAGCAGTTTAGCTCTTCAGAGAGGCACTGCTGACCACTGAGAAAGAGCGTGACTTTTCCTTGAGGGTAAAAAGTTATTTATGTAGAGGATTTATCAGTATTTCAAATGTCAAGAATAAAACATGCTTTAAACAGACTTTCAAAAACAAGTAGGAATTTATCTTTTGATGATAGCTTGCTTATTTCTGAGACAGTGTCTTAGCTATGCAGCCAAGGATGACCTCAGACTTACAATCTGAGTACAAGGATTATAGACAAGCCCTAACAAATAAGCACTTAAATCCTAAATAATGAGAATACTTGAGCCTAGGAACAGCATGTTTAAAAAATAAAATTACCTGAAGAATTGGTTGTTCAGGGGAATATTTAGTCAGACTTACTTTCTCTTAGGTCAGTCACAGGAAAAAAGTACATAAAATAATGAGAAAATGCTTTGGTTAGTAAGACGGTAGTTTGTGATGATCAACTGGAAATGGAAATATTTAGTTGTAAAGAAACAGTCCATTCAAAATTACTCTATGCTTGACTTTTGGGGTGCATTGTCTCTGGGATTTTAACCATGCCACTTTAGAGTCACAACACTTCAGACTGTGTAAAGCTGTCACTTACTGTGAAGATCTACATGCTACAAACAACATTGTCCTGTCTTTAAGATATGATATTAATCACTTTTACCTCTTCTCTTAGTTACAGTTTCTATTGCTGTGATGAAACCACAGAAATGTGGGAAGGAAATGGTTTTATTTTGTTTTATAGCTTCTAGTCAATCATCCAGGAAATCATAGCAGGAACTGAAGATGTGAATCTAGAGGCTGAAACTGAATAAGAAGCCATGGAGGAATGCTGCTTACTGGCTTGATCCTCATGTCTTACACAGCCTGCTTTTATATAGCACCCAGGACCATCAGCTCAGTAATGTCACATCCCACAGTGGGATTCCCTTCCCATACACATCAATCAGCAATGATTGTATGTGTAGGGGCATTTTCTCAGCTGAGGTTCCCTCTTTCTACATGACTCTAGCTTGGGTAAAGTTGACATAAAACTAGCCAGCACACTCACTCCATAGCTTCTAGTATTGGTATCAGGGACATGGACTTTTTGGTGTCCATTGATAACATCCTAACTCAATGTGGATCATAACTTACAGAATTATCAATACTGTAGTATTAAACAAAATGCAGGGGTGTCTCTTCTGTTGACTCCTTCCCTCTCGCTTATCCAATCCTAGCTACATTATGATTGTTCTCTGTTCAAAGGTAGTTGTATTGTCAGGTGACATCAGTAAATTATACCTGAGCTTATGCTTGAATAGTTTACCACTGTTATTTCTTTGTCTCTTGTTTTGTCTTAGAATCAATGGAAAGAATAATAATAATGCATTACATACAGAAACTGAGAATGGGTGAGATCAGGAGTTTATTACATTTAACTGCAAGGGAATGTCATACAGTTAAATATGTTCTTATTTCTCTTTGTTAAACAATTAGTACACCGTCTGGGTTTTTTCAGCTGCCTTCCTGTGTCAATATGTTCTGGAAAAATTCTCTTCTGCATACAAATTTCCTCTACACACCAATATCAGATTTGACTCTCTCCAATACTGAGATGCCCTTATTAAATCAAATCCAAATGCTTGTATTATTGCAGGATCTCTTCCAACTGACAAGGTCTGTCTCACAATTTTATGTTCTGCCAGAATTTAGCTTCATGTACTTTGCCTTAAAAAGTCAGAAGATTTTCACCAGTCCTACATCTGACAAAGGGCTGTTCTCCAAAATATACAAAGAACTCAAGAAACTAGTCAACAAAACACCAAATAACCCTATTAAAAATGGGGTACAGAACTGAAGAGAGAATTCTCAATAGAGGAACTCAAAAAGGCTGAAAGATGCTTAAGAAAGTGCTCAACATCCTTAGCTATCAGGGAAATGCAAATCAAAACAACTTTGAGATACCATCTTACTCCTGTCAGAATGGCTAAAATTAGAAACACCAATGACAACTCATACTGGAGAAAGGGGAACATTCCTCCACTGCTGGTGTAAATGCAAACTCGTACAGCCATTTTGGAGATCAGTATGGTGGTTCCTCAGGAAAATGGGAATTAGTTTACCACAGGACCCAGCAATCCCCCTCTTAGGCATATACTCAAAAGATCCACATCCATGCAACAAAAACATGTGCTCAACTATGCTCATAGCAGCATTATTTGTAATAGCAAGAACCTGGAAGCAACCTAGATGCCCCTCAACTGAAGAATGGATAACGAAGTTGCACATCTACACAATGGAATACTACTCTGTGAAAAAAAAATAATGGAATCTTGAAATTCGCAGTCAAGTGGATGGAACTTGAAGAAACCATCCTGAATGAGGTAACCCAATCAGAAAAAGAGGAACATGGTATGTACTCACTCGTATATGGATTTTAGACCTAGAGCAATGGGTCACCAGCCTATAATTTACACAGCCAGAGGAACTAGGCTACAAGGTGGATTCTAAGAGATTCATATAAAGTCCCTCACAGAAGGGGGCAGGTAAATTTCTTCAGAGCACATGGGGAGTTGGGGGGCAAGTGAGTGGAGAGGGAACTAGGAGAAAGAGAAAAGGAAGAGAGGAAAGCACGTGGGACTAGGAAGATTGAGTCAGGGGAGGAATAGAGGATGAGAGAGAGAGAGAGAGAGAGAGAGAGAGAGAGAGAGAGAGAGAGATTGAAGAGAAAACTGAACCTAAAGAAATGTCCAGAAACCTACAAGACTGACCCCAACTAACAATTTGATCAACAGTGGAAAGGCTACCATAAATGCCCTTCCCTGATAATGAGATCAACCACTAAGTTATCCACCATCATGGAGCCCTCATCTAGTACCTGTTGGAAACAGAAGCAAAAACCCACAACTAAACACTGAACTAAATTAGAATCTAGATGCAGAGAGGGAGGACAAGACCATGGTGCAGAAACATATAGAGACAGCTGACCTAAACAAGAAGAAGCTAACAGGCCCCCAGACTGATAGCTGGGAATCCAGCATGGACTGACTCAGAACCCCTGAATATGGGTCTCAGCTAGAAGGACTGAGCAGTCTAAGGGACCTCAGACGGTGGAACCAGGATGTATTCTGGTGCACAAAAGGACCTTGCAGGCACATCCCCCATGGAGGACAGGAGAGAAGGCCTAGTCCAGACTTCAAATGACTTGACAGATTTAGATGACCCCTCCTGGATGGCATCACCCTACATGTGGAGTGGGGTGCAGGATGGGAGGGAGGGAAGGAGGAAGGGAGAGGGAACTGGCATTGATATGTAAGTGAAAAAAAGAAGTCAGACAATAAACATTAAGAAATACTGTTTTTATTAAGTATACACTAGAAGTTAAATCCAGAAGTAGCTGGATTTAACTACTTCAAAATATATATTTCAAATCATCAATTTCCAGAGATATAAGAGTGCATCAAATAATAATAGATGTCATTTTGAGGCTCTCCTTGCTCTCATACATCGTTTTCTTTTCTCTTGCATGATAATCCCTGAGCCTTGGTTAAAGGGGTGTGATGGCTGCTGTCCATCACAAAACTGCCCAGTGGGCATCCGCCAATTCACAGCTTAGATATGAGCACCTCCTGAGATATGTTAGGACTAAAAAGAAAAGCTCCTGCAACACAAAAATAAAAGAGTTCTGGGTCAAAGATCGGCATTTTTTTTCCCCTGGGAAAAGTCCATTCTTCTTGTAAATGGGTTAAGAAAGCTACACTAGTGAATTGCTGAATTCCAAATATTACACAGTTAACAACTTTCTATTCTTTCATCAGTGCAAAACTTCACCACATTTGTCTTCTTTCAAATAGAGATGGGCATGATTCTTCTTGCTTCTCTTTACTAGTGAAGATTATATTTAATACTGTGAACTGAACAAATGAGGGCCATAGAGATTTGCAAAAAAGATGAAGCTGGGATCTTGAATAATTTCAAATACTCAGATAGGTGCTATCTTTCCCAGTTGAAAATAACCTTATTGCAATGGATAAGATAGAAAACTAAAGATGACAATGTAGGCATAATCTCAGTGTTTCCAATTCTTAACTAAGCAATCAAGGACAAATTTATTGATTTCTGGTATTCAGGCTCTTTGTCTTTTCCTCTCCTCAGTTATACAGAGGTGAGATTGACAAATAATAAACATTGTGTAAACTTAAGGAATGCAAAGTGACACATTTGCATATTAATAACTATATCATGTGATGGTTATAACAGCCAAACTAATAAAACATATTTTACTGCATATAATTACTACTGTATATGTGTAGGGAAGGGCAAAAACATATTTTCTGTCTTGACAATATCTAAATAAGCAATAAAGAGTTTTTTAACTATAGCCCTCCATTAAAAAAATATTAAAATAAAATTATTTTCTGTTTTTCTTTGATGGAAAAGTAAATAGTGATAACCAACGGCAATGACTTTCTAAGCCAAATCCTTCAACATACAGGCCACCAATATACATTCACATGGTCATAGAAACACATATACAAGGCCCTCAGTCTTTTTGTAGTTGTTTACAAGTTTCTTCTTTGCTATGTTTCAAAGTTGAGTCCCAAAGCATCAGTATTTCTTTATTTATGATGATTGTTATGTAGAATAACAATCCGTATTTCTAAAATAAAATATACATCCAAGAAATTAAAGGAGGAAACACAAGACCATATTTTAAAATGTGTAGCAAGTTTTGATGTGCTGAATACATAAAACCATTACCTTAGATTTATTTTTTTTCCTATGGCACAGGAAGACATCACTTTAAGATTGCCACATTATCATTTTCTCAAACAAAATAACAAGAATTTTTTTCTCTAACAAATCATGTTTGGGTCTCATAATAAAATATCTTAAACCTTTGAGTAAATATCACAGACTAAAAAAAAAAATATAAATACCTTCTGCCTGACTGAATACAACTCATAGGTGTTAAAATACATATTGTTGAGAGTCATAAATGTCCAAATTTGGATAAAATAAGAGTGGAATTAATAATAAAATTCTGGTAGCTGAGAATCAGGTCAAAAAAAAAAAAATGAATGTTCTCCAGCCACTAATCAAGTGAGTCAGCAGAGCCAAATAATCTGTGTCCAACTTGGCAGGGGAAAGAATAAAGAACAGGTCCACATGCACTGAGCAGGCCCAAGTTTCAAGCTAGTGCAATCACTCCCTCTCAGAGTTGAAGGCAAAGAGTAGCAAGGGAATAATTAGGATTTTCAAGTCTATTTCAAAAGCAATACAAATATTTTTATGTGTATGTGTGCATGTCTATAATGCCAAAGAGGGCATTAAACTCCATGGGCCTGACTGGAGACAGTTGTGAACCACTGGACACAGTAGCTAAAATCTCAACTCTGATGCTCAGAAAGAATAGCAAATGATATCAATCACCGAGACATTATCTCTCCATCCCTCAGAAACATATTTGTTCAGCCTAAAACAATTATCAGCTGCATATTGCCCCATATATCCTTCAAAAAAAGAAGATAAAACAAAAAGGACATGTAAAAATAAAAAAAAAAAACATCCATAACTAAATGGCCCAAATCAGCCAAGCTTTGAAGTAAATATAAATATTTAGAGAAATATGCACCAGTTATCTTGAGTGCCTTCTCATGTTCCTATCACTGGTCTCTGTAAGGAGGAGAGGGTCATTTTTGAAAAGTTTGCAGGGAGGCTTGTAAAATTTACAAATGGTCTCAGACTGATCCCAATCCCCAGGCCAAAAGATCATCCATGCTAAGTGTGAAATATTGGAATGGCATTCAGAGATATGCAAGAAACAATTAGTAAAGTAACTTGGGTATACATATGGTTAGAAACTGCAATCTTGAAAGGCACAGTTACTAGTTAAGAAAATTACAAAAGGAGAAAGAGATCCACATATTTATCATGATAAAAGGGAAAACATTTAAATAAAATTTAGGGATCTGCAGAATAAAAACAACAACAACAACAAAGATGTATACAGAGCTAAAGGAAACAATGTATGTGCTCAGCACTAAGCATAAGCTACATTGAAGAAACTTGATTTGCTCCCATGAAAGAAAAAGGCATCCGTTTCATAGGATTATGAGGAAGCCAACCCAGTTAACTACTAAAATTGGTCTTAGATGTCTGCTGATTAAAACCTCACCCAGGCCAACTCAAAAGAAGATGAAAACTTACAACATTCAGATTGAAGACAACAACACAAGTAACATCAACAATAATACAAAGAAGCATGTCTTAAGTTAAAAAAAATCAAACAAAACCTCAGTATTTAATGAACATAATGCAGGCTAAATTGCAAAATTCCCGTGGGAAAGGAGAGAGTATTTTTAAGCAGGTAGAAAAAAAGCCAGAAGACTACAAGGCAGTGAAAGCAGAACAAATGGTTCTCCTTAAAATGCTAGAAACAGAAGACAAATATATATATATATATATATATATATATATATATTTGTAATAAAAATACTAAAAAGAAAAGACATTTCAGAAGCTGATTGGCCTGCCCAGAGACTACCAGCTTCCTGGTGTCTCCTCTGCCCATGGAAGAAGCCTGCTTTCCAGTGCCCTGCTTAGAGCCTCTTGAGGACTGGGAACTGCAGCAAGATCTTGACCCCTTTGCTCATCATTTCTCCCTCTCTACAACTGGATTCCAGGAGTTTGGCTCAGTGTTTAGCTGTGGATGTCTGCTTGTGCTTTCATCAGCTACTAGATGAGGGCTCTAGGATGACATTTAAGATAGTCATCAATCTCATTATAGGGGAAGGGCATTTAAGGTAGCCTCTCCACTATTGCTTAGATTGTTAGTTGGGGTGATCCTTGTAGGTTTTTGGACATTTCCCTAGTGCCAGATTCCTCTTTAAACCTATAATGGCTCCCTCTATTATGGTATCTCTTTTCTTGCTCTCCTGTATTCTTCCCCTGACTTAGTGTTTTGTTATTTTTTAATTATTTAATTTAGTTTGTATCTCCTTTATAAAGAGTTATTTGATGGAATTAAAAGTTTATAAAATTGTGAAATACAGCTATAGTAAGTTGTTTTGATCTTCAATATCCTCACCAATATTTGGAGGGAGGGTTGTTTGTTGTTTTGTTTTTATAATAAATGAATGCAATTAAATTTTGGGGGGTTGGGTTGCTTTTATTTTTTTTTAATTTTTTCATAGAACATATTTTTACCAGATTATTTTTCCTTATCAAACTCCTCCTAGATCCTGCATTCCCTACCAATCCAACTTCACATTCTTTCTCTTTTTTTGAGAAATCCAAACTAACAGTGTTTTCATGGGATGCCTGAATATGTGAATAATGTGTCTTTATTTCTTGTGCCTTCTCCTGGGTTCTTTTTCTTTTATTGGTTTGTTTTTGTCCAATTCTAAAGTGCTATTTTTTTATTATATTTTATTTTGCTTTGTCATTATCCATTAGAGGCATATTTATTTTCTAATGAGAGATAAAAAGGGGGTGGACTTAAAGCAGAGATAAGGTGTGGAGGAACTGGAATATAGTAGTGGGAGGGGAAACTGTAATTAGGATATATGAGAAAAAATCTATTTCCAGTAAAAGGAGAATTTACTTCTGAATTGCTCCCCAAAACAAATACTGATGGGAAATGTTATTCTGTAAATATGTTTCTAATACTGGTTAATGAATAAAGCACTGTTGGCCAATGGGAAAGCAAGATAGGCGGGGCTAGGAGACAAGGAGGAAAGAGGAAGTAGGAAGAAGGAGTCAACAGGGAGAGCCTGGAGAGGTAGAAAGCCAGCCGCTCTGGCCTGTAAGATAAGCCACGTGGAAATACTTAGAATAGTAGAAATGGGTTAATCATTAAGACAGAGCTAGTGGATAAACAATGATAGTAACTGCCCAACAGCATTGTATCAAATACAGAGTCTCTCTGTGTTATTGGGGGCTGGCGTGGCAGCGAGACCAGACTGGTGGTGGGAAAAACCTACTCGTAACAAAATACAAAAACTAAACTAAACTAAACTAAACTAAACTAAACTAAACTAAACTAAACTAAACTAAAAAGAGAGCACAAACAAAACAAAACAACAACATGGAGTCCATTTTGTGTTGGTAAACTTTTCCTGAGTCTGAGGACTCCCCTGGAGTATGGATGATATGCACAGTGTCACTACATCGAAGAAAACTGACATTTCCATTTCCTGGCAACTATCAATTGCAGGCAGATTCTTAGTTGAGACTTTGTGTCCACTTAGCCTTCTTCATATTGGGGTTTTGTCTTGAGCTTGTTAAGTCTTGTGGGGACTGTCACAGCTTGTGTGTTCATATGCATATCAGCTCCCTTGAAACTGAAGAATGCTGCTTCCTTGGAGTCATCCAACCCCTCTGACTCTTACAATCATTCTGTCTCCTCTTGCTCAGAGACTCATAAGCCTTGAAGGGAGGGGTTTATTAAAGATATTCCATTTAGGACGGAATGCTTCAAAATCTTTCACTCTTTGTATGTTGCAGATGTCTGTGTTCATTATCATCTTCTAGTTTAGGCATGGAACTTTGTACTAACTTCCCCTTCTCCATAAAGGGATTTTTTTTTTTCTGGTTTGAACTTGTGTAGGTTTGGGCATGCTGCCAGACTTAAGTTCATATATGCAACAGTACTTGTTTGTCTGGCAAACATTATTTCACTGGAGTAATCCCCCATCTCTGTCTCTTATAATCTTTCTTTCTTTTCCTTTACATACATCTCTGAGCCTTGAGAGGGGAGTATAATAACAGTATCCCATTTAGGGCTGATTGTTTCAAAGTATCTCACTCTACAAATTATACAGTGTGGGTCTCTGTGTTAATTACCATATACTCCAAGAAGGAGCTTCTCCTATGATGGTTTATAGGTGTAACAACATGTCAATATGGATGGTTGTTTGCTATGTTCACTTAAAAGAATAATTATAGTAGTTTTTCCCTAGACACCATGACTTATCTACTCTAGGTTTTTGGTCTCATTAACAGTGTCATATGAGTGTTCTATCTCGTGTAGCATACCTTATATGAACTTTTAAAAAGTGGTTGGTTATTGCCATAGCATTTCTGTTACCATTGCACCATGGGTATATTTATAGATATTTGGGAGAGTCTATGTCACCTCTTTGGCCAATCCCTCAAAAATATGTAACCCATTCCTGGTTCCTGGGGTTTTATTTGGTAGCATATGATGTCTACGAGGGGCATTTTCTTCCACATTATATGGTAACCTTTAAATTACACACACACTCGCACACACACACACACACACACACACACACACACACACACACACACACACACGAATCTTCTAAAATAGTAGGTTTCTATATAGATTTTCAACAGGTCTTTAGTGTTAGTTTCCCCTCCCCTCCCATCTCTCTACCCATTTATTTCTCCTAACCAAATTTCCCCTTTATCTGTTTATAATACTATTTGATATCTCTCTTTCTTGGAAGATTTCCTTTTCACCCCACCCCTGTAGCATGTATGTTTTCCACCAGCCGGCCCGCCGGTCTGGCGCACCGGCCCCAAATAACACTCAGAGACTCTATATTTGATACAATCCTATTGGCCAATTACCATTATTGTTTATGGACTAGTTCTGTCTTAATTATTAACCCATTTTTATTTATCTAAGTATTTCCACGTGGTCATCTTATCGGGGAGCCACCACCGGCATCCTCTTTCTCCATGCTCTACATCCTGACTCCTCCCAACTACTTCCTCCTTCCTCCTGGTTTCTTAGTCCCTCCTATCTTCCTTTTCTATTGGCCAACAGCGCTTTATTAATTAACCAGTATGAGAAACATATTTACAGAATAACATCTCCCATCACACCCCACCTAGCCACTTTGAGTGTTACGGCAGGTTTCCCCGCCGGCTGCTGCTGGCTCTGCTGCTATTGTCCCGCTGCCACGTGTGCCCCAAATAACACTCTGAGACTCTGTATTTGATATAATCCTGTTGGCCAGTTACCATTATTGTTTATGGGCTAGCTCTGCCTTAGTTATTAACCCATTTCTACTTATCTAAGTATTTCCACGTGGTCGTCTATTGGGAAGCCGCGACAGGCGTCCTGCTTCTTCCCCGGGCTACATCTCGACTCCACCCTCTACCTCCTCTTTCCTCCTCCTAGTCTCCTAGCCCCACCTATCTAGTTTTCTATTGGCCACAGTGCTTTATTAACCAGTATGAGAAACATATATACAGAATCACATCTCCTATCATCTCCTCTTTTCTGTCTAAAGTAAAAGAAGGGGTTTAACCTTAACATAGCAAAATATACCATACAACAGTTATCAAATAAGAATCACAGTTAACAATATTTAGTCCATTAACATTTTGTAAGACTTTAAGAAAATATCATCTATCCTATCTTTGTGAGTCCAAAGTCCTATATGTAACTTATCTTTAATCCTAAGGAAAACTGTAACCAAAACTATCTGTCTTCAATTCCTTCAAAGACCACAGAAGGATAATATATAAACTCTAGAAATGACAGAGACAACTCATTGCCTGGTCAGTCACCCGAAGTTCTTCTGTAATGTTCCATCTTCAGCCCATAGGCCATAGTGTGTCTCCAGACTCCTCAACCAAGCAGGAAACTTTAAACTGTCCACCTGTATTGCCAGTTTGTCAGTCACTTTTCTCTGTGTCCTGTAGACTGTCTGGCTGTCTGGCAGCCTCGTCCATGAAGCAGGAATCCTGTAGCAATGTCCATCTTGAATCAGCAGTCACCTTTTTGTGGGTCCTGCATGTCCAGTTTCTACAACATAAAGTCAAACAGTCCAGAAGAGCAGTACCTTGCCCAAATGGCTAGTCTTGCCATATTAGAAGCAAACTTCATAATGTGTTTCTTCGATGTCCATCTTCCTTTCTTCTGTAGGTGGTGTTACCAGGAGCAGTTGTGCCTCACTGTCAAGAAAAACCCTAAACCATTTTAAATGCCATATTCTGTAGGTCTTTGAAAGGTTTGAAGAATGCCTATTCATCTCAAATACATCTCTGCATATCTAGAAATCCTAACTAACTTAACTCCAAGTATTGACTATCATAGGTAACTCTTTAATCTGTACTAAATTATACATTACATTTTTCAATGAGCTATATAATCATAATACCTAAACAAGAGGAGAAATATACATATTACAAAATTGACCTTAAATTGTATCAATAAAAGAAAATCCATTCCAAAGCAAAGTATTCATATCTATACCATAATTCCTCCCAACTACTTCCTCCTTCCTCCTGGTTTCTTAGTCCCTCCTATCTTCCTTTTCTATTGGCCAATAGGGCTTTATTAATTAACCAGTGTGAGAAACATATTTACAGAATAACATCTCCCATCACACCCCACCTAGCCACTTTGAGTATTCTAAAAGAAACACAGAAATGTAAAACCTATAGAGTGGCACCCATATATAAGAGGAAACATGCAATGTTTGTCTTTCTGGGTTACTTCAGTCAGGAAGATTGTTTGTACCTCCATCCAGTTACTAGTAAATCTCATGATTAAATTTTTCTTAAGAGCTGAACAATATTACATTGTGTAATTATACCACACTTTCATTAACATTCATCAATCAATAGACATACTGGCTGTTTCCAATTTGTGACTATTAGGAATAGAGCAGCAATGAACATGGGTGAACAAGAATGTGTTGTGATGGAGTCTTTGGGTATGTGCCAAAGATTGGTGTAGCTGGCTCTTCAAGAAGATTTTAGCTTCCTGAGGAAATTACACACTGATTTCCAACATAGCTGTAATGATTTGCACTTTCATCAGCAATGAATCAGCGGTCCCCTATCCTCATATACTTAACAGCATCTGTTGTCATTTGTTTTATCAGTCTTAGCTTTTCTGAATAGATTAAGATGAAATCTCAAAGTTGTTTTAGTTTTCATTTTCCTTATAGCTAAAGACGTTGAACAGTTCTCAGATGTTTCGTCTTCTGAGAATTCTTTGTCTAGTCCTATACGCCATTTTCAGCTGGCTTGTTAGTTTTCTTGACATTGTAACTGCTTGATTACTGATCTGTTTTGTACTGGCAGTGCATGTCTTCTTATTGAGAAGCCTTGTTATCCCTCAGTTTTGTTTGTTTTGTCTTAGGAAAGGTATAGAGCCTACCTTTGTGATTAAATGCTGGATTACTTTCAAAAGATAAGTTAAGCTTATTCATTTATATAATCAGACTAGTTTTGTGATTATATTTTATAATTACATATTTCTTTTGTTTTTTATTATAAGGTACACTATGTTCTTTATACTTTGTTCTTTGTAGTTTTTGAAGTGTTTTTTAATTTCTTGAGAATTTCATAAGTGTATATAATGTGTTTTTATCAAATCCACCACCACTTCATTTATAGCTCTTGCCAAATCTCCTTAGATCTCAATCTTAACTTCATGTACTCCCCTTTAAACCCACTAACTCCATTAGTGTTGCCAGTGTACCATAGTTTTAGGGAAATCTGCTGCAGTGTTGGCAAGCTAACAGAGGCTGCATCTTTAAAGAAAACTGACTCTCATTTCCCAAGTAACCACCAACTGCCAATGGCTCCTCAGTTATGTTTACTTTTAATTATCATTCTTCTGCTATGTTATTTAAGCTTATTAGCTAGTCTCCATGAGAGGAATGTGCTATCAGGGATAAATCAACCGTGTCACAGAAGAGAGCCCCAAATAGAGCCAGGTGTGTACATTTATTAGCATATATTGATTGTACTATTAGATTTCATTATGGCACATGATATGCATTTATAATAAACGTTGATCACTGAGACATTTCTCTACTGGTCTTTTACATGTCACCATGTTTATGTCAGCTTCAACTTTAAATAATCTCCCATCAATGTTTACATAGGTGTGGAAGACTGTCATGTATCTTTCTCCAAACAGAGAACCGATTTGTTCCCTAATCTGTATAATAAACACAATGTTTTATGGATTAATAGTTGCATTTAACTATGTTGACTGAGATTTACACTCTGGCAAGGTTTTTGGTTGTAAATTAGAAGATTGTATTTCAAAGAAGACAATAAACTGCATAACATAGGAAATACTTCATATCTAGTACATCGTGGATGTTTATATAGAAGATGTTTTAAACAAATGAGTCTATTGTTTAAAGAATGTTATTTTGATAAAGTAGATTTGAAGTAAGAACAGCTTACCTATGAGAAACTTAGCACAGGATCATTAGTACACAGGGAAGATGGTCATTTTCTGTAAGAATTTTATGGTGGCCACAGAGGATGAACTATTGGCTGCGACAAAATGACTTCTAAGACCAATCTTGCAGTCTCAGATGGTCCTAGTGGCAAAAAATTGAAGGTATTTTTCAATCTATCTCTCTCTCTTTTATTGTCAGTGAGCACTGCAGAAATTTGAAGAGTTTCATTTCCATTTATAACTAATAATAGTACACGTTTCTATGTGGCAAATATTTCTTACAGTGAATATTAAGAGTTTGATGTTTTTGTTTCATTTAATGATTTATAAATTTATAGATAAATTATAAGGACTTCTTAATAAGAGATACCTAACTATTGATCTACTATTAGCAAAGACTAATGGTCAGGAAATAGTCTCAAGAGAACGTAATAAGGAAATACTTCATTTAATTGTAAATCTCCTAATGAAATTCTATGGAATTACTTAAAATACAATTTAAAAAGAAAAAGTTATATGGAATATACTTGTGATGTTTTACTATAGAAATAGTTATTAGAACACTCTTTTATCTACATGGAAATTGTGAAATAGCTTCCACCAGAGTATCATCTTTCCAGTACAGTTTCTTCCACATCTCTAAAGAAAATATACCAGATGCTTTTCATAGTCATTGATATCCTATGTTATGAACAAACTAACTTGTCTATTTCATTGCTTAGAATAACTCTCTTTAAAGTTAGAAAATTTCTCTTTGATACCTTTAGGTACAAACTTCTCATATTACAGATTTTTTTTTTAATTCCAACATGAGTATGATGATTTGAATGCCTTTCATATAATAAAGTATGTGTGTTGACATGTCACACCATCCTGGGTAATGATGGCTAGTAAGCAATGTTGCTTTGCACATCTGTGACATTTCCTAATACATGTGGTCTATGAATAAGGTGATTATAAATCATATTACTCATGGAAGTGTTGATTTATTTCTACATACATCCTAATTTGGACAACAAACATCTCTAACCTACATGTACACTAACACAAGTTATGCTTTTGGAGTATCAGCTGCCACTGCTGTCAATGAGAAGTGACCACTGAGTACAGACCAGTGATGGAAAACTCTATTTTCACTAACATTAGAAATCTTAACATTTGCCAAAGATAATTTCACTCTGCGCAACAGTAGACTATTAGAGTTACTTACATGAAGAGCTGGTACTCCCTCTGAAAGCCTTGCAATTCTAAATGCAAATAATGATGTCCTTAAACCCCTTACTTCTGAAGAAAATCATGAAGTAATAACATCTACCTGAGAGAAGCTAAAGAAAGACACCAGTCACTCATAAGCCTTTCACTATGGAGAAACCTAAAGTGACTTTTGGAAAACTTGACTATTGGTGGTGAAGTCTCTCTGTTAGCACAGCATATTATGGAATTCATAAGTGAGCCCCCAAATAGCTAGAAGGGTCTAGGAAATGCATTGCAGGAGGGAGGCAATCACAGGAGGGAGGCAAATTCCAAGTACAGGCAAGGTAATCACCTGGTCTTCACCAGAAGAAAGGCTGTCTGCTTCACATGGACACTCACAAAATAGTGTTCTTTACCACTGGAAGTTTACTATGGCTCTCAAATTGGTGTGCAGTTTTACATGCTTAGTACCCCATTTTGTCAGTGTTCCAGTAATAAATCCACTTCACAGGAACAAGTTCACATTACACAAACTCCTGGCGAAGATAAACAAGCCAGAATCTGACTTTAATTAGGATTGGAAATAGTGTTGCAGAGATGGACATACATGAAGTCCTTATGAGCCACACACTGTTTTCCCATGGGCAAATACTGATTAAGCAGAATGTTGTTTAATAAACGTGGAACCAAAACAATGAAGTTAGATGTGCCTGATGTTTCATGGCACCAGGCTCGGACAGCGGATGGATTACAACAGTGTGGCTTGCCAACAGTCAGTCAATACTTAACCCGTTGGCTATAGGCCTGGCTCTGCTGAGCAGTGCTCAGGGTGCAAATTGCCAAATTCCTGTAAGACTTCTTCTTAAGAGCTAAATGGGTTGCAGAAAATCGAGACTTTTTTTTCTTTCAATACCTTAATGTTTTATGGCAAATAACACTCAAATTATACAGTAAGTTAAGCCATGTGTCCTGCCTGTTTTTAAATAGAAATGTTATCATTTGTATAGTGAAAAAAATCTGTCATTCTTAGAAATCTATACACTCATAACTATAGCCATAAACATACAAACATATAGGAAATACTTCAATTTTTTCTTTTTACTTAAAATTGAATTAAATATGGCCTTCAGTTATCTGACTCTTTTATTGAAAAATACTTTTCATACAGTAAACCTCATTAATGTTTCCCCTCCCTCATTTCCTCTCAGATCCTTCTCACTTCCACATACACCAAAAGTTATGAGGTTTTTTTTCCTTAAAAGAAAGGAAACAAGAAGCATAAATGAAATGAAAATGAAATAAAAATGAAAATAAAAATAAGCAAACAAAAGACCAATATGAAAAAAATGCTAAAACAAAGCAAAATGAAACAAAACTTCCCCAAGTACCATTAAAATAATTTTGTGTTGGTCAGCTACTCCTGGGAATGCAACCTGCCCTGAAGTGGATGATGTACCCAATGAGACTCAGCTGAAGAAAACAGATTTTCTCTTTACCAGTGAGTATCAGCTGCAGAGAGCTTCTCATTTAGGGGTAAGAGCCCATGTTCGCCTCTTCTCAGCTCAGGAACCCCTTCTGGCTTGAACCTATGCAGGTTTTTGCATTCTGACAATGTCTTTGTGAGATCATATGTGCAAGGCATCATATCCTCATAGTCATTTATCACCTCTGGCTCTTAGCATCTATCAGCCTTCTATTCCTTATACTCCCCTGAGCCTTGAGGGGAGGGTTTTGATAAAGACACCCTATTTAGTATTGAGTGCTTCAAAGTCTTGATCTCTGTATACTGTCCTATTGTGGGTCTCTGTGTTAATTACCATCTACTGCAAGAAGCTTCCCTAATGTGAGTAAGTGAGGTACAGATCTATGAGCATAGAAATATGTCATTAGGTGTTACAGCAGGTCTCCCCGCTGGCTGCCGCTGGTTCTGCCGCCATGGTCCCACAACCACGTGTGCCTCAAATAACACTCAGAGACTCTGTATTTGATACAATCCTGTTGGCCAGTTACCATTATTGTTAATGGGCTAGCTCTGTCTTAATTATTAACCCATTTCTACTTATCTAAGTATTTCCACGTGGTCGTCTTATCGGGGAGCCTCGCGGCAGGCTTCCTGCTTCTTCCCGGGCTACATCTCAACCCCGCCTTCTACTTCCTCTTTCTTCCTCCTAGTCTCCTAGCCCCGCCTATCTAGTTTTCTATTGGCCACAGTGCTTTATTAACCAGTATGAGAAACATATATACAGAATAACATCTCCCATTAATTAGGAGTCATTTTATTGCTATGTTCACATAGCACAATAATAGTGTTAGGTTTCCCCTCAAGCCCAAGCCCATCAAGCCTCAGGCTCTTGGTCACTTTGGCAGCAGGTTCTGTTATATAGAGTGGGCCTTAAATAAACTAAAGTAAATTGAAGGTGAGGTCAACAAAGTCCACAATACCAAGATAAAGAATTAACAGTATTAATTTGGGAATCACTCACACAGTGATGATTAAAAAAAAAAAAAAAACATAAAGCCATTACTGTCTTCCTGCTTCTGGAGATGCAGTTTCTCCCTTCAGGATGCTCTTACCACAACCCAAGAGAGAGTGAATCAGTCCCTTCTCTTCTTTATAAGGTGTCTCATTTATACACACTGAAGCCACACCCTAAGGTGTATCCACCAGCTCCCAAGTCCAGTGGCAGAACAAGATGCTGCTCCAAAATGTGGCTGGTTACTCTCATAACATTTGTGTCATGATTGAACCAGCATATCTTGCAGACAGGTCACTATAGTGGGTCACAGGGTTTATAGTTTGGTGATATTGATGATTATCTTTCCTCTTCAGTAGTGTGCAGAGTACCTTCCAGTTCTGTGAATGCTACTCAGTAGGGATAGAGCTTCAAGTTAGGCACGAGCTCAACTTCTCTATCTTAGTGACATAAATAACTCTTGTCCTCAGAAATAAGACCTATCAGGTTGTGGAAAGCCTTAGAGAAAACCTGTGATATCTGGAGGTTTTCCATGGAGCTCCTTTGGCTAAAGACTCAATAAGAACTTACCCATTCTTGGCACTAGAGGTTTTACTTGGAGACATAAGATAGTCTAGTTGGCCCAGAGAAGCTAGGTAACAAGGAAGACCCTAAAAGAGACATACATAGATCCCCCTAGGAGGAAGAAGGGGAATATAATAGTTGAGTTGGGGGGAGGACAGAGAGGGAGAGCAAAGGAAGATATAACTTGATAGAGGGAGCCATTATGGGGTTAGCAAGAAACCTGACACTAGGGAAATTCCCAGGAATCTACAAGGATAACCCCAGCTAATACTCAAGCAATAGTGCAGAGGGTGCCTTAACTGCCCTTCCCCTGTAATCAGATTGATGACTACCTTAATTGTCATCATAAAATCTTTACCAAGAAACTTATGGAAGTAGATACTGAGATCCACAGCTAAGTACTGGGCCAAGCTCCTGGAGTGCAGCCAAAGGCAGAGTTATTGATAATATGAACAAAGGGGTTAAGACCATGATGGGGATACCCACAGAAACAGCTGATCTGAGCTAATGGGAGTTCACTGACTCCAGATTGACAGTGGGGGAACCTGCAAAAAACCAAACTAGGCCCTCTGTGTATGGGTGACAGTTGTGTGGCTTGGGCAGTTTGTGGGGAAACTGGAATTGGAACCAGTATTTGTTTCCAGTACATGAACTGACTTTTTGGAGCCCATTCCCTATGTATCCTTGCTTTGCCTAGATACAGGGAGGAAAGGCCTTGGTCCTGCCTCAATATGATGTGACAGACTTTGTTGATTCCCCATGGGAAGATTTACCCTCTTTGAGGAGTAGAGAGAGGATTGGTATAGTGGAATGGTGTGGGGAGAAGGAGGAAGGGAGGGAGAAAGAACTGGAATTGGTACGTAAAATAAAAGATACTGTTTTTTAAGGCTAGTCTAGTTGGGGCATTCTCTACCCAATTATTTGGTGACTCCATTTGGGTCCTTTCATATCTGCGTATATTTTAGGAAATGTCTACAGTGTAGCTTTCCATGTGGTTTTCAAATGGTCTTTAGTGCTAGTGTCCCTACTCATAATCCCTCATTTACTCTTCTTTCCCGTTCTTTCCTTATTTAGTCCTCATCATCTAGATTCACTCTTGTCTCTCCATAATGCTATATTCTATTTCCTCCTCCTTGGAAGACTCTGTCCTCCAACCTAATCTCTTCCTAGGTAGATAACCTTTGTGGTTATTCAGATTATAGCATACATATCAAAGGCTTAAAAGCTAACATCTACAAATAAGAGAAAACATACAGCACCTGCCTTTTGTGATCTTGGTTCCCTCGCTCAGGATGGTTGCTCCCAGTTGCATCCCTTTAGGAGCAAATTTTTATTTCACTCCTCTTAATAGCTGACAAGATGAAATCTCAAACTAGTTTTTATTTTTATTTACCTGGTGACTAAGTATGTTGAACATTTCTTTAAGTGCCTCTCAGCTCTTTGAATTCCATCTTTTGAGAAATCTCTGCTTAGTCTGTAACCCATTTTTAAATTGTGGGTTTTTTTTGTTTGTTTTCTTTTGTTTTGGGGGGGTTCCAGACAGGCTTTGGAGCCTATCCTGGAACTAGCTCTTGTAGACCAGGCTGATCTCGAACTCACAGAAATTTGCCTGCCTCTGTCTCCCGAGTGCTGGGATTAAAGGCGTGTGCCGCTGATGCCCAGCTTATTTGTTTTCTTTAATGTTCAGGGTATTATTTTTAGTTCTTTATATATTCTAGATATTAACCCTCTATCAGATGCATAATTACTAAAGATCTTTTACCATTCTGTAAGCTGCCAACTTCCCCAAATAATGGTGTCCATTGCCTTACAGAAGTTCTTCTGCTCCAGGTGGTCTCATTATTCATTGTTAGTGCCTCCACACAGTATCCAGAGCACAGAGTTCTTTCCTGTGTCAGTGAATTCAAGAATATTTTCTCTTTCTCTTCTATCATATTCTATCATATTATCTCCTCTTATGCTGAGTCCCTTGATTCATTTCATGCTGAGTTTTCTGCAGGATAATAGATTTGATTTATTTGTGTTCTATGCTTAGCTATCCAGTTTGACTAGCACCAATTGTTGAAGATGCTGTCTTTCCTGTGATGTGTGCTTTTGACCTTTTTATTTTTGTCAAAAATCAGGTGTCTATAGGTTTGTGAACTTGTATCTGGATCTTCAGTTTGAGCCTACTGATTGCCATGTCTGCTTTAATGCAAATGTCATGGTGTTTTCATTATAATATCTCTACAATACAATTTGAAAGCTGGGATGGTGATACCTCCAGCAGTTCTTTTATTATACAGGATTGTTTTAGCCATGCTGGGTTTTTTTTGTGTTTCTTTGTGAAATTAAAGTTTGTTTCTCCTTTTAAAAAAAATTTGGTGAAGAACAGTGTTGGAATTTTGATGGAGATTGCATTGAATCTGTGAATGTACCTTTGGGTAGAGTGGCCATTTTCACAATATTAATCTTACTGATCCATGAGCATGAGAGGTATTTTCATCTTCTGATATCTTCAATTTCTTTCTTTAGTGTCTTAAATTTTTTATATATAACTCTTTCACCTGCTTGGTTAGAGTTATCCCAAGACATTTTTTTGAGGCTATCATGTAAGGTATTATTTCCCTGATTTCTTTCTCAGTCGTCATTTGTGCATAAAAAGGTTACTGATCTGTGTGTTGATATTGTAACCTTCTGCTTTGATGAAAGTGTTTGTCAGCTCTAAAAGTTTGCTGATGGAAATTTTAGAGTCTTAATGTACAAAATCATATCATCTGCACATAAAGGTAATCTGTTTCTTCCTTTCCTTTCCTATTTGTATCTTCTTGATTTCCTTCAGTTGTCTTATTGCTCTAACACTTCCGGTACTATATTGAATAGATATGGAGAGAGTAGTAAACCTTGTCTTGTTTCTGATTTTATTGGTAATGTTTTCAGTTTCTCTCTGCTTGGGTTGATGTTGACTGTGGGCTTGCTGGAAATCACCTTTGTTATGCTATGTCTTTGGTCTTTGCCAGAACTTTTATCATGCAAAGATGTTGGACTTTGTCAATGGCCTTTTTTGCATTTAATGATTTATTGATTTAGGTTATGTTGAAAGACTCATGGTCCTCTTGGATGAGGCCAAATTAATCATCATAGATAATCCTTTAATGTGTTCTTTGATTCTATTTGTATTTTATTCAGAAGTTTTGTGTCTATGTTCATAAAAGATATGGGTGCATAACATTCTTTTTTCATTGTATAGTTTTGGTATAAGGGTAATGGTGGCTTCCTGAAGGGAATTTGGAAATGCTTCTTCAGTTTCTATTTTATAGAATAATTTGAGGAGTGTTGGCATTAATTCATCTGTGAAGATCCAGTAGAATTCTGCATTGAATCTATCTGGCCCTGGGTTTTATGGGTGGTAGAATTGAGAGACTTTCAGTTAATTCTATTTCACAATGTTACAGGTTATTTGAATTGCTTATTTGATCTTGATTTAACTTTAGTAGGTTGTATATATCATAAAAATCCATCCATGTCTTTTAGTTTTCCAGTTTTATAGAGTAATGATTTTTTTTTAAGGAATATCCTATGACTATCTTAACTTCCTTGTTATCCATAGTAATGTCACCTTTTCATCACTAATTTTATTTATTTGAAACTAACTACTCTTGGTGTCTTTGGTTAATTTAGCTACGGATTTGTTAGTACTGTTGATTTTCTCAAAGAACCAACTCTATTTCATTGATTCTTTGTAAAGTTTTTGTTTCTATTTCATTGATTTTGGTCCTATATTTGATTCTTTTTTACTGTCTATTGTTTTGGGATATTATGCCTTCTTGGTGTTCTAGAGATTTCACCCATGTCAGTAAGTTTCTAATATAAAATCTCTCCAGTTTTTTTTTTTAATTTAAGAATCTATAAGTTTGGGTGTGTTGTGTTTACATTTTCATTCTATTCTAGAAGGCTTTTAATTTCTAGATTTATGTTTTGACCAATTTTTATTCAATAGTAGGTTATTCAGTTTCCTCAACTTTGCATGCTTTCTGTTGTTTCTGTGGTTGTTGACATCCAGTTTTAATCCACCATAGTCATGTAGGATACAGAGTGTTATATCACTGTTCTTACATTGGTTAAGATTTCTATCTGTCTCAGTACATGGTTAATTTTGGAGAAAGTCCCATGAGCTGCCAAGAATAAAATATATTTTTAGTGAATAAGTGGAATGTTCATAGATGTGCATTTGATATATGATGTTACTTAATTTCAGTATTTCTCTGGGTTTTGTCTAGATGGCCAGTCTACTAGTGAGGGTGGGGTGTCTAAACTACCTAGTATTACTGTGCGGATCAATACGTGATTTTAACTATGATAGTGATTTTTTTTTTATGAACTTGGGTGCCCTTGTATTTAGTGTATAAATGTTTAGAACTGCAATATCCTCTTAGTGGATTTTTCCTTTGATGAGTATATAGTGTTCTTCCCCATCTCTTCTGATTAGTTTTGGTTTTAGATCTATTTTTTCATATATTAGAATGACTACACTTGCTTCCTTTTTGGGTTCACTTGCTTGAAATATATTTTACTATCCTTTTATCTTGAGGTGGTGTCTATCTCAACATTAAGGTATATTTATCTGATGCAGCAGAAGGATGAATATTGCTTTTTAGTTCAATGTGTTAGTCTATGTCTTATTGGGGAATTGATACTATTGATATTGAGAGTAATCAATGATCAGAATTTATAGGGTCCTGAAATGTTATGTTATGGTGTGGGTTTTTGGTGTTATTGTTGTATCAGGTGGGATTTACTGTCTAGAGTTATTTATTCCTGTGTCTTAGGTGTGGTTAACCTCTTCAGAATAAAGTTTTCTGTCTATATTATACATGGGTTTTTGTCTTATCTTAATGTGCCAAATTTTCTGGGTATTTTATACCTAGACATTTTTAGATTTAACATTTCTTTGACTGAACTATACATTTCTTCTACTTTATAGACCTGAAATTCCCCCTTCCATGTTTTTTAATCTATTGTGAATGTGGTGACTGTGGGTTCCCTGGTAGAGAGTGTTTCTGGTGATATGCAGGTGACACAAAGGAATGGAGACAGGCTAGGAGAAAAGGCTAAGAGAGGTCCTGGAAAAGAGCTAGGAGGATCAATTTTGTACCAAGATGTGGAGTCTTTGGGGGAATGGGGGTAGAGTGGGGGAAGAGGTTTCTATAAGAAGGCTGCTATAGGATTAAGAGTAAGTCTTGATAATTCAAAATGGGGGTAGGTAGCATAGTAAAAATTGACTATCAGTGTTCCAGATCAGTGTGATCACTGGGGATCTCTGGTGAAAAGTGTTTCTGTGGGTGGACAGCTAACACAAAGGAATAGCAAGCTAGAAACAAATGCTTATTCAGTTATCTTAGGCTTACTTGTTGAGTTTGTTAAGCCTACCTCTCACTTTTTACTCCTGGGACTTTCATCAGGTTGGGTCTCTGCTGTCAGGGTATCCTTATAAGTCATAGAGTCTCACAGCATTGCACATTCTATTGTTAGGAATTTCACCACATGGTTCATGAACAGAACAGAACTTTGCTAATTCCCTCTTGTCACTTCCAAGGACTCTCTTCAATCCCCCTTCTCTTCCTTGTCAAATGTTCTTTCTTAGACATTGTGGTTCCATATATCAGCTGTTCTTTGTGGTTTAAAAAGACATTTTCAGTTGAGGGGCATCTAGGTTGCTTCCTAGTTCTTGCTATTACAAATAATGTTGCTATGAACATAGTTGAGCACATGTCTTACATCTACACAATGGAATGCTACTCTGCAGAAAAAAAAATTATGGAATCTTGAAATTCACAGGCAAGTGGATGGAACTTGAAGACGCCATCCTGAATGAGGTAACTGAGTCACAAAAAGAAGAACATGGTATGTACTTGCTCATATATAGATTTTAGACCCAGAGCAAATGATCACCCACCAGCCTATAATTCACACTACCAGAGGAACTAGGATACAAGGTGTATTCTAAGAGATTCATATATGGTCCCTCACAAAAGGAGGAAGGGACAAGTCCCCCATTGGAAGTGGGAGGGCAGTGAATGGAGAGAGAACTAGGAGAAAGAGAAGGGGAGAAGAGAAAAGCACGTGCAACTAGAAAGATTGAGTCAGGGTAGGAATAGAAGACAGAAAAGACAGACAGAGACACAGACAGACAGAGAGAGAAAGAGAGAGAGAGAGAACATAAAAGAGGGAGCTATTATTGTTTGAAGAGAAAACTGAACCTAAAGAAAGGTCTAGAGACCTACAAGACTGACTCCAACTAACAATTTGAGCAACCATGGAAAGGCTACCATAAATGCCCTTCCCTGATAGTGAGATCAACAACAAAATTATCCACCATCATGGAGCCCTGATCTAGTACTTGTTGGGAACAGAAGCAAACACCCATAACTAAACACTGAGTCGAACTAGAATCCAGATGCAGAGAGAGAGGGCAAGACCAGGTTGCAGAAACACACAAAGACAGCTGACCTGAACAAGGAGGAGCTAATGCCCCCCCCCAGACTGATACCTGAGAATCCAGCATGGGACTGACTCAGACCCCCTGAACATGGGTCTCAGCTAGAAGGACTGAGCAGTCTAAGGGACCTCAGACAGTAGAACCAGGATGTACTCCTGATGCACAAAAGACCTTGTGGATACATCCCCCATGGAGGGATACTCCCTTAACCTAGAGACAGGAGAGAAGTCCTAATCTCTACTTCAAATGACTTGACAGATTTAATCACCCCACCTGGATGTGGAATTGGGATGGGGGGATAGGAGGGGGGGGGGTGGTCAGGGTGAATGTAAGGGGGGAAAGAGGGTAAGCAGGAGGAAGGGAGGAAGAGTAAACTGGGATCGACATATAAAATTTTTTAATTATATTATTCATTAAAAAAAAGACATTTTCTTTTTTCAGCATCCATGGACCATCTTCATTTTGAAAAAAAAAAAGACAAATGTGAGTAGCTACCTATTCCACTGTTACATCTTGAAACTGTGTGACCCTAAAGATGCACACAGAAAATTGGAGTGTCCTGCCTTCCATGTAGACTTTCACCACTTACTATTATTGACCTGAAAAGAAGCTCAGACTACAGTCGTCAACGGTGAAAACCCACATTGAAGGAGGGCTACTTTGAGAACTGAAGTGACTCAGTCAGCAGTCATACAACATGTGTGATACATCATGTTGGACACTTTAGAGCTATCAGAACTATGTTGCCTTGTGTAGCTACATACAACAGGAGACAATGCCTTGCAGATCCTTCCACTCTCCAAATCACACTTACACTCTAAACAAGTAGTCACTACCCAGAAGTAACTCAAATAAGTCAAAGAGGCTTTGCTGAGGAGATTGAAGGTTTTTATTCAGAGAACCTGATAGACACAGAACATGAATAACAAGGAATTCTTATTTCAGCTGAAAGAACACAATGTAGTCAATACTGCCAATCTTTTTCATATCCTAGCATTAGGCAGATAAAAAGGTGGGTTTTTATTTTGTTTTGTTTTTGCTTTTGTTTTTTGTTTGTTAATTAATTAATTAATTACCTAATTAATTTTGCTAGTAGAGAAGTCAGCATTCAAAATACAGGGGTAGTAGACCAAACACTAGTAAGAGGTCTATAAGTAATAGATCTTAAGCATTTCATATTGTGTGCAATTGGTTTACATTTTATCAATAAAATCTTCACAAATAATATGCTTTAAAATATCAAAATCTGTGTATTTTCAGCATTGTGAAAGTGTCAGGTTTTGTAATTTTCTTGTCAGACATAAATCTAGTGATAACTGATTACTGTTAATTCTGGATTGAAATGTCACTATTGCTGATACTTTTACTCAAAAACTTATCTGAAAATTAGTCAAATAGTCTACCTATTTATCCCATAAAGTCTCACTTGACTGCTCTAGATGTGTAATTATATAACATAATAATTTTATACTTTCATTTATAAACATATTCCTAAAATATTTTATGATGAAAACATTGTCTTGAACTTTTAAAATCATTATATTTAAGATGGACTCTCTCACACTTATTTTTTAATATAAGATCTTTGCTACATATGAGCAGTTAGAATTGTTTTCCTTAGAAACATACTCTGTGATGAAATTTACAATAAAATATTTAAGTCTTACTCAATTTTTTGTTACTGTAACAAAAAGCCTGGAAGTAGGTAATTCATAAAATTGTATATAGCTCAGGATCTAGAGTCTGAAAATCCAAAATAAAGAATGTACATGAGCTGAGGCTTTTGTGGCACATCAAAATATAGAGAAAATACAAGAGGGAAAGAAGGTTCATACAGAAGAGAAGCAGGCCCACATTATAAGAATATATCACATAAGAGTAAACACTTCTGTAGATAAGCATCCGTCTAGAATTTGTCATGAGCCCCATGGTACTAGTCATATGTGAAGTGTCATGCTGTAAGTATGGAAACTATACAAGGACCCAACAACAAGGGCTCTGACTTACTGAGACTGTCTACTCACCACTTCCATAGAATATGCAAATTTTCAATGAACATAGGCCAAGATGAAATTTCATGATGATGTCATAATCTCCTTGGTAGTACTGGTAAACGTTTATTGGTAACAAGTAGTAAAACATTGGGCCCTCTTATATAGGCAAAATCTGATGAGTTCATCTGATGAGACCAGTATTCTATTTCTGAGATACATTTGTACTACCTACCTTCTACAGAGTCTCAGCCAGCACTGTGTTTAAGTTAACTGAGAAATTGATCCACTTGGGATTTTTGAAATTGTGTCCTCAGAAGATTCATTTCTCATCAAAGATATTTAAGATTGGTCTTATGGTAGCTGTGGCACACATCTCATATTAAAAAGTGCATGAATGTGAAAGATTTTAATCCTAGCCTGTCACGAGACAGCTTCAAGACTCTTCATAGTTTCAGAATTACCATTTGAATCAGCTGAGGCTGTCAGTGGACGGCAAGAAACCTCAACTTATGCCACCCAACCCAGCTCTGTCTCTTTCACCTGTGTATGAGTATTAGTTCCAAAAGTTTTTAATTGTGTTGGATTGAATGTGGTTTTGCTCTCTGGGACTCATATTGTAATTTGGTTGGCATTGTGATAGTGTTGGAAACAGAGGTTTTAAGGTGTCTTTATGCCTGGCAAAACATGCTTATGGATGGGTTTTTAAGGTTATTTCCAAAGATCATTGGCAAGTGGTCATCATATTGAGGGAATCTGTGAAGACCTATCCTAAGCTTGGGCAGCACCATCCAATAGCTTGAGGGACCAAATGAACAAAAGCAGTAGAAAGCAGAAGCTCCATCTTAATGAACTCAAATTTCTCGATCTGTACCGCTGTCAAACGGAAACACAATCTTTAGGTTCTTTTTGTTTGTGGGGCTGTATCTGCAGCTTTCCAGGGAGGTTTTAGTTTTCCATTACCAAGTTGTTCAGGCCCATTGCTTGAATTGTCCTTCCTTACTCAGACCATGTCTTTGTACCTCATGCTCTCTCTTTTTTCTTTCTTTTTTATATTCTTTTTAAAATTTTTTCCTTTTTATTATTATATAATTTATTTTATGTATCATTCCCAGTTCTCTCTCCCTCCCACCCTCCCATGCCCCCACCAATCCCCCCATCTCATCCCCTACCCACTCTGAAGAGAGGGTGAGGCCTTCCACGAGGGATCATTAAGATCTGTGAAGTCATTTGGAGTAGAGCCTAGGCCCAACCTCATTCCTTTAGGCTAAGGGCGTATCCCTCCATGGGAAATGTGCTCCTGAAGTCTGTTTGTGCACTAGGGATACATCCTGGTTCCACTGCTAGAAGCCCCATAGACTGTCCTGTCCTCCTAGCTGACAACCACACTCAGGGGGCCTGGTTTGGTCCTATATTGATCCCGCAGCCATCAGAATGAGGTTCATGAGTTCCCACTTGCTCAGGGTAGCTGTTTCTGGGGATTTTCCCAGCATGGTCTTGACCTCTTTGTTCCTCACACCTCCCTCTCTGAACTGAATTCCAAGTATTTGGCTTAGTGCTTAGCTGTGGGTCTCTGCTTCTGCTTCCATCAGCTGCTGGATGAAAGCTCTAGGATGGCATTTAAGGTAGTCATAATTCTCATTATAGGAGAAGGGCAATTAAGGTAGCCTGTCCACTATTTCTTAGAAGGACATCTGTTCAACTATGTTCATAGCAGCATTATTTACAATAGCCCGAACCTGAGCAACCTGATGTCCCTCAACCAAAAAATGGATAAAAAAAAAAAAAAAAACGTGGTACATTTACATTTACACAATGGAGTACTACTCAGCAGGAAAAACACAATGGAATATTGAAATTCACAGGCAAATGGATGGAACTAGAAGAAATCATTCTGAGTGAGGTAACCCATTCACAGAAAGACAAACATAGTTTGTACTCACTCATATGCGGCTATTAGACATAGAGCAAAGGATTACCTATAAGACTACAATCCACACCTCCAGAGAAGCTAGGAAACAAGGAGGACCCTAAGGGAGACATACATGGTCCCCTGGAGAAGGGGAAAGGGACAAGTACTCTTGAGCAAATTGGGAGCTCTCTTAAACTGAACAGGTTCCTAAGTTTTAGTCTTAGTGAAGACAAAGTAAGGTTTATTATTTCTTTGCTAATTTTTTCTCACATATTGTGGAACTGACATACTATTCTCCATGACATGAACTTGAATAACAAGTATAAAATATGCTAGAGTGATATTAAATGTGTAAATGTAATGGATTTTAGAAAATTCATACTAAAGACAATAATGGAAAAGTAAAAAGCTAACAAAAAGTAAAGATGGAAACATTTCCAGGTGACCTATAGGAATGCCATTGCTTACCTATTTTTATTCAAGTAGTTTTGAATTCCAACAGATATTTCTGTGTTAGTTACTTAGCTAAACAATTATTTGAGACTCTTAGAATTTATTTCTTGGTTGTAACGACAAATAAAACTTGAAGTGTGTGCAGTCTCATCAAGTTTCAAAGTGATTTACTCATATAACAGTTTTCCTATACATCCTATATAGTCCATGACCCCTCCCTAAAAAATTATAGTCTGACATAGAAATTAACCTAACAATATAACCAATAGAAATTTGAGGAAAAATGGGTTTATTTGGCTTACACTTTCACATATAAGCCATCATTCAAGAAAGTCAGAATAGGAACTCAAGGCAGGAACCTGGAGGCAAGAACTGAAGCTCTGGAAAAATATGGCTTAGTGGGTTTCTCTACATTACTTTCTTAGTCTGCATTCTTTTTAAAAAAGTTTTGGGTTTTCTTCTTTAGATATTTTTTCTTACATGTGTGAATGTCTTGCCCATGAATATGTCTTGCAACATATGCATGCTAGGTACCCTAGGATGTCAAAAGAGGGCATTGGATCCTTTGGAACAGATGGTTGTGAGCCATCAGATGGATGCTATGAACCAATCCCAAGTCCTCTGAAATAGCAACAAGTGCTTTTAACCACTGAGATATCTCTCTAGTCCTCAGTCTGCTTTCACATATAACACAAGGTCACCTTCATAAGTGTAGCATGAACCACAGTAGACTGAGTTCTCCCACATCAATAACTATTGAAGAAAATTCCTCCTCAGCTATACCCATCATGATTCCATGAGCACGTGTTCTTGCCACACAGCCAAAGTCCTTTTGTTATTTTAACCAATTCATGCCTTCCTATTCCTTGAAATTTTATCTGAGCAGAATTTGTGTGTAAGCAAGAAACCTGTGAGGTACCATGGTTCTTTGTAAGCTAAGTATGTTCCCTAATAGAAAATCTAGTAATCTAGTGTTTGCTCATGTAATCATCCCATTATTATAAATTTCAAAGACAAAAAAAAGATACTATGGCAACTTCTTCAAGTAATGATTTTATACATTAAAGATACAATGTACTACTAAAAAATAGGCTATGAATTTGAAAAAGAGAAAGAAGATATGTATGGGAAGGAGGAAATGGAAGGGAGAAATAATATAATTATATTATAATCTAAAAAATACCAAAGAACTAATTTTTAAAAGATAAATATGCTGACAAATTTTCCACTCTGATGATTATTAAACATATCATGAGGAGTACAAACTACCTTGAAAATATAAAATATTTCAAAAAGCAGTGTCTAAAGCTAAGACTGCTTCAGCTCATTGTCAAACACATACATGCTTTTGTCTCTTTATATAAGAGAAAGAGGTTATAAATATTCCAATTGTACTGTTTATTTTGGGTAATACATTCATTCTCAGGAACTGACAGATGCCTAAAAGAAAATTCTATCTCTGTATGCTTATAGTATCTGTCATCAAAGTGAAAGAATAACATAGGTGATTATCATCACATTGCTTTTGCAACAGGAGAGACAGGTGCATCTTGGAATTTTCCACCTCTCTTAAAATTGTGACTAACAAAAAGACAAAAATAAAAAGAAATAAAAAGAAAACACCAACCATCCTGTCACATTCTGATCCAGCCCCTGAAAGATCTTTCAGCTTCAGCACACTGGGGGTGGGAATCTGAATCAATCAAAAGGATGATCAAAAGAAATAACACATGGTGACTTCCTGCTTCCCACTTGTGGTAGAGCAACTCTCAGTTTAGAGAAAGAACCAAACATAGAAAGAATATTGTGAAACTTTAGTTCCTTCTTGCCAGGAAACCTGAACTGTCCAGAGGCTCTAGATATTAGGACACTGATCTCGTCATCGTTGTTATACCCACCACTCCCACACACATCTATTACATTACTTTATTCCTCTTTTTGAATGGTATAAGCATGATAATGCACTTAGAGTGCCAGGTAACACTCCAGCATGTTAGAAATGTACTCTGTGACTTCTCTTTGTCAGCATGAGTACCCACTGTCTATGTAAACACTCTGAACCCTTCTTGTTTGCCTTTTAATGTTGCATTATAACACTTGTCATTTACTCAGAACCACTGCATAAAACAAAAGCAACCTTTATTTATTCTCACACTAATCCCTTCAAATGAAATCAAAGCTTCAACCAAGAAATCAAGCTTGTTCTCAAAGTTTCATAGGAAAATTTTTGACAGCAGGATTAAGTTCAACATGTCCAAAACAAGAAGGAAAATATCAGAGTTTTCAGTGAAAAACAAAAATTCTAGTTGTAAAGAGACTAATTTCCTAAGGAAACAGAAGTCGGAGAGCAAAGGCAAGTAGCATGCTTTGCTTGAGTTAATAAAGCACAAAGGTATTTAAAGCATGCTGTGACTTGGTTGGCTTCCTTGTTCTATCTTTACTTCCATTGCTCTAAGTAGCATTCTCTAGAAGGACTTAGGACAGAGGTTCAGGCATGGCACTATCAATTTATTACGGAAGTTCTCTGTAACAAAAATTAACATGAGTGGGCAAGAAGGGAAAGGATCCAACAACCACAGAGTGTCAGGCAATCTAGTCTGTAGTGTCATCACACGGGTTGCTTCACCTAGAAATGTAGCAGTGCTCCTCAACCTTCCTAATGCTGCAACCCTTTAAGACAGTTCTTCATGTCGTGGACTGCCAACCATAAAATTATTTCATTGCTACTTTATAACTGTAATTTTGGTAGTTATGAATCATAAATCAAATATCTGATATCCAGGACATCTGATAAGTGACTCCCCCAAAGGGGTCTTATCCCACTGGTTGGGAACCACTGAACTTGGGGACTGCTCCTCAATTTCTTAAGTAGTTTTGGGAGCATGAGGACATTCAAGCACAGAACAGAATCATCACAGCACTTGCACAACTGGGTCACAGCTTCTCCTGATGAAGGAAAGAGATACTGGAGGAATGCCAACAACATCTGCATCTCTCCCCCCTTCCCTCGTTTACTGCTTTCCTCCTCCCTTCCTTTTTATAGTCCCTTTGGCTCTTATTTTTGTCTACAACACTAAATTTCCAATATTCAACCTTATCGGAAATAATCAACCATATCCCTTAAGCAATGGAAAAAAGTATCTTTCTGCTTATTCTGGCTGACAGCATTCCTGACACCTGTAAAAGATCTAGAGGTCTGCAGTTGATACTCCAACAATAAAACACCATTTCATGTTGCAGATTAAATTATTAAAATGTCAGAATCAAGCTTTTGTTGCCCAAGCCTAATAGCCTAAAATATGGCCTATTAAACTGTGGCTTGTACTAATCAATTTGATTGATATCAGCTGTCCACAAAATGCTGCAATGTTTGAATTGTGTCACCAGCTTGAAAGCTAAGTGATGGTATAATTGACTTAGGTTGCAGTAGAAAAATTTTCAAAGTATTTCTGTTCAATGGTACCTGTATTAAAGATGATCCCTGAATCTCACCATTTTGGGGATATTCTCATTATCTCAGAAGTTTAACCAAAAGACTCTTAAATCTTGACAGACAATGCATTCAGAATATGGCTTACTAACATTTCATAGTTTAAAAAAATCTCAAGTGAGAAATCAAGAGTATTCCAGGACCAACAAGTCAGGAAACTTTATTTCATTTTGTTTCCTCATTTGAAAAAGTTTGAACAAAGTGATGGAGGGAATTCCTTCCAGAGTTGGGATTCTCTAACCAAATGGCAATTTCTAACTTGGAGAAGTACTGAGTAGCACTCAGAGTCAGCATCATATTTTGGCTGTGTGACACTTCAGCTGTTTTCACTGTGAAATAAAATGAGAATGGAAAACAAATGGACTAAATTCCTTTAATTGTGTCTGAAAAGTGTCTAGAAAAAGTAATCCTGGTTTTATAATCAATATGCCAAACTGCCATGAAACATAATCTACAGATTCTCACAACTCTTCACTTTGCTTCTTTTATTTACCAAAAAAAAATATTTATAATAGTTACCATTGTATGTAATGGGGATTTCTTAACCAAAACTTTATGAGTATGTCCTCTTCAGCCTAGTGCTTCCGATTGTGATTAATGCTTTAATGCACATTGGAAGCAAATGACAATGGCTCTTTAGTATTGTTAGGGGCACAAAGTTTTACGTAAATGGATCTTTCCACTGTTCCAGGCATGGCCTTTATTCACCAGCCCTCCTCTGACCCCTTCCAATAGATTTCACTAATATCATTCAGTTTGCAGGTTTATTAAGGAAATCTTCTTATGCCGGGTGTTCATCAGAAAAGTTCAGTTTCACAGGCATTTTATCACCAATGCAATAACTGCATTGTTCACAATCTACTAGATATGTATGACTAATACTCTCATCTTTATGACTGTGAGGGAAGGATTGCCAAGTCTCAGCTTCCTGGCGTCCAGCTTTAGCTACAAACACCACCTTATTTTCCAGTGCCCCTTGCTGACCCTTGCTCAGTTTATTGGATGATCTTCAAATGGTATCCTCCCTGTCATTCACTAGATTAAAAGTGAAAGAATAAGAAGCAGAATCAAATAAGAATTTAGTTCTTCCTCAAATAAAAGTCATGATCCCCAGGACCTTCTGCAGTAACACTGAATCACACTAAATCAAACCACTGCCTTCTACTTTTAATTTTCTAACTTTTTATTTTGCTTCTAATATCAGTATAAATCTAAAATTTTCCTAATTTTTTTTTTCTTGTTCAAATTTACTCTTCCTTTACCAAGTTGAGTAGAAACTCATAACATACGAGGTGACCACCAGGGGACATATGTAATTATTTCAGTCTATGGTAAATCCTTATCCTTTCACCTCATTCATTTCCCAGTCATATTCAGAGTTGCTAGGTCATCCTCTTTTTGAAAAGCACATACGAAATCAATTAATTCAATTTTGATTGAGTTTCTCAACCCATTTTGCATCCAGGGAAATTTGATATTTTTAAGTTCATCTCTCATGTTTTAATCCACCAATTGTCACTGTTTTCAAAAGAACAGAGAATGGTGTCTGGAATAAACAGCAATTGCCCAGTACCAATATTTCCTTAACTTGTATTTATATTTCCCTGATTCTTACAGAGTATAAGCATTCTAAACTGTCAAAGTGTGAAAACCTTAAAACCCAATCATCCTGCAATCAGTGTTAAAATTTTAATTCTGAGAATCATTTCCTAACTACGAAACTTTGCCACCCATAACTACCTGTCCTTCTGTTATTTATGAAGTCATTGAGTTGAATACTGACTGTATTATATTTTTTAAATTTCTGCCAGCTTCTCTGGATCCAGCATTCTGGCAGATGATTCCTGAAACACATTGTCTTCTTTCAAATATGGGCCTCCAACAGTGTATCATATTCCTTGATAGGCACTTATTAAAATGAAATACATGAAATACCAAAAACACTGCTGCAGGACAACAGTTTTTAAACTATTCCATAAAACATGCTGATTAGCCCACATATCAAAATATGAAAGATACATCATTGTTAATAAGCAGGTGTTTTACATGGTCATGGAGAAAGAACCAATGAGTCACTGTTATACTGAATTTCCAACTGTGTCAAAAGAGACAAAAATTAAGTAGATGTCATGAGGCACCAGTAGACTGCTGCCTAAACACAGTGAACATAACATGCAAATGTGAGCCCCAGGAATTGTACACTGTATAATAGGCTTGTTTACCTAGAGAGACTGACTTTTTTATGCCAGCTTTGGTCTTTATGATTTTCAATTCCAAGAATAGCCTTTTAGCCAGAAAACTAGGATGAAAGATGTGGAAGAAAGCATGTCTACAGTTTTGAAGAACTAATATGTAGAATGTTTTGTTGGAAATTAAGGCTGGCTGCCATATATGATGATTGACATAAATTCTCTTAGTCTCCTTGAAATTGAGCTTTGCAGTATTCACAGTGGAGTAGAATAGGATAGCTAGACTGTAATGATGAACCTAGAGAATAATAAGCAGCTCTAATCTTATAAATATGATTATTTTACTATTAGTGGTCCTATTTTTATTTTCTATTTCTCAAGGATGAGCTTGAGAGATGTGCTCATGTTCATAGCTTGCATGGTATCATCAGTATAAAAGGTTACATATTCCTGATTTTGAACAGTGGTTCTAAGCTCATTGAGTAAGTAAGCTTTGGTGGGAAACGGGGAGGATGTGCTACTGTTGTCTAGAGGCCTGTCATGCTGTGCCCTACCCTGTCTGTGTATAGTGCAGGGGACAGTCATCTGCAGTAGATGTGGCTAGCCAAAACTCCTGAAATATCAGAAATGTAAATGTCAAGAAACTGTCAGACAGAGTGGGTAGGGCCTTTGTCTCCCACAGAATCACTTTGTGCTGACTGAAATAATGAGCTCTAGAAAAGGACAGAACCAAGACAGATAAGGTCATGGGGAATCCTTAGAAAGACCATTAAATAAACTCTTAAGTTGCTACAATACTGATTAGCTAATCTTCATGTACTTTTTATCTTAGAATATTTTGAAATGGTTTGCACAATGGTTTGCACAAATGTGAGCTGAGAGCTAGTAACAATCACTATTTACTAAAATCATGTTCAGACCACACAATACCTGTCTGATGAATATAAGCAAGTATAAGAAATATATGCATACATACAAATATATTTGTGTGTTAATATTGGGTCTTGCTATGATAACCAGACCAGCATCAAAATAGTAAGTGCGAATGATCATCCAGACTCAGCCTCATGAGTCTGTCCTGGATCTAGAGAGTAGTGCCAATGCCAAGCTCCCACATGTAATTAACTTCTAGCAGCAACATTAGTTATTAATGTATCCAAATATGCATGTTCATATGCCTGTTTCTGAACAGAAATATTTGTGTCACAGTTAAATTACACTCATTCTTGTGCACACACTAGAGCTTTACGGAATTTGTTCCTTGTCAAAACACTTCCTCTTTCAGAGCTTCATACAATTGATTCTTGTTGATTGGGATTCAGTTTGAAAATCACTTCTATAAGGATAGATTTCTACTTGGTGGCCAAGTATCTTCTTAAGAACATATTTTTGTTTATTTTTAATGTTATAAATAATACTTTTGTATTTAACAATATCAACTTTGTAAAATAAGTCAGTAAAGTTGACTTCTTTTTTTTTTTTTTTTTAGGAGTGTTAAGTAATGTAAATACAAAAGGCATTCCAGATGCCTTAGAAATTGAAAGTTAGTGGTGAACCCCACCAAGTAGCTCCCAGCTGTCAATACAATATTCAAGAATTTAAGGTTTTTAAATGTCTTTGTTAGTTTCTATCCTGCTAATATACAATTGATGATTCCTGGTTTCAAGTCTGTCATCATAGGTTATTGTGCTATTATATCTTTAATCCCTTCAATTACTTCAGTTTATTTTTTTAATTTTTTTTTTTTTGGCTTTGTATTTTCTGTTTATTTTGTCCCACTTTTCTTTCAAGTTTCTAAGAGGTTTATGTAACTTATTGGCTTCCTATGATAATAAACTATTGGATTCATTTTTTCTTTGTACTTTATTTTCTTTGCTCTTTATTTTTATTAATTTCTACTGGTTTACTTTATTAACTGTTTCCTGCCACTGTTTTCATTTTTATTAACTACTTGCTCTTACGTCATCCATAGATTTACGTGTTTCTAATTTGTAGTTGTTAAATAAATTTCTTTCCAAGGCTTTGTTGCCTTGTTGGACAAGATTTGTTTTTTTCTTCTCTTCTTTATTTGCAACATGCTTTAGGATTTTTTTTCAGTTTTTTTATTTAATATTTTTTTATTTTACATATCGATCCCAGTTCCCTCTCCCTCCCATCTACCTTTGCCCCCCACAAACTCCCCATTCCATCCCCTGTCCACTCCCCAGGGAGAGTGTCTATCAAATCATTTTGGGTAGGGCCAAGGCTCTCCTAAGGGAGTACCCCTCCATGGGGAATAGGCCCCTGAAGTCCGTTCCTGCACAAGGGATATATCCTGGTTCCATTGTCAGAGGTACCATCATAGACTTCCCAGGCCTCATAATGTTCAGGGGGTCTGGGTCAGTCTTATGCTGGTTTCCAGCTATCATTCTGGGGTCCATGAGCTTCCCCTTGTTCAGATCAGCTGTTTCTGTGGGTTTTTCCAGCTCGGTCTTGACCCCTTTGCTCATTACTTTTCCCTCACTGCAACTGGATTCCAGGAGTTCAGCTCAGTGTTTAGCTGTGGGTGTATTCTTCTGCTTCCATCAGCTACTGGATGAAGGCTCTGGGATGGCATATAAGGTGATCTTCAATCTCATTATCAGGGAAGGGCATTTAAGGTAACCTCTCCACTTATATTGTTAGTTCGGGTCATCTTTGTAGTGTCAGATTTTTCTTTAAATCTACAATAGCTCCCTCTATTATGATATCTCTTTTCTTGTTCTTACCTATCCTTTCCCCAACTCAAATATTTTCCTGCTCCCTCATGTTCTCCTCTACGCTCCTCTTTTCCCCTTCTCTTTTTCCTAACTTCTTCTCCCCCAACCCTGTCTGCTCTCAATTTTCTCAGGAAATCTTGTTCCTTTCCCCTTAATTGAGGGACCATGTATGTCTCACTTAGGATACTCTTCATTTCCTAGCTTCTCTGGTGGTGTGGATTGTAGGCTGGTGATTCTTTGACTATGTCTAAAATCCATATATAAGTGAGTACATACTGTGTTTGTCTTTTTGTGACTGGGTTACCTCACTCAAGATGGTTTCTTCTAATTCCATCCATTTCCCTGCAAATTACAAGATTTCATTGTTTTTTCTCCTGAGTAGTATTCCATTGTGTAAATGTATGACATTTTCTTTATCATTTTTCAGTTGAGGGGCATCTAGGTTGCTTCCAATATAGATGCAAACATAGATGAACAGATGTCTTTGCTGCATGGATGTGCATCTTTTGTATATCTAAAAGTGGAATTGCTGGATCTTGTGGTAGACTGATTCCCAATTTCCTGAAGAATCACCATACTGGTTTCCAAAGTGTCTGTACAAGTTTGCACTCCCACCAGTAGTGTGGGAGTGTCTCCCATTCTCCATATCCTCTCCAGCATAAATTGCCATTGGTGATTTTATTTTAGCCATTCTGACAGGAATAAGATGGTAACCCAGAGTTGTTTTGATTTGCATTTCCCTGATAGCTAAGGATGTTGAGCACTTTCTTTCTTAAGTGTCTTTCAGACATTTTAGAATCCTCTATTGAGAATTCTATATTTAGTTCTGTACCCCACTTACTAATTGGATTATTTGGTGTTTTGGTGTCAGTCTAGCTTCTTGAGTTCTAGCCCTCTGTCAGAGGTGGGGTTGTTGAAAATATTTTCCATTTCCGTGGACTTCTGTTTTGTCTTATTGACTGTGTCCTTTGCCTTACAGAAGCTTCTCATTTTCAGGAGGTCCCATTTATTAATTATTTGATCTCAATGTTTGTGCTACTGGTATTATGTTCAGGAAGCAGTTTCCTGTACCAATTCACTCAAGGGTACCTCCCACTTTCTCTTCTAAGAGGTTAAGTGTAGTTGGATTTATTTTAAGGTCTTTGATCCATTTGAACTTAAGTTTTGTGCATAGTGATAGATATAGATCTATCAGTGGTCTTCTACATGCCAGCATTCAGTTGTTTCAGCACCATTTGTTGGAGATGCTTTATTTTTTCCATTGTATAATTTTAGTATCTTTGTAAAAAATCAGATGTTCATAGGTGTGTGGATTAATATCAGGGGTTTCAATTCGATTCCATTGGTCTACCTGTCTATTTTTGTACCAATACCAAGATGTTTTTGGGACCATATCTTAATAGTAGAGCTTGAAGTCAGGGATGGTGAAGCCTCCAGAAGTCCCTTTATTGTGCAGAGTTGTTTTGGCTACCCTGGTTCTTTCGATTTTCCATATAAAGTTGAGTATTGTCCTTTCAAGTACTGTGAAGAATTGTACTGGGATTTTGATGAAGATTGCATTGAATCTGTTGATTGTTTTTGGCAGGATTGTCATTTTTACTATGTTGATCCTGCCTACCCATGAGTATGGAACATCTTTCCATTTAGTGGCATCTTCTTTAATTTCTTTCTTGAAAGATTCAAAGTTCTTGCTACAAAGGTCTTTCACTTGATTAGTTAACATTACCCCAAGATATTTTATGTTATTTGTGGCTATTGTAAAGGGTGATGTTTCTCTGATTTTTTTCTTAGCCCCTTTAGCATCTGAATATAGTCAGGCTACTGATTTTTTTGAGTTAATCTTGTATCCTGCCACTTTGCTGAAGGTGTTTATCAGGTATAGAAGTTCCCTGGTAGAGTTTTTCAGGTCACTTACACAAACTATCATATAATCTGCAAATAGTGAAAGTTTGACTTCTTCCTTTCCAATTTGTATCTCCCTTTGATCTCCCTTTGTTGCCGTATTGCTCTAGCTAGAACTTCAAGTACAATATTGAAGAGATATGGAGAGGGTTGACAACCTTGTCTTGTTCCTGATTTTAGAGGAAGCATGTTGAGTTTCTCTCCATTTAGTTCGAAGTTGTCTGTTGGTTTACTCTATATTGCTTTTATTATTATGTTTAGGTATATTCTTGTTGTCCCTGGTCTCTCCAATACTTTTATTATGAAGGGTCCATGAATCTTGTCAAAGGCATTTTCAGCAGCATCTAATGAGATGATCATATGTTTTTCTTTTTCAGTTTGTTTATATGGTAGATTACATTGATAGGTTTTCATATGTTGAACCATCCCTGCATCCTTGGAATAAAGCCTACTTGGTCATGGTGGATGATTTCTCTGATGTGTTCTTGGATTCAACTTGTCAGTATTTTATTGAGTATTTTGCATCAATGTTCATGAGGGATATTGGTCTGTAGTTTTCTTTCTTAGTTGTGTCTTTGTGTGGCTTGGGTAACAAGGTCATTGTAGCCTCATAAACAGAGTTTGGTAATGACCCTTCTGCTTCTATTGTGTAGAACAACTTGAGGAGTGTTGGTATTAGCTCTTCTTTGAGCTTCTCGTAAAATTCTGCACTGAAATCATCTGGCCTTAGGCTTTTTTTCAATTGGGAGACTTTTGATGTTTGCTTCTATTTTATTAGGGGATATTTAAATTGCTTATCTGTTCTTGATTTAATTTTGGTGATACCTATCTAGAAAATTGTCCATTTCCTTTGAATTTTCAAATTTTGTGGAGTACAGGTTTTCAAAATATGACCTGGAGTCTCTGTACTTTCTCAGATTCCATTGTTATGTCCCCCTTTTCATTTCTGATTTTGCTAATTTACATGTTCTCTCTCTGCTTTTTGGTTAGTTTGAATAAAGATTTATCTATCTTATCCATTTTCTCTAAGAACTGTCTTTATTACATTGATTCTTTGTATTGTTTTCTCTTTTTTCTACTATATTGATTTCAGCCCTCAATTTGATTATTTCCTGGCATCTACTCCTCCAGGGTGAGTTTGCTTCTTTTTATCCTAGAGCTTTTAGTTGTGCTGTTAATTTTCTAATGTTACTATTCTCCAGTTTCTTCATGTGGGCTCTTAGTTCTATGAACTTTTCTCTTAGTACTACTTTCAAAGTGTCCCATAAGTTCAGGTATGTAGCGTCTTCATTCTAGTTGAATTCTAGGAAATCTTTAATTTCTCTCTTCATTTCTTCCTTGACCCAGGGATGGTGCAATTGTGCATTGTTCTGTTTCCATCAGTTTGTAGGGTTTCTGCAATTTGTCTTGTTGCTGAACTCTAACTTTAAAGCATGGTGGTCTGATAAGATACAGGGGGCCATTTCAATTTCTTTGTATCTGTTGAGATTTGCTATGTTGCCCAGTATGTGGTTGATTTTAGAGAAAGTTTTATGTGAGCTGAGAAGTTATATTCATTCTTTTATGTTTGGATGGAATGTTTTATAGATGTCTGTTAAACTCAGTTGGAACTTAATTTCTGTTAGTTCTTTTGTTTCTTTGTTTGTTTGTGTCTGGTAGACCTGACTAGTAGTGAGAATAGGGTGTTGAAGTCTCCCACTATAAGTGTGTGAGGTTGTATTTGAGATTTGAGTTTTAGTAATGTTTCTTTTACGAATGTGGCATCATTGTATTTGCAGCATAGATGTTCAGAATTGAGACTTTTTCCTGATGGATTTTTCCTGTGACAAATGTGAAATGACCTCCTTAATCTTGTTTGATCAATTTTAGTTTGAAATCTAATTTGTTAGATATTAGGATAGCTACACCAGCTTGTTTCTTGGACCCCATTTATTGGAAAATCTTTTCCCAACCCTTTACTCTGAGGTAGTGTCTGTCAGTAGCGTGTATGTTTTCTGCCAGCTCGCCCGCCACTGGTCTGGTCCCACTCTTTGTTCCTCCCTGCCAGCCACCTGGTCCCACTGCCACGCTAGCCCCAAATAACATGCCCTAAATAACATGCTGAGACTCTGTATTTGATACAATCTTGTTGGCCAGTTACTATCATTGTTTATGGGCTAGCTCTGTCTTAATGATTAACCCATTCTATTATTATAATAGTATTATTAATACTACTCTAAGTATTTCCACGTGGCTCATCTTACTGGAGAGCAGAGTGGCGGGCCCACATCTGCTCTCTCCAGACTCTACATTTTGACTCATCCTAACTACTTCCTCTTTCCTCCTTGTCTCCTAAGCCCGCTTATCTTGCTTTCCCATTGGCCACAGTGCTTTATTCATTAACCAGAATAAGAAACATATTTACAGAATAACATCTTCCATCATCTGTCTTTGAAGTTAAGGTGTGTTTCTTGTAGGCAGCAGAAGGATTTGTCTTCAAATCTATTCTGTTAACCTCTGTCTTTTTATAGGTGAGTTAAGACCATTAATATTGAGGGAGATAAGAACCATTGATGGTTAATTCTTGTTTGTTTTGGATTTGGTGGTGGTGCTGGTATTGGTAGATTTATCCTGCTTTTTCTTTTGACGTCTGCTAAATTTGGGATTATCTATTGCCTGTTTGTGTGAGTGTAGTTAATTTCCTTGGGTTGGAGTTTTCTTTCCAGAATTTTCTCGATTTGTGGTTATGTATTGTGTAAATCTGTTTTGTTTTGTTTTGTTCTTTTTTTTTTCTTCATGGAATATCTTGTTTTCTTCATCTATTGTGATTGAGATTTTTGCTGGGTATAGTAGGCTGGGCTGGCATCTGTGGACTCTTAGTGTTTGTAGAACATCTATCTAGGACCTTCTGGATTTCAGAGTTTCCATGGAGAAGTCAGGATTCTGATAGGTCTGCCTTCATATGTTACCTGGCCTTTTTCCTTTGCTGCTCTTAATATTCTTCCTTTATTCTGTATGTTTGGTGTTTTAATTATTATGTGGTAAGGGGACTTTTGTTTTTTGGTTTGGGGTTTTTGTTTTGTTTTGTTTTTGTTTTTATTTTCATTTTTATTTTTTGTGGTTTAGTCTAGTGTTTGGTGTTTGGTGTTTGGCATGCTTCTTGAAGTTTCATAGGCCTGTTCTTCTTCAGAGTTCAGAAAGTTTTCCTCAATGATTTTGTTGAATATGTTTTCTGCACCTTTGAGTTGGGCTTCTTTGCCTTCTTCTATACCTATTATTCTTTGGTTTGGTCTTTTCCCAGTGTCACATTTCCTGGATTTGTTGTTGTTGTTGTTGTTGTTGTTGTTGTTGTTAAAGTTTTGTTGGATTTAAGACTTTCTTTGGTCAATGAATCTATTTTCTCTAGTTTATCTTCAGCACCAGACAGTCTCTTTTCCATCGCTTGTATTCTCTTGGTTATGCTTGCATCTATAATTTCTGACCATTTCCCCAGGTTTTCTTTATCCAGAATTCCTTCAGTTTGTGTTTTCTTTATTATCTCTATTTCAGTTTTCAGGTCTTGAACTATTTAATTTGTTTCCTTTATCTGTTTGTTTCTTTCTTGGTTTTGTTTGCTTCCTTTAAGATTTGTTGATTTCTTGCAATTTTTTGGGGGGGGTGTCTTTTCCTCTACTTCTTTCAATTTTTTGTTTGTTTTTACTTCCATTTCTTTAAAGGATTTTTTCATATTGTCCTTGAGGGCCTCTATGATTTTAATGAAATTGTTTTTAAGATCATTCAGCTTCATCTGCTTTGGTGTGTTCAGGTCTTGCTGGTGTAGAGTCCCTAGATTCTGGTGGTGTCATATTGGTCTTTCTATGATGTGTACTTGCACTGTTGTCTTCCCATTCCTTCTTTCAATGGGTTCAGATGGGGTCTCTCTCTCTCTCTACTCTCCTCTCTGGGTGGGTGTAGGTGTGTCAGGACTGACATGTCAGTAACTCTGGATTGTCTGAGCACTCTTGGAGGTCTCCAGCAGAGACCAGGAAGTTCCAAGTCGAGAGTGGGGGTGTTGGACCTGACCTGACCAAATACTCACCTCAAGAAGAGGGTGCAGCAAGGCCAAGGCTGAGAGGAGGACAGGCTACAGATGGTCTGGCATACCAGGGTGGGACAACTCAAGCAGAGTGGTAGGGATATCAAGATGCATAGCTAACTCAGGAAGTTCAAAGGAAAGGATGTATGTGTGTGTGTGTGTGTGTGTGTGTGGTAGAGGGGGGAGGGGCGGTGGACCTGAGCTGGTCCTAGACTCACCTCAAGCAGAGGGCAGAGGGAGACCAAGTGTCAGGTGAGGGCAGGCTCCAGATGGTCCTGTGTGGAGGGGTGGATCTTTAGGATTTCTTAATTAATATTCTTTCTTATACGAAGATCAATTAGGAAATTAATTATTTTTAAAGTTGTATTTCCATAGTTTATTTCATTTGTAATTTTCTATGTGTGTGATAAGAGTTAGAACCCTGTAAAATCTCTGCTTTAAAATACTTTTTTAAAATTAATTCCTGACCATATGAAAAATATAATATTTAGAAATCCAGAGATCTTATATATTTATTGTAAAATCACTTATACTATTGTGTACTAATCCTATCAAATTCTAGAAAAGTAATAGCATTAGTGCATTGGATTTTATACCAGTTTCGGTGTTTTGTTTTCACAAACTGTACCTTTAATTGTGGTTGTTATCTGCCTTTACTCTTCCTGGTTGCCTTTCCTGATTATACCCTTCCTTATTGTGATACAGTCATCCCTGTTCCCTTTGATTTGTGGGCACTAGTCATTCTTTTGCCTGTCTCCATTCTCTTAATTAGTTTGACTTATCTTCATTATTTATTTTGTTTTCTTTGAGAGAGCAGATGAGTCCATTTTGTTTTTTGAGTTACTGTTATTTTGCTGCTACTGTTGTTTGAGAAGGATGTCACTATGTAGCCCAGACTGACCTTGAGCTCAGCATCCTCCTGTCTCTGCCTCCCAGGTACATCAGTTCCAGGTACACATCATGTCTAGTACATGCTCACAGGGCAACAGTTCCATTTTTCCATCAGGCTGTATTTTCTCTAGTGTGTTATTTTTTCTCTAATTTTACCAACATATGTGATTGTTAATAGCCTTATCTTTTTATCTGTCCTTTTAAAAGGCTATTTAATTTAGTTTGAAACTTTTATGCATGCTTCTTTTCTAGCATTGTGATCAGAAACTACCATTTGACAGGAAGGAGCAAAAATAAACCTACCTACTGCCATCTATCAAACTCTATCTATATTTCTTGCTTTCTGCTTGCTATATGCCAGTACCTCAAGCACCACCTTTTCTTGCCTATAACTTTTCTCTTTCTTTTCTTTTTTTTATTTGAACAGTACATTAGTTTTCTTCCCACTGTGCCTGTTCCATTTATTTCAGGGTCCTTACTTATCTTCATATTAAGTTCCCAATACAGAACGTGCAGATGTAACTATATTCATAACTACATTTTAAAATCTGTCACTAAAAATTGTCTGCTCTACTCATCTTCCTCGGTCATTATTTAAAAAATATTTTGATTTGTTATTAGTTGTTTTCTTAGTAATTTCCTTCACATGGACAGTTCTCTGAGTAGCCTTACATCCTCCAACAGCTTTCCCTTGTCTGGCAGATAAATGTCAGCTTGGATGACTTTGTTACTTGTGTCTCTGATTTCAGGGCGTATTCCAACAGCTGGAGCTCCAGACAAGTAGCCATTCTGAGTTATTTTTTCTTTCTTTGCTAATAAAATTTGAAACAGTAGGAAATGCTAAATGGATAAATTCACTATGGAAAAATACAAGTATTTGCCCTTCCTTTAGTCAAATCATGTCTATTTTTTAAAATTATTACCTGTCCTCCAACTGCCCCAATTTCTATTCATGGAATTTGATCACTTTTATTTTATGACACATAAATCTTAGTACTATTTAATGATTTTTTTTCCTTGTTTTGTTAATTATTAGTAGGTTAGCATTGCCTGGCATTCCTCTTGCTTCTAATAAACCATACTTTCCTTCACTGTGTCTCTTAAATAATTTGCTTTAAACAAACACTAACCAGAATGTTTCAGGGATCCCTTCTTGCTCTGTTCTTGAGCACTAACCAGTCTTCAGTTCTGACATCCTTTGCCACTGCCAGCAGCTCTGCTTGTCTGGATGACCGTTTCATCTTACATGTGGAAGTTCATTCCACTGTTCTACTTCTTGATGCCAAAGAGATGGGTGACATCTCATGATTCATGTTGGTCTAGCCTCTACTTTCTTTGTTGCCAGTGTTTTCTTGTGATTTAATACCTTAAAAGCAGCCAACTAATAGACAGCTGTAGATAGTCAGAAGGAGGATTCAGATTCATTTCTAGGCCCAAAGAATCTGCAAGAGGCACAGTTACCATGCTTAGTCTTAGAATTTTATTTTACTTCATTAGGTTACATAAAAAAAAATACTGTGATGTTGTTTGGCTAATTATCAGTTGGATATATTCATGCATATAGCTTTTCATGTATGTTGGTGAATATTGTATGCAAGTATATGTGTTAGAGAGGTTATGCATGCACACATGCATGCACATATGTTCATGTAGAAGCAGAGGTTGATGTTGACTATCTTCTTTAATCATTTTCCACCTTATTTTTTTTGATATGTGGTCTCTCACTGAACTTGGAGATCATTGATCTCCTAGACTGGGTGTACAGCAAGCCCCGGGTCCAGGGATCCACCCTATATCATCCATACTGGGATATGATATCTATATTGAGATACTTGGATTCTTATGGTTGCAAGAAAGCCAAGCTCAAGTTCTCATACTTGGACAGCAAACCCTATACCAACTGAACCATCTTCTCAGCCCTTGTTAGATATAATCTTTGTTTCTTGAGTTTCCTCTCTTTAGTTATGTCTTTCCTTCTGCTCTCCCTATCTGTTGTGTTTATAAATGTTCTTCAGTTGCATACTTCTTTTAACCTTTTTTGTTCTTTAATCCTATTGTTCTGCTATGATTTAGGAAACAAACTCCAGTCCTCTATTTGAACTCAGGAATAAATGATAGAATATTTGTTTTCCTAATTTTTAACTTTGATATGTAATGACTTTTTCATTACTTATTTTACTATTAATTTTGAGGTTTGTAATGGCTTATTTTCATTTACTTTAAAGTTACTCCAATTTATACTAATTCTGAACTAGTAGATAATGACCCCAGAGTTGTCTTTGTTTTAGTAGTTTCTTCCTTTCTTTACACACAGGGTTTTCTCCTGGATATACTTATCTTTACAGTCTGTTGGCATGGCTGGTTCTCCCCAAACCCCAAGACAACCCAATTTTTTAACTAGCAAGAGAGGCTTCACATTCTGGGGACTGTGTCTAGAGTGGTTTGAGAGTGACAGAGAATCATAGTTAATGACTTCCCTTCATAGTTTCGGAACTATAAAGCCTTTATGACCATGCAGGGGATGCGGAATGTGCTGAGGGTATCAAGTAGCTGGAATCCTTGGATTCTACAGCTCATGGCAGATACTTTGCTCCGGAGTTTATGCAGCTCCAGTTATCCTCAGCTGGTGCAGGCAGCAACTTCACTGCTTGCACCAAGCCTCTGGCCTCCTTTATTCTTCAGCTGGTCAGTGTGCCTACCTTCCATTCTCCATGACTGCCTCCCTGGCTCCATTTCAGCCTTCATCTATAGCTGGCTACATCTGGGCTTCTTGTTCTCAGGTCTCCATATTAACAAAGTTTTGTTGTTGTTGTTGTTTGTTTAACTTTTATCTCTTTTGCATACATTACATCCCAAACACAGTTTCCCTCCCCTCGACTCCTCCCAGTCCCCACTGCCCTGCTACCTTACCTCTCACCAAATAAACTCTCTGTTCTGAGAGGGGGGCAGAGACAGAGACAGAGAGACAGAGACAGAGAACAGGCCTTCTAGGGATATCCGCTAAACTTAACACAGCGAGACTGGGCACAAACCTTCATATCACATCTGGATGTGGCAAGACAGTTGGAGAAAAGGGATCCCAATGGTATGTCTTCACTTATAAGTGGATATCAGCTGTTAAATAAGTGTCAATCATGCTACAATCCACAGACCCAAAAAGGATAAGCAACAAGTTTTGAAGGATGATTCTCCGCTCTTCTTTCTCCTTTTAGAACATGGTCTTATGTCCCAGACTTGCTTAAATCTGCTAGATAAAGATGAGATTGAATTTAATAAGATCTTTCCTACAACAACTCTTAAGTATTGAGTCCTGTTTGTGCAGTTCAGAGCATCAAACCTAGGGCCTCGCACATTTGTTTTATAGATTTACCCCTCTGTGAAAACCTTTCATGTTATGAGCAGGTTTTTCCCTGCTGGTCTTGTTCCCCAGCCATGCCAGTCCCAAATAACATGAAGAGACTCTGTATTTGATATAATGCTGTTGGCCAGTTACTAATTTCTTATTGGCTAGCTCTGTCTTAATGATTAACCCATTTCTATTAATCTAAGTATCTCCACATGGTCTCATCTTACTGGAGAGCAGGCTCAGACCTCTGTTGTCTCCAATCTCTACATGCTGACTCCTCCTTACTACTTCCTCTCTCCTCCTTGTCTCCTAGTTGCACCTATCTTGCTTTCCTATTGGCCAACAGTACTTTATTCATTAACCAGCAAGAGAAACATATTTATAGAATGACATCTCCCATCATCTCCTCTTTTCTGTCTAAAATAAAAGGAAGGGTTTTAACCTTAACATAGTAAAATATACCACACAACAGTTATTAAATAAGAAGCACAGTTAACAATATTTAGTCCATTAACATTTAGTAAGATTTAAAGAAAATATTCTATCATCTATCCTATCTTTGCGAGTCTAAAGTCTTATATGTAGCTTATCTTTAATCCTAACTAAGAAAAGCTATAACCATAACTATATGTCTTCAACTTTTTCAAAGACCACAGAAGGATAATATATAAACTCTAGAAATGACAGAGACAACTTGCCTGGTCAGTCACCCGAAGTTGTTCTGCAATGTTCCATCTTCAGCCTATAGGCCATAGTGTGTCTCCAGACTCCTCAACAAAGCAGGAAACTTTAAACTGTCCACTTGTATTGGCAGTTTGTCAGTCACTTTTCTCTGTGTCCTGCAGAAATTCTGGCAGACTCTTCCATGAAGAAGGAACCCCACAACATTTTTCATGTTGTATCAGCAGTCACTTTCCTGTGGGTCCTGCATGTCCAGTGTATATAGCATAAAGTCAAATAGTCCAGACAAGAGCAGTATCTTGTCCAAATGGCTAGTCTTGCCATATTGGAGGCAAACTCCATAATGCATTTCTTTAAGGTCCATCTTCCTTTCTGATGAAGGTGGTGTTGCCAGGAGCAGTTATGTCTCACTGTCAAGAAAACCCTAAACCATTTAAAATGCCATATTCTGTAGGTCTTTGAAAGGTTTGAAGAATGATTATTCATCTTAAATACATCTCTGTATATCTAGAAATCCTAACTAACTTAACTATAAGTTCTGACTATCATACGTAACTCTCTATAATCTGTATTAAATTATACATTACATTTCTTCACAATACCTAAACAAGAGGAGAAATATACATATCACAAAATTGACCTTAAATTGTATCAATAAATGAAAATCCATTCCAGAACAAAGTATACATTTCTATAGCATAATCCCCTTTTTACCTTTAAAAAGAATTGGCTGTGATCATTAACCATTTATAACCAATGCCATATAGATGAAAACAAACATTTATAAACAATATTTGGGAATTTGGGAGTCGTTCTTTCTAAACTGCTTCCTGCTGGTAGGGGGCACTGTCATGGAAAGCCTAAGAAGATGCAGAAATCCTGGCTGTAGTGGTCTGCAAGGCTGCACGGTCACATGGACATTGCTTCAGAGGGTCTTGCTTGATTAAACCACTTTAGTCTGGAAGGAATTCACAGCTTTTCATTTTCTGTGGAAACAAAATTAGAAATCCTTTTCCCCAGTAACTTGTCCTTAGACTTAAATTTTGGAGTCAAAGCATTTTAAAAATATATAAATTGAATTAATCCAGCAGCATTTCTTTTGTCAGTTGTTGTTATTTCCTCAGCAGTCAAACAATTTAAAGATAAGAGAACAGCGTACAATATCCAAAGTTTCTCTGTGCTTTCCATATTTACATGGCTTTTTTATTACTCTGTTTCTTCTACTTCTATATTTTCCTATTTTGAGACAGGGTTTCTCTGTGTAACTTTTATCTGTCCTGGAATTCACTCTGCATATCAGGTTTACTTTGAAATCACAGAGATCTGTTTGCCTCTATCTCCAGAGGCTAGAAGGCCTGAGCAGTCTAAGGGACCTTGGACAGTGGAACTAGGGTGTATCCCCAGTGCACAAAAGGACTTTGGGAACATATTCCCCATGGAGGGATACTCCCTTAACCTAGAGACAGGAGGGAGGGCTTAGTCCCTACTCCAAATGACTTGACAGATCTAGATGACCCCTCCTGGAAGGCCTCACCATACATGTGGAGCAGGGAGGTGGTAGTGGGAGGGAATGGGAGAGGAGGGGGGAGAGGAGGAAAGAGGGAGTGAGTGAGTGAGGGAGGGAGACAGAACTGGGATCAATATGTAAAATAAAAAAGTTAAAAATAAAAAACAGGCGATAATTTGGAGATTACAAGTAAATGTGACTTATTATAATGGATTTGACTATCTACAAATTTTGGCATCCAGGAACAGGTCCCTGCTGATGTCAATCTGCCAGTGAACCACAAAAGCCACCATTGCCTATATTTAATATGGATGTGGCTATATCCCACTGAACTAGTATTCACAAAAATGGGCAATAGGGTAAATTTATCTTACAGGCTGCTGTTAGCTGATCCCCTGTTCAGTGAAAAAGAGAGAGAGAGAAAGAGAGAGAGAGAGAGAGAGAGAGAGAGAGAGAGAGAGAGAGAGAATATGAATTGTTTTACTCTACTGTCCATAACACTATAATGTTAAAGCCCTTTACAAATTCACTTACTGCCAGTGTATTTAAGCAACATCAGACACAGATAATTAGAAAAGGACAAAGACTATTGTCATGGCAACAATGTGTATGGGGCATGCTACATTATATATAGGTTGTTTAAAATGTAGCATATACAAAATAATAAGTGGATAAATTATCAATTGTTATCCCCACAGAGGTTAATGAGAGAAGCAGATATCTTAATTCCATGTACTTACTGATGACATATGTTATGAGTAGGTTTCTCCCTAGCCTGGTCCCACAGCCATGCCAGCCTCAACACACAGAAACACTGTATTAGATACAATTTTGTTGGCCTGTTACTAGCATTTCTTATTGGCTAGCTCTGTCTTAAATATCAACCCATTTCTATTAATGTAAATATTTCCACATGGTCTTATCTTACTGGATAGAGGGTATGGAATCCTACCCTCCCAGTCCTACATCTTGAATCTCCTCCCTACTACTTCCTCTCTCCTCCATGTCTCCTATTCCCACCTATCTTGCTTTCCTATTGGCTAACAGTGCTTATTCATTAACCAATAAGAGAAACATATTTATAGAATGACATCTCCCATCAGACATATGGGATATATTAGCTCATAGATCTAACATAGTCATTTACATTATTATAATAATGAAATTAATTCTGGTATAGTAAATCTTCCTCACTTCCTCTAGCTCCTTGGATATAGACATATTTATGTTAATAATTACTCAGATGAAATTTTTTTACAAATTCATTATAATAAATAATAGTCAATCCAAATATTTCTATTTATTAATAAATTGCTCTGAATTAACTTATTAATTTGATTAACACTGAGACTTATTTGTTGGTAAACTGAAAAGAAAACAATTCCTCCTTTTTAGGAAAAATCCCTAAAAAATATTTTTCTGCTAAGGGGAACCTAAAACTATCAAAGTGAGAAGAAAAGCAAATTAATAACTTTTTCATCCCTCAACTGTTAAAACAATCAATATTTTTAAAATCTATTGAGCACTTTTCAGAATGGTTCATGATAGCAAAATACACAAAATGTTACTGTAGCTATAAGAAGATTAAAATGATTTTATCAGTGTAGCAATAATCAGAAAGCTGAGATGTGACCTTCCATAACAAGTAAACAGTGAAAACAAAGATGAGTGGGACCATGCCCCGAAAGGAAGTGCCTATGTTTGCCAGGTTGTTTGTAGTTCACTACCTTCTAGCTCACCATTCTAACCCACATGGGGAGTGCAGAAAAACACACTGACTCACCAACATATAGAGAAGCAGCTCAGAGAGACAGACTTTGAATAACCACAGAAAGAGCGAGAATGAAAGGTTTCCATTCTCCTGGGAAAAGACTGACTGTTCTTTGGCCATAGAAACAAGTAACCATTGATCTAAATGATCAATGACTGTCTCACACTAGTACACACGTCTCTGTGCTTTGTTCAGGGACAGTGAGGTCTGCACAAGCTCAGCTTTTCTGTCATTGGTGAACAGGAAAATCAGCTTTCTGTTTAAGATGTTGAACAGCAGCCCCGCCTTTGAACAGGTGGCACATGTTAAGTTAAAGGAAAGAGGCATCTGTTGTGTTTTTAAGCATACGAAACCTTAAGAAGCTTGCCGTCTAGAATGCAAAGGGCTTTCTAGACCCAAATCATGCTTCTACTCTTTATTTTGTCATGATAGTGAGCAAAAAAAGAGTGATTGCAATGTAAAACTGAATTTATGATTTAAGTAGATGAAACACAGAAGTAAATTATAAAGCCAAAACAATTATACAATAAGCTAAATTGGAGTCTAGGAAGCCAAACTTATGAATATTATATAATTAACCTTTTTATTTTTCCTTTTATTGAAAAAGATCGTTTTTTTCTTAATAAATATCCAGATAATGGTTTCCTCTCCCTCTACTCTTCCCAGTTCCTCCTTATATCCCTTCCCATCTGTATCAACACCCTCTTGGTCTCTAATTAGAAAATAAAGAGGTTTCTAAGTCATAATAAAAATAAAATATAATAAAAAAAGAACAAAAAAACTAACACATCAGAAGAAGATAAACAAACAAATAGAAAAAGAGCCCAAGAAAGGGTACAAAATCCAGTATAGATGTCAAGACCCACTTGTTCACACATTCAGGAATTCTATAAAAGCATTAAACTGGAAGGCATAATGTACATGTAAAAGACATATAGAGTAAAAAGAGTATATTTTGTAAGGGAGTGTGTTAAAATTTTAATGTGTTGACATGAGATTATGAGACAAAGAATCTTCAAAGATGTCATCAAGTTCCTTTTATGATGGCCATCTACAGTTGGGCATACTGTATACCCTTAAGAGTAGTCTGTTTTCCCAGAGAATCCCTTCATTATCAACTGGGAACAGCTTCTGTGTCAGGGATGGATGATGGGTCCACATTTCCTTTCAGCTCTAGGACCCCATCTGCTGCAGACTAATGCAAGTCCTACTTGTGCTGTTTTAGACTCTGTGAGTTCATATGTACATCAATCCTGTTGAATTAGAGGGCCTTATTTCCTTGATGTCCTCCATCCCCTCTGTATCATGGTTTAATAAGGACCAGGAGAAACAAATAGGCTGAATAGATGTTTATTCGGGAAGAAGTAACTTACAACATAGACAGATGAACACCAGGAGGTTCCTTGTCCCAAGGATGCCTCCAGATGCTCTTCTGTCCCCATGCTGCAAGCAAGAGAGTGCTCCCTGGGCCTCCTTCTCAAACCTAGTTCCCCCAGGTAATGTCCAACCCTGTTCCCACCACCAATGGGTGTGTTCGGTGCCACAGGTATGGACAAACTGAATATCTCACTACACCTCTAGATTGTATATTCTTTCTGCATCCTCTTACTTTTTTTTCTTCTTACTCTTAGAAAAGTAAGAAAACACCAAGGTTAACAAAAGAGGCAAAAGATCTATGCTTTGAAACTGGTAAGAAACTAAAGATAGAAGGTGAAGACTCAAATGGAAACTGCACAAATTCCTAGATTAGAACAATCAATATTGTTTAAATACCAGTAGCACCCAAAGTAACCTGCAAAGTTAAAATGTTAAAGACAATATAACAAATCAATATTTGTACATTGTAATTAGTTTTACTTACTACCCTAAAATCAGGCAAGATTTAAAACAAAAGATAATTCAGGATACCCTGTTTGTAGATATAGCAAGATTGCATTTATAGTAATAGAAAATGAAGTTATGCACAGAAATGGAAAAGGGTGCAGATAAATGGGTGTACAGAGGCAGTTTTATGTTCACCTTAGCAAGTATAATCCTTATCAACATTCCATTAGCTTTCAAGGAAATAAGAAAAAAATCTTAAGATCATGTAGAATCACAAAGACCTTAAGTAGTTAAAACAGTCTTCAGGAATAAAGGCAAACTGTGTGATATCACATCCCTAGTGTGGGAAAATAGTGTAACACTTCCTTAAAAGTATACACATGAATGAAACAAGCAAACAAATAAAAATACACAGCAGAGACCTTCCAGTTGGACAGGCCAGCCCAGAGTCTGCCAGCATGCTGGTCCTACCTCCGCCCATGATAGTAGATAAGCTTAGGCCTGTATTCAGCCTGCCTTCCCGGGTGCTACCCAGAGCCTCCTGAGGCCTGGGGACTGTAAGCATACAAGGGAGCCCATCCAGGCAGACCAGCCTGTTCAGAGTCTTCCAGCTTCCTGGTTCTGCATCCACTCATGGAAGGAGCCTGTCTTCAGGTGCCCTCCTCAGAGATTCTTGAGGACTTGGGACTGTGCACAGGATAATGTGCCCCAGCAGATTAGCCCATCCAGAGTCTGCCACCAACCTAGTCCCACCTTCACCCACTGGATGAGGAGTATTGGACCTGCTTGGACCCACAACAAGAAAGCCTTGGTCCTGTACTCACCAGGAGAGGGAGAGATCCCACCAGTACTCACAGAAAGAAGGGATAGGTAGACAACAGTTTAAGAACACAGTCAATAACAGAAAGATTAATATGACAGACACTTGCAGAGTCTAGAGCTTCCATACCAGCTAGACTTGAACATCCCAACACAGATGAAGCAGTAGAGAATGACCTTCATACCAACTTCATGAAGATGATAGAAACCCTAAAAGAAGCAACGAAAAATCCTTTAAAGAAAGGGAAGAAAAAACAAGCCAAAAAAAAAAAAAAGCAAGAAATCAACAAATCTCTTATGGAAAGCCAAGGAAAAAATGATCAAACAGATGAAGGAAACAATTCAAATAGCCCATGACCTGAAAAATGAAATAGAGGCAATAAAGAAAACACAAACTGAGGGGATGCTGGAAATAGAAAAGCTGAGGAAACTATCAGGAACTACAGATGCAAGCATAACCAACAGAATACAACAGATGGAAAAGAGAATCTCAGGCATTGAAGATACACTAGGAGAAATAGATTCATTGGCCAAAGAAAATTTTAAGTTCAACAAATCCCTAACACAAAATATCTAGGAAATATGGGACATTGTGAAAAGGCCAAACCTAAGAAAAATAGGTATAGAAGAAGGTAAAGCAACCAAAAACAAAGGTGCAGAAAATATAGTCAACAAAATCATAGAAGAAAACTTTCCCAACCTAAAGAAAGACATGATAACTAAAGTACAAGAAGCTTACAGAACACCAAATAGAGTGGACCACAAAAGAAAGTCCCTTGCCACATAATAATCAAAACACCAAACGTACAGAATAAAGAAAGAATATTAAGAGCAGCAAAGCAAAAAGATTAGTCAACATATAAAGGCAAACCTATCAGAATTGCACCTGATTTTTCCATGGAAACTCTGAAGGCCAGAAGGTCCAGGATAGATATTCTACAAACACTAAGAGACCATGGATGACAACCCAGACTACTATACCCAGCAAAGCTTTCAATCACAATAAATGGAAAAACCAAGATATTCCATGAAAAAAACAGATTTAAGCAATACTTATCAACTGTAGAAAGTTCTGGAATGAAAACTCCAACCCAAGGAAGTCAACCACACCTACAAAAAAATAGGCAATAGATAATCCCACTTTACCAACAGCCAAAAGAAAACTGGGAGGAAATCCACACATAGTACCACCATCAACAACAAATCCAGAACAAACACGAATTAACAATTAACAATCAATGGTCATTAATATCCCTTAATATTAATGATCTTAACTTGCCTATAAAAAGACACAGGCTAACATAATAGATTCAAAGACAGAACCCATCCTTCTTCTGTATTCAAGAAACACACCACAACTTCAAAGACAGAGTTAAGGGTTGGGAAAAGATTTTCCAATCAAATGGACCCAAGAAACAAGTGGGTGTAGCAATCCTAATATGTAACAAATTAGACTTTAAACTAAAATCAGTCAAAGGAGATGAAGAAGAGCATTTCTTATTCCTCACAGGAGAAGTCCATCAGGATGAAGTCTCAATTCTGAACATCTGTTCCCCAAATATAAAGGCAACCACATTAGTAAAATAAAATTACTAAAATTCAAATCTCACATAAACCTCACATACTTATACTGGGAGACTTCAACATCCCTCTCTCAACACTAGACAGGTCCACCAGACAGAAACTTAATAAACAAAATAACTAACAAGTTATGAGCTGTTTGTGTTTAACAGGCATTTATAGAACATTCCATCCAAACACAAAAGAATATACCCTTTTCTCAGTGTCACATGAAACCTTCCCTAAATTCGACCAAATACTGGGCAATATAATAAACCTCAATAGATACAAAAAAATGGAATAATCCCCTGTATCTTATTAGACCACCATGCTATAAAGTCAGAATACAATAACAACACAAATTGCAGGAAACATACAAACTCATGGAAATTGAATGGTGTGCAATTACACTATTCCTGGGTTAAGGAAGAAATAAGGAAAGAAATTAAAGACTTCCTAGCATTCAATGAGAATAAAGACACAACATACCTGAACTTATCGGACACTTTGAAAACAGTACTAAGAGGAAAGGTCATAGCACTAAGTGTCCACATGAAGAAATAGGAGAATAGTCACATTAGAGAATTAATAGCACAACTGAAGGCTTTAAAACAAAAAGAAGCAAACTCATTCTGGAGGAGCAGATGCCAGAAAATTACCAAATTGAAAACAATAAAAATAATCAATGTAACAAAGAGTCAGTTCTTGGAGAAAATCAACAAGATATATAAAACTTTATCCAAACTGACCAACAGGCAGAGAGAGAACATGCAAACTAACAAGATCAGATATGAAAAGGGAGAGATAACAACAGACATTGAGGAAATACAGAGAATCTTCAGGTCATACTTTGAAAACATGTACTGCACAAAATTTGAAAATTCAACAGAAATGGACAATTTTCTGGTTAGATATCACTTATCAAAATTAAATTAAAAACCAGATGAGCAATTTAAAAAGACTAATAAGCACAAATGAAACAGAAACAGTGATCGAAAGTCTCCCAACCTATAAAATAAAATAAAATAAAAATAAAAAAGCCCAGGGCCAAATGGCTTCAGTGCAGAATTCTACCAGAAATCCAAAGAAGAGCTAATACCAATACTCTCCAAATTGTTCCACACATAGAAGCAGAAAGGTCATTGCCAAACTCTTTTTAGGAGTTAAAATTACATTAATACCCCAGCCACACAAAGACACAACTAAGAAAGACAACTACAGACTAATATCCCTCATGAACACTGAGGCAAAAGTACTCAATAAAACACTGGCAAATCAAATCCAAGAACACATCAGAGAAATCATCCATCATGACCAAGTAGGCTTCATCCTGGGAATACAAGGATGGTTCAACATATCAAAATCTATCAATGTAATCCACCACATAAACAAACTGAAAAAAAACCACATGATCATTTCACTAGATGATGAAAAAGCCTTTGGCAAAATCCAATACCCCTTCACGATTAAGGTATTGAAGAGATCAGGTAACAGGAACATACCTAAACATAATAAAACCAATATAAAGCAAACCAACATCAAACTAAATGGAGGGAAACACAATGCAATTTCTCTAAAATCAGAAACAAGACAAGGAAGGCCACTCTCTCCATATCCATTCAATATTATACTTGAAGTTCTAGCTAGAGGAATAAGAAAACAAACAGACATGAAGGGGATACAAATTGGGAAGGAAGAAGTCAGACTGACATTATTTGAAGATGATATGATAGTTCACATAAGTGACTGGGAAAAGTCTATCAGGGAGCTACTACAGCTGATAAACACCTTCAGCAAAGTGTCAGGATACAAGATTAACTCAAGATCAGTAGCCCAACTATATATAGATGATAAAGGTGCTGAAAAAGAAATATGAGAAACATCACCCTTTACAATAGCCACACACACACAAAAGAAAAACAAAAAACAACAAAAAAAAACCATAAAATGTCTTGGGGTAATGCTAACCAAACAAGTGAAAGACCTCTATAGAAAGAACTTTTAGTCTTTCAAGAAAGAAATTAAAGAAGATGCCAGAAAATGGAAAGATCGCCCCTGCTCCTGAATAGCTAGGATCAACATAGTAAAAATGGCAATCTTGCTAAAAAGCCATGTACAGATTCAATGCAATCCCCATCAAAATCCCAGCACAATTCCTCACAGTACTCAATTTTATATGGAAAACCAAAAGACCCAGGAAAGCGAACACAACCCTGTACAATAAGGAATTTTCAGAGGCATCATCATCCCTGACTAAAATCTCTGTTTTAGAGCTATAGTCCTGAAACAGCTTGTTATTAATGCAAAAATAGACAGGTAGATGATTGGAATCAAATTGAAACCCTTCATATTAACCCACATACCTACGAACACCTGATGTTTTACAAAGATACTAAAATTATACAATGGAAAAAAGAAAGCACCTTCAACAAATGGTGCTGGCACTACTGGATGCTGGCATGTAGAAGACTGCTGATAGATCCATATGTATTGCCATGCATAAAATTTAAGTCCAAATGGATCAAAGACCTGAACATAAACCCAGTGGGAGGTACCCTTGAACGAATTGGTACAGGAGACTGCCTCATAAACATAACACCAGTAGCACATATACTGAGATCAACAATTAATAAATGGGACTGCCTGAAACTGAGAAGTTTCTGTACAACAAAGAACACAATCAGCAATACCAAATGGCAGCCCACAAACTGGGAAAATATCTTCACCAATCCCACATCTGACTGAGGGATTAACTCCAAATATACAAAGAACTAAGAAGCTAGTTACCAAAACACAAAATAATCCAATTAAAAAGTGGGCTACAGAAATAGAGAATTCTCAATAGAGGAATCAAAAATGTTTGAAAGACACTTAAGAAAGTGCTCAACATCCTCAGCCATCAAAAAAATGCAAATCAAAACAACTCTGAGATACCATCTTATTCCTGTCAGAATGGCTAAAATAAAAAACACCAAAGACAGTTAAAGTTGGAGAGGACATGGAGAAAGGGGAACACTCCTCCACTGCTGATGGGATCGCACACTCATATTGGCACTTTGGAAATCAGTATGGCAGTTCCTCAGGAAAATGGAAATCAGTGTACCACAAGATCCAGCAATTTCACTCTTAGGCATATACCCAAAAGATGCACATTCACACAACAAAGACATCTATTCAACTATGTTCATAGCAGCATCATTTGTAATAGCCAGAACCTGGAAGCAACCTACATGCCCCTCAACTGAAGAATGGATAAAAAAAAATGTGGTACATTTGCACAATGCAGTACTACTCAATGGAAAAAACAAAAAAACAAAAAGCAATTGAATCTTGAAATTCACAGGGAAATAGATGGAACTGGAAGAAACCATCCTGAGTGAGGTAACCCAGACACAAAAAGACAAACATGGAATGTACTCACTCATATATGGATATTAGACATAAAGCAAAGGATCACCAACCTACAATCCACACTGTTATAAAAAGCTAGGAAACAAGGAGGACCCTAAGAGAGACATACATGGTTTCCCAGAGAAGGGGAAAGGGTCAAGAACTCCCGAGCAATTGGGAGCAGGGGTGGTGAAAGAGGGAGGTAGGAAAACAGAATGGAAGAAGAGGAGGGGAAGGGAGAACATGAGGGAGCAGGATGATTGAGTCAGGGAAAGAATAGAGGAGAGCAAGAAAAGAGATACCCTAATAGAGGGAGTCATTATAGGTTTAAAGAGAAATCTCACACTAGGGAAATGTTCAAAGACCTAGAAGGATGACCCCAACTAACAATCTAAGCAATAGTGGAGAGGCTTCCTTAAATGCCCTTCCCTGATAATGAGGGGAAGGGCCATCCCAGAGCCTTCATCCAGTAGCTGATGGAAGCAGAAGAAGACACCCACAGCTAAACACTGAGCCTAACTCCTGGAATCCAGTTGCAGAGAGGGAGAAGTGATAAGCAAAGGAGTCAAGACCAGGCTGAAGAAACCCACAGAGACAGATGACCTGAACAAGGACAGATCATGGACACCAGACTGATAGCTGGGAAATTAGCATAAGACTGACCCAGACCCCTTGAACATGTGCCTGGGCAGCCGATGGGACCTATCCCTAGTACAGACCCATTCCCCATAGCGGGATACTTCCTTAACCTAGAGACAAGAAGGAGGACCTATTTCCTATCCTAAATGCCTTGACAGATTTTTATGTATGTATGGCCTCATGCTCCCTGGATTGGAGGTCAGTGGGGAATATGGAAGGAGGGGAGAAAGAGGGAACTTGAATCAATATGTAAAAGAAAAACATATTAAATTAAAAAAATGAGTTCTATTAGCATGTATTAAGAAATGAGCAAGACTTATTTCACAACTAGCTGGTTCATAACTAACAACAGGTCCAGAGTTTCTTATTAGGACAATTAGACCATCCGAGGTCATTGGCCATGGCTACAGGTGCCATGGTAAGTTGGCTAGCTGTTTGAATGAACCACTTGCTGCATCTTTTTCTCTAAGAAGACATATTTCCTTCTGCTTAATGCAATTCTTCAGGTCTTCAAGGACATTTTAGTGTTTCAAACGATTTGTTCCCACAAGGAAATAATAAGGGTAAGACAAAGAGACAAAGAGCAACTAAGGAATAAGTAGACAGACTGGAGACTAGACCACAGTTTGTATGATCCACAGCATGTGTTACCCTGTGATAAAAATCAGAAACAGAAGACAGAGAATTTTGGTCTTATTAGTAAAGAGCTGACAGGATACACAGTAGAACAAAGACATTCATTAATTCTTAGCTCACTAATAACAAAGAAAAAGCTCCATGAATGTAGTCATGATATGAACCAGAACTTGCTCTTCAGCTTTGACTTACTTTCTAAAATTTCTCTCTTTTCATGTTGTTTTGTTTATTTCCCTAGGGAGACATGAACAAACATCTATTCTCCCAAGATAAGGAACCAATTACCGTTGAAAGAAATGACTACTTAAACTCAGCTAGGTAAAACAATGAGTCAAGTTTACTTGTAGGAACATGAGTGAGAGATAATATACAGAAAAATAGATGACCAATAGCATTTTCATTACAAAAAAAAGTCCTACTCATCATGGATGACCATGTCCCAGAAGCTGAATTGATGAAGACAATCTTGATTAACCTTCTACATTCTATATACTCATGTACCATACTCCAAGTGTATGTAAAATGTGGAGCAGGTAGGGACAAATAAAGGCTAAAATCACACGTAAAGGGCTGGTGACTCTTCTATTTGTATTTGATGGCCTCATCATCACTACAATAAACCTGCTGTCTTATTTTACTTATTTTGTTGCCATGACTACAAGGCCAAGATATTTGGTAGATCACCACAGAATTCTCTGCTCAATGATGACAAAGGTCATGTTGTGTCCAGAGGGAATCGTTATTCCCCAACACATGTCTGTGTTCTCAATGCGTTAACCTTCAAGATGACACTCAACGAGAGTATTTAGTGATGCTCTTGAAATCACAAAGAGGAAATCTCTGTGTATTCACCTGGACCACTCCCTTGGTTTGAACTAAGTATTTCATTAATGTACTCCAAGTTACCATAGTGCTTTACTGTTATCTTCAATAATACTTTGGGAATTTCTTGTTTAATTACAAATTTTGGTTATATGGTTGACATAGAGGTAAGCTACTGTTTTTATAATTTCTAAGAAAGATAAAAAGCTAGAAATTTTGAAAGTAAAATATCTGTTTATTAAGTTGAAAATTATACATGTATATACATATATATATATATTTGATTTTCAAGCCCAGTTTTATTTATAAAATGGAAGTGCTGCATCAACCTAATTTGTTATTGATAGAATTATGTGAAGTTTTATCAAATATTTAACATAGTAACATATGTATTATTAGCTACCATGAACTGAAGTTTCCAGAGATGGGGGTGGAAATGTTAGAGAATTTACAAGTTTGATTGATTGATTGATTAGAAAGCAGTGATTTTGAGAATTGGAATGTTGTCTATCCATAGTTAAAATTATCTTAGGCTATATTTATTCTACCTAATATCCATTCTTTGTTACTCCCTCATCTGACTGACAGAATTCTCTGCTGTGACTCATATACCTGGTATCCCCAAAGTATTGATACCTTTCTGTCTTTATGAGTTTCCTTTCTTCTGTGACTATAAAAATATATATAGTCACTTCTATGGTGGCACATACCATTCAGGAAACCCTGCGTCCAGTTCCCAAGCCATGGTTATTCATACTTGGCTCAGAATTAACTGTCAAGTATTCCCTTTGTGCTGAGAGCTCTGTTTTGTGTCAGCATTAATAATTTTTAGTATTGATTATCTAGTTTCCTTTACCTTCATTGCACATTAAGATAATTATCTCAATCAGAGTCACACTGACATGAGGATATAGTCAGAATCAAGAGTTACAAGTAAACAAAGAGCTGATGAAGAAAAGGCTAATATTATTACAGTTTTACCACAAAAGACCCCTATCCTCGGGTTCCTAACACTTCAACTGAAAAACATCTTTGTTATCAACATGTCCTGATACATTTGTTCTGCACAAAACATGTAACTATTTATATTTCTTCAGAGAAACTGACATTAAAAGTAATAAGGGATGAGTCACCTAAGAAAATAAGTGGGTAAGATTGAAAACTTCTCATGGCTGTAGGTGCTCTGTATTACATAAGTAATATCCATATGTGTCACTTTAGGAAAATAATAGAATTTTATTTTACAAATAGAACAGTATCTATAGTTATGAATGATAAGTAATAATTACATAACTCACAAAGTGAGTTTTCACTATATTTATACTAAACTTTAGAGGAATTTCAAAATGTGGTCTATACCCAGGTTTTATCAAAATTTTAACTCATATTTTCCAATTGATCAATCTCTCAAATATGTATTTATACTTTTAAAATTTTTGTTACAAAAAAAATCCAAAATTAGCAACCACTAAATCAACTATGTAATCATTAGAAACAAACAAATCTCCAATTCATTTGTACTTAAGACATTAGGAAGTATCTTCACCACACTCTCCCTAATTTCATTCGAGCCTGTGACTATGAATTTGCATTTTATGCTCTTCTTAATGGATATGTACAACATAGCCCTAGGTTTCCTGGCCAGAGAGTTTATTAGAATACCATATTTTGCTAATACTCCAACTATAGTACTCTGGGTACCCATAATCCAAATGCAAGAATCTATTCATCTTACAATGCCTACCAGATGTTTTAAAGAGTCATGAAATCCTTTCCCCTTGCACTTAAAAAGTGGAGTCACTCAGGCTCATTTGTTCCAGATTTTTCTTAAGACATGACTAGAGCCATTGTCCTATGTTTACAGCAGCTGTGGGTCCTGGCCTCCCTCAAGATGCTGCTGTTTCCACTGTAGTGTTCTCCAAATGTTTGCAAGGGCTGTGTGGTAGGGAGGAGGGAATCATCTCTCCTGTTCAGCCTCCCAGCATGCAATGCTAGCTTAGAGACCAAGCAGTTACTTTAATAAGATTTCATGGAACATATTACTATAAAAGAAGCCAGACCAATATAAAAATATAAATCGCTGCCACATATGCTTCTTCTTACAGCTTATGGGTTGAATGTTATCTTTGGGTTTCTTGAAGGTATCCTTTCTTTGTCTCTCAATCTTCTACCTCGCAGCACACACAGAAGTTGTGTGTATAAGTTACAAGATAAATGTGAAGCTAAAACCATGATGATCAATACGGAAATTAACAATTACCTCTGTAAATTTGGAGTAGGCAAAAACTTCTGAAAGAAGGACATTAGTAAACAAACTGTCGAATAGGAAGATAAATAAGACTTTATCAAAATAAAAACTTTATACTTAATGAAAAATACTATTAAGAAAATAAAAGGAGAAGGCGGGGGAAGAGAATGACCAGTATACAGAGTGATACAAAGTGTACACATATGAAATTGTGAAAGAACACATTTTGCTAATTAAAAACTCTTAATTTTCTACTAGTTACGTAATGGAAAAATATTTTTATGAAATTAAATATTCATTATGAGTGAAAGCTAGTTATAATTTTTATCAACAAAATAGAGTTAATTTATGTAATTGTGTAAGCTTTCACTGAGATTGAATATTTTAAAAAAATTTGCTGATATACTTAAAAGAAATTTTCTTCACTTTCCCAAATGATGGAATCAGATTCTGTGTCTATTATTAGGAATCCAATGGAAAGCAATAACAAATTGAAATATAAATCCTCTTTTAACCTTTGTTTGTGGGGAGTAGAGAAAAATATCTGTCTTGAACAGAAAACATAAATAATATAGGCATGTGGCAAGTGAGTTTGTCTAAAATGTATAAATAGCTCCCATAATTCAATAGTACAATACATTTGAAAATGAGAAAGTCCAATGAAACTTTGGAAAAAGAAGCTGCATGAATGATTAATACATGTGTGAAAAGCTGCCCAAGACATTTCCTCATCAGCTTAATATTAATTAAAATCAGAACTAAACAACTTGCATCTTTTAAGGATGCCTGAAATTTGGTCACTGGGATATGGCTCAGCAGGCAAAGCTCTCACCCTATAAGCATTGGGTCCAGAGTTTAGACCCAATAGTTGCATAAAAGCCAGGTGAATGTGGTCACCCCTTTGTAATCCCAGCTCTTGGGAGACTGGTACAGGAGATCTAAGAAAAGATGGCTAGCCAAACTAGTCAAAAGGACAACTTCTGCATTCAGCAAGAGACTTTACCTCAGGAAATAAGTTGGAGAGTGATAGAGGAATGCACCTAACATCAATCCAATGAACATGTGTATACTCACCTGCACACACACAAGCCTACCCACCTGTAAACATGCATGCACACATGTGTACCTATCACACACATATATGTGTAATGGTACAAATTTGTTGATAGTTTGAGAAAATATCTGGAATGTTTTTATGAAGTTAGATCTACATTTATCCAAATTACCAATCAATTTTACTATTCTATAGTTATCTAAGAGAAATTAAACATTTTCTAGCAGCAAACAAAATTTCACAGCATCATTATTCATTATGGAGTTCCACAGTATTATAGCCACATCTTAAAGGTTCATCCAAAGATTAAGTGGATCATGCCTTGCAGTACTACTCATGAACAAAAAGAAATGCAATGATGGTATCACTACAAGGAATATGATTTTTAAAAGCATCTGAACTTGAAAAGGCGTTTAGTATGAACTATATTATTACTGCAGGCAACACTATCCCAAGGTAAGAGAAGTTAGAATGGTTGCTGGGAGTGGATGCAATGACTAAAAAACACACCTTCCTATATAAGAAACTTTCTCCTTAAAGTCTGGGTCTATTGTTAGCTAGATTATAATAAAAGGGTCATTTAAGCAAAGTGCATATTATGTGCAGACAATACAGAGGTCACCATAATGAACAGACAACTAAAAGAGATATGGTTCTCATTCATATTCCATGCAAGGAGGTTAAAGAACAGAAATGTGGCCACGGTAAAACTTCTTGTCACAGCAGCATAGAGAGAATTAAGCAACTGTGAAGTCTGAGTTTTTCCTCTTCATTTTCCATTTTCCTGATCAGTGGCAGCCACCTTGTATAATACTTCCCCATGGCCTGTTCTGCCTTCTTACCAGTGGCATTATCTGCCTTCTCAAAGCACCCAGAGGTCACTGGTTGCGTCTGTCCTGTGGGAGACTAGATATAGACAGGATAGTCACCTATAAAGATTTAGATCATTTGGTTTCAATAATGGTACAAGTCGGATCTTTAGTGGTGTTACATGCTGTGAGAAGTACTTTGTATGATTCAAATCTATTTACACACACACACACACACACACACTTAATATAAACACACATGCAATAGTTTTTATTTCTCTGTTTTTCATACTCTTAAAGCATGCTGTCATGCCTCCATGGCCTCCCCAGAAATTACACTCAGCTCCTATTCACTTGGGATGTTGCTGGTCAGTAAGGTATTTCAAGTTCAGAATTTCACTTAACTCTGGCAGATTGAAGAATGCAGTGTCTTGTTAAAAGGCATACAGTACAGCAGTGAAGTTTCAGCTTAAGTAATGATTCCTGACACAAGCCGATTCTCCTACCCCTAGACAGTAACACTTAGGAGTCACTAAACTACCCATCTACACTGGGGAAACTGCTTGGAAATTTGTGACATTAAATGTCAGCTGTATGTGGGGGAACAGCTTCCCCCTAGCTGTTTTGAAAAATCCCACAATCCTAAGTCTTCAGTAGTTAAATTCATAACATATTTCTCTGTTATGTCTCAGTATGGTGGACAGCACAATGCCCAAACAGTTTCTAGAAACAGATAGATTGGACATCAAACTGTTTTCTTCTTATAAAAATTTGTGGAAGAGCTCAGCTATTTTTTTCAATTCTTTAATTTTAAATTTTTACAATTACATATCAACCCCAGTTCCCTCTCCCTCTCTTCCTCCCATGGCCCCTAACCTCCCCATCCCATTTCACCACCCATTTCACAGGGAGGATGATGCCAGGAGGGCTCAGCAAATCTGTCAAGTCATTTGAAGTAGGGTCTAGGCACCCCCCCTCCCGCCTACAGGCTAAGGGAGTATCCCTCCATGGAGAATGTGCTCCCAAAGTCTTTTTGTGCACCAGGGATACATCCTGGTTCCACTGTAGAGGTCTCTTGGACTGCACAGGCCTTCTAACTGAGACCCACTTTCAGGGGATCTGAGTATGTTCAGAGGGTCTGAGTTAATCCAATGCTGGTTTCCCAGCTATCAGTCTGGGGACCTTAGCTATTTTAACTCCTTAAACTGAGCAAAAGTAACACCCATAAATAGATACAAACAAAACAAAATCATGCAAAGAGACAAGACTACACACACAGGAAATTGACTAATTGGACCATAATGCAACTTAGATTTTGATGCTAAGATGTGTATGCATTTAAACGGCTTCAAGTTTTTCCCATGGATGATGATCTGGTCTGTTCTTTCTGGGCAGTTGTTTGTAGGCTCAGAATAGCCATCCAGGAACCACCTAAAACCTAACTTGGGGTTTTCATCTCTTCCATTGTTCTCAGCTACAAGAGAAATAAAACAGTTGTTTGGAGTTTGGGTTTTTTTCATTTGTGCTTTTGGCTTCTTTCTTGTATTATTTGGGTTGTTTTGGTCTTTTAGCTTCACCTCATCAATGTTTGGCAGAGGAAACAAAGGAAACAATGAACACCACGTTTTTAGCTAGTGGTCCCAGTTACAGGAGAAAGGAGATTCCCTTGAAAAACATGAGAGATCTCTAGGAGTGTCCTGGCTAACAGGAAACTCGTATTTAGTTTTAAAAGCAAAAGTTGACATCAGCTGACAAAACACAGAGAAAGAAGGCTGTCTCTAGTGTTTGTTTTGGCTTTTTACTCTTTTTAAACAAACACCAACTTTTAGTATATGAGAGAGAGAGAAAGTGTTTGCTCATCTTAAACACTGCCTATGGAGACAAGGGGGCATGAGATGGGAGGTAAATTCAAGCTAAATGTCCCCTCTGCCCCCACAACCATGTACCTGTCATGCTGTGTCACTCACTTTTCTAGTCTCCTGTTTGTTAAACTGAGAGAATTAAGTTGCTTTAATAAGAAGACAGGGTGGGGCAGGGGGAGAGACCAAGCAAATAATAATTCTGCTTCAGACAGTAGCTAGCTTTCTAATAATGGATTTTCTTAATTTATGGTCATCCTATGATTTAGTCTATAACATTTTCCAATTTTTAGTTTTACCTCTAACATTGCAAACTATTATGTGATTATGTATTGATTTGGATAAATGCCAAGCAAAACCTGGAGTCATTTATATCTACCTAGAAAGAAAAACACTTTTACTTAAAACTTCCAACCCAGGCACAGTAGATCATACCTACAACCCCAACATTCTAAATCGAGGCAGGAGAGTCAATATTAGTTCAAAAACAGAATGGATTAGAGAGTGAGTTCTGGGCCGGCCTGGGCTGTAGAGTGAGGTTCTATCTAAATTTTTAATTATTACTATTTATTAATTTCTCTCATAAACAAAAGTTCTACATCTGGGAATGGAAACTGGGATATAAACTATGTTATATAAGAGCCCTAATAATAAAAAGTCACTGTTCCTGCTTGTTGGTTGAGGTAAGGGTGATAGAAAAAGATGTAACTTGAGTCTTGAGATTATTTTTGTTGTTGTTGTTTTATTTTGTTTCTTCCTTCTATTTTGCTTTCCGTTGCCGTATGGGAAATAAAGACTTAAAACAGACTTTGGGGACTATGGAAAGTGTTGTGCTTCCCGGAAAGAGTGCTGCAGGCTAGACTGAATGAACATGGCTTGCTGAGGACACAGTGCATACATTTCCTAGCGATTCTATGCAGCAAATTTCTCCAAATAAAAAATGAGTAGATTAGAAGGTAAGGAAACATGCTCTAGAAGCAATAAAGCAAATTTCACAAAAATCTTAAATTAAAAAAAAAATTCACAGAGGTCCTGTACACATACACACAGCCATGATTTTTATGTGTGTCTAAACAGATATTTAAGTGACATGCATCTAATTGAGACCTCATCTGCCCAGGATCCTGAGCTTTTCCTTCTGGGGCACAGAACTCACCAGACCATAGCTCACAGTCCTTTCCCCATTTCTGTGACTGCTGTAATATAAATTCTGACATGTGGAAACTTTTATAGCCCTTATTATCAACAAGTCAAACTGGTATATACTTCCCCTGAACCCTATCTGTTATTATTTCCCAAATAACACAAAGAGACCACTTTACATTCCCATCACTCTGAAGTAAACTTTTAAAAATTAAAAATGTGCCTCTACTGCCACAACAATCTAGCCAACAAGGTAAACAAAGCCCAACTACTATAGCCTGGAAGAAGGAAAAAGAAAATGCTAAGAAGCCTGTGCTATCATTCCATGTACATGTAGGTGCCAACAAGAATAAACTCGAAAGATTTAAAAGGCTATATTCAATAGCAATGTTTTAAAGTATACCAAAACCAAATTTGAAAAATTTCAACAGGTATACTTAATATCCAGTTTCACATATTGAACAATAGGATTTAATTTTCTTTTGCTATTGTAAAAAAGTTAAAGATAGAAAAAGAGCTTTTGTGTTTGCTCTTATTTATGTGAGAATTTTGTACTGAGGGATAAATAAGGTCATATGTTTTAAAATGAATACCTCAAGAAGGAAATAAGTGAAGAGACTAGAGACAAAGTTATACTACTCCTAACATGTAGCAAAAACAACCACAAATGCGTTGTCTCTGTAATAGAGTCAGTACATACTTAAAAGTACTAACAACATAAACCTAAGAACAAATCTAGGCATAATCAGTTTATTGACTTAGGACAACTATTTACAAAGTATTATATATCACGCATGAAAGTTACTAAACAAGAAAGTACAACCTTTCAAAAAAACACTGCTCTTTTGTGTAGTTTGCTGTGCAAGATATCATAAAAAATGTTGACAGTCCTATAGTATAAACTATCCCAACAGCAACCCTTTGTAATTTGGTGACAATTTAAGCTATTTTCTTTTAACAAGACAATAAGGCAAAAGTCTATCTATGACCAGACTTCTCTGTGAGAACAAGTTACAAGTTACTTCAACCTAGTTTAGGTGTTTATGGGTTTTCCCCCCCCAAACCAGGGTTAGTCATAAAATGAAAACAAAAACAATTCACCCTGTATTATTTTTCTTATTGCTGTAACAATATGCCTGGAAAAAGCAACTTACAAAAAATGTTTTATTCTGATTTTCATGATGAGTAGACAGTGGGTTCTTGTTCTCAGGAAGCCTTTCTTTCTTTCTTTTTTTTTTTTTTTTTTTTTTTTTTTTTTTGGTTTTTCCTGACGGGGTTTTTCTGTATTGCTTTGGAGCCTGTCCTGGAACTAGCTCTGTCGACTAAACTGGCCTTGAACTCATAGATCTGCCTGCCTCTGCCTCCTGAGTGCTCAGGAAACTGTTCTTAATGCCCCAGTGCAGAGAAAAAAATAATAATAATAAAAATGTTTCTCTGTGGTGGTGCTAATCTATTTAACAATTGCAGCTGCATTCACACTCATGTTGTCAGAAACCCCAAACTCACATTCTGAGTCTCGCCAAACTGCACATTTCATGTCACCTTTCTGACCCATTTATCACTCACTCTCTCACTTTAGATGTGGGCAAGGTCAGAGAACAGTGACATCAGTACATCTTGAATTCCATCCTGTCTAGGAATTTCCTCCCATTAACAAATTAGTCCCCCCCCCCTTTTTTTTTAATTTAGCCTGGCTTATGTTCTCAGGGCATGGGTAAAATGTTGTCAGTTGCTGTGTCAGAGTATAACATAGTCTCTAGCCTGTTCTCAGAGAGCCTTTATTTCCCTGTATAACCTCTTAAGCTGAATACTCCTCTCTCAGCATTTGTTCTAAATCTGTGCTAGAATGTCCCATGAAGCTTGGCTTATAGCGTTCTGGGGCTTTCTTATCCCAAAGATCTAACATCTGTCATGTTCCTTCCAGCAAATGGATTCCAATGATCTAGAAGCCATGATAGTGATTATCACTAAATTGTCTCATTATTATTATTATTGTTGTTGTTGTTTTACCCATAGTAAAAACAACTTAAAGAAGGAAGGATTTATTGGGGCTCATAGTTGACGGGTATATGTTGTCATGACATAGTGGCATAGTGGGGATGTGAGCAGTTGGTTATATCATGTCTGGAGTCTGGAGGTTAAAAAAAAGGGATGAATGGAGTCTCAGATCACCTTTAATTCAGTCTATGACTCCCCCACCTATGGAATAATAAGTGATGTCCACATACAGGGACAGTTAGTTAATTTTTTCTACTCATGAGTATGTTTCCTACATTACTCTAAATCTAGTCAAGAAGACATTAAGGTGAACCAACACATCCTAACTCATGTTCTTCTACAATTTGTTATACATTCAAAGTATAATAATTATTCCATAAGTATAAACTAGTTCATCCTTATGGAATAAGATGAAAAAAACTATTAATGACACATACAGTATAACATACTTTAATTGCTGAACAGTCCCAATTTAGACTGTGAGATCTGAAAGTATTGATACATAAAAGCAAACCTTAAAATCTGTTTTAATTTATTTTTGATAAAAAAATCTTTCACTTAACTTTCTTGATTCTCCATTTTAACCCAAGTTTAAAAAGTGAATTTTATGTGATTGTTTTGAAATTAAAATAGCTGATCCTCATCACTTCAAGTTCCTCATTAGTCACCCAAAATTCATATGTTGTAATCCATATTGCCAGTTGTCTCTTCTGAAACGCAGGACTGAAGCAAGACTAAAGCCAGCTGGGCAAACTCAAAACTCTACATCACCATATCTGATATCAAAACTTTATTCAAATCTCTAACTCTGTTCAGCTTTGTTGACTATGACACCTTTAACTCTCTTGGGCTGGTTCCACTCCCTATTAGCAACTCTCCTTGGCAGGTATCCCATGACTCTGGCATCTCTAACATCTTGGGTTTCCTAAGGTAGTCCAGGCATCAACTTCACAGCTTTACAAAATGGATTCTCTAGGCCTCCATTCAGAGACACCCTTGACACACACCTGACTGTAGTAGCTTTCCTTACTGAAGGCAAACTCTATAATCTGTTTTTTCTATCCTTAACCCTAAAGCCAGAACCTTGTGTTCCAAACTCTCAAGTTCTGCTGCTTGCTGGGGCTGGAACATGGCTGCCTCATTCAATTACATTTTCATCGGCTTCCTGTTCTCAATTGTTACCTTTACTGTCTAAACTTCCCTGTCCTTGAACTAGCTCTGTAGATCAGGCAGGCCTCAAACTCAGAGATCTGCCAGGCTCTGCCTTCCAAATGCTGGGAATAAAGGCATACACACCACATCTGGTTCTAAACTTTTCTTTAATTTTTTTTTTTACAAGTTGGAAATTTAGTTGGGTGGGATCTTGCCCTGAGGTGACCACTCCCTCTATTCAATTTCTTAATCCGTTTATCTCCTTGGACACAGGATTTAGCTGTATCCCACTGCCTGATGATGTTTTTCTCCTCAGAATATACATTTAGTAATCTACCCTGCCCAGTTTGCTCCTTTTCATTATATATCATTGTTAGAAGTACCACTAAGAACCACGCAACAGAGTCTATACTAAGCTGTTTTGAGATTTCCTCTGTCAATGGAATTAATCCAAAACTCTTCACTTTAGCCTCAAGCAGACTCTTTGGATAAGGGCAAAATGCAACCACTTCTTTACCAAAATACCACAAGAACAATCTCTGAACAACATAATAAAATTCTTCTCATGAGTGGGCCTCTCACAGTTCAAATAACTCTTAGCACCACTGTCTTCCATGTTCCTATTAGTATGGCCAATTAAGCAGTGCTCAAAGCATTCCAGTGCTTTCCCAACCCAAACTTCCAAAGTCTATATTTCTCCAAATAAAAACATAATCTAGTCTATCATAGCAATATCCCACTTCTGGTACCATCTTCTGTCTTAATTAGGGTTTCTATTGCTTTGGAGAAACACCATGTCCATAGTAGTTATTGTAAAAGAAAACATTTCAACAGTGTGAGTCTCTTACAGTTTCAGATGATCAGTCTTTTCATCATGGTGAAGAGCATGGCCATGCAGGCAGACATGGTGCTAGAGAAGTAGCTGAATCTTGCAGGAAAAAGGAAGTAGATTGTTACACTGAGCAAAGCTTGAGCAAAAGAGACTTCAAAGCCCACCCCCTCAGGGACACACTTCCTTTAACAAAGCTACACCTACTTCAACAAGGCTACACATCCCAATAGTGCTATTCCCTATGAGCTTATGGGGGCTAGTTACTTTCAAACTACCATAGTATTACATCAGAATGCAATCATGTTCAGAATCAGGATCCTTTCAAGGATGTAACTAGTTAAGATGACATAATACTGGAAAAGAGTGGGTCTCTTAAACCAGATAATTGACGTCCTGGTAGAAAGAGAAAATCAATACAAGTATGCATACAATAACTAAAGCTAGGCAGAGACAGAAGTGATGTTTCTACAAGCCAAAGAGTATGAGGCTAAGGAGATAGTAAAGCACTTGCTGCTAAGCTTGACCACTTATATTAAGGAGTGAACCCAATCCTGAAAATTGCCTCTGACCTAAACACACACACACACACACACACACACACAGAGAGAGAGAGAGAGAGAGAGAGAGAGAGAGAGAGAGAGAGAGAGAGAGAGAGAGAGAGAGAACAATTAAGTCAATGCAATTATTTTTAAAGAATGCCAAAGATTCCCAGTTACTGTAGGGTGAGATTGTACTCCACTGTTCCTCTGAAAGTACAATGCAGCCAACACCCTGACAGAATTCTATCATCCACATCTGTGAAATAATAAGTTGCTGCTCTTTGAGAGTATAAAACAATGAACTGGTGTTTAAGTCACACAATTTGTTGGACTTTGTTACCACAGCCATAAAAAACTGTTGAAAATAACAAATTTCTTCTAGATTTTAAAGCATATTTTTGTAAATTTAATAAACTGAAACAAACATGACTATAAATCCATTTTACCTAATACACAAATAAATTTATTCTGTATATTTCAATTAAAAAGTTGTCTGGACCATTATGTCTGTTTCTTCCTTCCTTCCTTCCTTCCTTCCTTCCTTCCTTCCTTCCTTCCTTCCTTTCTTTCTTTTTCTTTCTTTAACTTTCTTCCTTCCTTTCTTTTTTTTTGACTATATGTATGTATCTGATTTTTTGAGTGTGTGCATAACAGTGCAGGTGTATGCAAAGGCCAGAGGTGTTGGAGCTCCTGGAGCTGGAATTTAAGTGATTGTGGGTCTCCTGCTGTGGGTGCTGGGAAGAGAACTTGGGCCTTCTGCAAAAGCAGCATACCCACTTTATCACTGAGACATCTCTCCAGCCTCATTTTTAAAAAGCATTATTTTATTTTATATGTCGGGATGTTTTGCCTGTAGGTAGGTAGACATGTATGTATGTATGTATGTATGTTGTATGTTGTATGTGTACCACATGCACTTCTGTTGCCAGCTGAGGTCAGAAGTTGTCAGATTGCTGGAACTGGAGGCTCAGATGGTTGTGAGCCCCCATATTTGGGAGGAAATATTCTTAACTTGCATACTTATTAAAATAATTTATATGTCTTCTTGACATACAGCAAGTGTACTTACTCTGAAGATAATAGTTCTCTCTTCACAAAGAAGCCCTTATATAACTGGAATGTTGCCCTTGACATAAAAGAATTAGTCTAAGATCTTCAGCAAGAAATGTTAACATAGTAGCTAGACACATATGAGCTGGAGGGAACTGATGTCTATAAAACCACCTACTTTGTAGCTGAGATAATCAGAAAAGCATGACTGACTGTCCCTTGGTGGTTTTGTCTCCTGGTGGTTAACATGTCGCTTGTGGATCAGTATCTGTACTGCACCTACCCCTGCCAGCAAAGAAGACACGACTCTGGGAAGATCTTCTTCATGCAGTTTTAATCAGGATCCTTGAACATGTTCAAGGACCCCTGCACAGGCTTAAATCCCCTTGTGCTAACCAATCCCAGTGAGCTACATGGACCCTGCAGATAGGCTTCTCTAACACTGAAGCAGACAGGCTGAACAGACTTAACCAAATAAGGGCTTGTTTACGCCAGAGAGCACTCACCCTCAGGGAGGTGGAAGGCAGCAGCCGGTGCCATCTTTAAGGCGTGGCACTTCGCAGCTCTCTACAAGTATCCTCAAAACCACAATTAGGTTCTTACTACCATATTCAAAATTCAACCATCATGATCATTTCCTAAAGATAGCACGTGATAATAGGAAAACAAAACAATACAAAACCGAAACAAAACCATGAGGATATTTTGTTTCTGGAACAAACACCATAGAGTGGGATGAAGTCAATATTGTGATCAAAATCAAGAACTTGACAGTGAACACAAGAAGAAATGAATCATAAGAAGCTTCTTCAAAATCAAAACCCAGAGGGCTGTTAATCAGCCTTGTCAGCCCACTCCACGTTTTCTCTGGGATATATTTGCTTTGCTAAATAAATTTCCACTTATACTATGTTTCTTGGCTAAAATTGTTTTCATTGACAAGAGAAGAACAGAGAAGGAAACTTTACCCATTAACATTTTCTTAGCCCTGTAATACAAATGGCTAGCAAATTACTAAGTATTTAAACAACTTTTGTAAACCTGTGGTACAATCACAAATATGATCATAATTTTAACATTTTAAATATAAGAATATTAATTTTGATGAAATTGTTTTATTTCATGAAAGTCATAAATACTTACTTTTTCTAAGTTGAAATGTTTAAGCTTACTTGACCAAGAAACGAACCATGCTCAGTTTGAGATGCCATAGCAAAATATCTGAAGACTAGATTATCTCACAAATGGATTTCCTACAGTTCTGGAGGATATCCGTGTTGTAGAATATTACTTTAACTGTGTAAATGTGTGTTGCTTTTGTTTATGGTGCATTTGTTTAATTACTTAAAGATATGCTGCATTTGTTTCGCCTTTCCTGCCTAGGGCATCTGATTGATCTAATAAAATACTGACTGGCCAATAGGTAGGCAGGAGAGACATAGGCAGGGCTGATAGACTAAAAATAAATTAGTAGAAGGAGAAGTATAGTCTCAAGGAGAATGAAAGAATGATAAAAAAGAAGGAGATGCCCAGACAAAGGAGCCAGGCAGCCAGAAGAAGTAGTGAAAGTAAGGTGTACAGAAGGCAAGAAAATGAAAAAGCCCCAAGACAAAAGTTAGATAAAGAGAAGCTGGTTAATTTAAGTAAAATGACTAGCCAGGCTGAGCATTCAAAACTAGTACTAAGTCTCTGTGTCATGATTTGGGAGCTGGTTGGTGTAAACTTTACACAACAGTTTAACATCAAGGTATTAACAGTTTCAGGGTCTGGGGAAGAAATGGTCTCTACTTCCAAGAAGGCCCTTCTAAAGCCATGAATTTACATAGTAAAGGAAATAGAGGGAGGAAATGAAACCCAGCCAGTTCCTATTTCGATAAAAATTATTAATACATTTACAAGTACAGATAGTTTATGTCCTACCACCTCTGAAAGACCACACCTTGTAGTACTGTTATACTGAGATAATGTTTCAATATTTTTTTCTTAAGGGATGCAAATATTTTAATGACAGCAAGTAACATACTTACTACTTCAGACATTGTTTTAATGTGTAATGGTTTAATTTGAAGAGACTGGAGATTACATAAGCCTAACCCAGGATTAAAAACATTTTACTACTCTTTTATTTGCAAACTTTTATTTTCCCCTTAGCTACTGTCTCATAATAACCATACTGAAATTGTTGACTTGACAAGGTAATTGATTTTCAAGAATAAGCTTGTTGGATGGGTTTCAGTAGGCACCCAAGAAAACATCTTAATGCTATCTGCCTCAACTATGCACAGATTCTAAACCTCAGGCAAGGGAGATCCAGTCCAGTGATGAGGAAAAGTCATAGGCATTATAAGAACTCAGCCTCTCCCTTTCCAAGTTTTCTTATCTTAATCAGATGGAGTTTGCTTTCAACTCCCAATCTAAGAAAACAACAATGAAAGTATCAAAATATTATTCATCACAAAAGTATTGTGATATACAGGGAAAGAACATGGTGATAAGGATGTAAGAGATAATCTCATATGAACTTACAGGCTAGTATGAAAAGTTAGACCTGTGGAGGAACTAAAAAAGAAGACCATGTAGTTTAAACAGGAGAAAAGTGGTCTGGTCTGAAGTCTTAAAAAGTTGGTGGTTTTGCTCTTTTCCATTGAGTTAAGTCAGACAAGTGAGATGTTGTAAGGCAGAATGATTCACTGAAGGCTTGCAAGAGTCTACCCAAGGGCATACACTAGAATGACATATAGGGCTGGAGAGGACATGAGGTGGGTTTGAGAAGAGTCTGGGGGCTCCTTTGTAGCAATATATCTGAAATGTTTCTAGTGTGTCTCATGGTGATTTTGCCAACATGTCCCCATTGAAGAAACATTTGTCTGCAGAGTTAATCTGTTAAATACACTTTCAAGACATATTCCAAGTAACAGCTTGGAATTTGGAAAAGTTTGACCTCAGGGAAATTGAAATGGTAGGAAGTCAAAGAGCCTGATACCAGTGTGAGGTTCACTATGAGGGTGGTGGCACACAATGGAAAAGCTATCTGCTATGGAGATATAACTGATAAGCTGAAGAATAAGGACACAGAGGAGACAGTAAGTATATTCTGGGATGCTGAGCTCAAACAGTTTCAACAGTAACTCACATAAGTCACAGATTTAGAATCAAGAAATGACACTCTTTGCTTCCTCTGCACATACTCTTAATGACCCCCAAATTTTAAAGCATAATGGATACCTGCACTGGATAGGATGGTCAGTCTTATAAGGGTCGAGGATGAAATATCACTCAAAAGTTCATGGGTTGAAGGATTGGTTTCCAGAGCAAGTATCGAGAGATCAGGCATTGGGGACAGGATTTGTTATATCTCTTCAATAGGTTTATTTATGAGTTTATAGCTTAAATAATACTGGAGAGGAACTGTCAAAAGAGTCAGCACCTTCCCTCCCTCTCCCTGCCTACCCCATGTGTGCATGTCTGTGTCTGTCTGTTTGTCTAACACTTTCTACTTCCTGGTCAACATAAAGTGAGCACCTTGTGTTCCCTGCCACAATGTTTGGGATCACCACAGCCCCAGATGATGTGGCTCAGTGATCCTGGACCAAAACTTCTTCTGACACAATTAATCAAAATACGTCTTTTTTCTTTTTAAATTGATTTTGTCAAATATTTTATCATGGCAATGGAAAAGATAACTAACAGATATCTAACATAGCCCTATATTCAGTTATTTATAATTTTAAATATTGGCTGCATAACTTGATTAAATTTACTACCAATTAAAAAATATTTATTTAATGTGATTTCTAATTTTCTAGCTTTTCAATAGAAAAAAATTATATTTTTCTCAGGTGGAGATAGTAGGAAAATGAAGGAAATGAATATATGGGAGGGAAAAGATTCACATAGGCTCTATTAGTGACTTTCACAAATAATAGTTCATCTTTATAACATTCAAATTGGAAGCCATTATTCTAATTTTAGAGATGGAGACATTAAGGCTGACAAATATTTGGTACATTTTAAATTTTTTTATAGGGGCATAAATTAGTGAGGGGTTTGAAACTCATTTTTTTTAATCTTCTTTTGCAAGAATCCCTTTGAGGTTAACCCTCCTATATCTTGCTTTAAAGTATAAAAGCTAAGACTATAGACAAGTGCTACTAGACATCTGGCTGTGTGCACAGTCTATCAGTAACAAAGCTCTGTTAGTTTACTTTTATAAAGTAAGTTTTCCTGGTATTTATTTGTTTAACAACTGTTCTGTGTATGAAAATAATAAATGAGACTAGAGTTCTGTTTGTTCTGTAGACAAGCCGAGAATAGAATTCCTGAATGAAGCTTTCTCTTTTACCCAGGCTTTTTGACCTGCAAGCCTCAGTGGATATCATCCAGTGAAGACATCCAACTCCATCACAGATCAGAGAACTGATCTCTGTCTACTGGAAGAACTGGGTGTGTAGGCAACCCTAGTAAATCATGTGTTCTGCCTCTTAAAATTTCCAGTTATTATTAAACTCCCCTCTCAGTCCCCTCTGCAAGCATTCCAGCTGTTCTTTGCAGACATTAAAAAGGACATAAGTATCTCCCAAGTGTCTTCATCACAAAGAAGAACACACACAAAAGTGATCCAAGTACAGGAGGAGGAAAGGGTGGAGTGGATAACATCCTCCTTCTTACACCAGTGGGTTCAAAGCTGACATTGTCTGCCACTCCTACTTCAATACCCAGACAAGCTTACCCATATGTGGAGACCACCCTGTGTTATCTCCACTTCCTGCAGAAACTAGATTATTGTCTGTTTTATGTTTGTGGTTAATAGCCAGCATCCCAAAGAATTGCTTTCTGTTTGACCCATTGGTTTTTCTTTTCCCTTCCCATCCTATAATACAGCCTTATATACACTAGGGAAAGTTGTGTTTGTTCTGGCTCTTTCCCCATCAGGATGGCACTTTTTGACAGTCCTTACTTGTTTGGGAGAAGTGAAGGAAAAAAAGAAAAAAAAAGTGTACTCTGTACTGTTTATCTGTTTAATTTAGCGTTTAGTATTGGAAGTTCTTTAAATCAAACTTATATAAAGAAACCAATGAAATGTAATATCTAGTTACAATATATTTCTTGAATAGAAGCTTTAAATTATACACACCCAAACTAATTCTGGAAAGGAAAAATAAGATGAGCCTATATGGCTACATCATTGCTGTACCTCCAGAGCTGTTCCACAAGTATATGGGAACCAACACCATGGAGAAGGATTTGTTTTTTTGGCCTGATGTTTTGTGGGGTGGGGAGGGGAGCCAGAAAGTGCAAGGTTTAAAAAAAAACTCAAAAGAGAAGCAATAGGCATTTCCCAGGCTCACCCCAAACTCTGCCTGAATATAAAAAGAGTATAGCAAAGGCTTTTAAAATGGTCCTGTAGATCAGCAGCAGGTACAATGCTAACTCCAGTTGCTTCTCATAATTAACTGATTTAGTACTACCATGTACCAAAAGCAAAAGTGAATTCAACTTCTAAATCTAGTTTGGCTGGCTGACTAGCAAACAAAACCTTCAGCCTTAAGAGGGTTTTCAACAGCATATGGAATTATACATTATATTGCTTAAGTTATGAAGAAGTAATAATGTCTAGGAAAACTGGATCAACATTCCAAAGAAGGTAGAATTAATATGTGTCAAATTTATGATGAAGCAGATGTTCTAATAAAAATTTTAAGGCTGTTGTCAGTAATCATTCTCCATGGAACAAAGGACAGCACCACTGAAATTTGCAGAAACAATGTTTTTTGATGGATAAATAGAAAGTGTTATTTGAAAGAGGAGCAAGGTAAATTATAAAAATTGAAAAACAGAGTAACCATAACTTCAAATTCTCTAGATAAGCTCAGTAAAATAATGGAAATGGCAGTGTAGTCACTATGTTTTAAGGTAGATTGGTGACAAATGCCCAGTAAACAACAGAAGAAAAATGAAAAATAAATGACCAGAACTGCTAGCCGTAGGCTAACATAAGAATATCTTCACTTTGTGCGACTGGAGTCCATGACACAGAAGGAAAGGAAGATGGCATAGAAAACTATTGGAAGGCATAGTGGATGAGAACTAGCCTCCTCATTCTCTGAAAAACGCAATTTAATATTCTAAACACAAGAAGCTGAGAAAACCACAAGAAGTTTACCCAAACAAAGGGTTGAAGGGAAATAATACCCATGGAAATTTGGAACTGAGAACTATGGAAAAGTATGAAAAAATGGTAAGTATCTGAATAAATTCTGTGAGCTATTGCTCTCCTTAGCTCATTAGAATATACATGAATTTTGAACTCAACATGTATGACTTTATGTGAAGATTTCTCATTATGTACTTGTAAATTATGTAATAGAATAGATAGAAGTACAAAGGCCACAGAATACCTGAGCAATAGTCATTCAACTTGACTGAAATTTAGAGAACATTTCACCCAATAATACCAGAATATGCATTTCTCCCAAGCACACATGGAACTCTCATCAAGACAGGCCACAAAACAAATGTCAATAAAACTGTTGTAATTTGGGTCATGTAAAGTATGTTCTCTGCAGTAGCAGAAAAATACCCACAATGTACCTAAATATTAGATTAAAAAAGAAGTTCCATGGGAACCTGTAAAATAGTTGAATTAAATGGGAATGCAAGTTAACAATAAAAGACATAAAAGAAGAGGCTGTTCCCATGAACACCGCAAGAAGAGAGCAGGGTGCCCCTTACCTCAAGAGCTCAAAATACCACTTCCCTGACAGATAAAAATGATCAAAACTCAGTAGCAACATTCTAGATTTTTATCTGCTAGAAGACTGATTTTGTACTTGTATAACTTCCATAACTGAAATCTTTAATACAATTCACCCAGTAGCTGCTCCACTGGTGAATTCTGCCAAATGATTAATGAAAAGAAACAATGGTAATTACATATCATCTCTTGCAGAGACTCAAGCTAGGGGTATATCTCAATTCATATTGTGATGTCAAGGACTATGGCACTAAAATCAACCAAACCCAGCTCATGAAAACTATAGAATACTATTCCTTATGATATAAACCAGATGATTAGCAACAAGATGAACCAAGTAGTATATCTTAAAAGATTTGGAAAATTAAAATAATTAACTACCACTGCATATCTGTATAGTGTCTTCAAAAAAAACCCTCATTTTAAGTTTAAAGTTTATGTTTTCCTTTATTAACATTACAGGAACAGGTTTGGTTGGACTCCTCTTTGCATGTGTTTTTCCACTTCAGTATTTTCCAAGTTGCTGCATAATCATGTTTAGGTGTATTTCTCATAAACAGTATATAACTGGATTTTTAAAATCCAATCTGAAGTGGCCTCCTGCCTTTTAAGAGGTAAATCTAAGTCATTAGCATTTATTGTTATCACTGTTCCATTTAGACATATTTTTAATATCTTATTTTTATTTTATTTCTTCCACTTTAATTTCCTTATATTCTTCTTCCTCCTCTTAATTAGAGCAGCAGAATCTTCAGCTGGTTTGTGTTTGTTTTACATTCTATTACTTTCCTTATAATGTTTATCCCTAAATATTTGGCATGGACTCTTGACTTCACAGAGTGAAAGTTTACTCAGTGTCACTCCTTGTATTCCTCCAGAAAACAAAGATTGGGAAAAGCTTGAAGTCCAATTTAATTGTTGTTTTTATTAACTCACATATATACAGTAAATTCTGGTCACTCTCCTCCCCAACCCTCTTTGTCCTCCTGCTCTTGCTAATCTTTCCTTGTCCTCCCATGAAATCTCCAGCCTACTTTTTTATGTCTTTTTGTTTTCTTTTTGCTTTGTGGTCCTCAGGGTTTAGCAAGATACTCACAAGAGCATAAATGTGAAGCTTTCCACTGACCATGAGTAACTCACAGGTGGCTGTGTCACTGAAGGCAATGACATCCTCTCCTCTAGCACCCCTCCATGGTTCCTCTGAACAAGGGGGCCCCATGAATCCCTCCCCAGTCTATGACTAAATGTCTACTGGCTCAGGCTTGTGTGAGGCAGGTAGCAACTGATAGTTCATGTATAAGTCATGCCTGTAAGATAGGATTCCACCTTTCTCCCCATCGTTTGCTCTTACATTTCTTTCCATCCCTTTTTTCTACAGTATTCCTGACCACTGGAGGAAGTGACATGGGAGACCTGTCTAATGCAGAGCACTCAGTATCACTTACTTTTTCCACTTTCAACATAGGTTGGTTTCACTTTACAAACCAAGTAGATTTATTTATTTCTGTGTGAGAGTGTGTTGCATTTGTGCATGTGTACCATGTATGTGCTTGGTGCTTGAGAAGGTGAGAAGACATCAGATGCCCCAGAACTAAAGTTATGGATGACAGTGAGGAACTGTGTGGTGATGTGAACTAAATTTTGGTCCCCTGCAAGCCAACCAAGTCCTCTTCATTTCTGAGTCACCCCTCCAGCCACCAGAACCCTACTCTTAAGATACTAAAAAGTACTCGTTACTGTTATTTTTAGTATTGCAGTTTGCACCCATTGCTTATATAGATTGATCTCTGGATTAATAAATGTCATTCAAAGTAAATTAATCTCCAAGTTAATCAATTTCTTTTATTCTTGCATTCTGTTCTATGTCATCTGTTCTTTGTCCTTTAAAGTGTACCATTTAATGCTTCTTTCAGTAATATTCTGAGTAATAAGCCTAATTACTGTTTTCAGTCTTAAAGCTTCCTGAGTATGTTCTCATTTTTCTTCTCTAACAGAAGTTTCATTGGGCTTGAGTATGGCAAGTGGATCCTAAACCTCATGGTTGAAAGGAGTACATTAAGGATCCAAAACATAATTTTTCTTACTTTCCAGCTATTATTATTCAGTCCTGAAAATATTAGTAATGACGGTTCCTATGAAATCAACACTACCACATCCCTCTGACACCAGAATAAGGAGGGCTAGGAAAGGGGAAGAAAGATTTTTTGTAAGACCTACAATCTAGGAAGAAATACTAAATTTCTCCTCACATGGCCCTCCATGTATAAGAAATTTAATATCCTTCCTTCTTGAAGTCAGGAAGAGGGAGACAAGAAAATCACAAATGTGTGAATAAAGTTTCATTTTCTAATTGTAAATTAGGTAGACATCCTAATCAAAAGGTACAGATAATTTTGCATTTTTCTAGACTTTGATATGCATTCTAGGAAAAAGCAAGACACTAATAATGTTATTAGGACATAGTTGCAAAAATGTCCAGGGGTGTTGCTAACATATCAAAACAAGACTAGTCCATTATCACATAAAAAACACAAACTAGTAAGAAGGAACATTTCCTATATATATTTATTTAACCATAATCTAAGGGAGTCCTTGTTTGTACTGCATTAAGACTGAAACCATCCAGGGGACCTCAGAGTAACAATAGAAAGAATGGAGCTCTTCCTTTAAAGATAATCTTCTCCCATCAGGAAATTAAATGTTTCTCCTGGCAGCAAGTAGAGTACACAGAGGAATGTAGGCTCACACGTATACCTCCTCAATGCTAATCACAAACTGGGGTTATTCAAGGTTCAGACCAAAGGGTGAGGCAGCCTCAGTCTTACATGCTATCTGAACATACACACCAATTTAGAAGCATTAACTGAAAGATGGCTTTTGTTAGCATATTAAGTGTAGCAAATGAACACTAAAACTTTTACCACTCGAGGAAGGGAGAGAACAATGTCATCTTTTACTTTGAGAGAGAGAGAGAGTGAGAGTGAGAGAGGGGGGGAGGGAGAGAGAACATAAAAGAGGGAGCCATTATTGGTTTGAAGAGAAAATTGAACCTAATGAAATGTCTAGAGACCTACAAGACTGACTCCAACTAACAATTTGAGCAACCGTGGAAAGGCTACCATAAATGCCCTTCCCTGATAATGAGATCAACAACTAGTTTGTCCACCATCATTGAGCCCTCATCTAGTACCTGTTGGAAACAGAAGGAAACACCCACAACTAAACACTGAGCTGAACTAGAATCCAGATGCAGAGAGGGAGGACAAGACCATGTTGTAGAAACACATAGAGACAGCTGACCTGAACAAGGAAGAGCTAACGGGCCCCCAGACTGATAGCTGGGAATCCAGCATGGGACTGACTCAAACCCCCTGAACGTGGGTCTCAGCTGGAAGGCCTGAGCAGTCTAATGGACCTCAGACAGTGGAACCAGGATGTATTCCTGGTGTACAAAAGCAGGACACATCCCCCATGGAGGGATACTCCCTTAACATAGATACAGGAAAGAAGTTCTAGTCCCTACTCCAAATGACTTGACAGATTTAGATGACCCCCCTGGAGGGCATCATCTTACATGTGGAGTGTGTGTGTGTGGGGGAGTAGTAAGTGAGGGTGGTCAGGGTGTATGTGAGGGTGGGAGAGAGGGAAAGAGGGAAGGAAGGAGGGAGGGAAGGAGGGAGGGAAGGAGGGAGGGAGAGAGAACTGGGATCAAAATGTAAAATAAAAATTCAAAAATAAAATAATATAAAAAAACAAACAAAAAAAGATTTTAATTTCTGTTTTTTAAAGTATGTGTATATGTGGGGGATTAGGGTATGTGCACTTGAGTAAAAATGCCCACAGAGGACAGAAGAGGGAGCTGGATTCCCTGGGGCTGGAGTTTTAGGTAGTTTTGAGCTGCCTGGTGTGGCTTCTGGAAGTGGGGTCCTTTGTAAAAGAAGTACATGTTCTTAACTCCTGAGCACACTCTCCAACCCCCAGGGGAGAAATATGTCTTAAAGATGGGCCAGAATGAGACAATAAGTGAGCAACTTTACAGTCTTCCATTAGTCTGTTTCTAACTGATCTATAATACTGTTGGGCCTCACTTTCTCCAACTATAACAATAAAGATACTTCATGGTTTATAATGTCACCGTGTGGGTCGAATGAAATAGTGCATGTTATACCGCTTTTCACATTTTCTCCTGTTGTACAAATACCTGTCTGTAAAAACACAGGCATAACTGACACTCAGCCACACAAGTATGCCGACACCAAGAAAGGACATGTTAGAGAACTCACGGTTGTCTTCTGACAGGTAACATGGGTAATAAATGCCTTCCTGCAGTGGAACCCAGTGTTTCTGAGCATCACTAGAGAGACATCTAGTGTTTGAAACAAGAAGAAAGCAAAAGGATTTGTTCATTTGCTTTGTTTTCTAACAGAATGAAATAGTCTATGCTTAAACAGTGAAGAGTGCAGTGCAAAAATAAATAAATAAATCAACATTTCATGTTCCTATCCCCTACAAAATAACCCTACAAAATTGCTATCCCCTAGCAATCATAAGTCTTTTAAACTTAAATTTGAAATCATATGCAGATATTTTAAAAGAGAAGACAGTGATAAGGAAGTTTAAAAAGAAATCCCTGAAACTTCCTCTGTAAGGTATTTATCATCCATAATGGAAGAGTTTAGACAAAGCTGGGAAGACGGGGGTCTGGACAGAGCAATAAAGGGAAATAAATCCATGAAGAAAAATCATTCATCCTGCCTCTGTGGATACAATGGGAAGAGACTGGGGGAGACTGAACAGCTAGACAGTGAGTCAAACTCCTGGAAACCAGTTGCAGACAGGAAGGAGCGATAGGCAAAGGGGTCAAGACCAGGCTGGATAAACCCACAGGAATTGCTCACCTGAACACGGGGGGAGCTCATCAAATCCAGTCTGATAACTGGGAAACCAGGATAGGACTGACCCCAGACCCCCTGAACGTGGTGTTAGTTAGGAGGACTAGGGAGTCTATGGGGCCTCTTATAGTGGATCAGTATTATCCCCAGTATAGGAATGGACTTTGGGAGCCTATTCCACATAGAGGGATACTCTCTCAGCCTAGACACATGGGGGAGGGCCTAGGCCCTGCTCCAAATGATATGACAGACTTTGAAGACTCCCCATGGAAGGCCTCACCTTCCCTGAGGAGCAGAAATGACATGGGATGGGGGTTGGTGGGGGGAAGAGAAGAGGACAGGAGGGTGAAGGAACTGCTGGGATTGACATGTAAAACAAGCTTGTTTCAAATTTTAAAAAATTATCAAAAAAAAAGCTTTAGTCTCTAGCCATGTTGAAGAGAGGCAGCAGTCTAGAATATCAGTCTGAAGATTCTAGATCACCCTTTCAGACAGAGGTAGAGGTAAGAACTACAGCTTGGTAGCTTTGCATATCTGACCCTCAGCTTGAACCCCAATATCGCCCTCTAGGTTTTTATTATTTGTGTTACACAAAACACAGTTAATCATAAGTTAATCAGACTTCTTTGAGATGCATATGAAGAGAGACATGATTATATTGCTATCTCCAAAAATAAATAAATAAATACTATTGGAATTATCACATCAGAGCCAACACTGTTAGTACTAGCAAGTTCACACAGATGAGAAGAAGGCAAACACAGAAAGACAAGCCAAAGCATGGAACAGAAATTTCTATTCCAAAACTAAAATAAAAGTCCTTAGACTGAATCACCAGTGAACCCTGTGACTCATCAGACGCATTACTTCTGCTCTTTTCTACTACAGTGGACCCAAGGTTACATTTTGTCCTGCTTCTTAAAGCCACCTCTAACCTACTGGTAACTACTCATTTCTGCTTTCTTCTTAGTTTCTTATTGTTGTCTTCTAATAATTGATATATAATCCAAAGAACTAAAAGGTACACACAATCATCTAATGTGTTACTGATTTACAAATCCATGGAGTTAGCCTTCACAACAGCCTCTGTTGACATGTGTTTTCTTATGTATTATAGTCCAGACTGCCTTGTACCTAATATATATATATATACATATATATATATGTATATATATGTGTATATATATATATATATATTGCCTGACTGACTTATATCTTCTATGAATTGTCAGCATTGACTAATTGTTGGTTCTATCAAGCAGAAAGATACTATCATAGCTATCTTATCTCCTGTGGGTTCACACAACACAAATATACAGAATTCTTTCCTTAGGCAGCTGCCAGGCTATGACACACAGCTGGAACTCATTTTTGTAAGATTATTTTATAATTTCAGAGAGCATTTCAGTTCATACACAAAAACATAATATTGAACATATAGGGTGAAATACAAGGTAAATGATAGTAAAAATATTAGTGTTTGTGTTAAGGCCAACATCAAATTAGGAAATAAATAATAATGATACAAGAAAAAGAGAACTATGTTTAGACCATGAAAATTGTACCTCAGGAGGTAATTGATTTATTGTGGATTGGTTTTTTGGTTTTTGTTTTGTTTTGTTTTTCAGATACAGTCAAAGTCCCCAGAACAGGACTTGGTAAGTTATATATACTCTGTATTTGTCAATGAGCAAAAAAGCCAAAATCTTTTACATGTTAATCATTCACTCATTAATTTTGTTTTGGTTTGATTACTTCAAGCTTTGCTTCCCAACTCCTCTGGGCCAGCTTATTATCACTTCAAAATACCATTGAAAAAAAATCTCTGAGAAACAACTTTTTTAGCTGTAAAAATATTTTGTTTAATATTTCCAGAACCTAGAATTGCCTTAAGGATTTATGACATTAGTATTTTTCTCTTCTGAAGAACTGCCATTAATTGTGACTAATACTGACCTTTTAACTTGTAACTGTGTAAATAGTACAATTTCAGTAACTTAGTTTTTACTAGATGAGTATAGTCTTCATGTATTTTTAACTAGACCAGGAGAACACTAAGCATTTCTCAAATTGTTTTTGCTTTGTGAAAGTTTTAAAACTGCTTTACAGACAACAATGAAATTAACAGTGCCTAGCCTCATTTTAATTTACATATTCAGCATTAGAAAGAGGAAGAGAATTTAAACTCTAAGAGACCAAATGATGGTGAGTTTACCTGAAGAACTACAGAGAATAACAAACTTATTGGCAAATGTCAATAGTTGAGACATAGCTATTGTACTTTCTCAGTGAAATAAACACATTTTCTTTTTTATTTAAATTAGAAACAATCTTATTTTATATACGAATCCAAGTTCCCTCTCCCTCCCATTCTCCCAAGCCACCCACTGACCCCCATCCCATCCCTCTTCTGCTTCATAAAAAGGGTGAGGCCTTCCTTCCATAAGGGATCATGAAAGTCTGTCACATCATTTGGGGGAGGTGTCTAGGCTGAGAGAGTATCCCTCTATGGGGAATGGGATGTCCATTCCTACACTAGGGATAAATGCTGTTCCACTACCAGAAGCCCATCCACTGCCCAGGCCTCCTAATTGACACCCACATTCAGGGGGACTGGTTCTGTCCTATGCTGTTTTTCAAGCTGTCAGCCTGAGCTCCTCCTTGTTTAGGTCAGCTGTTTCTGTCAGTTTCCCCAGTCTGGCCTTGACTCCTTTGATCTTCACTCCTCCATCTTTACAACTAGATTCTAGGAATTCGGCTCTGTGCTTACCTATGGGTCTCTGTTTCTGCTTCCATCAGTTACTGGATGAAGGCTCTATGATGGCAATTAAGGTAGCCTTCAATCTCATTATTGGGGAAGGGCATTTATGGTAGCCTTGCCACTATTGCTTAGATTCTTAGTTGGGGAATCCTTGTAGATCTCTGGACATTTCCCTAGTGCCGGATTTCTCTTTAAACCTATAATGGCTCCCTCTATTAAGGTATCGCTTTTCTTGCTCTCCTCTATTCTTCTCCCCACCCAATCTTCCTGCTCCTTCATGTCCTCCTCTCCCCTTTTCTTTCTAACTCCCTTTCCCCTCCTCCCTCATGCTCCCAATTTGCTCAGGAGATCTTGTCCCTTTCACTTCTCCAGGGAACCATGTAGTCTCTTTTAAGTTCCTCCTTGTTTCCTAGCCTTTCCGGTGGTGTGGATTGTAGGCCTTTGCTTTATGTCTAATATCCATAAATGAGTGAGTACATACCATGTTCCTCTTTATGTGACTGGGTTACCTCACTCAAGATGGTTTCCTCTAATTCCATCAACTTGACTACAAATTTCATGATTCCAGTTTTTCCCCTGCTAATTAATACTCCATTGTGTAAGTGTACCTCATTTTCTTTATACATTCTTCAGTTGAGTGGCATCTAGGTTGCTTCCAGGTTCTTGCTATTACAAATAATGGTGTTATGAACATAGTTGAACAGATGTCCTTATTGTATAAATGTGCATCCTTTGGGTATAAGCCTAAGGGTATATGAATTGCTGGATCTTGAAGTAGACTGATTCCCAATTTTCTGAGGATCTGCCCTAGTGATTTCCAAAGTGGCTGTACAAGTTTGCACTCCCACCAGCAGTGAAGGAGTTTTCCCCTTTCTTCACCTCCTCTCCAGTATAAACTATCATTGTTTTTTGATGTTTGTTTGTTTGTTTGTTTTAGCTATTCTGACAGGAGTAAGGTGGTATCTCAGAGTTGTTTCAATTTACATTTCCCTGATGGCTAAGGATGTTGAGCACTTTCTTAAGTGTCTTTCAGCCATTTTAGATCATTGATTAATTCTCTATTTATTTCTGTATCTCACTGTTTAATTGGATTGTTTGGTGTTTTGGTAACTAGCTTTTTAATTTTTTGTATATTTTGGAAATCAGCCCTTCAGCCCTCTGTCAGATGTGGGGTTGGTGAATATCTTTTCCCATTCTGTGGGCTGCCATTTTGTCATGATGACTGTGTTCTTTAAATGCAAAAATAAACTAAATAAAATTTTCTAACTGAAAAATTTCCAGCTAGTCAACAACAAAAAAGCAAAAAAAAAATACTGTATTCATACAAGTTTAAAGTAGAATGATGTTTGCCAGAGGCTGGAGGACATGGTGGATAGAGAAGTCTATGGAGTACTTAATGAGTGGGCATGAAGTTCCAGTCAGAGAGAAGCTAAAAGTTCTGTATGTTGTAAGATGACTATAGCCTATGACAATAGTTTATACAAAAACTAGAAGAAAAGAAATCTACTTTAAACACTTTCATTACAAAGAAATGATACATATGTAGATGGCAGATATGTTTAAGTTAAAAATAAACAATCAAGCTCTGCATTGAAACACCCCATAAATATACACGGTTTTGATTTTTATGTTTAAGTTTAAAATAACTTAAGTCAATCAACAACAAAGGAGCAGAGGCCTGAGATTATATCATGGTGGTAACTTGTATACCAGCATGCCTGAGGCACTGGGCTGCATCTCCTTCCCTGAAAGAGAAAAGCTATATTTCCTACTCAAGCAAAGCTATTTCTGCAATATTGGTTGAATAGGTAACTAAAGGAGGCATACAAAATAATTTTCTTTATACAAATAGAAGAAATAATTAGATTTAAACAAGGCAAGGTTTTCTAAGACAGAAATTATAAAAAGTAAATACCAAGACAGAAAGGATAAAAAGTAAATAAATGAGATCCCAGACATTTAAAACTTCATGGCAGAAAATTAATTAATTAGATCATAGGGAAATTTCTATAGTTTTGTCATATAATACTGATGGATATAAATTATTTAAGCTTTTCCAGAGTACTTTTTGATTGTTTATATACTTATGAATCCACTTATATAATCATAGACAATTATTAACAATCTAGAACCACATAAATAACAGAGGTTCATAGAAAAAAGTTATAACAAGAAATACATTAATTAACCCAAACAAACATCTGAGGAAGACAATTTAAGTAAGTACTGAACATTTACACCTATCCTGAGTAACAATGCAACTATAAAAGATGTTACCGTAATTCTGTTGTTATAAATTTGTATCAAATTTTTGAAAATTCTAAACCAATATATTTAAGTTGCATAATTTTCTTTGCTAAAAGATTATGTATTTTTAAATGTGCATACACATACATACTTAAATTACTTTAAAATAGAGAATATCAAATACTGTAAGGTGATTAGCATCATCATCAATATTATTTTCATCACTGTGAATGTTCTATTTCTTACTTGTACTTTCCCTGAAAATCAGATTCCATCAAAGAAAAATCACACTTCACCTGAGGATAAAAAGATGTAAGTACCATTTTTTTTAAAGTAAATTATTTCATATATACACATAATATATATAGTATGTATACATACATACATGCTCAATGCTTACTTAAGTTGCCTTTCTCTGATGCTTGTTTGTGTTAATTAAAATATTTCTTGATAGAAATTTCTCATATATATGCTATAATTCTTTGAACATGTTATCATTCTGCAATATTTAAAATATTTTGCCATTACTTTACCAGGTATTAATTGTAACATATCTTCATTTTAATATTTCAGTCTCTAAAATTCATACTTATACATATTTAAAGGTAAACAATATTTTAAATTTTTTGATATTTGGTTTTCTCAATAATGCAGTGTGCTCTTCAAATAATGTTTTACAAAACATACCTAATTTTTTATCTTTTATGTCTATATTTTTATTTTGAATATTCTATTACTATTTATCCTATAAGTCATTTTTTAGTTAACTTCTTTTTAATTTAAAGGTTTTTCTGAGAATTTCCAATACCAATAGTGTATTTACAACATTCTCACCCCTCTATACCTATTTCAACTCTACCTGTGTTTTCTCAGCTACCCCTCAAACTCATGATTTCTTTTAAAATTATTATTGTCATACATATGCAAATATGTATATATAAATACAGCTTACTGTGTCCACTTAGTGTTGCTTATGATTATGTATTTACGCTAACCACTCGGGATTGGATAACCTCTCAGAGGTCTTGTACATAGAGAAGACTGAATCACAAGCAGCCATTGGCTGCTTCTACCTCTTCTCTTCATCTAGGAATAAGTCCTTATGAGGTTCCTCCCTTCCACACTTGTATGCTAACCCATGTGATTGTTGTGCTGGTCTTGTTAAGTTGACCCTGTGTTGAGATTTCATGAATGCAGTTTCTCTAGCATTATACAAGACAGTATCTCTCAGCAGATATTCTGATATTACAGTCTTTCTGCCTCTACTTCTGAGCCGTAGATGTGTCAATTCAGGTTAGGCACCCTGTGGTCAGCTGTTCTCTGCATTTTGACCAGTTATGGAGTTTTGTAACTATATCAGTCTGTTGCAAAGAGACGTTTCTTTAATAAGGGCTGTGGCAGTTTGAATCAAAATGGTCCCCTTGCCAGTAGCCATGTCAGAGGAGCAGCATGTGGCAATTGAGCTTCAGGAGATCAGCCCACCAGGAATCAAGGCACTGATGGGTAACTCTTGGCTAGGCAAGGGCCCAGGGCTTTTGCTCTAGAAGGTCTCTTGCTACTGATATGTCTTTACATGTTTGTCCCTACCATTTTTCTCTGGTATCTGGCATGGTGTGAATGGGTGAATGGAGATTCTCCACAGCCTTTAATGTAGTGTGACTATCTCATGGAATATCCCTTTCTACTTGGTATTTTTACTTGTGAATTACTATGAAGATGATTTCCTCTTAAAATGTACTGTTTAAATTGTTGCCCCTGCCTCTGATAAAGCAAGGGCTACAGAGAATGGAAAATAGGAACAAGGAAATGTCACATAGCTAGAACTCATGAGTTTCTCTTGAGAGTTATATAGACTATGGTTTAGGTTAATGATTAGGGAAACAATGGAGTCCCAGATGTTAGCTCAAGTTCTTTTTGATATTGGGAAATATGTTCATGGGTTTCAGTAAGCATCATAGTTCAAACAAAGCTTTAAACAATTAATTTCATGTAATGTGGATGTTTAGGTAAGATAATTGGACTTGACTCTAAAATATGAAAAATGTTTTTCTGGCAATTATAAAAACTAATGACTATGTAAATGGTTATTCCTGAAAGGATCCTCATCTATGGGAAGTCTAAAAGATAAATGCTTAACTGTACGTGGGTTCTTGGAGATAATTTGTTTTTCACCTGTAAAATGTTTAATCTTGTAAGGGAAATGGGAAATGTGTTGATGTTTTTGCTTATATCCATTGAAATCATTCACTTTAAAAATAGAATGCAACCATGTAATTTTTATATTGCTTGAAAGATTTTTCTTGGGGTATATAAACTGGTAAATCAGAGAGAAAAAAGACACGAAGAAATAGTTACAAGGAAGTCATCAGGAAAATGGAAGAAGAGAAACATCAGGATAGACGAAAGAACAGAAAAATAGAACAGAACACTCAAGAAAGAATAATAAATGAAGAACTAAGCTTTGGCCCTCAGGAAAATCCTCATGTGTCCATTTCTTTGTCCAGTAGTTTGCTCACCCTGCATCCCCTTCACAGTTTTTTGACTTGTTAAAGGCTTGCCATTCATCAGAAACCTAGGTGAAAATTAAGTTTTGCCTCATCTCTGGCTCCAGAGCATTAAGTTTTGCTACCTCTAATAGAAAAGTCAATTGAGTCATTAGTCTACCAACTTGGTGGCTCCCCATCAATTCCTGAGCTGTTGAAGGCTGATCCCTATGGCAATAGCCCCCCCCATAGGTTCAGGGAGTGGCATTATTGGGAGCCGAGCCCAATCTAATGCTTGTCCTGCTACCTGCTGTAGGATGTAGAATTCTCAGCTACCTTTCCAACACCAGGTCTACCTGCATGCTTCCTGCCATGATGAGAATGAACTAAACCTCTGAAATATACGCTATCCCCAATTAAATGTTTTCTGTTATAAGAGTTGCCATGGTCATGGTATTTCTTCACAGCAATAGAAATCCTAAGTCAAAGGATGAGTGCTACACTCATCTGTGGGTATAAGAATAATTATTTACAATGCAATAAGAATTTATATGCATTTAGGAAAGCGGCAGTGGCAGGTTTTCCTTTTGAGTACATGACCTTACCAGCCATCTCTATTTTGTTAGGTTTACAGTACCAGGCATCAAATTCCTCCTATTGAGTAGGCCAATTAGATAGCTATTATATTTTCTTAAGATTCAAATGCCACTATTGCACCCTTGGTTGCCTTCCATGCTGGTCTTTGCTGTGTTCCACAGTAGGACTTACAGGTTACTTTTCTCCCCTATGAACTGCATGCCACCTTTGGAAACTGTAAGAACTACTACCCAGGGAGCAGGTGTCTAGGTCAGTTCCAACTCCATTCCTCCAGCAATAGGATTTCACTTTCCATTTCTGAGAAGCACCAGAGGGCAATGGAAATCTCTTGGGCCACCTTGTCAAGAACTGGAAGGAAGGCTTTCTGCCCCTGCCTCTTTCAGTCTTGTTAAATTGTCTACAGCTCATGGTGGGAGTACTATCACCCCAAGTAGCATAATTTCATTTCATATGTGTGTGTATATATGTATACACATTAACTTTTATGTGTTATCTATGTCTTTTTGGTGAGAACCTAGACCTGTGATGTCTGAGCCATCTCTCTAGCCCATATACATACATTTTAAGTAAATTTTTTGAAGCATCCTTAGTGATATTTATCTCTCCTCACTCCCTCTTCCTCTTTGGTACCTTCTTTTACCCTCCTTAGTTAAAGTCTCCTCCTGTATTTTCCAATTTCTCTTTAACATGTATGTCCTACTATCCCTCCCCCACCATAAAACTCTGAAGATCTCTAAAATGACACTGTTAAACCCCTGAAGAAAAAGATTGATAAAGAAACTAGAAGAGAAAAACACTCCTCATGATTCTCTCATAATCAAGCTAGAAGTTCAATGCAATCCCAGTCAAAACCCACATGACATCTTCACAGAAAAATGAAAATCTGCCCCAAAATCCATATGGAATTACAGAAGACCCTAGATAACCAAAGTAATCCTAAGCAAAAAATAAAATAATAATAATAAAAATAAAGAAATAAAAAATACCAAAGGATTACCATACCAGATATCCAGTTATATTACAAAATCATAATAATAAAAACAACATAGTACTGTCACAAAATAGACATGTAGACAAAGTAGAAGACCAAAATAAAAGACCCAAAGATAAGTACAAGTAACTACAACCACCTAATATTTGACAAAATTGCCAACACTCACACACATACACACACACACACACATACACTGAGAAGAGATAACATCTTCAACAAATGGTGCTGTAAAAATTGAATGTTCACTGTAGGTGAACTTTTCTTTCATACCACCCAGGGGGTGCTGCCAGAGCAGCAGTAATGGGAAAGACAGCACCCCCTGCTGGCGCAGGTACAGCTACAGCAGGTCCACCAGTCCTCACAGCAAAGTAGCCAGGCAGGGCATTTGCCCGGGAACCCAAGCCAGCAAGGCTCCATACTTCCATAAGCTGCTTTAATAAAGAACTTTTGCCCTTACCATCTTCCCTGACCACATCATAGGATGAAGACAGAGTAGATGCAAACAAGCTGGGAGAAGCAGCCCAGGGAGCGGTTCCTGGGCTCGCTGGCTAGTTTTTGTTGTTATTTTGGATTTTTGTCAATTTGACATGAGCTAAATCATCTGGGAAGAGGAAGCTTCAGTTTAGAAAATGCCTTCACTAGATCACTCTATAAACATGTCTGTAAGACATCTTCTTGATTAATGATTGCTGGTCTGGGCAGGTGCTCCTGGGTTGTATCAAAAAGCAAGCTGAGTGAACAATGAGGAGCAAGCAAGTGAATAGCATTCTTCCTTGGCCTTTGTTCTTGTTCCTGCCTTGAATTATTCATCCCTTGGCTTCCCTCAATGATGGACTATAGTTGGGATATGTAATTGGTTGTGATGTTTTATCATAGTAAAGGAAACCCTAACTAGAACACTGAATGTGTTGCTAGTCACTGGATGAATAGACAGCCTTTTTAAGCTACCTGGGAATGACCAGCCATCTTAGCAGCAGCTGAACCATGAAAAGAAAAAAAAGTGTTGCATTATTGCTTTGTTTCTTCCACAGATACCTGCTAGAGAAAAAAGCATATGTTTCTGTTGGGGTCTACAGTATGTGCAGAAGTGCTTTCATTGTACTAACCAATTACCCTTTCAATTCTAAGAACAATATTAATATTCATAAGTACCTGCTGAGTTTATACTTAATCTTAAAGAAAGGATTAAAAGCTTACCAATCTTAAGTATTTTCCCAACAGATTCAACGTCTTTCCTCTCATCAACTCCTCTTTCCCATTCCCCAGCTGAATAAATATGTTCAGGTAAAATATGGAGGTTTGAAAGAATTGTAAACTAAACTCACTTAAATATTCAGGGTCAAGGCTTATGCTGGAGAGGATGTGGAGAAAGGGGAACACTCCTTCACTGCTGGTGGGAGGGCAAACTTGTACAGCCATTTTGGACATTAGTATGACCGTCCTCAGGAAAATGGGAATCAGTCTAGCACAGAACCCAGCAATTCCACTCTTAGACATATACCTAGATGACCCACATCTATGCCACAAAGACATCTGTTCAACTATGTTCATAACAGCATAATTTGTAATAGCAAGAACCTGAAAGAAACCTAAATGCCCCTCAACTGAAGAATGGATAAAGAAGATGTGGTACACTTACACAATGGAATACTACTCAGCGGGGAATAAAAAACAATGGAATCCGAAATTCACAGGCAAATGGATTGAACTTGAAGAAAACATCCTGAGTGAGGTAACCCATCACAAAAAAAGGAACATGGTATGTTCTCAGTCATATATAGATGATATGTACTCACTCATATATGGATTTTAGACGTAGAGCAAAGGATCACCAGCCTATAAGTCAGACTGCCAGAGAAACTAGGAGATTCAAAAAAAGTCTCTCACAGAAGGGGAAAGGAACAAGATCTCCTAAGCATATTGGAAGTGGGAGGGGTGCAGTGAGTGGAGAGGGAGTTAGGAGAAAGAGAAGGGTAGAAGAGGAGAACATGTGGGACCAGGAAGATTAAGTTGGGGGATGAATAGACAAGAGCGAGAGCGAGAGAGAGAGAGAGAGACAGAGACAGAGACAGAGACAGAGACAGAGACAGAGACAGAGACAGAGACAGAGAGAGCATAATAGAGGGAGCCATTATAGGCTTGAAGTGAAAACTGAGTCTAGCAAAATGTCCAGAGACCTATAAGGATGATCCCAACTAAGAATCTGAGCAATAGTGGAATGGCTACTTAAAATGTCCTTCCCTGATAATGAGATTGATAACTAACTTACAGGCCATCATAGAGCCCTCATCTAGTAGCTGATAGAAACAGAAGCAGACACCCACAGCTAAACACTGAGCTGAACTCCTGGAATCCAGTTGTAGAGAGGGAGAAGTGATAAAAAAAAAAGGGGGGGAGTCAAGACTAGGCTACAGAAACCCACAGAGACAGCTGACCTGAACAAGGGGGAGCTCGTGGACCACCCCCCTCAGACTGATGTCTGGGAAACCAGCACTGTACTGACTCAGACACCCTGAACGTGGGTCTCAGTTAGAAGGCCTGGTCATTCTAAGAGACCTGTGGAACCAGGATGTATCCTTGGTGCATGAAAGGACTTTAGGAGCACATTCTCCATGGAGGGATACTGCCCTAACCTAGAGTCAGGAGAGAGGGCCTAGACCCTACGCCAAGTAACTTGACAGATTTTGATGATCCCTCATGGAAAGTATCACCTTCCCTGTGGAATGGGGGAGGATGAGATTGGAGGGGTGTTGGGGGCATGGGAGGGATGGAGAGGGAACTTGGATCAATATGTAAAATAAGAAAAAAATAATAAATATAAAATATTCAGGGTCAAATAAACAGGATAGAGAGGTATTTCCCGATCTTACAAATAAAGAATTTAAGGAAAATTAAGGTGACATGGTTAAATATTTTGGATGACACATTAAAATTGCTGTTCAGAAGTCACTTTGAAATCTTAGTTATCAAAAATGTTTCCATTTGAAAGAAAATTATGTAAACACATAAAGGTTGTTGGTCAACAGGAATCACGTATTGCTCATTATGATACAAAAGAAAATCAAACTACCATTTATCTGGCTCCTTTGAATCTAAATTCTGCATAAACTGAAGAAATGATAAATTACTTAATAGGAAGTAATTTGCGCTGTTTAGATGCCATGGAGATCTAGGGTTAATATTTGCTGCAAATAAAGGCATGTAACTAGAATGTTTCATCCTGTTTGAATAAAGTTAACCTACAGCCTGCAGTGGGGTGAAAGGGAGAAGAAAGAAACTTTTTAAAAATAGTGTAGATCATCCCATTTCACACCTCAGGTGACAAGTGGCATTTGTTATTGTTTCTCCTTGTCAATCAGTTTACTATTCTTGCATGATTTTCTTCTGATAAACCTGAAGTTGGAGAACATTAATTCCTTGTTGTCAGGATGGTATGTGACTTCCCTTTTTCTATTGAGGCAGATTTCTCTGTGTTTCCCAGGCTTTCCTGAAATCTCCAGCATAGCTTCTGGAGTAGCTGGGTTTGCAGATACTCACCTCCAAGGCTGAATGGAACTTTACTTTTTATTTTTTAATCAGAGTTTCTCATGGGTATTCTAGGGAAGCCTGTCACGTATTTGTGTCTGTGCTTTTGGCATGATGCCCATGTATGTCACAGGTACTGTGACTTAGATTTGTAAAGAGGTTTACATTTCAAAATGTTCACAGCATCACTGTGATAGCTCTATGGTAGAAGCCGGGAAGGATTTGTATACCCTTCTGGCTGAGAAGTAGGTTAGAAGAACTCTAGCACACCTATGTGAATGATGGCATGAACATGGGCTAGATCACAGGCACATTCCAATGCAATGCTTGCCTCTTCTGAGACCTAGCACACATCCTTGTATTAATTCAAAATTTAAAAACTGATGGAAAACAAAAAGGAAATTGTAAGGAGAATCAGCTATAGAATGGTAAAGGCAATTATAAAGAATATTAACTATGTTTTTTAATAATTTTTTCCTCCTGAATAGGCTTCTAAGATTAAATTACCCAAGTGGATAAACTGGTTTAAAACTTTCAAAGTATTGCTCAAAACTGAGCAGTCCTTGGTTTTGTTTGTTTGCTCTTTTGTTGTTATTTTATGGGGCATGGAGTACTTTGGCTTACATAAACTGTTTCTTACTCTTCATTCAGTAAGAGACAAAAGGATTCAAGTCAAACAGCAAAAGGACTTTTGGAATTCACAAACTGTTTTCATAAATCCCCCCACCCCATTGACCCAGAGGCTGCCTCCAAACATAAGCGCCACCTTTATCTTGAAGGTCCAGGACAGCAAAGGTCTATTCAGCATTTCTCTCACAGTAGGAAGCTGCAAAATTCCACAGACACACTGTACAATGCAGCTCTTATTTAGAAAAGGAAGACAAACCAAAGGCATGAGACAATATGGTATTTGCTTTTAGCGTTTCTTACACTTAAGTTATTTGACTCAGGCTGCAAGAAGCAAAGAGAGATAACCCTACATGAAGCTCCTCCTAAACTTCAAAACCCTGTCAAGAGCTTGAAGAAAGATGGAGGATGTCTGCTGGCTTCGATAAGAAAGTGTAAAAGACAGGACAGGAAAGATACACAAAAGTGTGTTCATTACTCAACCTCGAAAGATTATGATAAAGAACAGTTGAGTTGTTTGTGTGAGGATAATGCTAAAACTCTCAATTATGGAATATATGTGCTGGTCATAGCAGCAATCTAGATTTTAGTAATAAAAAAAAATGTGCTTGTTTTTACAATTTTTTATTAAATGTAAGTTTACGTGTTTCACATTCATCAAATTTACTATCTCTGCAATAATATGTGATAAAAGTTACTTTAAATTCACTAATTAAAAGAAAATACTTAAGAACATTTTTTAAATTCTATTACTCTAAAATTTTTTATGCCAGAACATGTTTCAAAGTATGTATCTCCTCAATGGGAGCAGGAGGTAAATCAAGATCCAATGGTCCTGGTCCTGGAATCCATTCCCAAATTTATTAATAACCCACTAAAAATATTAAATGATCATTATAATCCAGGCAGAGTGGTAGTGTTGAACTGATGAAAACTTGAGCCCTCTCATTGTCTGTCTTTGACGCATCCTCCTTAAACACTGGAAGCTCTGGAAGTGTGACCACCCATAACTCTTTATTGGCAGGAAGCAGAGATAAAATAATACATTGAGATACACTTATCCAGGGAGCCTCCTTAAAGCCACAGTAGCTCAGCTCTAAACACCTCTGAAACCTGGAGAAGAACCTAAAATGAAAAGGGGTGTTATTTTCTATACTTTCTTTCACACAGACAATAAGTCACACTTCTTATATGACATTACATAACCTTAAGAATTTTATACTTTCATTAGATTGAAAGAATTCTGCATGGTTTTTCTTTTTAAGTAAGGAACAATTTATTTGTTTTTACTATTTTTTACTTTTCTAGACTTATTTATTTACTTACTTGTTTATTTATTATTGCCTGCATGTATGTGTATATGTACCACATGAATGTCTAGTGCCTGGAGAGGTCAGAAGGGGGAGTAAGATCCCAGGAACTGGAGTTATTAATGATTATGGACCACGATATGGGTACTGGGACGGAACCTAGGTCCTCTGCAACAGCAACAAGTACTTTTAACTGCTAGGCCATCTCTCCAGCACTAGAGGATTATAATTACATTATTCCTCCTTCCCTTTCCTCTTCTTTCACATCCATGACCTCTTTTTTCCCATTAGTTGTTATTACATACATATATATATATGTATATATATATACATATGTGTTCATAAATACATAAATACAACCTGCTCAGTCTGTATATGTTACTTGTATGTATGTTTTCAGGGCTGACCACTTGGTACTGGATAACCAATTTCTGTGCTTCTCCCTGGAAGACTATTTCTCCCACTCTCAGCTTTCCTTATTTGCCTGTAAGGTCTTTGTGTAGAGTTGAGGTCTCATGGGCTTCACCGTCCACTTTAGCATGTCTGTTGTTCATCTCATATTTAGGCAGCCATGTGGGTAAGGCTTTATGGCTGTGGCTTCTGACACTTCTAGGAGACACTATCTCATAGTAAACTCCCTGATCCTCTGGCATTTACAACCTTCCACGCCCTCTTCTGCAATGATCTCTGAACCTTAGGTTCGAAAGTGTTTCACAGAATGTGTCCATTGGGACTGGGCTCTACAACTCTGCATTTTGGTTGGTTCTGTTTCTCTGTGATGGCACATTTATCAGGGTCTTCTAGAGGAACAGAACTTACAAAATTTATATATATATATATATATATATATATATATATATATATATATATATATATGAACCCAATAGTTTTTCAGTCCACAAAGCTGGATGTCTCAGGTGGTCTTCAGTAGATGCTGGAATCCCAAAGAAGTAGGATCCAATGCCAGTGAAGAGGTGGACTTGCTAGCAAAAGTGAGAACAAGCAGGCAAACAGAGTGTGAGCTTCCTTCTTGCATATATTTCATATGGGTTACTAGCAGAAGGTGTGGCACAGATTTAAGGTGGGCCTTCCCACCTTAAAACCCAAATTGCCCATATTGAAAGTGTGTCTTCCCACTTCCAGTGATTTCAATTAAGAAAAAATCAATTGCAGGTATGCCTAGACATTTGGGTTTTAGTTAATTTCAGATGTTGTCAAGTTAACAACCAAGAATAGCTATCACAAATGGTCTCCATCTGTGTCAAAGAAATGCTTCCTTGATGAGTAGTGAAGACTATACTTGGATCTCATAACAAATATTTAGAATGAACCCAGAGATTACTGAATTTCACTTTTATCCAATAAGATATCTCACGCTACTCAAAACTACAGCGAAAAAACATTCTTTCTGTAGATCTCCACAGACACTCATGGGTCTCAGGCAAGAATAAATGTGCTCTAGATATACAATATAAGGCCATTTATTCTAGGACCTTGTTCCAAGTACTAGTTCAATATCCACTTGACTGGTACTACTGAACAATTTACTAAGTGTTCTTTTAAGATTTTTCCATGTATGTGACAATTACACATCTGTATTTTTCACCTTAAATTTTAGTATTAAGATGGCATAATTCTAGAGAATGAATTGACAAATATTTCCTTCATTTTTCTAGAACAGACTATAAAGCAATTATAAGTACTTTTCTACATGTTTGGCAGAATTTTATGGTAAAATCATTTAGATTTAGAAATATTCTTTTAAAGGTTTTAGAGGTATGAGTTCATTTTCCTCAGTGGTGCAGAAAAAAATCATATATCTATTTTATGTTGAGGACATTGATAGCTCATGGTATGTTACCATCTATCTAATCAGGCGTAGTTTTTGATTACTTCTGGTAACCTTTCAATAATTGGGATATTTAGTGTACTTAATCTTATGGAAAATGAGATGATTTACATGTCATTGTCAACCAAACTTGAAGGAAGTGTACAGAATTATTAACTCTTAAGTTCTCTAGGACATTTATTAATCTTAGTTGTTTCAACAAATGCCTATGCTTGTATATTATGTTGAACTACATTCTCTCTATACAGTGATTAATTACATGTGCATAAAATAAAATCAAGGTATAATTGTTATGTTTTTGTTTAAATTTAACGTTAGTTATCTACTTAATAGATTTGCCTGCATAATTATTTGCCTGTGCTCAGTTATTAGCAATTAAAAAGACATGCTATATAAATACTACATGACAAATTGTAAAAAAAAAAAACAGTGAGATATCTCATGCTTAATTTTACATGAGATTTATATTACATTATGCCTTAAACATCAAAACATTAATAAACATTAACTATAGTATAACTAAAGTTCTAACTTTAAGTTCTAACTTTTAAAATTCTAAAATCTAAGTTTAAATATAATTTTAATCATGCTAAATTTTTAGAAGCAAATTATCCACATAGGTTATTCTTAATCTTCAAAGACAGAGCTAGTTTTTCCATTTAATTTGAAAACTAAATTTTAAATCCATTAAATAATTTATTTGTTCTGATAAAATGCTCTAAAATTACATTCCATGCCAGGCATTGATGGCACATAACTTTAGTTCTGGCACTAGGGAGGCAGAGGCAGGTGGATCTCTGTGAGTTTGAGGACAGCCTGGTTTAAAGAGCTAGTTCCAGGACAGGCTCTAAAGCAATAAAGAGAAACCATGTCTCAAAAAACCAAAAGAAGAAGAAGAAATAAAATAAAATTGCATTCCAACTTACAATTTTTAAAACTTATAAGATTATTAATATGAATATACATTTGAAAATTAAGTTGTTTCAATCACATATCACATATATTTAATGTAAAAGTTTAAAGATAACAGAACCATTTAAAATTACAGGTTAAAATTTATTTTAAATATATAATTGAAATATCAAGATAATGGACTTTTGAAGAGAAAGAGCCTTTGTACTAGTGAGACTATTGAAATGACTTTTTCATTTTTATTTTTTATTTTTTAAATTATTTTTATTTTACATATCGATCCCAGTTCCCTCTCTTTTCCTCTCCCTCCCTCTTTCCCTTTCTCCCACCCTCTCATGCCCCCCAACCACCCTCCTCTCCCATCCCCCCCCCACTCCATATGTAGGGAGATGCCCTCCAGGAGGGATCATCTAAATCTGTCAAGTCATTTGGAGTAGGGACTAGGAATTCTCTCCTGTCTCTAGTTAAGGGAGTGTCCCTCCATGGGGAATGTGCCTCCAAAGTTCTTTTGTGCACCAGGAATACATCCTGGTTCCACTGTCTGAGGTCCCTTAGACTGCTCAGGCCTTCTATCTGAGACCCATGTTCAGGGGGTCTGAGTCTGTCCCATGCTGGATTCCCAGCTATCAGTATGGGGGCCCATTAGCTCCCCTTTGTTCAGGTCAGCTGTCTCTATGTGTTTCTGCAGCCTGGTCTTGTTCTCCCTCCCTGCATCTGGATTCCAGTTCGGCTCAGTGTTTAATTGTGAGTGTTTGCTTCTGTTTCCATCAGCTATTAGATGAGGGCTCTATGATGGTGGATAAGTTAGTCATCGATCTCATTATCAGGGAAGGGCAGCTTTTCCAGTGTTGCTCAAATTGTTAGTTGGGTTCAGTCTTGTAGGTCTCTGGACATTTCTCTAGATTCAGTTTTCTCTTCATACCTATAATGGTTCCCTCTTTAATGTTCTCTCTCTCCCTCTCTCTCTCTCCCTCCCTCCCTCTCTCTCTCTCTCTCTCTCTCTCTCTCTCTCTCTCTCTCTCTCTCTCTCTCTCTCTCCCACCCCCCCTCTCTCTTCTCTATTCATCCCCTAACTCAATCTTTCTAGTCCTATGTGCTTTTCTCTCCTCCCCTTCTCTTTTCCTAGTTACCTCTCCACTCACTGCCCCTCCAACTCCCCATATGCTCTGGAGATATTGTTCTTTTCCCCTTCTGTGAGGGACCTTATATGAATCTCTTAGAATCCACCTTGTATCCTAGTTCCTTTGGCAGTGTGAATTATAGGCTGGTAATCCTTTGCTCTAGGTCTAAAATCCATATATGAGTGAGTACACACAGTGTTCCTCTTTTTGTGACTGGGTTACCTCATTCAGGATGATTTCAAGTTCCATCCACTTGCCTTCGGATTTCAAGATTCCATTGTTTTTCCCCCAGAGTAGTATTCCATTGTGTAAATGTGCCACGTCTTCTTTATCCATTCTTCAATTGAAGGGAATCTAGGTTGCTTCCAGGTTCTTGCTATTACAAATAATGCTGATATCAACATAGTTGAGCACTTGTACAGCCATTTTGGAGATCAGTATGGCAGTTCCTCAGGAAAATGGGAATCAGTCTACCACAGGACCTGGCAATCCCCCTCTTAGGCATATACCCAAATGATCCACATCCATGCAACAAAGGAAGAATTCTTTAAAATCTATTTCATAAAAGAAAAACTTCATGTTTTATGCCCAATTTCTCCTATGAAGCCAAATCTAGTCACCTGTGCTTGTGAAAAAATAGGACCACCTGTTTTATGATATCCTGTGATAATTATAGTGTCTAAATTTGCAGTGCATCTATGATCATGAATTTCCATTACTTAGGAAATGAAAGAAAAAATTCCCAAATAACTTATGTAACATCATTTATACAAGCATGACCTTCCCAAGTGTCCTGCTATTCTTTCTCCTAAGGATGAGCAGACACTCCTAGAGCCAAAGACAGCATAAAATTCTGAGTGGTAGTCCGGTATACATGTCATTATCATGAACCTCAACTTTTCCAATATTATGTCATTTGAATGGAAAACATTTCTGAAATATGAGCCCTGCTGCTATTTTTTATTTGTACCACAAAATAAGGAGTTAAGACAGAATGAGGAACTAGGGAAGAAAGGTAACTTTTTGTCTGTTTTGTATCAAAAAGTCTAATATCTCACACCACCATCCCTTTAAAGCTGAGATATATAAGGCAGGCAAATGTCAATAAATAAAAATTCTGTGCAAGCATTTGGTTAATGTGACTTTTTTGTTGTTGTCGTTGAAGCTACTGGAGCTGTGGGTTTCTTTTTGAGATATCTGTTAGTCTCAACACAAATTTTTAGAAGTGTACTTGACTGATACAATGAAGTCCCATTTACAAATCATATGTACATATATAGGTATACATATATATGTATGAAAACTGGGACAATGCATTCTCTATCCTGGAGATTTACATGCCAAAATTAAATCTCTTTATACTGCCTTAAATTTTAATAATTTATTAGTATCATAATTTCAGGCATTTCATGAAAAAAGCCTATTTTTTGATGGTAAGCTTAAGCATAACAACCCACTGTATATTTGTTTGTTTACTTATGGTTTGATGTCCCAAGTAATAACGCCTTCTTCCAGATTGTCACTAAATGAAGATCCTGTGCTATGCAAGCTCAGGCCTTCTCAAAAACTGTTACCTCCAACAGGTCTAGACTTTTAAATCCTCAGATAAGCGGGGTCTATATTCCATTTCAGCAGTGAAGTTTCAGAAAATGGATTTTTCAGTCTTCATCAGCCTGTAAGAGTTAGGGATCAGTCTCAGGTAGTTGGTGAGACAGGATTGAAAAGCATGGAAAGCTGTTGGAATGTAAGAAGGGATTGGAGTCATGTCACTCCAGAGTCTGGTTAAGACTCTTGCCAGCTGAGAGAAAAGAAACCCAAGCACAGTTAACATTTGCTGTGGAGGAATGCTCTTTGTGGGAATACAAATAGGCAATAAATCTTTCCTAAAGCAACTTCACATAACAACATTAAACTGTCAAGGCTAAGAATATATGACCTTTGGGTGTCACCTTTCTTAGTCTTTATCCAGATACAAACCTGGAATCTCACTAACAAGACTACGTTATTCATGGTGAAAATTTATCTTCACTTTCTTGAGCAACCCTTGTGAATTACAGCTTTACCTTATCGGTTGCAGTCCTGTCCAATGCACTTCAGGAAGTACCCTATACCCTCATTCACTGAAAAAGGAGAGGGGAGGTTCCTCAACAACCTTCAGAGATGTCACTTCAGGGGTCAGGATGGTGTCTGTGGTTCAGACTGCCTCTGAGGGCCTTGTGTGGGTCAGTGGTCCTGCTGCAGCAGGGACCGAGTCTGTGGTCTATGCTGTTGCCAGAAACCATGTGGAAGCCCATGATCCACACTCTCGCAGTATGTAAAGAACAGGAAGCTACTTTTGGATTTTTCTGTTTGTTTATGTAAAATACCGTAATGATGCCTAAAGTCTTCCCACTTGTGAACTCCTTAAACACAGGAATGGTACAATATAGATCTCCAAATGCCTGTCACCTAGTTCAAAAGCTTAGAAATTATGATTCAACTAAAAAAGTTTTAAATGAAGCAGAGTAAAATATAACTGTCTCACTTAGATATCACCTATAATACAATGCACACACTAAGTGTGCGCTTGCTTTTGGTGAAAAAGGAGAGAGATTCGTGGGAACACATACCAAGAGCTCCAACACTCACTGGTCAGGGGGAGTTGCAGAACCAGGATGAGAACAAAATTGCCACAGCAGTACAAGTCAAATCTAAACCATTGTGTTGGGTAAAAAGCAATCACATAACAGAAAATGAAAATAACAGTTTTCAAGGCATGATGTGTAGGCCATCAATATCTAAGATATTTGAAGTGGTTATTAACATGGATATTCTGAGACTCATAGATTGCCTAGGTAGCAGATCTCATTAATTCTGTATGTTTTTAATGGGACTCTGAGATGATTTTAATATAAAATTCAACTTGAAAATCACTTGCTAAAACTTTGTAATTTAGCTTTAAATTTTCTCCATGATTTATATAAAATCTTAAGAAAACAAGTTAGATTTTAAAAAATGTTTCTTCCATTATTAAGTGGAAATAGTAATACCTGATACTTCATAAGATGAATTTAATAAAATGATATATTGAGTAATTGGCACCTTTCCTAGTATAGGAAGGATCAAATATTAGTCAATATTAGTAAGGTAGAAATAGAACTGGTCATCTATAGGTGACAAGCCTGTAATAGCTGCTAGTCTGTGCATATAATGTACTAAGTCAACACTTTTTAAATGGCTGCATTGACATGGTCTTTTGCAGGTTATTCAAAACTGTCCACTAAAAAGCCAGTAAAGAGAGGAGGAAATGGATGCTTGGCTCATAAGTAGAGGGGACCTGAGTTTGATCCTGAAAAACCATGTAAAGGGCCAGACATATTGGCACATGTTTATAATTCCAACTATTACGGGATGGGAAACTGAGATGGGCAAATTTCTGAAGCTCACTTGTTATGCAGTCTACCCACTGGGTGAAGTTCTAGGCCAACGAAAGGTGCTGTCACAAACAAATAGTAGAAAGTGCCTGAAGAATAACACCCAAAGAGGTCAGAGGTTATCCTCTAACCTCTGCATGTACATAAACATGCATGTATGTGAGCACATTCACACACATGAACATGCACAGGCACAGGCACAGGCACATGCACACATACAAACACAGATACACACAAAAGACGCTAATCACAAAAGACCTCAAATTAAATTATTTTAATTATATGGATCATACTCAGGTAAGGGTCAACAAAGACTTGAGAAAAATCAAGCTGGAGAGAGATGTATTGCCCTGCCCATATACAAGAGATGGTTGCAGCAAAGTACAAAACATGCAAAAATAGCATTGTGAAGATGTGTGATTCATATCCTCAGACGGGAAATGATATTATTTCTGTTTTAAAACATCATCCACAGAACTAGGCTGGCCGTGCTAACTCAGCACATCCACTTTCCATGGGAAATCTGGCAAGCACACGGTGACCTGGTGCTAGGAGTTAAGTTATCAGAGATAAGTCATGCTGATGGCAGTCACCACATCAGATGTGATGGAAAAGGGCACTTCTCCTCAGTGAAGAAACTCTTTACAAAACCTAATGACTACAAACCAATAATGACCAAAGCAACATAAAATTTGAGAAGCTTTTTTTGTCAAAACCTCCAGTCAACACACCTCAAAACTGTTAACAGCAAGAAAAATGAGTCTGAGGAATTACTATAGACTGAAATACAGAGTGACTTAACAACTGCAAGCCAGTGTGATCACCTGGGTAGAGTCTCACAGCAGAAGATGGAGAGCTGAGAAATTCAAATAAAGACCGGGACTTGCTTTCAGGTTCATGTCCTGCAATGCACTGGGGTTGTATAAGAGAGGGAACTGTCTGAAAAGTAGCCGAGAAACTTCTGCTATTGCAACTTTTTATAAATTTGAAAGTAGCCCAAAATAAAAAATTAAATTTTAAAATATTTTATTTAGCTGTAAAAGTGACTACAGAGACCATCAAGGAGAAGAACAATGGGAAATATAGGTTAAGCTTCCAAATGACCTTTAAAAAAAACAAAACACAACATTTCTTTAATGAATCTTTGGGAATTTCACATCACATAACTTAATTATACTCACATCCTACACCCTCCATATTATCCCCTCACCCCTACAGCACCCCCCAAAAGAAAATTTAAAAAAATCAAAACAAGTAAGTAAACAACAACAAAAAGAAACCAAAACCTCTTCCTTCCTCCATCTTTTCCTTCTCTCCAACACATCTTCATTTCTCCTGGTGGCCATGGGAGCCAAAGTATATCATACAGTATAGCCTTTTGTCCAATTAGCCTTACTTGCAAATGTTCATAACTAAGAGTCATTGGTCAGGTTCAAGACCTCTGGTTTCTGGTACACACCATCATCACTGGATCCTCTCAGTGAAACTTCTCTCAAATATCCCATGGCCATCCCGAGTCATGGAGATCCTTCTGGTATCATTCCACAGGACCAGCCTCTTCACCAGGACTGGGACCCTCCAGAAGATCCTAGATGGGATAGATGTTATGGTGGGCCAACCCCAGACCCAGCTGTTGACCTGGACAGTAGTTGAGCTGGTCAATCCAAGACACAAAGACGGCCCCACTTCAGGTGAGGGGCGGAGTCAGCTCTCCTATATCCATACTGTCAGGGTCAGTTCTCCCTTGCCTGTGGTGAGGGTGGGATCATCTCTCCTGAGTATGGTGGGCCAGATCTCTTGCTGCAGTATTCAGTGAGGGACAGGGTCAGGTATCCCAGAGCCAGAAATGGGCAGGGCAGGTTCAGCATGGCTCTCGGATTTCATCACACATGTTTCCTATGAGACACTGGGGTGACACTGGCCACTGACATCATCACAGACCCTGCTACAGCAGGACCACAGACCCAGACATGCACTCGGCATCAGCTGGGGCCTGGATGACATCCTGACACTGGGTGGAAGCACAGGCCACTCACATCAAGATGACTCTGGTGGCAGCATGGCCCCTGACACCAACAAAGCCACAGGTTGCAGACCTCTGCCACCAACATGCACTGAGGTGGTGGACTTGACCCTGGGTATCTACGTGGCCTTTGGTGGCAGCATAGGCCATGGACTTTAAAACAGGCTACTGCTGTAGTAGAACCACAGACCCATATGCCACCATGGTGTAGGCTACACAGACTGGCATGGCCCTAGTGGCAGCTCAGACCTCAGACACCAACATGGCCCCAGGTGGCAGCCCAGACCCCAGGGATCCACAAGGCCCTCATGGCAACAGGAGCCACGGGCATCAACACAGACCCTGAGTGCCATAAGGCCATAGCACTCAGACTTGGCCCTCTGCAGCAGCCCAAGCCCAAAGGACACCATGGCCCCAAGTGGTAGCACAGGTCACTCAGATCAGTATGTCCCTGGCTGCAGCATGGCCCCAAGAGTCCAACAAGGCCACAGGTTGTGGCCCAGATCTCAGGCCTCTGTGTGGCTCCTGATGACAACACGAGTCACCAACTTCAACATAAACCCTGGCTGTGATAGGACCACAGATGCCCAGGTCTGCCAACATGACCTTTAATTCTGAAAGCTTTCAATATAAACAGTATAGACAGTTTTAAGTACATCATCTTTTGCCTTATATTTTACTGAAACATAAAGTTATACACATTGACAGGGTAAAATACAATGTTCAACGTGTGTATACATTACATGATGTGTAAGTCAAAGTCAACATATTTATCTTCCCAAAATATTTATTATTTCTTCATGTTAAAAACTTTCAAAATATTCTACTCTTTTGAATTTTATAGTATATTTATGGCATCTGTAGCTAACACATGTTTATTTGCATGTCAGTACCTTTTATAGCTATCTAAGTTTGTGTGTGTATGTTTAGTGCACACATGTACACAAGTCACACACTTGTATGTGTTTCCATTATTGGGGATTGAACCAAGGCTTTATGGGCTGCTAGGCAAGTGTTCTACCACTGAACTATACTCTCATTCCTACCAACTGTAACTTAATACCCACTGATGAAGCTCATCTCTCCAGGTTTGGCTCACTTGAGTTTCGGTAAGTTAAAATTTTTATGAGATATAAAACAAAAGCAAGTATTTGAAGTCCTTAATTATTGCACTAAAAGAAGTAATTTTTAAATGATAGTAATACCTGGACTATTTAAGAAAAATTTTCTCTATGGCAATTTGCTTGATCATGGATTTGATGCTTGAATTTGCTATCAAACTTATACTACTGTTTCAATAACAGAACTCCCAGGTCAAGGAAGTACTACTCAATGGTCAAACTTCATCACCAATTGGTAACTTCTCCTTGAATCCTAGTAAAAAAAATAAGTAAAGAGAAGTTCAACTCAAGAAAAACATTTTAAATTCAAGTACTTCAATATTTTCCAGATTAAATAAACAAATATAATGATATCTCTTTAAAATTCTAATGAATCCGTACAAAAAGAAAGGACTCAATAGAAAAATACAGATGTTATGGAAATATGGATATTTCACAGAAAGGTGAGATGACAGGCTCATCATATACACAAAGACACTTAATAACATTAGTGTTCAAATATAATTTGGAAAGAGTCCTCCAGATAAATGTTGCAAGCTAAAGCAAGAGCTCAAATTGCTAGTTCCATTTCCCTGGCACAGACAAACTGCACCCTGTGATCTTTGCCAAATTAGTAGTATGAAAGAACATCTGGGAAGAGGATGTGATCCAGGACTCTGTGTACAACACAAACTCCTCTGTGCTTGTCAAACACAGGATCAGTGTTTCCTCTACAGGGGGGAAATTTACAGTGAAGATTAGTGAGTGTATACTACATTCATTGTTGGACCTCAAATATTGATTGAGCAACTGATTATATCAATGATGGCACCAACAATACGACCCAATAACTCCGGGTCACATGGCAAGACAATACAAAAAATAGATTACATGCTACATCTGAATCAGCTAACAAGCATTTACTGTTCAAATGCAGATTGCCCAAGAAGAGTTACTGATGTTCAAGGAGGCATCTATATCTCTCACTCATACATTCAGTTCTTTATTGCACTTCCATATAAATTTGTTACTCTAAAAAAAAATCAGTTCTGAGAAGAGGGGAAAAGGTGAGGGGAGAAGAGACCATGAGGGATCAGAAACATCCAGTTGGGTAGACAGAGAGGGAGAGCAAGAAAAGAGATATTTTGATAGAGGCGGTGATTGTGGGGTTAACAAGAAACCTGGCACTAGGGAAATTTCCAAGAAATCACAAGGATGACCTCAACTAAGAATCTAAGCAATAGTGGAGAGGCTACCTTAAATATTCTTCCCCTATAATGAGATTGATGACCACCTTAATCGTCATCATAGAGCCTTCATCTAGTAGCTGATGGAAGCAGAATCAGAGATCCGAAGCAAAGTACTGGGTCAAACTCCTGGAGTACAATTATTGAGAGAGAGAAGTGATAATATTAGCAAAGGGGTCAAGAACATGCTGGGGAAACCCACAGAAACAGATGACCTGAGCAAGTGGAGTTCATGGACTCCAGACTGATAGCTGGAGAACTTGCATAAAAACGAACTAGGCCTCCTGAACGTGGGTGTCAGTTGAGGGACTTAGGCAGTCTACAGGGCTACTGGCAGTGAAACCAATACTTATCTCTAGCACATGAACTGGCCTTTTGGAACCCATTCCTTATGGAGGGACACCTTGCTCAACCTAGATACAGGGGGGAGGGCCTCAGTGCTGCCCCAAATGACATAACAGACCTTGATGATTCCCCATGGGAGGCCTCACCCTCCATAAGGAGTGGATTGGGGAGATACAGGAGGAAGTGAGAGAATGGGAGGGAGAGAGAGCTGTGATTGTTGTGTAAAATAAGTTCATTTTTAAAACAATTCAGTTCCATCAGCCATTTCAAATATGTTAATACTAAGATTAAAGTGATGGCATGTCTGGTTGAATATCCTGAAGAATACATTGAAATTTGGTTATACAAACTGAACTTAGGCTATCAGTCAGATAAACTGTGTGCTAGCTAGTTTTATGTCAACTTGATGCCAACTAGAGTCATTAGATAAGAGAGACTAAATTGAGAAAATGCCTCTATGGGAAGCATGTAGGGCATTTGATTAATTAGTGATTGATGAGAGAGAGCCCAATGTATATGGGTGAGTCCACCCTAAGTTGATGATCCCAGATTTTATAAGAAAGCAGACTGACAAGCCAGGGGAAATAACCCAGTAAGCAGCACTCCTCCGTGGCCTCTACATCAGCTCCTACCTCCAGGTTCCTGTCCTATTCGAGTTCCTGATTTCTTTTGGTGATGAACTGTGATATGGAAGCATAAGACAAATAAATCCTTCCCTTCCCAGTATGCTTTTTAAACACAGCAACAATAACCCCAACTAGGACACACAGTTTTATTTGATTAAGCTTGATGCCTATCAATTAGACATCCAAGGGAAAAATACCAGGAAATTTTATTTAATTATTACTCAGAGTCTTGAGCAGTGTCAAAAATAATGACATTCCAGATTCCAGTTTTGGATAGAGACCTGGGTAGCTGAGATAGTGAAAGGACACTGTGTAAGTAGTGGTGGGGTTGATAATGATCTTTAGATAAGGAATTCCAGCACTAAACACTGCGTCTCACTTCTCTTCTACTCAAGCATGACCCTGCCTTGTTCTCAAGCTTAATAGACTGCTTGAAAACAATCTTGTCTATTTTTACAAAGACAGAGTACAAAAAGTCTACTAAAACTTAAACTTAAGGCTGAAGTGCATTTACGCTTTACAAATTAAATGTGAACTGTTTCCATTCACTTTTATTATTTCTTCATTCCTAAGCAATTAGTAAGATTGTAAGCAATCTATTATTTAAGACTTTCATTATTAAAAACAAAACCTGATAAGAAAATAAACACGGAGCAAGAGGTGTACTTCAGTTTTGCTTTTTCAATGACTCTATAGAGTAGTCACAAAATAAGAGTATTGGATGGAGGAGAATTATCTGAATCAACTTGTAGCAAACTCAAACAAAAAGTCCCCCACAAATTAAGATATTTAAACTGGTGGTGGGGGCTGAACATCAACCATACCTTAATCGAATTGAAATGATGGGGGGTTGAACACCATACCTTAATTGAATTGAAATGATATGTAGAAGCACCATACACATGGCCTTTCCCACCACCACATACCTGATAGACACAAAAATTAGTTTAACAGATTTCTAAAGGAATGTTGGTGCATTCTTAATGGAATTATAACTCAAACTTCATGACTTTCAACGACTAAAATCATCTTGACCTTTTCAATAGAATCTAATCTCAGATGATTCAATTTACTTAAATCCTGCCAAGAGAAAAACATTCTTCCAGCTAAAAGGGCCTTCAAAAGGGAGTAAGGCTTCAAAGGTTTTAAAGCAACAAGATAACTTTTATAAACATACTTTTCAGATGATGAACTTAAAGAGCAGCTTTAACTAGCCTTGAGTTATACCTAAGCCACATCAATTGTGGAAGATTTTATGGACAAAAATAAATTACTCAGAACGTTTATAGATCAAAATTAAAATTAGTTGGCATCCTGAAAACACATGTCAATCTTCACTATGAAGTGCTAATTAAATACTATAACAAATTCCCATCACTTAAATATGGTCATATTCTCTGCCATAAAAAGAGATGATGCTGGTACATACCTCTGCTGCCTAGACAGTAGATAGTGAACTTTCTCAAATGGATGTTATACTTATTGACATGTTAGAAGTTCTGCTTTGCTTCTTGGTCCTAATACCTGTTAATAATGCTAAAACCTATTAATCTGGAATCGCTCGTATAAACTTGGCCCTAAATGATGCATTCACAACATCAGAACCACATCCAACTAAATGATTAACTCTTAAGCTCTACAAAGACTATTCCTCTTCTGTGATGTAACAAGCTATGGAATTTTGAGCTTTATTGAAGCTGGCAGCACTGAAAGTCTGACTTCCTCTCTAATTTATTATTATAAAGTGTTTCCCAAGTTCATTTCAGCAATAGGTCAGAATTAGAAGGTTCTTGTGATGTGGGGTTAAAGGTGAGATAATTACAATAGATTGGCATGATGGAAAATAAGTGTGGCTGGAAGGGCAACAGGAGAGAGAGTTGGTGAACTCTGTGACCAAAGCTCCCTGGAGAAATCAAGCAACCCCATAGCCTCATCTAGGATAATTGCAACACTCAATGCTCTGCCCAAAAGAGTTGATTCCCACACTCAAAGGGTGTGCCCCCTTGGAACAAATACATGTAATGTAAGCAAATGGCAGAAATAGCATCAGGAATCCCTCTCACAAAACTTTCTATGGTAGGAAGGAAGACGTGAAAAGATGGAAGTGTTTCTCCGATCTCAAATTTAAGATTACAAACACATAAAGAAGCTACAACCAGACCATCAGTACTGTTTCAGACATTAACAGTTAAACATCTCAAAGCATTATTTGTATCTATTACCTCTTGTTGCTATTGAAAAGGTGGGGGTCGGGCATGGCCCAACAGGATGAGACTGCAGGCTTCTAACAGATACTACATAGAGCAATCATTTCTTGTGTGAACCATGTATATATAAATCCTTATATGAAGACAAGTTAACCTTGGCTTTTAAAAAAAGTAAAATAAAAATAGAACACTGCTAGGAAAGTGCAAAGGCTTTGAGTTGTTTTGGATGAAAGTCACTAAAAGTAAAACGGAACTTCAAAGCAGTTCAGGATATTGATCAAAATATATGGACTCCAATGTTAGGTTAGTGATATCTTTTAAGCCACAATTACAATACATAGAGCAACAGAGATAAGATGTTGGTGATACAACAAGACAGTCAATTTCAGGAAAAGGAGGGAGAACAGAAGTCAAGCCACTTGGATTCTGATCTCAGCTGTTACTTAAAAGTCTGTTCCCACACTGCAAAACATATGCTTTCTTTTCTCTCTCTGTTTTGTTACTTAAAAAACAATACTACATATCAAACTAAAATATTGAAACAAAATTCATATTTAAGAAACAAAATTATACTGCTATAATAAATACTTCGTTTGAAGCCTTGGTTAAATAACTTAGAGGTAACCATTTTGTGAGCATGAAAATTAAGTATTGATGATCTCAGTACATTGCTTCCTCTGGTTTCTCTGTCATCTTCTCAACCCTTCTCCACATTGCAGAAGGTGGAGAAAAAAAAGCAGAAGCCTCAAAAATGCTTAGAGTACTGAAAGGTCATAAATGATACAGACTCAGAACAACCTTTTAGTTTTCATGGGCTTAGCCTTCCTCTTGCATTTGTGCTGTCTTTCCGGGATACTATCATCAATCTACTTAGCCAAATAAGCTGGAAACACAAAGATGCCAATACAAAGGAGTTCTTCCTCTCCATCATAGCTTACACCTGGTCCTGATTCTCCCGTAGGTTACTTTTGCTTAGTTTCATTATCCTTACCAGTGTCTTTAGCATATCCCAGCTGGGTGGCAACAAGAGTGGTCCCACTGCTCTCTTACTTTGCTTCTCCACCTTAAAGAACTACCAGAGCAATTCTTCTACAACATAAATCTGACCCACAGATTCTCTGATTAAACATGAATGGCATTACCCTTGCTGACGGGTTAAATTACAACCTCATTAATATGTTATTATTGCAGGCTTACATGATCTAATCTCAGAATGACCTTCTGTGACATGCAGCATTTTTTGTCATATTCCTTGTGGTATTCACAGGACATAGAAAAGTATCCAAAATTAATGATGTTACTTAGTGTTAAACAAAAATTAAACAAATCTGTGTTGTGTAAGACAAAAATATTTTACAGAGAAAAGTATATGTAAAAATATCTCTAATGAAAATTAAAGATGTTTCTTTTCTCCCATTCTTATACCCATATTTGCAACATAATAAATAAAAGTCCCAGAGGCAGATATTGGGATTCAAGCTTCGAGCTGAAGATCAGAAAAGCAAAACAGCCTGCCACTAGCTCTCACCTCTACCTCAACTCAGACCAAAGGGGTGATCCTCAGACTGCTCCCAACTTCACTGTTCCTCAGACTCACTCAGACTGCTATGCTGAGACTGAATGCCTCTACCTTTTATACCTCTCAAATCCTGGTATTATTTGAGTGAGCTCTGATTCACTCTCCCTTAGTCCAGGGTGGGCTTGGACTCAGATACTCATCAACCTCTTAGTCCTGAGTCCTGGGATTAAAGGGGTGTGCCTGGTTTCTATGGTTAACTAGTATGGCTGCTTTGCTATTTTGATCTCCAGTGGCTTTAATAAATCATAAACAATATGTCACCACACATATTTCTTTTTTCTGTGTCAGGTAACTTAGTGCATTCTATTTTAAAAGGTATGTATGAGTCTATCTCCTAGAATCTTTGAAAGCCTGTACTTGGTTGACACCATCTTTGAATTCCCAGAATTTGAATTCTGCATTAAAACAAACTTACACATATACTTCTCTCTGTAAAACGTTTTGTCATTTAATTTTCTAGTACTACACAAGTTCCACAGCAGAAATTACCGTTCATAAAGCAAGTTCTCCATGGGTATTGTGCTTCATGTCTGCACCAGGGTACGTGTAAAGAAACATTTTATGAAGGGCAGTTCTACTATCTCTGAAGTTCACTAAACAATATGAGACTTTACAATCAAGCTCTCTGAAAGCACGTATGATCTGTTGTGTAAAACAAACTCTACATGAATGGCTCTAAGACAATGCAAAGTCAATTCTTTTGAGTGCTTATGACAACCCAAAGTATTCAAAGTCTAATAAATGTAAACAGCATGAAGGGGAAAAAAACTGTGGGAAACTGTAGGAGTAGTGGGTGGGGTAGGGAAGCACTGCTCCTCAGGATTCCCAGAAGTTTGCATGGAGCAAGCTGATGTGTGTCATAGCTGAGGCATTACAAACAATAACAAGTGCTTCTTTACAGCCCAGAGTCCCCACTACAGAATTAAATTTGAAGAAGAAAACACAGGCAGAAAAATCTTCAGATGAATTAAGCTAGAAATGACTTGTAAGCCAGGCCTACATCGTGGCTGAATACTTTCTGTAAATATTCCAAAGAGAAGAGTTTGAATGAGATCTAGTCTCTGTATGTTTAGCTCATAATTAAGGAGAATTTATACATCAGGCAACATTATGCTAGCAACTATCTTATTCTGCACACTTCATCCTTATGAGAATTTTTGATCAAGAAAAATTTTATAGTTTATGCTAAGCATTAGTAAAATATATTGTGTAAACTGGCAAGAGGGCTCAGCTGGGAAACGCATTTGCTCCACAACCCTGACAACCTGAACCCATATCCCAGAATCTGCTTCAAGGTGAAAGACAAGCGCTAACTCCAAATGTTGGCCTTTGACCTACACACACACATACACTCACATGCATGAAGTTACACGCAAGTACACACAGACATATATTTATATTTTTTAAACTGTTGTATTAGAGAGACCAAGGGAGCACATGGGAGGATTGGACAGAGGAAAGAAAAGGGACAAATCATATAATCAAGATATAAAAATTATTTTAAAATCTAAGAACTTTTTAATGTATTACAATGTCATTTTCTCATGTTGCCTGCCTTCATTTCATAAAGCAAAATATACACATGACTCATTTGATTCTAAATTTGGGGGCTTCTTTCATTAAATGGTTACAGAACTCTTGAAGGTGAGCCCATCACTGACTCTTTAAGCTGGAAGGTATAATCTTGGAGAAAAGTTACACTCAATCCTACCAAAGAATATACAAGTATGTCGCCTTCTGGCAGAGGGTAGACACGGTCCTCTCACAAAACTTCCCAAAGGTCAGCAGGGCGTATCTTGCATAGGAGATATTTTAAGATGTTATTTTCACATTGGAAAAACAACAAGCTCTCCTAGGTTACAGACACCTTGGAAGAGGAATTGCAGACTTTTCCCTTTTCACCGTATATTCTGTTTCTGCAGTGTATCTTAGCATGTTGCTGTGTGACTCTGCTCTGCCACACCCAGCTTTGTTGCAACAACTGAGCTGCTGAGAGCAAGGTCACTAACCCAGACACATTGTTCCAGCAGTGCTTTAAAAAAAAAAAAAAATTCCCCAGGCTTTTTGCAGAACACACAAATTGCACAAATTGTGAAAACTAATATTTGCATGCACTTCGTTTTTATTATGAAAATACGTGGTAATGTCGGTTCAAAGTTGGTGGCAGTTGAAAGGGCTTCTGCAAGGATGGGAAAGAGACACCAGCGACCCTGAGAACTCACAGGGCTCTTGTTGCACAACTTGGGAAAAGTGAGAAAGAGTGTTATCTTCAGCAGAGCTCTTACGCCCTCTGTTGATCACTAAGTAAAATGTAAACACTGCCTAGCTTCTGAGTCCCTGCACTTACATTATAAACATAAATGAAATGTCACAGATATGAAATAAGTTATACTTTTCAAAGAATTCACTAAAAGACAAATTCACCATGATTTGGTGCGACATTAAATTTTTATTTTTTTCAATATGCATATCTTTAAGGGTCTATATTTCTTCATACATAGGACTAAATTACCCACATGGATGTAACTAGAATCACTGACTTACAACTCACATTTCTATTGAATACAGTGGTCCTTGTTAGTTGCTTAGAAACTGACTGTGTTATCAGATCAACTGCCATCTCTTACAATGTTTTAATAAATTAAAAGGCATAGGTATATATGCATAAGAAAACTATTTTGTATATATAGAGTTTGGTACTGTCTGTGACTCCAGACACCAATGAGATATATTAAAATATATCCACTATAGAAATAGAGAAGCAGTTATTTCTTCCACAGACATCTGTACTTTGATATAACTGAAAAACAGAACAAAGTGAGGTGTGATGACACTCATCTAGCTGTCGGGGGATAGAAACAGGAAGATCACAAGCCCAAAGCCAACCTGGCTACAAAATGAGTTCTAGTCCAGCCTGCTAATTTACAAAATTGGTCTATAAGCCAAAATTCAAGAGCCTCAACTTTGGTGTTCTCAAAGAAAATCCCGTTAAGACCACCTTATTTTAGATTAAAATTTAACTTAGATATATTGTTCTCTACTGCCAATCATTACACAGAGCCTTGATCTGCATTTCCAAGGATTTCAGTGTTCTCTACAGAAGCCCAGGACCAACATATATACTTAAACCTCCCCCTATTCAATGTCTTATAGTCCATGTCTCACATCACACAATTCTATAATGTGGGGTTTTTTTGGTTTTTTTCTTTGTTTGTTTGTTTTAGTTTATAAAGACAGGGTTTCTCTGTAGCTTTAGAGCCTTTCCTAGAACTCTCTCTGTAGACCAGACTGACCTAGAACTCACAGAGATCTGCCTGCCTCTGCCTTCTGAGAGCTGGGATTAAAGGCATGTACCACCATTGCTTGGCATCCTTTCCATTTTTATGTCAATGTCCAGGATATAACCATTGAGAATATAACCATACATGCATTCATACATACAGCCATACATGCATACAAACAACAAAGTGAGCCATAGTATAAATGTTTGCTTCGCATATCTGGTAGTTGCATTCATAGGGACATTTCTAGAGATAAGTTTTTAACCTACAATAGTAATCACATCACACAAGTAAAGAAGCCAAAGTTCTGAGTAGCTCACATTGTTAGTTTGGGTCAGTCTTGTAGGTCTCTGGACATTTCTCTAGAGTCTGTTTTCTCTTCAAACCTATAATGCCTCCTTCTATTATGGTATCCCTTTGTATTTTTTTACTCTCGTCTATTCGTCCCACAACTCAATCTTCCTGGTCCCACATGTTCTCATCTCCTCCCCTTCTGTTTCTTCTAACTCCCTCTCCACTCACTGCTCCCCACTCCAAATATGCTCAGGAGATCTTGTTCCTTTTCCCTTCTGTGAGGGACCTTGTATGAATCTCTTAGGTTCCTCCTTGTATCCTAGTTTCTCTGGTGTTGTGAATTATAGGCTGCTGATCCTTTACTCTATGTCTAAAATCCATATATGAGTGAGTACATACCAAGTTCCTCTTTTTGTGACTGGATTACCTCACTCAGGATGGTTTCTTCAAGTTCCATCTATTTGCCTGAGAATTTCCAAGATTCCATTGGTTTTTTTTTCTGCTGAGTAGTATTCCATTGTGTAAATGTACCACATCTTCTTTATCCGTTCTTCAATTGAGGGGCATCTGGGTTGCTTCCAGGTACTTGCTATTACAAATAATGCTGCTATGAACATAGTTGAACAGATGACTTTATTGCATGGATGTGGATCATCTGGGTATATGCCTACAAGTGGGATTGCCAGGTCTTGTGGTAGACTGATTCCTATTTTCCTGAGGAACGGTCATACTGATCTCCAAAATGGCTGTACAAGTTTGCACTCCCACCAGCAGTGGAGGAGTGTTCCCCTTTCTCCACATCCTCTCTGGCATAAGCTGTCATTGATGTTTCTACAGTGGAGATGCTACCTTAAATGCCCTCCTCTGATAATGAGATTGATAACTAACTTATATGTCATCATAGAGTCCTCAGCCGGTAGCTGATAGAAACAGAAGCAGATACCCACAGCTAAACACTGAGCTGAACTCCTGGAATTCAGTTGCAGAGAGGGAGGAGTGATAAGAAAAGGGATCAAGACCAGACTACAAAAACCCACAAAGATAGCTCACCTGAACAAGGAGAAGCTCATGGACCCCCAGACTGACTGCTGAGAAACCAGCATTGGACCAACTCAGACCCCCTGAACATGGGTTTCAATTAGAAGGCCTGGGAAGTCTAAGGAATCTCTGACAGTGGAACCAGGATACATCCCTGGTGCACAAAAGGACTTTGGGAACACATTCCCCATGGAGGGATACTCCCTTAGCCTAGAGGCAGGAGGGAGGGCCTAGTTCCTACTCCAATTGACTTGACAGATTTTGATGATCCCTCCTGGAAGGCACCACCCTCCCTGTGGAGTGGTGGGGAAATGGGATGGAAGGGGCGGTCAGGGCATGGGAGGGAGAAAGGGTGTGAGGGAGGGTCGGAGGGGGGACTGGGATCAATATGTAAAATAAGAAATAATATATATAGATATATAAAAAGTACTGAGCAGCAGCTTCAGTATGTGCCACATTAGAAACATCCCCTTCACTGCCTCACTTGACCTTCATGATACAAATTTAAGTCGCCTTTGGTTTATAGATATAAATTTGAAGGCTTGATAAGTGACTCCCCCAGTGTTACATGTCCCTCTCAGTGGCTGCAGTTTTTACAAATAGGTTTGTTTAGTGCTGAAGCCCAGCGCTGCTTACATTTACCAAATAAGGACATGATTCTGGCCCATGAGTTTGAGATGACCTTTGGGTTTCAGATAAAGATAGATGTCCTCTCTCTATGCCTGACAACCTTCCTCATGAGTTCTGAGTTATTCTCAGCCTTCAAATATGGAAACATTCTTAGAGTAAACACACAAATATGAGCTCACAACCAATTTTCACTTCAGTCCCAGAATTACCATTATTATTATTTATAGCCCTTTATTGGGTGTTTTATTGCATGATGAAATTCCGTAGGGTTTTCACTGAACTATATCATATATCATTAGAAGCATTTGAACACTCACTTAATCTCCAAGTATTTATTGATAGCTATGAGCCAATTGTGTTATACATTGGTAATATCATGAACCGGTCATTAGAGTTTCTAACTGTGGAGTCCTAACAGCAGAGTAGAAATGCAATGTGCAAAGCATCACATTATTAAACAAGGAAGAGAGAAGCAGAGCAGGCATCCCTCTAGTACCAAGCAGAACTGGGGTACAGAAAGTGTGATTACAGGAAAGAAGTTCAATGAAAAGGAAACAGTACAGAGAACTGGACAAATTCAAGATAGGTTAATCACAGTACTTTTCCAGATATTTTATGTGAGAAGCAGGAGGAAGGACAGGTTGGGAAAGACCTTTAAGGTAAGTTGAGAGAGTTAAGCTTTGTTATGAATAAATTGGTTACAGTAATTACAGAAAGATGAAATATCTTATGAATTTTACCAATAGCTCCATAGAAGTGCATGGCAGGAGGCCCCAGTGCAGGTAAGATACTTACAGTGACTGCTTCAGTCCCTAGTGAAGAAGCAGTTAGCTGGTTAGAGGACACAAGTGCAGTGGTAACTGAAAAATAGGAGAACTGTTAAAATAGATAAATGGTAAGATTATATATGTCATATATATATGTATATATGTATATGGCTGAAGTAAAACAGCTAGTCAAAGGTCAACTGAATAAAATAGCATCTAGAAGATACAAAATAATAAAAAAGAGGGTCTATGTAAATGAATGAAACATAAGTGCATTTGATATTTCAGGAGAAATGGTGTTAGTCCTGATGGTAAATTCAGATAATTTGAAGTTTGAATAAAGAGAAAGTTGTTTTCAACAGCACTGTAGAGAATGGGAGGCTGGAATGACTACTGTGAAGACAGTGTGGCGTTCCTAAGGACTGGAGCACAAGAATGAAGAAATGGCCTTTCCAACTTGGACCTGGAAGAATGGCTCACTCATATATTGGTAGGGAGAATACGAGGTCTTTCTGCCATCAGGGAGGTGGTGACCAAAGAATGCACCTCGCCATCCACAGGTGCATCTGTGGAGTGGGCTTCAAGAATTGTGCCCCTCGGGTACTCAAAGGAATCCAGAAATTTGCCATGAAGGAGATGGGGACTTTAGATGTGTGCATTGATACCAGATTCAATAAAGCCATCTGGGCCAAAAAATAAGGAATGTTCCACATATTATCCATGTATGTTTGTTCAGAAAACACAAAGATGAGGATTCACCAAACAAGCTCTATGTTTGGCTGAACCTCTGTCCCTGACACCATATTTTAAAAACCTACAGTCTATATGGATGAGTACTAACTGCTGAAAGTCAAATCAAGTTACAGAACCAACAACAAAAAATAATGATGAATAAATAATGTGTGAGTGCTCAGTAAACATTCTGGAAGAAAGGGGAGGAAGAGTGTAAGAGTCAGTGGACAGGAAAGAGCTACAAAATGCTGCTTTCTGGGGATGAGATATGAATACATAGCAACTACTTTGGCTGTCATTGATTAATCATGGTTTGTGTATCAAGGAGTTATGCACAGGGCCTACCATTTTCTTCTGAATTATTTGTTACTAATGGATCTGGGGCTTGGGGTAGGGCCAGTCAAAATCAGTTGTATACACACTGATGAACCCACAGGCCCAAATGGATAGTTTTAAACCTATTGTCACAGATGTCCTGGTTAAAGTTAGTGGGTCACAAAAGACACAAACATAGAAAAGTACTTATAGAGAGGAGGGAGAGTTGACAATGGTGTGAAGGAAAGAAGAGAATGGAGTAAAAAAAACATCAGACTAAAACTGCCAAAGAATCACATTTGTAAAATTTATTTTTAAAATATAAGATTGAGAAGACAACCCCTAACCTTTTGTGTAATTTCTGTTATTGCTCAACTGGCTACTTTCTGAGGCACAAAGAATAAGAACAACTTGACCTAGAATTAATGCTGCTTAGTTAGAGTTTCTTTTGCTGTGATAAAACACCATGACCAAAAGCAACTTGGTGAGGAAAGGGTTTATTTCAGTTTATAGTTCCACATCAAAGTTCATTGCTGAGAGAAGTCAGGGCAAGACCTGAAAGTTGGCAGCAACATGGAGGCATGAACCTATACAAAAGCCCAGAGGGAATGCTAGTTATTGTCTTGCTAGTCCTTGCTAGTCAAGCCTTGCTCAACCCTCAAACTGCTTTCTTCTTCTTCTTCTTCTTCTTCTTCTTCTTCTTCTTCTTCTTCTTCTTCTTCTTCTTCTTCTTCTCCCTTCTTCTTCTCCTTCTTCTTTTTCTTCTCTTTCTCCTTCTCCTTCTCCTTCTCCTCCTCCCCCTTCTCTACTCTTTCTCTTCCCTCTCCTCCTCCCCTCCTCCTTCTCATATATTACACTCCTTCTTCTTCTCCCAGTCTATCTCCCTCCTTGCCTTTCCCCCAGATCTACTCCTCTTCCATTTCCCTTCAGAAAAGGACAGGCCTCCCAGACATATCAACCAAACATGGCATAACAAGTTACAATAAGACTAAGCATATGATACCCTTATATCAAAGCTGGACAACACAACCTAGTATGAGGAAAAGGGTTCCAACCACTGGCCAAAGAATCAGAGACAGCCCCCCACTCCACTGTTAGGAGTCCTACAATAACACCAAGCTACACATCCACAACATATATGCAGGGGACCTAGTGCAGACCCCTAGGGGACCTAGTATGAGCTCCCTGATCCCCACTTCAGTCTCTGTGAGCCCTTATGTACCCTGTCAACCTGCTTTGTTATACAACAAAGACATCTTGCCAAGGGTAGCATCACCTACAATGACCAGAGCACACCCACATCAATCACTAATTAGGAAAGTGCACAACAGGCTTTTCCACAGACCAAATTGGGGGGGGTACATTTTTCTCAACTGAGACTCCCTTTTCCAAATTATTTAACTTGTGTAAAATTGACATGAAACTAGCACAGCTGTGTTGGTGAATAAAACAAATATCCAGTGGAACAAACATACACAGAGAGAGAGAGAGAGAGAGAGAGAGAGAGAGAGAGAGAGAGAGAGACAGAGACAGAGACAGAGACAGACAGAGAGAGATACAGAGAGAGAATTGTTTATTTTACTTTAACATTAAAAAGGAGAAGCAATAAATGACCAAAGTTGAAGGAATGCAGAGCTGACATGTAACAGGAACAAGTCACTAAAGATGTGGAGGTCCAAGGGCTGAGGGACAAAACAAGACAGTTTATGCACAGGGAAATGGAAGTTACTCAAAGTAAGGTAGAAAAGTATGAGTCAGTTTCCTAATGAAAAGTCATCTTAAAAATCTTAAAAGTGTAAACCAAGTCCTGGGGACTCACTTTGCATATTGTGCAACAATGCTCCTGAAACAAATCTAAAAGATATTGTGCTATATATAACTATTTAAAAAAAATCTTTACAGCCAGTGAGATGGCTCAGTGAATAACAGTGCTTGCCTCCAGGTCTGACAACCTAATTCTGGCCCCAGGTCCCAAGTGGTAGAGGAAGAAACTGACCCCAGTAAGCTGTCCTGATCTCCACGCGCATATTATAATGAATGTGCACACTAACACACATACACACAAATAAATATTAGAAAAATTAAAAAGTATGCAGAGAGTGAGACACCTTAGAACACTCGGCCCTAAATGGGGTGTCTCCATCAAATTTCTCCTCCCTGCAGAAGACGAGGTGGAAGGCGTGTAAGAGACAGCAGGAACGGAGGACACCAGGAGAACATGGCCCTCTAAATAAGCATCAGCAAAACTCATATGAACTCACAGAGACTGAAGGAGCATGCATGGGGCCTGCTTGGGTCTGCACCAGGTCCTCTGTTCTTAAGTTATGGCTTCCAGTTTAGTGTTTTTACGGGACTCCCCAGTGTGCAAATGAGTAGGTCTGTGACTCTTGTGCCTTCTCTTATGCTCATTTCCTTCTGTTGGTTTGTCTTCGCAACTTTGATGTGATAGTTTTTGTTTTACCTTATTATATTTTATTTTGATATATTTTTAATCAAATGAATTACTTAATCAATCAAAATCTAGACACTAGGGTAAATGCTAGCAACTTAACTGTCACTTATACCTGCTGGGAGAGAGACAACCAGTTTTCTCCAATAGAGTGATGCTGGGTGTACCAACCCCTTCAGGACTGGCCTCATATTCAGGAGTAGTTAGCCAACATATAATGGACTCCACAAAAGTTTTTTGTCCTTTTAAATGGTTACAGTTTGAGGTCTTGGTGGAGGTGGGTTTTTTGGTTGGTTGGTTGGTTGGTTGGTTGGTTGGTTGGTTGGTTGGTTGGTTGGTTTTTTCTTTTTCCTTTTTGGATGTGGTTCTATTTGCTTTCTTGGTTTTTGGACACTTTTGTTGTTGTATTGGGTTTTTGTTTGTTTTTTGTAGAAGAACTTAAAGTTAAGTGGGCAGAGGGTGGGGCAGAACCTAGAGGGACTTGGGGGAGGGGAAAATATATTAAAAACATATTTGAATTTAAAATTGTTTTAAATAATGAAGATACTATATATAATTACATATTTCAGGTTTTATGAATAAATTATAAAATAAGGTCATCTACAATGACAAACCTATGGTATTTATAAAATTTTTAAAAACTTGATGACTTCTTATAATTTCTCAGAGTGAGGAGGAGAATATCATAACAATAATCCATAAAACACATTGCATATAAAAAGCAGTCTTCAGACTAAATAAAGAATTATGTGTGACCTTTGACATGAATTGACACATAAGTTTTTTCAGACTTTATATACACTCTGTAGAAGCTTTCTAGGAAGCTGGGCATCCATCTTCCCTGGCATTTACCTGCCTATAGCCAGTTTATCAAGATTTACAGTGGGAAGTAGAAAATATATAGAGAAGTTTATACCTGGTTCCAAATACCTACTGCTGGTTCCCACTAGTTAGTGCAAGTACAGAAAAGCAAAATCTAATGCTAGGCACTACTGGACAATGCTACAAAAGAAACTGTGATTAGATTCAAATGCAGGTGTGGCTCTGAAGGAGACTTGCATTGAGCAAAACTGGCAGAATGAGGTCCCTGGGCTTTCAGTCGATAAGCAAATGAATCCTTGTGTTTGAGACTCATCTTACAGAAAAGCTCCTAAATAGTTAGCATAATTAAGGAATTTTCATCTTAAATTTTAACATGATATATTTTGAAATTGTATGTTATGCATGGTTTTAGGGGCTTCAGGGGATTCTTGCTTTTTAGTTTGGTTTGTTTTACTTTTATGACCTCTCCCCAAATTTTGATAATTTTCCCAACTGTGATATACTTAATTCCCACATACCCTGTAAACATGATTGTCTGAGAATAATTGCAGTATGTTTTCATTGTGTAATATAGCTAGCAATCTAAAACAGAGTGATCAACAAAACTTTGTTCTTATAATCACAATAGTTTGACTTCAATTTAAAGTGGTTTAGAAATTAGATTTTTGACTACAATGGATACATTTATAAGTGTGAGGAGAAAATTGATTAATCATGGTATAAGTATAATAAATCAGAAAGTCAATTTTTGACCCTTTTGAGCAATGCCGAATAGATAGGTTTACTAGCCAATACAATCCTATTGGATAGAGGCTGCCAAACCCTCAAGTCAAATATGTAACCTATTCTGATTTCAAGTGTTCCAAGTCTGTTCTTGATTGTTTGGGTGAAAGAATACTCTGGTTAGAGGAAAATAGTGTTGGCTTATATTGTGTGGCTTTACATTAGCTATTGTATTCTTCATGTTAAATAACACAATGGCATTCTTGTTTATGTATATCAGTCATACAGGAATTCAATCAGTGTAAGTGGTCTAACACATTTGACTAATTGCTAGTTATTGACGTGATTGGATCTTTGGTTCTATTAAACTAGCCTGGAGAAAAAGAGTCAATATTTTATTTGTACTCTCTCCTGCTTTTTTGACTATTTGGAATTTGACCAGGTAGCTTTCCTAGCTGAAACAATGATAACTTCTATAATAAAACTGTGTTTGTAAGAAAAGATTAGAAACAACACTAACAGTCAATAGGATTCAATGTGACCAACTGAACATTATAATTTGAATCACATCATCACTATGAAATTATTTTTATCATAACAATGCCTTTATGAAACCTAAATCCTTGTGTTTTCTAAAAGTCAAACTTCCTTGAGCATGATGAAGAAAAGTAGAGACGTGTGGTATGTCTGAAGTAAAACATTTTAGGATAGTTTACTGTTACGGCACACATCCAGGAATGGGTAACAGTTGCAGCACAACCTGCTTCCTTCCTTGTTTGGGTGGCAGGATGGAGACATGAAATCAGACCCCATGGCCAAGAGCAGACTGAGACTGGAAGGATGACTTTGTTAGAGAAGTTCCAGGTCACCCAGGATGGAGCTTAGCTCATACAATCAGGAGTGCAATTAACACACCCATGGCAGTCTATAATATTTCATGCTATCTTCACCTTCACTGTCCCTACTCACACAAACAGGCCTGAGTATAAAACTCGAAATCTCAGGACTTTCTGAGTTACAACATGTATACATTTTTTTCAAAGTTAAAAAAAGAAAGAAGTTGTTGGCCCAGACAAAATTACCAGGCAAGCTTTTCAAATGAAAGTAGAGAGCAGAGTTTAAACACATGCCTTTAAAGGAATAGAAGCCCCGTCCACTTCACTGTGTCCAAACAGGGTGCACACGTGGTTAGTGGTCAAGTGGTCAAGCAGGGTTTGCACAGGCCTGGTGAGCTGAAGATCTCTCTAATGTTGTAAAACTCTCACAATTCAGACCCAGGTAAACATGAGATCATCTACAATTAGCTCTGTGGCTTCTAATTGGTATTTAATTTTTTAATTTATAAAATACTTACAGAAATGTCAATGAGAGATGTTGTAAATAAATACATGCCCCAAACCCCACATTAGGAGGCATAAAGTAGGTCCTCACTAAATTTGCTTTTAAATCATACAGTCTTTGTGGAAAGTAGAATTTATCTAACCTGCACTATTCACAATAATCATGATTTCTAATCATTTTAGGTGCTCATGAAGAAATGAATAGTCTAAAATGAATGTATATTGCACAATGGAGCATTGATTGCCTATAAAAACAAAATTATGTCACCACTGGGGTCTGTGATGCTAAGCAAAGTTATCCAATAAAGAAATAGTTCTTATTTCTGTCACATGTGGAGAAGAAGAGAAATGGGGGGGGTAGAGAAAAGGGCAGAAGGAAATAGGAGAAACATACCTTAAAATAGAGGACAAAAATTTAAGGAAGGAGAAAGAATTTGGAGGAGAGAAAATTAGGAGGGCAAAAGAAAGAGAACAGATAAACACTATCAAAGTACTCAAGATACAGACACACACACACATACACACACACACACACACACACACACACACACACACACACACACACGCACGCGCGCGCGCATGCGTGCACAAAGTCACAGTGAAATACATTAATTTGCACAATTAGCTACAATAGCAAAAAAGAAAAGTTTGTCGAAAAGAAACCCTAATCTGTCCATGCTTGGTAATGGTTTCCTTAGCATTACAATCTGTACTAAAAGGGACTTTACATTATTTTAAGTAAGAATAATTTCATTCTTTGTTAGTTATTTACTAAAAAGCCACCTTGCTGAGAAGTTAATTTCTCCATAGCAACTTAAAACTGGGTAATTTCATGTGTACCCCTTATTATCAATACTTAGGTGTTTCTAATAACATTAATTTGGGATCATCTATCCTGTTGTAAATTTTCTTGTTCCTGATTTCCAGATCAGTTATTTCTTTGTAATGAAGTATATACTTGACTCTCTTGTCGTCTAAATATTAATTTTATTCAACATCGCTATCCCCTTACAACTAAGCTCATGCCAAAGGTTACACAGCATTGGATTATCTCATCATAGAATTGTGAAATGAAGAATTGTTCTGCCAGCAGTTCCTTGTAGACAGCAAGTCTAACACTGCTAGTGACGCCATGTCCTTAGCGGCTTTCTTTTAAGACATTAGTAGAGGAAGCCACTCAGCAAAACTTGACTGCCATGATATTTTAGCTAGCTGTCATTCTTCATGATTGCTATGTCTCTCACATCCACATGAACATACAGACAAACTATGGAAGAAAAAAATCAATATGATAAGAAAATTTTCATAAGAATAACCATTAGAGTATGTGAGATTCCAGAAACAGCTGACCTGAACAAGGGGGAGCTCATGGACCCCTAGACTGATAGCTGGGAAACCAGCATTGTACTGACTTAGACCCCCTGAATATGGGTTTCAGTTAGAAGGCCTCAGCAGTCTAAGGGACTTCATACAGTAGAACCAGGATGTATCCCTTGTGCACAAAAGGACTTTGGGAGGATAAGATCCCGGGGGAGCAGGGTTGTGGGGTGAACAGGAGGATGGGAAGGAGAGGGAACTGGGATCAATATGTAAAATAAGAAAAAAAAAATAGTAAATAAAAAAAGACAAAATGCAAACAAAAAGAACATTCTTATTTAATAAATTCCAAATTGTGACTGAAAAATTACTCAACCAATTCTTTCTCCATGGAATCCAAGACACTCTAATGCTATTGAGGAAATAGAATGCAGTGTCTGGAGGAGCCCGGCCTCTCAGAACTACTCAACACATGCTGCTGCCCTTTTGACTTCTCTCTCTTTCCTTTTAGTAACTGCCTAACCTGATTGGTAGGTGTTGCTAGACTAGGTAGAACCTGACCAAAGAAAATCTTACATCCAAAGCCTAGCTTTGTTCATTTGTCACTGACTGCATTCACTTGGCTCTCCGACACCAGTCTTCCTTTTGGAGAATATTTATACATCTCAAAGAGCTTCCAGGGAGTTAATAGAGTGATTGTCTAAAAACATCGTGTGGTGTGTGTGTGTGTGTGTGTGTGTGTGTGTGTGTGTGTGTGTGTGTGTGTGTGTGTGTGTGTGTGTGTTGGGGGGTGATCTATACATACGTGCTTGTGTGGATGTGTCCACATCTGTGTGTGGATGTGTATGCATGTGTGTGGATGTGTATATGGTGACCAGAAGTGAACATCAAATATATTTCTTGCTTGCTCTCCCTCTTATTTTTTGATATCTATCACTGAATCTGTAGTTAGTGGATACAGCTAAGCTGGCTAACCAATGAGCTACAGAGACTCTGCCACCTCTCTCTACCCCAAACTGTAGCACCCAGGTCGCAGACACATATCATCATGTCTGATATTATGTGCATGCTAGAGATCCAAACTTAGGGTTAGTGCTCATGCAATCTCCCTAGCCTCCACCCCAATACTGATTTTTTTGAAGCACTTCTATGCCTGGAATTTAAGCTGAGCAATGAGTTTTCATGGAATCATTGCTCATGAAAGATTTAATTAGTATGTGAAATATTCAGTGCTTACAATTATACACACACCCCACAGATATTCTCAATACCTAAGTAAATGTCTTTGGTTGAATATTTTACTACATTTTTTTCTCCTTTGGTTTGATTTGAACAGATTTATCAAAACTGAAGACTCGTTTCAAATCAGAAGAATTATTAATGGAATGAAATATTATGTACCAGTCTGAAAATACAATAGTGGCTACTAATTTTTCCACTTACCAGTAATAAGCATATACTAATGGAATAACAGCTAGGATATCTAATGTTTGGTTTAAAGTTTTCTAAACAGTGAAAACCTGTATCTGCAGTAACTTCATAAATGGCCTCTCAGTTTCTGTTTAGTATTCTTGTTGCCATTGTTCTGTGTAGCATGAAAATTAAATGACTTGGACACCGATATTGGTGTGCAAGCTTCAAGCTGAAGATCAGAAAAGCAAAGCAGCTGGCTTTGTTCTCACCTGTAGTTCAGGCTGAAAGAGCTGATCCATACACAAGCTCTTCACAAAGTCTCAGACTGTAATCTCTCCTCAGTGTGGCTGGAGACTGAATGCCTCTCTGAGACCTTGCTTCTATATCTTACATACTTCCCTAATATTGGGATCAAAGGTGTGAGCTATAATTCTCTTTTAGACTGATTCACTCTTGTGTAGATCTGGATGGCCTTGGACTCACAGAGATCCGTCTATCTCTTAATCCTGAGTCCTAGGATTAAAGGTGTGTACCACCATCTCCTAGCTCCTGGCTGCTGGTATTAAAGGTGTGTGCCTGGTTTCTATGATTTATGGCTGACTTTGCTTTCTGAATCCTCAGGCAAGCTTTAATAAATCATAAACAATATCTCATCACAGTTCTGCTCCTTCTGGTAAAAGAATTTAGAAATGCATCATCACTATGTGTGAAACTTCTCATCTCATGTGAAATCTCTTCCTCAAGGAGACTGAGGGAGGAGAAGAGGAAGAGGAGGGGGGAGGGTGACCCAAAGTAGACTGAGCAATAATAAAATGTAATGTCTTTAGATCCTCAAGAACATGGACTAATGTTTCTGCAGACCATAACAAATGTTGTCTTACAAATTGTTCTCTGAGCTTGCAAGAGGACCAAGTCCTTAGGATGCTGAAACATCTGCTCTAGGGTTCACACAAAACTAGGCCAAGTGCAATGAGGGCTTCAAATGTATTCTTAAGGAATTATATAGGAGGACAACCGTGTGTTCATGATACTCAATGCTCTGATTAACAAAACATCTGTGACTCTTTAATCTGACTGCTACATTTGGGAACATTTTTGGAAAGATAGGGGTTTCAGCTTTTGTTGGTCGTGAGGATCCTGCAAGCTACTGGAAGATTTTTCACTCTATCTGACAGCTTCACATACAGGATCCTGTTGAAAAGCACAGCCTCCTTCAACACCAGGGTAAACAGTGCATGTTACCAGCAGATCTCAAGAGATCACTCCTCGGGCTTCTCAGGGTTGTGGCGGTAAGAGGAAATAATGTACCCTTGACCTGCACCCACAAACTCAGAGCTCCAGTATAAGCACTCCACCCACACACAGCTGCATGGCCCAATTTTAAGCATGTGATCTTGAGAGGAAAAAGCTGGGAAAAAGAAACAGCCTGATTGCACAATTCCCAAAATTTTTGCCAAAGTACTGTACGGCTAGCCCTAGACACCCTCGATCTGGCTCTAGACAGGCCAAAGGGCTTCCCTTGATCTCCACAAGGCTAGAAGGAGGGCAATGCTAGCAGCCAAATGACTCTCCTGGGTCAGTCAGATTCAAGTTTAGCTGCTTATAACATCTGGATGCAGCAAATACTGTTGCTTGTTCGGTATCAGCCCAACACAAAGCTAAATTAACTAAGTAACAGTCAGCCCTTTGATTGCTTCATGTGTAAATCAAGCTGGAACAACAGCCTTCTGTCTTATATTGTGTCCTTTCAAAAAATACTTAGCTGGGCACAGGAGGCAGGTTGGGGGCTGGACAGAGGGGGAGAGTAAGGAAAGAGACATCTTGATGGGGCGGGGGCATTTTGGGGTTTGGGAGAAACCTGGTACCAGAGAAACTCCCATAAATTCACAAGAATGACCCCAGATAAGACCTCTAGCAATAGTAGAGAGAGTACCTGAATTGGCCATCTTCTGTAATCAAATTGGTGACTACCCTAGTTGTCATTAGAGAGTCTTCATCCAGTACCTGATGGAAACAGATGATGTGATCCACAGCCAAGTACTGAGCAGAGCTCCAGGATCCCTGCTGAAGAAAGGGAGGAGGGATTGTAGTAGCCTGGGATGGAGTGAGAGTGTGTGTGTGGGGGGGGGGTCAAGGTCATGACAGGGGAAACCAATGGAAACAGCTGCCCTGAGCTCATGGGAGCTCATGGACTCTGGACCAACAGCTAGGAAACCAATGTGACCAACCTCAGCCCTCTACAGGTGTGTGACAGTTGTGTAGCTTGGTCTGTTTGTAAGGCTCCTAGCAGTGAGATCAGGACCTGTCCCTGGAGTTTAGCTGGCTTTTGATAACCTGTTCCTCATGCTGGGTTATCTTACACAACCTTGATGCAGAGAGAGGAGCTCTGTCCTGCCTCAACTTGATGTACTATGCTTTGCTCAAGCCCACAGGAGGCCTGTCCCTTTCTGAATAGAGACAGAGGAGGAGGAGATAGGAGAAGGGAGCAAATCAGGGAGGGAAGAAGGGACAGGGAAATTGTAATAGGTATGTAAAATAAATAAAACTAAAGTTAATTAAATTTTTTTAAAGCATCATAAAAACCTAGCTGGAAAAAAACCATACTTAGTCAGTGGAAAACTCTTGTAAATATGCCCTTAAGAAAACATTGATTTTTATCTGCATTGGAGAATGATAAAACCCTGAGGTCAGCATAAATTTAGTCATAATGAAATCAATGAGAATGTCTTTATATATCTATGGGGATAAAGCACTTCTTTGTTTCATATTTTTCCCTGTGACGTGTGTGTATGTGTGTGTGTGTGTGTGTGAATAGCTTTAGATACTTCTTTTAAAGCTGGTTTTGAAAGTCTATGCCTTTAGAAAAAAAATAAAGACGTAGGAGTAGATGGGAAGAAATGAACAACAGATATAGAAGAGAAAGGGCTAGGAGTGGAGCTCAGGGACAGAGCACTTGACGAGCATGCACAAAACCCTGAGCACAAGGCCACAAAGGTGAATGGGGTTGAAATAAAGAGAAGAGGAAGAATAAAATAAATATCACATTTACTTTTTCGGCATCAGAAGGTACATAGTATTGCTCCTGAGACCGTGGCAAACACTCTCTAATGAAGCTAAAATCAGCATTAAGGTATCTGGTGCATCACATCAGAGAACAGAATCAATGTGTGACTATGCCAATTCTATTTGGGCCTTAATGGGAAACAGCGTCCTGGGTTTCTATCACTTTGAAAAAACGTGGACCAACTTGAGAAGGAAAAGTCTCTTCTCTTTTAAAGTTTCCAGTCAATCATCAAAGAAAGTCAGGATGGAAACTCAAGGCAGGATCCTGGAAGCAGGAACTGAAGTAGGAGTCTCAGAGGAGTGCTGCTTACTGGTTTGCTTCCATGGCTTGCTTTTCTACACAACCAAAAACTGCATGCTCAGGGTGGCTCCACCCACAGCTGGCTGAATCTTTCCTAGCATTAATCCCATCATTAATCAAGAAAATGCACCAAAGACTTCCCTACAGGCCAGGCATTGAGGTTCTCTCTTCTCAGATATCCTTGGCTTGTGTCAGGTTGGGGGGAGGGGGGAAACAGCTAACCAGCACACTTCACAAGTGGCAGTCTTCCAACACAATTAGACATGTGGAGATTATATTTAGGCCAGGTGAGGATGAAACATAGCCAAACAGCCAAGTGCTCTTCAAGGATTGAAGAGATTAGCATCTTTGGTAAAGTGCTTGACTCGCAAACGTGAGGACCTGAGTTCAAGTCCTGGTACTCACATAAAAGTGCAGGCCAAGGTGGTATGTATGTATAGGCTTGACTCTGAGGACTCAGCAACTGGAAGATCCCTGGGACTTCCTTTCCCATAGCCTTTCCCTAGGCTAGTCTAATTGAAGAGCTCCCGTTTAAAGGGCCATGCCATTTTTAATCTTTTCAGTGGAAAGGATTTGAAAAACACGATTCACACTTCAACAAGTTATAAAACTATATTGATAGTTAACGCTAGAGTACATTCACTGTGGCCCAAACAGTGTCAAACAAGACGATTATCTATCCACAAACCTGTGCACCCCTGAGCAAAGCAAGCTTTTCCGTTTTCAAAAGGCACACTTTTTTATTCAGTGATAAAAACAGAACCACAGCATGGAAATCCCCTTATTATTACTGAAAGAAGTGGTTTTTAGCACACAAAACAAATTTTGATTACTAAGAACATTCTAACTATTTCTGGAGGAATCTTAGCACGTCCTAATTAATTTTGCTGTTATTTTCGTGTTTTAATGTCTGTGATCATCATTCTAGAGAGAGAAAAGGATAGGACACTTGCATTTCCTCGGTGTCTACGGGCTTCCAGGTTCTTGATGCTGAACTCTGATTGCCTATCTCCATTCGGTGTACAATATTATTAGCAGACTATTCTCCCAGCACAGCCTTGCCAGCTCTGAGCCTATGGACACTTTTCCTGTATTTGTGCTCAGCTTAACACAGCCAGCTGCAGCTTCCTGTGTGGTGGTGATAAGGCATGCCAGGCTTTGTTGTTGGCTGCCTGAGTGGAGGGGAAGACAGTGCCCTTTGACCTGAGAGAAGTACAATAAAGCTTATCAGATCCTCACCAGATATCATTAAAGGAAGTGAGTTGAGGAGGCCACCTCAGTAGGAAGTATATATTTTAGAAAGCTGTCACTGCTAATCTTCTGTGTTGTGGCACTAGACAATTGTTCCTGCAAATATCAGTTCTTGCAGACAATGAAAGCCTCCTAAGGTAAACTGCAGAAAGCAGCAAGAAAAGCATACCAGGCCGTAAATTACTCTCACCAAAACAATATTCCCATAATTATTGGAAATTAAGGCTGAACTCCGTTAAGTGAAAAGGTCAATGACTAATGCAAATTTTATAAACTTTAAAAAGTAGGGTTGTGTGTGTGTGTATGTGTGTATGTGTATGTGTGTGTATATAAAGATATTTGCATGTATGTATGTATACCACATATGTGCCAGGTGCTAGTGGAGGCCAGAAGAGGGCATTGGATCCCTTGAAGCTACAGACAATTGTGAGCAGCTATACTGGTGCTGCGCATCTTTCTCTGGAAAAGCAGCAAGCTCCCTTAACTGCTGAACCATCTATCCTGGCTTCTACTTAATTTCAAACTGCTGTTACTTTAGACAGTTTCAGTCAATTTCCACAGACTTTCGGCTTATTAGGACAATTCCAGAATCCACGTTTCTGTACAAAACAACACAATTTTTGAAATATTAACATGAAATTTACAATTCCTTCTTTTATATAAACATTGAACTAGACACAAGAAATATGATAGCTGATTTTGTCCCCAGGGGCACTATTATGCACCATCTAGTCTAGGGCAATCCCAACAACAATACACAACCCTCCAGCGTCACATGTAATTCATTTGGGAATGTAAATTGTGTCTCCCTTTTGAATTTTCTTTTTTTAAAGATTGTGATAAAAATTGAGTTTCCTTAACCTGAGCTGAAACCAAACAACAGCAGAACTCTAGATTCGGTTCTGCACCTCAGGGAGATGACTAAGTGCTTCTGAGACTGTATTGAGGGTTAGTTTTACTCATTAAATGAGTGAAATTTATAAGGACTTGGGCAGAAAATCATGACCATAGAAGGGATTTGTTTGTTAAACTACATACAAGCATGAGTCTTTTGACTCCAATGTCTGATAGAGACACAGGAAACTGAACAGGGACGTGTGCTTCAAGTTTTAACTTGGATAGCACTCGTTAAAGATTCTCTACTAAAATCTTAAAATGTAGAGAATTAAAAACCAAACAGACTCTGAGGAGACATGCTAGTTACTTCTGAAGATCCTTGTTATAGCAAACAGAGGCCAGGTGAACTCAAGGTCTTTCCCTCAAAAGAGGAAGAAAAGAGTAGGAAATTTGTTCCAACTTGATGGTAGACTTTCTGAGGAGCTGGTATGTCTCTCCATCTAGGCAAATAGGCACAGGTTCTAGCATACTTAGAGCCTACTGAAAGAAAAGGACAAGAGCTGTTATGCTACTGTTCTCTGGATAGACAGGGGCCTACAGGCCTTTGTGATGGAAAAAAAGTATTCTATCTTTGAGGAAAGATCCATGGTAGACAAGTTTCTACCCAGCCTGATTCAAGATGCTAGGAAACCCTGCATGTTCTAGAGGCCTGAAAGCCACTGACAACAACAGAGTTGGATAGCCTGCCATTTCCTGAGGGGACCTGTGGTAAAGCAAACCAGTGCAAGAGAGGAAGTCATTGAGAACATCTAAGAAAAACAGGCAGATAGCTCCAGTGAACAATTTACATGAGCAAATTCTGAAGGGAGCACAGAGATCTGAAGGCCATCTACGCAAACTCGTAAAAGGCATTGTATTTTCAAATGAACAAATGTCAACATAAAATTACAAGAAACATGAATAAGAAGGGTAAATGGCTAACCAAAAATGTAGAATATTATAAATATTCAGGAACTCTCTACAAAAGATTTTAAGAATTTTAATTATCAGCAAACAATTCAAAAGAAGCTGGATAAGTCTGCCCAGTGAAGGGTGCTCAGCAAGGAAAAGCAATTGCCATGCCACACAAGCCTGGATGTGTTGGCCTGGATCTATGCTATAAGAAGAAAACCTATTTCTGAAAATCCACAGACATGTACTGTGGCACTGGAGTAAAACACACACATACAGGCACACACACACAAGCACACACCAAAAGATTCTCAATGAGATGAAGAAAATTACTAACTGATAAATGAGAATTTTAACAGAGAAAATTTTTTGGTTTTGTTTTGTTTGTTTGTTTGTTTGTTTGTTTTCAAAACAGTGCACCTCTATGTAGCTTTGGAGCCTCTCCTGGCACTCACTCTGTAGACTAGGCTGGCCTAGAACTCACAGAAGAGAATGTTGTATTTTTTTAATTGGAGCTGCAGAATGTAGTAAGTGAATAGGAATAAAGAAGCCCAGCAGGAAACCTGATAAAGCACTTTTAAAAACAAACAAACAACAGCAAACAAACAAAATAAAAGCAAATTCAGGATGAGCCTTCTTTAAAGTACCTGGTCAATAGAACAAAGAAAAAGCAAAACAAAACAGTGAAGGAGACCTAAGAGGGTTATGAAAGTCCATCATGTGGACAATATTTGCACCATAAAGGTTGTAGAAGAAGAAAGAGAAAAAAAATGAGCATGAAGTTCTGTTTGTTTATTATTGATGTCTGCAAACTTTCCATATCTAGGAGAAGAAATGAATATTCAAGTTCAATAAACTCTCTACACCCACATTGAGATGACACAAACAGGTTCACACCAAGTCACACAGTAGCCTTGGAAAATCCAAAGATAAAGGGAAAAAAAGCAGGTTCTCATATGAAGTGAGAACTCAGACTGTCAGGGCATTTCTCTAGGAAAACCCTGCAGAGCCACTAAAGTGTGACAAGTGGAGGTGGACACCAACAGCCAGTGGGGTATCTGCAGGATGAGCGCTCAGAACTCAGGGAGACATAATGATAAGCATCTGACCATATAAAGGGTGAAAAGGCAACTCCTTACACAAATACAAGATACCATAATGTGGTAAGGAGGTTACATTGAGGGTTTTTAAATTCTGGGATAGGGCTAAAATACAAAAGTATTAAAAACTTTTAAAAAATGCAATAAAAAGAGATGTAATTTGGAACCTTGATAATATAAAGTAGGGACTGGAGAGATGGCTCAGTATCTTGCAGAGGACCCAAGCTGGTTCTCATAATATGGCTGCTCACAACTGATTATAATACCAGCTCCAGGGAATCCAGCACTCTTTCCCTGCCTTTTTAGACAGCTGCCATCATCATCATAAAATAGTGTAATAACATAAAGCAGAAAAGAGCAAAAGTATGGTTTTTATATAGTTGAACTCGTTGTTTTCAACATAAACTAGATTGTTGTAAGAAATTTTAAGGTAGTTTCATAAGAACCAAAAAGAAAATAAGAAAAAACAAAGGAATTATACTGGTATTAAAGCATAACTCTACCAAAAAAAAAAAATTCTAGGCGTACAGAAACTAAATACAGTAAAAATGGTCAAACTTACATCAGACAAAATAGACAAGTCAAAACTAGCACAAGAGACAAAGAAGGGCATTGCAATGACAACAGGATCAGCCCATTAGGAAGATGTAGATGTAGTAGTTGCAAGTGTATGTACTAGCATTGGAACACTTGAGCATATGAACCACGCTGATGGAACTACAGGGAACGATAAACAAGAACACAGCAATGCAAAACTTTGTTGCCTCATCTTCAAGATTTATAGGAAAAGATAAATAAAAGACAATGAAAACCAGTACAGACCAAATGCTGTGTGTGTGTGTGTGTGTGTGTGTGTGTGTGTGTGTGTGTGTAAAATATACATATTAATATACCACACAATTCTACCAGAACATACAATCTTTGCAACTTGGACCATTCTCCAAAAGAAGACACACACAAGAACCCAAAACAATTCTTGAACAAAGTAAAAAAGTTTAAAATTATACCAAAATAATTTCCAGCTATAGTAGAATGAAGCTAAGATATCAATAGTGGAAGGAAAATAGAAAATACACAGATATATGAAATTACATATACTATAGAATGTGCACTTCAAACAAGAAATCAAAAGTGAAGTTAGAAAATACTTTAAAACATTTAAAAACAAAGATAGAGAACAGAGAAATTTATGGTACCCACACACACAAATAAATTGTGATAAAGTGGAAGTCTACAACAATAAATGCCTACATCTAAAAATGAAGTATATTAATATAATCCCATTCGTTGATAGGATTGTAAAATGAACAAATTAGGTCCCAAATTAGGGAAGAGCAAAACAGATAGATAGATTAATAATAAGCTCAGGGGTAGAATTAATAGAATAGAAAAAACAATAATAAAAATTAACATTTTGGAAAAAATTAAAATCAACAAATATTTAGATCAACTAAAAAATATAAAAGAGACAATAAAATCAGAAATGTGAAAAGCAGACAACTGATACCATCAAATTTCTAGACCATAATGAACTACTATGAAGAACAATGTGCTAAAACTTTGAATAACTTGTTAGAAATGGGTTCATTCTAGACATAACATCACACACACACACACACACACAAGTCAGGTCACCAACAGAGAGACTGAATCTGTTGCAAAACATCCCCTTTCCTTCTACAATATAAAAGGCAATCTTAGTGAAAACTTCAAACAGGAGAGAGACTGAACCTCAACTGGCCATCTTTTGTCACCAAATGGAGCTTCCAGTACCAGGATGGGATTTCATCAAATTGAGTGGTTGGCCAAAAAGGGTCCCATAGAAGTTCCCATACAAGCCAGGCTGTTACAAAGATAGCAGGTTGCTCTGCACAAACTGACAACAAGTTCACATTACTGAAGATAACACCCACAGAACTCATTGAACATAGAGAGGTTGAGCTGGTGCCTATGTAGAACCTTCACTTCCATGTTCTAGTGTCTATGACATGAAAACAAACTCTGAAGGCTACCAAAAGATGAAGGTAAACACCAACCCAACCACCAAACCTTTTATCTACAATCTATCCTGCCTGCAAAATATGCTAGGACTATGGTGGCACAAACCTTATGGGAATAAGCAACCAATGTCTGATTTGACTAAAGGCTCACTCCATGAGATTGAATCCATTTCTGACACTGCTTGGGTGACCAAGAACCAGAGACTAAATATGCAAGAGACATAGGGTAAAGCCAAATACTACTGGTCTAAAAAAAAATAAAAAGTAATAATTAAAAAGACATCTAATGATATTAAATACAGAGATCCACATCCAGACATTACACAGAAAACCTGGGAACACCCAGAGAAAGGGAGTGGATCCAAATGAGAGAGGAGATGGGCAGGAACTGGGAGGAGTAAAGGGAGGGACTGTATGAAGGTTATGTTGTATGAAAAATAACATGTGTTTAATAAAAGGGAGAAAAGAAAGAATAGTAGTTCTATAAAAATCTCTAATTGTTCACTTAGGATTTTCTTCATAGCATCTCTAGAGAAATTTTTAAAAATGATTGGTCAAAGAAAAACTCAGGGCCTGATGATTTCACAGCTGACCAAACGCAAACCTGTAAAACACTGAATGCATACCCTTCTAAGCAGTTCTGAAAAGAAGGAAGTCTCCATAACTCTCACTGTGGGGCCAGAATAAAAGAATAGTACATTAAGTCCTACAAAGAAGGGAAATCTGCTACATGCAACCACAGAGATGAATCTTAAGGAGAGTATAACAAATAAAATATACTGATCTCAGGACCAATAGTGCATGATTCTATTTATGTGACATTCTAAAAGTAGTGAAGTCCATAGATGTGAAAAGCATACTGGAATTTGTTAAGGACAGGAGAGCAGAGATCAATACAGAGTTGTTACTCATGGATGCAAGTTTTCAGTCATGCAACACTGAAATGCTCTGGAAGTCAACTTCCTACAGGAGTTGGATGTGTACTGAAGGTGAACACAGTCACAGTGGTTACACAGCACATGCATCACAACTTCCAATGAGATCTGAGTGTGTACTGTAGAAGGTGAACACAAGCCACAGAGGTTACATAGCATGTGCATCACCACTTCCAACCAAAGTTGAGTGTGTACTGTAAAGATTAACAGAACTTCAGTGGTTACATAGCACATGCATCACAACTTCCAATGAGAGTTTCATGTGTATTGGAGAAGACAAACACAGCTATAGTGGTTATATAACATGTTCACCACAAGTTCCAACAAGAGTTGAATATGCTTGGCCCCCTATACCCTTTGCTTGAGGTAAGTGTTTGGCCAGCTCGAGTCCAACACCCCACCCTTGCCTTGGAAATTCCTGGGTAGGCTCTGCCCATAGTGGACCAGCCACACCACACCAGACCTTCCAAAGCCTGCCCTCATCTCATTCTTGGTCCCCCTACACCCTCTACTTGAAGTGAGTGTTTGGCCAGCTCAGGTCCTACCCCCATCCTTTTCTTGGAACTTCCTGGGTCAGCTCTGTGCATAGCAGATTTGACCTGGCACACTGACCACCTGAAGCCAGCCCTATTTCAGTTTTGGCCCCCTATGTCATCTGTTTGAGATGTGCCACCCCACACACTGCATGAGAACTCTCTTAGACCATCTGGAGATACTGACATCAAAGTCCTGACCCACCTACACTCACCAGGAGGGGAGAGGATAGGAGAGGAGAGAGACAGAAAGACAGAGAGAGAGAGAGAGAGAGAGAGAGAGAGAGAGAGAGAGAGAGAGAGAGAGAGAGAGAACCCCACCTGCACCCACTGGAAGAAGGGATAGGAAGACAACAGTACAAGAAAACATTCAACAATAGAAAGACCAACATGACACCACCAGAATCTAGGGACTCTACACCAACAAGGCCTGAACACACCAACACAGATTAAGCAGAACAGAAGGACCTTAAAAGCAGCTTTATGAAGATGACAAAGGCCCTCAAAGAGGCAATGAAAAAACTCTCTTAAAGAAATAGAAGAAAAACAAATCAAACAATGCAAGAAAGCAACAAATCTCTTAAAGAAAGCAAGGAAAGCCAAGAGAAAACAATCAAACAGAAGAAGGAAACAATTCAAACAGTGCAAGACCTGAAAACTGAAATATAGACAATAAAGAAAACACAAACTGAGGGAATGCTGGAAATAGAAAAGCTGAGGAAATGATCAGGAACTACAGATGCAAGCATAACCAACAGAATACAAGAGATAGAACAGAAGAATCTCAGGCACTAAAGAAAAACTAGAGGAACTAGATTCATCGACCAAAGAAGATTTTAAATCCAACAATTCTTTAACACAAAATATCTAGGAACTATGGGACACCATGAAAAGACAAAACTTAAGAATATTAGGTATAGAAGAAGGCAAAGACACCCAGGTCAAAGGTACAGAAAACATAATCAACAAAATCATAGAAGAAAACTTTCCCAACCTGAACAAGGACAAGCCCATGAAAGTTCAAGAAGCTCACCGAACACCAATAGATTGGACCAAAAAAAAAAAAAGTTCCCTCGCCACATAATAATCAAAACACCTAACATACAGAATAAAGAAAGAATATTAAGAGCAGCAAAGGAAAAAGACCAAGTAACATATAAAAGCAGACCTATCGTAATTACATAGAAATTCTGAAAGTCAGAAGGTCCTAGATAGATGTCCTACAAACACTAAGAGATCATGGTGCTAGCCCAGACTACTATACCCAGCAAAACTCTCAATCACTATAGATACAGAAACCAAGATATTTCATGATAAAACCATATTTACACAATACATATCCACAAATCCATCCCTGCAGAAAGTTCTGGAAGGTAAAGTCCAACCCAAGGAAGTTAACTACACTCCCAAAAACATAGGCAATAGATAATCCCACTTTACCAAAAGCCAGAAAAGGGAGAAAAATTCACACACAATACCACCACCAAAAACAAATCCAAAACAAACACAATTGAACAGCCAATGGTCATTAATATCCCTCAATATCAATGGTCTCTACTCACCTATAAAAAGACACAGGCTAACAGAATGGATACAAAGATAGAATCCATCCTCCTGCTGCATACAAGAAACATACCTCACTCTCAAAAACAGATGTTACCTCAGATTTAAGGGTTGGGAAAAGACTTTCCAATCAAATGGCCTTAAGAAGCAAGCTGGTATAGCTATCCTAATATCTAACAAATTAGACTTCAAACTAAAATTAATCAGAAGAGATGAGGAAGGTCATTTCATATTCATCTCAGGAGAAATCGACCAAGATGAAGTCTCAATTCTGAACATCTATGCCTCGAATACAAAAGCACCTACATTCATAAAAGAAGCATTACTAAAATTCAAATTACATATTAAACACCACACACTTATAGTGGGATACTTCAATACCCAACTCTCACCACTGGACAGGACTACCAGACAGAAGCTTAACAAAGAATCTAACAGAAGTTATGACCCAATTGGGCTTAATAGACATCTATAGAACATTCCATCCAAACACAGAAGGGCATACCTTCTTCTCAGCACCACATGGAACCTTCTCTAAAATAGACCACATACTCTGCAATAAAGCAAACCTCAACAGATTAAAAAAAATTGGAATAACCCCTGTACCTCATGGAATCACCATGCCTTAAAATTAGAATTCAACAACAACTCATATTGCAAAAACCCTACAAACTCATGGAAATTAAAAATGCTCAACTGCACCACTCCTAGGTTAAGGAAGAACTAAAGAGAGAAATCAAAGATTGATGGGAGATGTTATTCTGTAAATATGTTTCTCATACTGGTTAATGAATAAAGTCCTGTTGGCCAATGGGAAAGCAAGATAGGCGGGGCTAGGAGACAAGGAGGAAAGAAGTAGTAAGGAGGCATCAACATGTACAGCCTGGAGAGAGCAGATGCAGGCCCACCGTTCTCCGATAAGATGACCACATGGAAATACTTAGATAAGTAGAAATGGGTTAATATTTAAGACAGAGCTAGCTGATAAACAATGATAGTAACTGGCCAACAGCATTGTATTAAATACAGAGTCTCAGTGTGTTATTTGGGGCTGGCATGGCGGTGGGACCAGGAGGCCAGCGGTGAGGAACAAAGAGTGGGGCCAGGCGGCCGGTGGGAAAAACCTACTCCTAACAAAAGATTTCCTAGAATTCAATGAAAATGAAGGAACAACACACCCAAATCTATGGGACACTGTAAACACAGTGCTAAGAGAAAAGTTCATAGCACTAAGTACCCCTTGAAGAAACTGAAGAATAGCCACACTAGAGAATTAACAGAACACCTAAAAGCTCTAGAACAAAAGAAGCAAACTCACCCAGGAGGAGTAGACACCAGGAAATAATCAAACTGAGAGCTGAAATCAATAAAGAAGAAAAAAGGAAACAATACAAAGAATCAATGAAACAAAGAGTTGGTACTTTGAGAAAATCAACAAGATAGACAAACCTTTATCCAAACTAACCAAAAAGCAGAGAGAGAACATGCAAATTAACAAAATCAGAATGAAAAGGGGGACATAACAACACACACTAAGGAAATCCAGAGAATCATCGGGTCGCACTTTGAAAACCTATGTACTCCACAAAATTGGAAAAGTAACGGAAATGGACAATTTTCTGAATAGATATCACTTACCAAAATTAAATCAAGAACAGACAAACAATGTAAATAATTCTAAACAGAAGCAGTCATCAAAAGTCTTCAAACCAAAAAAAAAAAAAAAAAGCCCAGGCTTCGGTGCAGAATTCTACCAGAAATTCAAAAATTCAAAGAAAAGCTAATACATACTCCTCAAAATGCTCCACACAATAGAAGTAGAAGGATCATTGTTGCGGCAGGTTCCTTGTATGTTTCCGCCAGCCCGCCAGCCCGCCAGTCTGGGCCCACAGCCGCGCCAGCCCCAAATAACACTCTGAGACTCTGTATTTGATACAATCCTGTTGGCCAATTACCATTATTGTTAATGGGCTAGCTCTGTCTTAATCATTAACCCATTTCTTATCTAAGTATTTCCACGTGGTCGTCTTATGGGGAGCCGCGCGGCAGGCTTCCTGCTTCTTCCCGGGGCTACATCTCGACTCCTACTACTTCCTCTCTCCTCCTCCTGGTCTCCTAGCCCCGCCTATCTTGTTTCCTATTGGCCACAGAGCTTTATTAACCAGTATGAGAAACATATATACAGAATAACATCTCCCATCAGATCATTGCTAAACTCTATTTACGAGGCTACAATTACCTTGTACCCAAACCACACTAAGACACAACTAAGATAGAGACCAATCTCCCTCATGAACATTGATTCAAAAATACTCAATAAAATATTGGCAAATCCCAAGAACACATCAGAAAACTCACCCACCATGATAAAGTAGGCTTCATCCCAGAGATGCAGGATGGTTCAACATATGACAATCCATCAGTGTAATGCACCATATAAACAAACTGAAAAAGAAAAAGCACACCATCTTTTCACTAGATGCTAAAAAAGTCTTCAACCAAATTGAACACCCCTTCATGATAAAGGTCTTGGAGAGATTAGGGATAACAGGAACATACCTAAACATAATAAAGGCAATATACAGCAAACCAACAGTCAACATCAAACTAAATGGAGAGAAACTCAACACAACTCCTCTAAAATCAGGAACTAGACAAGGCTATCCACTTTCTCCAAAACTCTTAAATATTGTACTTGAAGTTCTTGCTAGAGCAATAAGACAACAAAAGGATATCAAGGGAATACAAAATGGAAAGGAAGAAGTCAAACTGTCATTATTTGCACATGATATGATAGCTTACATAAGTGACTCAAAGAATTCTACCAGGGAACTCCTACAGCTGATAAACACCTTCAGCAAAGTGGCAGGATACAAGATAAACTCAAACTAATCAATAGCCCTACTATATATAGACAACAAAGGAGCTGAGAAAAAAATCAGAGAAACATTAACTTTTACAATAGCCACAAACAACATAAAATATCTTGGGATAACTCTAACCAAACATGTGAAAGACCTGTGTGACAAGAACTTTGAGTCATTAAAGGAAAAAATTAAAGAAGATACCAGAAAATGGAAAGATCTCCCATGCTCTTGGATAGGTAGGATCAACATAATAAAAATGGCAACTTGCCAAAAGCAATCTACAGATTCAATGCAATACCCATCAAAGTCCCAGCACAATTCTTCACAGACATTGAAAGGACAATACTCAACTTTATATGGAAAAACAAAAAACCCAGCATAGCCAAAATAACCCTATAAAATAAAGAAACTTCTGGAGGCATCACGAAACCTGACTTCAAACTCTACTATGGAACTATATCGATAAAAATAGCTTGGTATTGGCACAAAAACAGACAGGTAGACCAATGGAATCAAAATGAAGACCCTGATATTAACCCACACACCTACAAATACCTGATCTTTGACAAGGAAGCTAAATTTATACAGTGGAAATAAGAAAGCATCTTTAACAAATGGTGCTGGCATAACTGGATGCAGACACATAGAAGATTACAGATAGATCCACATCTATTGCTATGCACAAAACTTAAGTTCAAATGGATCAAAGACTTCAACATAAATCCAGCCATACTGAATCTCATAGATGAGAAAGTGGGAGGCACCCTTGAATGAATTAGCACAGGAGACCACTTCCTGAACATAGTGTCAGTAGCACAGACACTGAGATGACAATTAATTAATGAGACCTCCTGAAACTGAGAAGCTCCTGTAAGGCAAAGGACACTGTCAACAAGACAAAAACAGAAGCCCACAGAATGGGAAAAAATCTTCACCAACCCCACATCTGACAGAGAAGTGATTTCCAAACTATACAAAGAATTCATAAACTACTCACCAAAACACCAAATAGTTCAATTAAAAAGTGGGGTATAGAACTAAACAGAGAATTCTCAATAGAGGAATCTAAAATGGCTAAAAGACGCTTAAGAAACTGCTCAACATCCTTAGCCATTAGGGAAACACAAATCAAAACCATCTTATACAGGTCAGAATGGCTAAAATGAAAAACACCAAAGACAGTTTATGCTGGAGAAGATGTGGAGAAAAGGGAACACTCCTCCATTGCTGGAGGGAGTGCAAAATATGGAGGTTTTTCCAGAAAATGGTAACCAGTCTACCTCAAGATCCAGCAGTTCCACTCTTAGGCATATACCCAAATGATTCACATTCATACAATAAGAACATCTATGCTATCAACTATGTTCATAGCAGCAGTATTTGTAATAGCCAGAACCTGGAAGCAATCTAGATGGCCCTCAACTGAAGAATGGATATAGAAAATGTAGTACATTTACACAATGGAGTACTACTTAACAGAAAAAAAAAATGAAATCTTAAAATTCCCAGGCAAATGGATGGAACTAGAAGAAACCATTCTGAGTGAGGCAACCCAGTCACAAAAAGACAAACATGGTATGTACTCACTCATATATGGATATTAGACATAGAGCAAAGGTTTACCAGATTACAATCCACACCTTCAGAGAAGTTAGGAAACAAGGAGGATTGTAGAAGAGACATACATAGTTGGCCAATAAAGTGTAAAGGGACAAGAGCCCCTGAACAAATTGGGAGCATGGGGTGAGAAGGGATGGAGGGAGGTAGGAAAAAGAAGAGGGTAGAAGAGGAGTGGGGATAACATGAATGATCAGGAAGATTGGGTGGAGAAATGAATAGAGGAGAACAAGAAAAGAGACACATCAATAGAGGGAGGGAGCCATTATAGGTTTAAAAAGAAATCTGGCACTAGGGAATTGTACAGAGATCCACAAGGATGACCCCAAATAGGAATCTAAGCAACAGTGGGAGAGGCTACCTTAAATGCCCTGCCCCTATAATGAGAATGGTGATGGAAGCAGAAGCAGAGATCCACAGCTAAGCACTGAGCAGAACTCCTGGAATCCAGTTTCAGCGAGAGAGGAGTGATAAACAAAGGGGTCAAGAGCATGCTGGGAAAACCTTAAGAAACAGCTGACCTGTGCAAGTGGGAACTCATGAACCCCAGTTTGACAGCTGGGGAACCAACATAGGAATAAACCAGGCCCCCTGAACATGCGTGTCAGCTAGGAGGACTGGGCAGTCTATGGGACCTCTGGCAGTGGAACCAGGATGTAATCCCAGTGCAAACAGACTCCAGGAGGTCATTCCCCATGGAGGGATGCTCCATTAGCCTAGAGACACAGGGGAGGGCTAAGCTCTACCCCAAAATGACTTGGCAGACTTTGATGATCTCTCATGGAAGGCCTCACCCTTCCTGGAGAGTAAATGGGGGATGGGATGGGGGGAGTGGGGGGAATGGGAGGGTGGGAGGGAAAGGGAACTGGGATTGATATGTAAAATAAGAAAAATATAAAAAGGGAAAAAAAGAGAAGTGAATGTGTACTGGTGAAGGTGAACACAAGCCACAGTGGTTACACAGCCTGTGCATCACTTGGGTGATTTAGTCACAAGGCAGCGACATAATTAAAAAACTAATCTTTGGAACATTTTTGTGAACCACCTAGTTTTCTTAGAATCAGATAAAATGCAGTTCTCCCTGTGACATGCAACCTGTAGTACTTGATGTCTTTTGCCATCTTACAAGCAACCAATTAGAAGACAGCACCCTTTATCTGGAAACTCCCAAAAACTGACACCCCACTCCTAACTTGGGTTCTAGAATAGCTTTAAAATTTTGAGCACGAATCTAACACTGCCCTCCAAATTTCTGGATTTATACATGATTTTACTTTTAGATCTCCATTCTCTGCATTCTTTTCATTTTTCCCCATAAAACATCCATTTGGTCTCTAACAAAGTGCTACCCTGTCAGCTACTCCATATCAATCTTGTTGAAGTAGCTTCTATAACCTGCTATAAAAACTTTTCTGTAGTCTCTACTCTTGGTGCCAATATCCCAACATTTAATCAAAGCTCTTTTTGTTTAAGGAACATACTTTTTACATATTTTTAATTCATTTTACATACCACCACAGTTCTCCCTCCAACCCCTCCTCTCCTCCCCCTCCCTTCCTTCCCCTCCTCCACCTCTCCCCAACCCACCCCCATCCACTCCTCAGAAAGGGTAAGGTCTCTCATGGGGAGTCAACAAAACCTGGTGCATTCAGCTGAGGCAGGACCAAGCCACCATCACCACCACTGCATCAAGGCTGAGAAATGCTTCCCACCATATGGAATTAGCTTCAAAAAGCCAACATAAGAAACTTAGTTAATTCATACAAAAAAAAGGTGCAGAGATTCTATGGTAATTTGCATAGAAATACAAGTGCAAAAATTGTACTCTTCTAGAAAAACCAAACCTAGACACTAACAGCTGTCAGAATTAGTTACTATTCTTACTTTTGGGAGATAAGAGTCCAGGTTTGACTACCAAAGTCCAGTTAACTTTCTATTTCACCCTTTGTGAGCTATGCAATTTTATAAATTAACTATTTAATTTTAGCTAGGCTTTATTTTGCCCAAATGAAAAACATGTCAAAATTTTACCTCCAAATAATGCTATTAGGACACTGGAGGCACAAAGTACCCAAAGGACGCCTGTAGGGAGCAAGTATCCAAAGATATAAGCTATGGAATGGCCTTTGCTTCTTCCCGTGTCTCCAGCCGAACAGGGCTTCCATCCCATACTTTACCATCACAATTACTCAGCCTTCCTCCTTGAGAAGCTACTTCTATTTGTACCATGGGAAAACAATAATGTAGCTGTCACTGGATTAGCTCAGCTTGGTGGCTGAAATGATAAGTGGTTACAGCAAAGATTATGAGGCATAGGGTTTGAGCCACTTCCATATACTAGAACTTCGGCACAAAGTTCTGAATCTATACACTACATACTTGTGATCAGTTACTGGATGCAGTTACTGTCATTTTTCTGCTGATGTCTTCAACAATTTCATGGCACAGACAGAGCTAGACACTCATTTCTGTTTGATAGCCCATTTTGCTTATGCATCAATGCAGCTAATTTGATGGCACAGACAGGGCTAGACACTCATTTCTGTTTGATAGCACATTTTGCTTATGCATCAATGCAGCTAGATATTCTACATTAGGCAAGTTACTTCCCCTCTCTAACCATTGGTTTCTTAAATGTGTAATGTAATATTATGTGAATCAATGTTTATCAAACCATTTCTTCACATATCACACATATATACCAGAGATATAGCAGACATTCTCTCATGAACTGTAAGGATGAACAATAAGGACAAAAGAAAATATACAAATTCTTTTTTTCTTTTTTTTCTCTTTGTTTCTTATTGATTTCATCTGGAAGGCCTCTTTTGTTCAGACAGAACTCAAGTTCTGGGGGAATCCTTTGGGTGTGTTTAACTTTCACATTATAACATTTTGCTATGTAAACAGTTCACACTCAATCATGTCACCAAAAAATGTGAAATTTTCACGTTTTAAATAAGTTTGTGATTTGGTGTTGGATGTTTGCTAGCTATGTTTAGCCCCATGAGGTTGCATCTATCATCTGACTGTAGGATGAACACTCCTGCTAAACAATTTAACCACAGTCATCAACTGCAATTCTCCTGTGATGAACTACCCATTCACATTGAGGAAGCAAGGATCTGGAATAAGTGCTCTCAAGAATGAGCCTTTCCTATGTACTAGAAAGAACTATGGTGACTATCTGTGGGCTATTTGAAGGACTAACAATACAAAACTATTCCTTAGTTATTTCTACTTGCTGAATATATTGACAAAGATATGCCAAGGCAATTACTCAGTTCCAAACCCAGATTAGTAACTTTTAAAATACTGTGAAAATCTTAATTATAGAACAATAATTAATTACTGATAGCAATTGAGTTCACTTCGGGAATATAGCTGAATATGGACCCTTCTTGAATTAAAAAAAAAAACTTTCAAACTCTTTACAATGATTTTTGGCATAAAACATACTTAACTCTAAAGTTATTTTCTATCTAAACTATTAGGATAAAATGTTTTATTGACAAAAAACATTCCACATCTCATCTTATTCCAGTTGCCTCCTGGACTGTGCTCAGAGGATATGTCCCTGCAGTAATGGCAAAAAAGCATGAGTCTTTAAGCACAGGATTCCTGCAAAGTCAAGGACCTTGGTCTGGAATAACTATGAGGCAAGTACCAAATAACAGGTAATAATAGCATATATTTGACAGACTCCAAATAAAAATGCAGGCCTACATACAAAAAAATAGTTTTCATTATTTTCTATTTGTTTTAAGTGCATTCACTTGTATTTCCTCAATTCTACAGAGTTGAATGTTTTAAGTGTGTTTTCTTTCTTTATTTCATCCCTTTTTTCCTTCCTTCTTTCAAATATCAGGAACCAAATCTGGGTCCTTTTTCCTGCTAGGCAAACACTGTACCACAGATTGAAATAAATTCTTAACCCCTTAAGGGTACACATTTATATGTTCTTTTTATCAGAGGCTACATCTCAAGCTGGTCTCAAAGATCATATGTACCCAAGGATTACCTTGAGCTACTGATCTTCGCCAACCAGATGCTGAGATTGCAAGATATACCACCATACTTTTTCTTTGTTCATTTTACATTGTTGTTATTATTACTGTTATTGTTGTTGGTGTTTACATCCTAACCTTCTCTCCTCCCAGTCCCCCTCCACCTCCTTCCTGTCCTCTCATCCATTTCTCCTCCATCACCCTCTGGAAAAGGGCAGACCTCTCATGGATAGCAACCAAACATCATATCAAATTGCAGTAAGACTAGAGACCTCCTGTTGTATTAAGATCAGGCAATGCCGTATGAAGGAAAAGGTCCAAAAAGCAGTCAAAGAGTCAGAGGCAACCCCTGCTCCCTCTGCTAGGAGTCCCACAAGACCAAACCACACAACCATAACCTATGTGCAGAAGGCCTAGGTCATGCAGGTTCCCTAGTTGTCAGTTCAGTCTCTGTGGGCCCTTGGGAGCCCACTTGTTTTGCACCACACTCGTTTCATGCACTTCTGGAGATCAAAGCAAGGCTTTTTGCATGCTAGGTACGTACTCTACTAAATGGGTTACATCTCCAACCAAAGAGTAGATATTATCAACCTAAGATAAAAAAAAAATATGTTGACTGACCAAGTTGATTGTTAGACTAGAAAGGTAGTGTGGCTAGTGTTCTCTTCTTCCTAGTTAGCTCTTTTTTTTTTTTTTTTTTTTTTTTTACAGAATGATATGAAAATCATGCTAAAACTTAATTCTAAAAGGATGATGTCACATCTTGACCAGTGAACATTATGGTTTTCACAGATCTAAAAACCAGTCTAGAAACACTAGTGCAATCCCAATAAGAGGGTCTGGAGGGGAGGGGGCATCTTTAAAAGTGAAAAACAGCAATCGTTTAAGAAAACTGATGGACTGGGATTCTCACAAAATGCTAGGGACCAACTCTTGCCAAGTACAGCGTGAAGCTACTGTTGAAAGTACAGCTGTTGACTGTCCAACTAAGGCAATCAAGGTGTTAAAACTATGGTCCCTGAATTCCAGTCTGAACTTTCAAGTAAGATGGTACTGTTCTCAGCAAGGAATCCCACCAGCTCCAAGGGAACAGTAAGCAACGGGAATGAAAACTACTTCCAACTCTATTACATAAGAAAATATTATGAAACAAGCACTTCTAAGGTTTGTTAATAAGGACAAACTCCTAGGACTTTCTACAGCTATTTTATTTTTTCTTAATTTTTTTTTCCTTTTCAAAATATCATTAGGACACTTTTTAACAAAGTGGTCTTTACTAGATCTCTGGCCCTCATTTCTCCATCTTCTGCCATCCCTGAATAGGCATCCTCCCCCTCCATCCCAGTCATTTTTTGTCTTTCAAATTCTACGTGTCCTTCGCCTATCTCCTACCATTCCCCATCTTCTAGTTTCACTCTCTTTTGGTCACCTTTCTATATTTTAAGACTTAGCACACATTCACGTCCACTCACATGTGTACATGTATGCATTGCCAGGTAGAATTGGTACATAAGGAGGAATGCGCAGCTTTTGTCTTTATGATCTTTGACCACCTTACTCATACTCTGAATATAAAATAACTTTCTTACAATAGCATAGTTCCATTTTTTTTCTTTGTAATTGAAGAAAGCTCCATTGTATTCAAGGATCACACTTTTCATTATCCATTGCATCTCTGCTGAATTCATTCCCTTACTGTTGTGTCTAGAGAAGCTATGAATATAGACATGTAAGTACCTCTATGATGAATCTGGGATCTTTTGAGTATATGCTTAGGAGTGCTACATCTGGGTCATACAGTAACTCTATTTTTAATTCTTGAGGAACTTGCATATGGACTTTCATAAAAGCTGCAATAATGAACAATCCAACCATCAGTAAATAAATGTTCTTCTTTCCCTACATCCTTATAAGCATTTGTGATCAAATTTTTTGATGACAGCGATTCTGACTGGGTGAGGTAATATCTCCAGCTAGCTTTAATTTGCATTTCCCTAGTGACTGGGGTTGTTAAACACTACTGTAGACATTCATCAACCATTTGTGTTTATTGTTTTGAATTCAGTTCATTAGCTGATTTGTCAATTGGCAGTTTCATGGATTTTGGTGTACAATATTAACAAATCTTGGTAAATTCTGATATTAGCCCCTCTGTGTGAAGTACAGGTAGTAAAGATTCTCTCTGTGGGGAAAAAATACCTAGGACAAAGAACACAGCACATGCATCACAATACCTGAACACAAAATAGACTACAAAGCCATTGTGACAAAGACAGCATAGTGTTGGCCTAGAAACAGGCAGAACAACCATTGAAACAGAATACAGGATCCAGAGAAAAATCTGCATAAATAAATTTTGGATTCTATAAGCATTAAAAGAGTGATTCTCTGCAAAGGGGAAAAAGTGAACTATTAGTACACACAATAACATATATGATACTCAAAAGCACCATGCTATGAGAATCCAGACATAAAGACCTCTGATTGTATAATCCAAGTTAGAACGTTCAGGTAAATCTAGAGGTCTCTTTATCTAACAACCCACTGGGTTTGGGGAAGGAGTCAAAGAGACATGGACGAGAACATTTCTGATTATTAGAAGTACTTTCAATCTTGATTAATCATAGTTACCCACTACAAACTTCACAATAGTCATAAAACTGCACCCCTAGAAAACTATACCCTATATGTGTGTCACACTTAAATATACTAAAACAACATTTGAGTTCTCTCTTGCTAACTTAAGCAGCAGCATGTTATAGCTCCCTTTTTCTCCCTGGTACCCTCACTTCGGCTATTTTGAAACTCTGTCTTGGGAATGAAGTCTTTTGCTCAAAGACCCTCCCAGAAAAGCAGCCTCATTCTGGAAAATCATGTCAGCAGAGACTGGTTAGTTTAGAAGACATCCAGGTGCTCCAGAAAGCTCCTGGAATAATCTTAGCATTTGTGTCAGCCAAAAACTGTTTCCCATGGCCAGCAGCAAAGTGCAGAGCCAGAGTTGGCCAGAAAATGGTCCCCTGGCTGTGCTTTCTGTACAGAGCATCCAGAATCCCGTGTGCCTGTGGAGGACGGCTAATTAATACAAAATGATCTAATGAGCATAATAGCAGTCATATTTCAGGGAGAAATTCAGAAATGTTAACCTTACATAATTTTACTGTATGAACGTTTCTTGTATGAAATACTGTATATTAATTCCAAGTTCTGAGCCTTTTTACACTGCTTCAATTATATTAATATTCTAGATCAAGAAAGTAGAATACTGCACTTTCTTTTAATGCAGACATCCCACTGCTTGCTCTCAGTGACACAGATAACTCCTTTTTGGTGTAAAGAGTACCTCCTCATTGACACCTAAGACACTACTTGATAAACTTTATGGGTATTTCTAGATGAGCATAGCCACTAGTCTAGTGCTTAAATGAAAACCGTGTTGGCTTGATGAGAAATGTATGAAGTAATCACTGAAATCAGACCATGGTTTTATGGGTTGATGTATGACTGTCACTTAAACAAGGAATATTTGTTTTCTCATTTGGTTTCTTTTGATCTAATTTTAAAAAGCTAAAAACATGCTAGGAAGCCACAGTAGTGAATCTGAGCACAGCCAGAATTTTTTATTCTCTTTTCAGTCTCAAAACTCTTAAACATTTGATTTGTAATTTTTTTCTTTGTTACTTTATCCAGACGGTTTGAAATGTTAGAGGAAAACCAGGGAAGAGAAATAATGAGACCAAAATAATCTGAGTGGAATTTTTATTTTAAGGAGATTTTGAGACAGTCGTTAGACATTTGAATGAATATTTGTCCCTATTGAAACAATGGGCAATCTCTATATCTACTTCCACAATTTAAGCAGTGATTTGCTACCAGCATCCACCCGTTCTTTAAATGCAGTTAATCTTGGGAGGTCAGAGAGAGAGCACTCAGTGGGTACTTTGACTTAAGAAATGTGCAGCAGCTCCCATATCCTACCAGCTTCCCTCGTGAGAACTCTTCATGGAACCCTGAGAAACATGGTTCTGCTGAGCAACCAAACTTCCACTCTCAAAACCAAGCATTTCTGTTCAAATAACTTGTTTGGCACATCATTGGGGTTGTGCTATTATTAGTTTTAGCAAACAGATGTCTTCCTGGATAAAATCCAAGCCAGGATTTTTTTTTTTTTTTTTTGGCAAGTGTGTAATGTGTTAAATAATACTTTTTCCAGAACTTACTAACTTTTTAGCAAAAAAAAAAAAAAAAAGAAAGAAAAAAAAAGTTACAAAGAGGTTAAAGAGACATATTTGCAGACAAAACAATTTCAGAAAAGTATCTAGCTTACTGATAATATTACAAAAGCTGTTAATATTTATGCTTGTGCTTTTGATTTTTAAAAATACAATGAAAGTAATTTTAATTTTAAAAAGAGATGCAATATTGCAATTCCATTGGAATCAAATTTTTCATATACTACTTTGTAACAGAAGTCATTATAATTTCTTTATAAAAGCAAGATAGAAAATAGCAACTTTTCTTAAAAGTTAGATAAACTATAATCATTTAATAGTATTATTTTTATTCTTTAAAAACAACAAATAAGGTGGTTGGCAGTGCACGTGCCTTTAATCCTAGTATTGGGGAGGCAGAGGCCGGTGGATCTCTCTGAGTTCAAGGCCAGCCTGATCTACAAAGCAAGTTCCAGGACATCCAGGACTGTGACACAGAGAAATTCTGTCTCAAAAACAAACAAACAAACAAAACCTGGCAAATATATGTTAACAATTTAACATGTTTTCCAAAGTAAAAGTAATTTTTAACATTTACTCATTAAATGTTTATGAAAGTAGTGTAGAGACTCCTCCTCCTTCTTTCTTTTGATAAGATTGTTCCTAATTTTACATCAATACATGATTGCCCAAAAAAATGTCATTTTCCCATCAGCAGCAGCCATGTGACCACATTACAGCCTGTGGAATACAAAAGGAAGGATAGGGGCCCATTCCAGATCATTTCCTTAAATGGAATCAAAAAGATTTTCTATTTCCCTTTCCTACCCCAGGGTTCCTGCCAATAAGCCAGGTCACCTTTGTCAGATGGGAAGGACAAAGTAGAAGGGACTTTAAATACTAATTGATCCTAAAGAGAAGAGCCATTTAAGTCCCCTAAATTGCTTGTATCTATTTGATGCATCAGGTCTGACAGTGTGGTTAATTCACCTACAGAGTATGTGAAATGCTTTGGAGGTCACATTACTTTGCATATTAGTCAACTGGGAAGGATTTTTAATCCACAGAGTTTAGCTACAAATACCTCTGTCTCCAATATCTATGGTTTATAAGGGTGAACTCCATAATTCATGTTGTACCTTAATTCCCAAACTATAGTAGTGAAAAGTACAGACCTTGTTAGATGACTATTTCATAAAGTCCACTCTTGTGAGTAGAATTAGCATCTTATAAAGAGGCTGAAGGTAGAAGCAATCATGTACTTGCAGTTCCCTCCCTTCTGAAAAATGAGCACACACGTTCCTCCCTTCCAGATGAAAACAGAAACTAAGAACTGTTTAGGAAGCATAGACAAAGAGCAGTTCTTATCAGACAGCAAACTTGCCAACAATTAATCTTGGACTTCCAGTCTCCAGACCAATTAGATGCATCATTTATAAATTACCCTTCATTGGTATGGCAGTACCAATGGACTAGCACACTAAACTTTTTTATGGAAATGAAAAGAACTTCATTATGTCAACTTAGCAACTCGCGTGTGTGTGTGTGTTACTATCAAATCTAACGCCCTACATAGTTCATATGGAAGATTCTACCTCTAAACTACATCCCAACCCCTAAGCATCTTGGCTAAATTAACTGTTAATTATAATTATAATCACTTAATGAAAAAAATATTAAACTAAAATAGTTCTTTGCTTCAACATCATCCCCATGTTTCCAAGGAGAGCAGCTGAAGACTTTTGCTATGTTACAGAATCTTTCAGGTCAGGTCTACTCCAAAGGCTAAATCCATGACCATTTCATCTCTGTCATGCCAAGTCACATTAATACTTTTTGTTTGTTAACATCAAAGAAACACTCGTTTCTTTTATACATGGTTTAATTCCAGTGTATAGACATGTAATAATGATATTAATTTGAATTATAATTTTTTATTTGTTGATAACGTGAAAACTTTCAAATGAAATAATTCATACCAAAAATTAGCCAGCTGAGCTGAGGGTATATTTCAGATTGGCAAAGTGCTTGCCTACTGCTCTAGCCCCTGGGTTTGATCCCCAGCTCTTGATAAACAGTCATGATGGTGCACACCTGTATCCAAAAAACTATACACATGAAAGCAGGGGGATCACAAGTTCAAGGTCATCCAGATACATGACAAGTTCTATGTCAGCTGAGTTATATAAGACCCTGTTTCAAAAATAACAACAATAATTAGCCAAACTAGTTCTACTGAGTTAAGTCTTGGAAATCTTGTCTCCTGTCTACTTACTTCAAAGTTCTTAGCAAAGAAAATGATACATTAAAGAAATCAAACAAGCTGTCATCCCCCAAGAGACATGTACTGAGATCTGTTAACACTGCAGCTATGTAGTAGCAAAGTTCTGTGGATCCATCCTTCACAAATATTGTCACTTCCCACAGGTTTTCATCCTTGCAGGAAAACTAGTCACAGATATTTGGCCTCTCTGGAAAGTTGATATCACCTGAGGACTCACTCTGTCTACATCATTAGAATTCCCAGTGCCTGAAGACATTAATTCCATTCTGTTATGGCTTGACCATTTCAGCCCAGTGGTCTTGCTTCTTCTGTGTTCTCATTCTCGTAATTCTCAACCCATCCAACTGCTTACCTCTTAGCATTTTCCCTTGTACTCTGTGGGGTTCTTTTTCCCATTTGTTTTGTGACTTATTTTATGGAACAATTAATAAGCCTTATAGTGGATGACGGTGTGTCACCAAAATTTAAGGACTAGACAAGACATGATAGTGCTTGCTCTGTGAGTCAAATTCAGCCCGGTCTAATGAGAGCTCCAAGCCAGCCAGGCGTACACAGTGAGACTGAGAGAGAGAGAGAAAGAGAGAAAGAGAGAGAGAGAGAGAGAGAGAGAGAGAGAGAGAGAGAGAGAGAGAGAGAAGGAAAGAGGGGTGAATTAATTATTGTTTTCTTGTTTTGTGCAACTGAGGAAAGTGCAACAGTTTAGGATGGGACAGATGGGTATCAAAGTTTAGGCACTATCAATATGATTCAACTATTGACCTCTGTTCACGTTATAAGCTAAAAATCACAGTTACATTATAGGAGAAGTAAATCATAATGGTCTACCAGTTCTTCCTTCAACTGCTTTGGCAGCAAAGAATCAGAAAACCCCTCTCTCGGTTACATTTTTTGTTAGTTTGTTTCTATGATGGTTTGCTGTGTGGACACTGGTGGCAAGAGCCTGAAGTGGTGGTCATATTGCAGTTGTAGTCAGGAAGCAGAGAGGGAGAAATGCTAGTCTTCAATCAGCCTGGTCTTTCATATTTAGTCTGCAATTGCAGCCTATAGGATGGTGCTGCATGATGTTCACACAGACAAACCCAGAGCTGTCCCCTGCATGTTTCTAAATCCATCAGGTTGACAGTGTAGATTAACCATCTCAACATTTAACTTTACTTTCAGAAAGATTTATTTTTGAAAACTTGGAGGCATTCACTTTATTATAATCATTACAAACTTTTCTTTTGATTGATGTCCCTAGAGTATATTGTGCCAGTCATTTTTTGAATCATTGTGACAAAGCACCAGCATCTGTGTAATATGGGGGCAGATTTATTGGGCTCGTAGTTTCAGAGGCTTGGATCAATGAGTTGCCTGGCTCTATTGTGTTTGATCCTGTGTAAAGTATAGTATCATTGTGGATAACATATGATGGGCATAGCTCCTCACCTCATGATGCTTGTAATGAGCCAAAGGATGTAAGAAATATTGAGGTCCCCAGAGTGACCCCACTTCCCTCCACTAGGTCCCACCTTCAAAGATTCCAACTGCTGTAAACAGTGTCACCCACAATCTAGGAGCCAAGCTCTTAGCCCCTCTGCAGAACTGAAGGTCCAAACTGTAAGAAAAATAAAATCTTTGTTTTGTGAAATGATAGAACTGTGATCACCAGTCAAAGTGTGAGGAAAAAAATTAAGTCTTTAACTTGAGTTCTCAAGTTGATTCATTTAGGAAAGAGTGCATATGGAGGCTGAGGAGCTGGACCCTTACCCTTTTTATGTTAGTAAAGTTGGTGCACTTGGTAGCTATGCACATATGTATGTAAGAGGGTTGCTGAGCCATTATCCCGTTAAATCCCAGTTTGAACCACCTGGTTCCTCTGCTTCCTTTCTCTCACTACCCAGAACCCAACAAGTCATAATACGCAATTTATATTCACTATCTTTGCTTTCTCGGCTCCATTTGGTTCTTCACCATCCCCCTGACTTCACAGAACCTGCTCATGTTAGTGTCTCTAACAGCTTCTTCATTCAAAAACCCATTCATGTATTTATCTCGTAAGGCTGAGCTTCTTTGTGGCATACGATGTTGGTGGCCATGTCACTTTCCTTGAAACACTCTGTGGCTACTGCTCCACTGCTTCCTTTCGAATCTGTTTTCAAGGGCCTTTTGTTTCATCTCTAAATGTCTTTTACAAGATGTCTGCCTTCATCCCTTTCCTTTCCTTGTTGAATAAACTCTAGGATTATGATGTTTAACCTTCATTGCCAACTTGACTTTACTGAGAACCGCCTCCTACAGTTCCAAGTGTATCTATAAAGGGGTTTCTAGAAAGGTTTGAGCGGGATTGTCAGCACCCAGTTATTTCATCACTATCTAAGTTATGGTTTCTATTGCTGTGAGAAGACACCATGGCCATGGCAACTCTTAGGAAGGAAAACATTTAACTGGGGCTGGCTTACAGGTTCAAAGGTTTAGTCTGTTGCCATCATGGTAGGAAGCATGGTGGCCTGACAACAGACATGGTGCTGGAGAACAGCTAAGAGTTCCATATCTGGATCTCCAGGCAGCTGGAAGAAAAAGCCACTTGGCCAGGCTGAACTTTTGGAACCTAAAAGCCCACACCCTTCCTCAATCCTTTCAAATATGGCCCTCTCTGTAACCCATTTTCATTCAAATCGCCACAGTCACCATTTCCACCTCAAACTTTCCAGCTAAAAGCACGTGTTGACTGACAGTCTGCTCCTGTCAGAAAGTACACCATGTCAGTCTATGCCACCTCAAAACCCCCAAATCTCAACCTACTGTCTTTCCTGAAAATGTGTATATCTTCTTGAAGTCTCAACTGATTGCAAATGTTACCACTGAGACTTCTAAATCAGAAAGCACCAAAAGTTTTTCTCAATTCCTCAATTTTCTGCTTCCATAAGTAATCAAGTTTTACTAGCACTCAGATAAAACTATTCTTTTCGGGGACTTTTGACTCATCCTTTTAGCAAATATTTATTTTCTCTAATCTAAGAAATAATTTAATATCCCTAAATCGCTGTAATTTCTTGTTGGTTGATTTGTATTAAATATTGGCTTTTTATTATGCAATTACTAGTGTGGGTATATTAACAGTGAATAAAAATTATTTTACTATAAAAATATGGCATAGAGTAGATTTTAAGAAAATTTAAAGGAAAAATTGAAAACACATACCTAACAATCATTGATTGTTTACAATACCTAATGAAAATAAAAATGCTTACTTTAATTAAATACAAAGATAGTACTAGATACTCATACCTCAAAACTTAATAAAATACTGACTACATTAAAGTCAAATATCCTAAACTGTCCCTGTTAACGCATTTTTATGTCCTGTTATTTGAAAAAAAATTGGGCATTACTTTTTTTTTATTTAAAATATAGTGGGAGGCAGAGATGGGTTGGTCCCTGTGAGTTTAAGGATAGTCTGGTCTATGTAGTGAGGTCAAAGGCAGCCAGAGATACATAGTGAGACCTTATCTCAAAATATGATTGTAGTAAGAGTTACTCTAATCAAAGCAGCAAATCTCTTACAAACGAAGAAGGTAGAAATAAAGGCCTTCATACATATATCCAGACCTTGACTTTAGGCCTGTTTTCTGTACTCACTAGAAGAAGATGAAGCTTACATTGGGATGAGTAAGGGTCAAGCCTACACAAAGCTAACACAAATGATGCTGCTTTAGCAGCCAGTGGGGGTAAAGTTAAATACAACTAGCTTACACACGTAAGAAGCATGTGGACCAACCCCCACTGCATTAAGCTACACAATTATGGCCCATATCCTTTAAAACATATTTATAAACCAGACAACAGAAAGCGGAAACGTCATATGTTTGATCTTCCCATAGTTCAGATGTCTTTCATAACCTTTTAAGAGAAAAGCCACCAACTGGAAACCCTGAGCACAGAGACAGGAAGCGTTCACATAACTGTCTTTCCCTTACTGTGTACTTTTCTTTCCCAGTTAGTTCCCTTGGTGGGAATCGACATCAAACTTTAAACAGCTGACTCTAATCAGAATGGTTCTAAAAGTTAAGCAAAGAATGAAACTATACTGCACAAGATAATGACACTGCTGAGTTTTGGTTTCAGACCTCTTCATTCAGGAGCTAAGAAGTAAAAGCTGTTTACAGGCACGCAATGACCGACGACCTTTTTTTGCCAGGACAACATTCAGTGCAGTGCTCTGCTGCCACCTAGTGGAGAAAACACAGGATCCCAGTGCTGCCGAGAAATCTGTTTTCACCCTATAGAATCATAGAAACACACCCACATTCACGCATAAATACCTGCAAGACAGCATTAGTGTCCGTTTAATTTAAATTACTGGAAAGAAATTGAAAACAGAGCCCACTGGATTTCAATCAATACCTCATTAAATTCCATGCAAATAAAAATTAAAATTAGTCTACTTAAAAAAACAATTAGATTTTATTTACATCAAAAGTCTAGCTGAGACAAAATGGCACCTCCTTTTCCATATAGCCCAAAGACACATGCCCATTTATTATCTGTGTTTTATTTTCATGTTTGTACCCCACAATAACTTCTTAAGTTGTCTTATTTGCTTCTCCCCAGTAAGTTGAGGATTTAACTTTTTCTTTTCAGCCCTGCGACATGAAAGAATTGTGTCACACTTTGGGGGCCTTGTCACTGATGAACATGTCCTGAATGTGCCAATAGTTTCAACTCAGTAGCAGTATGACTGACAGAGTTCACGTGAGCCCAACCGACAGGGCCTTATTTTACATCTGGCCATCTGTTCCCGGGCTCTCGTTTTCCGGGTTGACCAGCTACTATAAAGCTAAGGTGTTGCTTAGAGGACTGATGACTATAACGTATTTGAAATTGGTAGCCAGAATACAGCTCTGAATATGGCCCTGCTGCATGGGGCGCAAGCTCTGCTTGATACCAAAAGATCAATGCATGCTGTCGTGTTTGCTTGCGTTCTCTATCTCTCCTCCATCCCTCCTCCCCTTTCTTCACTTTTCTTTTTCTGGGATTCCACACATACACACCTTCCCCTAAAATGTTGCCATTGAAGTTTTACTCTAGACTCTTATCCAGAAAACTGGGCTCGGGGGAAACAGGCTATGTCTTCTAAAACAATAGCTTGATAAGATAGACTGTTGTTGAGAGATGCAAAATGGAACTACAGTTTACCACATAGCACTCTCTTAATATTATTGACCCTCACTGGAGGGGAGCAGTACCAGTGAGGCCCAGCTCAGCTACCATCCAATCCCACATCCAGGGCTTTGAGTAGGCCACACACCGACATCTGGAGCGTGTCCGTAGCTGCAGGATCTCCATGACTTGGGGCAACAGCCCGGTACTGGAGAGGAGTTTCTGTGAGGATCCAGTACTGATGATGTACCTGAAGCCAGAGGCCTTGAACTACACCAACAACTCATTGCAATCAGTGGGTAAAAGGGCATACTGTGTGACACACTGCACCTACCAAGGTCACTATGGCAAGGGAATATATGATGGAGAGGTAGGAAAGCTGGATGAATGAAATGTTTTTCATTGTTGTTGGTTTTGGCTGCATTTGTTTGGTTATGTTTTCTTTGAGGGAGGCTTAAGGGTGAAGGTGGACATGGAAGAACTTGGAAATGAGTGAAATTGGGATGCATGATGTGAAACTCCCACAGCATAAAAAAACAAGCAACTAACCAAAAACAAAATTTGCATCTAAGACTCCTCAGTTTGTTTCTTAAAAGGAAATCCACTCAATACTTTTGACACATCCTCTTTTCTACCAACATGTTCTCCCTGAAAATAACAAGTCTGGAGATTTCTGAACTGCTTCAGTCTCAGACACTTGTGTACCAGACACCCTGGACAACAGTATCTCTTACAGGGTTCCTTGTGCCTGTAACACTCTCTTCACTTATTTGCTTCTGTGATTACAGAGAGCACATACTCTAGTAGCTTCCAGATCGAGACCCAAAAAAAAAAAAAGAGTAGGAGATGAATATTCAGAATTTATACCTATATACAAAGTGTTCACTACCTTACCTGCATAAAACTATGCCAGTTTGCTTTCTATCTCTGTGACCAAATATCTGAAGAAATTAAACAGCTTCAGCGGTTACTGGTTTCTTGTCCTCGTCATTTCAGGCCCCATAATGAGGAAAAATCATGGTGCTCACTGCTCTAGAGGAGGTGGGACCTGGGAGAATGGAGACCATAAATGAGGCAGACTGAAGTCTCGTGCAATAGCCAACTTTCTTCAGAGCATCAGACAGTTTACACTCTGAGGGTTGAGTCACATGAGTCAAGCTTACAGTCACAAGGACAAGCCACATGTGGCAAGACCATGTGTTCTTCATAGAGGCATATAATGGCCAACCTGAAGTAAACCCACTCCTATTGTCTGCACCTGGGAGAAGCACAAAAACACATTCCAGCAACAATTCTGTGTTTTGGAGAAATGGAGGTCCCAAAACCCTTGGCTTGATTCTTGGAGTTCTCTCACAAGTTCTCAGAAATCTTCTGACATGACTCCATTCTTAGACCCTGTTCAGACATCTTCACCCTTTTTACCTTTTTAAATGCAGAATATCCAGAGTGATTTTTAGTTGAGACATTGTAGGTCAATCTAATTATCATTTTCAAAATGTATTTTACATCCTGACCACAGTTTCTCCTCCCTCCTCTCTTCCCATTCTGTCCCCTCATCTCCCCTCTGTTCCACCTCATCCATTCCTCCTCTGTTTCTGTTCAGAAAGAGGCAGGCCTCCCAGGGGTATCAATGAGCACCTCCCTTTGTATTAAGGCTGGGCAAGGCAATTCAGTGTGAGGAATAGGCTCCCAAGAGCCAGCCAAAGCTTCAGGGACAGCTCCTGTTTCCATTGTTGTACACCAATATCCTATGATCAAGCAAATTGCAAACATAATGAATAATATTAAAACAGTGAAAGCATTGTGGAGAATACTCTGCCACCAAGAACAGTATAAAACTATGTGCAGTAATACTGGTTACATTATTATATTGACCAGAAAAATCTAGAGTGGTGGTTCACAATCTTCCTAATGCTGTGACCCTTTAATACAATTCCTCATGTTGTGGTGACCTCTGACCATAAAATTATTTTCAGTGCTCCTTTATAACTGTAATTTTCCACTGTTATGAATCATAATGTAAATATATGTATTTTCCAATGGTCTTAGGCAGCCCCTGTGAAAGGGTCATTCAACCTCTCCCCTAGGGTGTCACAACCAACAGGTTGAGAACTGCTGATCTAGAGAACAGCTTGAAAAGAGACCCATATGATTAGTAGTTCTGGCCTCTTGTAGACCGTAAGCCCATATTTGTCCTTTGATAGGAACATAATAAATCAGAAGTAGATTCCAAGAAAAATTAAACACAACCCCTTCTTCAGATGGATGGGTCTATTATGATCCCAAGTTCCAGGCATAAAGACAGAGTCATTAGTGAAGAAAACAGGAGCTGAATCCATCCAGTCTGTAAGTTGTAGCAAAAGAGGGTAAGAAACCTAACACTTGCTCAGACGCACTTAACACAGATGCCCATGTCAAAGCAGCTAGCACTGCCAGAAAAAAAGACTTGACATAGGGCTCTTTGTTTCACAGAAAGACTTCCCCTTAGAGCCTTAGCTTGGCCCCAGGTGGGTACACTTAACTTCTGATTATATGGTTGACATCTCCTTTTGATCTTTAGCGGGAGGTTTGGTTTGTTTCTGGTGACTTCTACCATCTCCTTACCTGGTGCACTTGTCCTTGATGGCCTGGGGCTGGAGGAGCCTGAGAGGATCTGTAATGTTCCAGTGGATTCATCTGCAAAGACAAATGCATACTTGTTCCCAATTTGCTTCTGGAGATATAAAAATAGGACAGGTTAATTCATCTGCTTGCTTATTTCTTTCAGCATTAAAACCAGAGAGAGTACATTGTGTACAAATATGAGTCTATTGCTGAAAATAACCCTACAGCAGAATCTGAAACTATAGATAAGGATTTAGATTAATTAAGGATCTAGATTAATTAGAATAGCCAGTTCTTCATGCTGAACTGAAGAAAAAGACGTTTTAATAGATTGATGAATATCTGGACCATGAATCCTCCCTAAGGGTTTAGCTGTCCTGTGGAATGGGAGATAGTTGGACGACTTTTGTAAGCAAAAATTAAGTTCCTATGAGGAAGTCTCATAGTTTTCTGGATGGATAATGATTTTCTATCCTTCCATAGTAATCTACAAATCAAATTTGAAAATCCATAGAGCTCTGTAACACTTAAAAACTGATTGTTAGTGAGGGGTAATATAATGCAGCAATGACCAAATGCTTGTAATTGTTGCCATCAGGTGTTTGCTGATTTACTAATTGAGCAAGAAGAGTAAGGTAAGCAGTTAGTATTTTCTGGTCCTTATGATGTAAATCAATCCGTTCCAGAGGGTTGTCCTCTTGAGCTACAACACTTGCAGGAGACAGTTTAGTGAAAGAAACAAGCTGAGAGGCAGTGACAGAGCCACACAATACACAGATACCTCTTTCAGTCTGAACCCTAATAGCTGTGGCTCTTTTTACCTCTGGATAACCTTGGAGGACTCTCCCAAGCTGCCTTCCCCTCTAGAGTTTTAAATAGATAGGTGCACACTTAGGCAAACATTTTGATTTTGCTGAAATTGCACTGGAAATGCCAAGCACACCTCACAAGGCAGGAGAGGGATAGGGAAATGAGTTCCTTTTCCCTGCTGTGCCCTCACTCCCTAAATTGTAAACTTAGCATTTCATAGGCTCTGCTGAATCTTTTTCAGGAAGTGGAGGGAATTCAGGATTAGAGTGATTACCTTATTCCTCACCCCATGCTTCATGGTCGTTTTCAGACAGTGGAGGATACATCGTTAAAGGAGGCTCCAGTAATGGAGCTGAGGGAACCGTCACTAGCATAACTCCTTATCTATGGCACTATTTTTACTATCAATTTTGTCTGAATAGGGAAAATCTCCCTTTTTGCCTCTTTCACCCATTTTAAGATTTGATTATCCAGTTAATATTCGTTCAAGAAATTACTCAGGCCTGGGGTACCTCTGAGGCCACTGGAGGCCAGAAATAACCCAAGCAACCCACACCGCCAAGAGTGGAATGCATAACCACCAGAGGCAATGTTGAGGCTTGTGGTTCCTGCAGCCATGAGTGGGCCGATGGTCCTGATAAGACCAAGGGCCAAGCTGATGTCTGCAGCTGGTGTTACCAACAAAGTCCATTCAAGATGATCTTGGTCTGGGCTGCTGCCGGAAGCCATGTTAATGTCTGTCGGTTCAGAACAGCTGGGTCTGCCCCTCATGGGAGAGCTGGTCAGCAGCCACACCAGCTGTAGAGAGCTGGTTGGCTCCTTACCAGGCAACTTGGGGTGGGGGGTGTTAGACCAGCAGCGGGATGGATGTGGGAGAACTCCAGCCAGGCCACCACACAGCTCTCCTCAGCTGATGGCTTCCAGTATGGTTGGAGGCTGAGAAAGATTCATCCTCCTCTGGGGACACTAGAAATTTGACCATGCTCCACTGAGTATATGGATCAACAGAACGGCCTTGTTGTTTGCTTTGGGGGAGGGAGGGCGCAGGAGAAGGGAGGGGACAGGCATGGGAAGACTGGGACATGAGGCAGGATTGGAGCAAATGATGTGAGATTCCGAAATAATATGTGTGTGTGTGTGTGTGTGTGTGTGAGAGAGAGAGAGAGAGAGAGAGAGAGAGAGAGAGAGAGAGAGAGAGAGAGAGAGAGAGAGAAATTATTCATCTTTTCCTCATGATTAATATCCTCCTTATCTTCCTTAAGCATTTTGGTAAGAAATCGAATTAAGGCACAAGAGACTCAAAATTGAACAGGGATCTTATATGCCTTTTCAATATTCTTTTGGGCTCTATAGTGCTCTTCTTCATCTAAAGTTTCTTCTTCTGGAAACTAGGGATTATAATCATAAACAACTTGCAAGCAATCTAAGAGTTGTGATTTTAATACTTGTGTTCCTTCTTTCCTTAAAAAATGTTGTACAAGCTTAGCATAAGGCAAGCCACACCCAATGGACAAGCTTTTTGTGGCAGGCAAGCAGTGTGTGGCAAAAACATGCTTTTCCATAGAGGCATACAATAAGTGATCTGAAGTAAACTCATTCCTATCTGCCACCCCTGGGAGGAACAAGAAAACACATTCCAAGAACACTTCTGGGTTTTGAAGAAATGAAAGTCAAAAGACTCTTGGCTTGGTTTCTTGGAGTTTTCTCACAAGCACTCAGAAATCTACTCACTTGACTATATTCTTGGGCTGTGTTTGTACAATTCTATGTGATTAGTAGTGGAGAAAAATCTATCTCCATAACCTGGGCTAGGAAATTGAGAGAAAAGATAATGTGGAACCAAGATATCTCTAATGCCATGACCCTAATGGCCTCCTTCTTTCATTGAGCACCACTCCTAAGGTTTTTATCACTTCCCAAGAGCCCTTCCATTAGCAACTAAGCTTTTGACACACGACCAGTGAGGGGTATGTTGTTTTAAATCTAAACCATAGTTTAGGATTAGACATGACCTTCCCTGGAAGAATAAAGTGGATTAATCTTTGTCTTATAGTTTCATAGATGTTGAAGACAAACAGAAAGACAAAAGACACACATTTTTACTCCAGACCTTGTAATAATTCTTTGCTTTTCTCTGTTTCTGCAACCATATCTCTCAGTTTCTTCTCTTCTCTTCCTCTCCCTTACTACACACATACACACATTGTCGGCTCTTCCATCTATCCCTAGAATTATGAACTTTCTCATTCAGTCTTCATGATGGGCACTCATGACCTTTGTGTAGAGTACTCTTGTGTAGGAACTCTTTCCTGCTTAATTCTAGTAATGTATCCAAGACCCTCCTCTGGGTTTGTTTGATGCCCAGCCTAAACACACTCAGCAGTATAGCTGTACACCTTTTCTGTTACATTTGGAAATAATTTTGATTGCTTAATCCATCCCTTTTCCATTCTAACAATTTCTTTTTGTTTGTTTGTTTGTTTTGTTTTGTTTTTGGTTTGGGTGTTTCATTTTGTTTTGGTTTTGGTTTTGTTTTGAGAATGCTGTGTAGACCTACTGTCCTGGAACTCACATTGTAGACCAGGCTGTCCTGGAACTCATGGAGTTCCATCTGCATCTGCCTTCCAAGTGCTGGGATTAAGGTATACAATACCAGTGCCTGGCCATTCTAGCAAGTTTTGTTTTAGATTTATCTATTTTATGTATTAGCATACTCTATCTGCATATACACCTTTATGCTTGAAGAGGGCATTAGATCTCACTATAGATGGCTGTGAGCCACCATGTGGTTTCTGGGAATTGACCTCTGGAAGAGCAGCCAGTGCTCTTAACTACTAATCCATTTCTCCAGCCCTCTAACAAGTTTTTGTTTTGTTTTGTTTTTTTAATATTTCTTTACTATTTTCACCCTTTCTCTTCTCTTTTTAATATTTCTATTAATTATATATAAGATCTCATATACATCTTCACAATGTTTCTATTTGAGTTCTCTCTGTTTCTTCTTGTATTGGGTGATTATGATTGGGTTTTGTTTCTCTTGTTTTATTTTTGGGAAATTTCCTGAGCTCTCACAATCCTCTTGAGTCATCTGTCATAATTTAAGTAAAGTTCTGTGACATCTCATATTTCTTTCTTGTAGCATTCTGATTTTATAAGTTTAATTGATGTCTTTCTGAAAAACATTACCTTTCATGCTTTCATCTCTGTGGTATGATTCTTCCCAACATTTGGGCTTTCAGTTAATCTCTTCTGTGTGCAATTTTTTGGTTTCTAGCTTATATTTGATCTAGTTGTGGTGTAGATTAAGGGGTTAAAATCTAGGCTTTGTATATATAGGCAGCTTAGCAGTTTTTTTGTTTGTTTGTTTAATTATAGCACTGTTGATTGTTTTTATACATGGAACCCTGTAATGCAAAGTCCTTCTGGTTTACTTCTCTAGTAAAATACATCTCTGCTAATATTCCTGGGTTGACACAGCTGCCTACATGTCAAAGTAAAGAAGGAGCAGCTTTCAGTCAACTTTCTTTTATTGGAATATTATCCTATAGAATCCTCTAATTGACAGAGATGGTTAATTCTACAAATCCATTGGCTGTTGGGAATTCTTCAAAGTAAATGGGATTAACCTTACTTTTCCAGAACAAGTTCAACAGAGCCCTTCACACATCTGCCATGGTCCCCACTACTCATCAGTCATTACATTTTTTTTTTCAAAATTATGTTGCTTTTATCTCCATTCTAATTACCCTTGTACTTGTAGGCATGTGCCATTCAAAACATGCCTTCACTATAACCCAGCAATGTTTGCAGAGGCCGCTTAATTCTATTTTTATTTCTAATTATAAGAAAGCAACGCTGTATAATTAGCTGTATAATTATAATTAGCTGTATCTCTATCCAGCTAATAAATGCTTTTTGTCATCTGCATCACTGACCAGGAAAGCCAAAACACTATAAAGATATTGGTATATGCATATTTCAATGCAGCCCAATTAAAGATACTATGTAGAGTTTAGCTACACATATTTTCAGCTAATTACCTTGAAACCATCAAAACTTCAAATTTACACATCCAAAAATGTAAGTTTTTGTTGGTGAGTTCTGGGTAGAGTGTCTTTAAAATGCTTCACCAAAGCATAAAAGATGACAGAATTCTAACAGTTGCAGATAGCAATGGAGACAAGGCAACAAAACAACTTCTCCCATTTTGAGGATAAATACCAAGTATAGAAAAATTACCAAAATGAGTGACTAATTTTTCTAAACAACAACCAGGAAAAAAATATCTGCAACAACCAAAGGTTCTCACTCTGATTAGGCTTTTCCTTTAATGTCTTGGATTTGTGGCTGGCCAAATTCTTTTAGCCTTTCAATCTCCTTACACACTTTGGTCTCTCTCTAATACGTTAGTACTGTCTCTCTTAGATTGCTATTGCCATGGCTATTGAAACACACAGCTTAGCCCTGATAACTCTCCAAAGGTGAAACTGAATCTTTGAGCTTGTGGTCTAATGAGATGTGATGTCTAGTGCTAGGATCCTTTGGATCTTCTGTAGATTTTTTGTTTATGCAGGTGAACCTCATGAGGCAGAGAAACAATTTCCCTGAGAACCCCACAGATCAAGGGTTGATCCTGTGGTTCTCTTAGACAACTTGAAGATTAACTTATAAAATATAATACATTCCTTTATAACTAAAACTACTGGAAGCAATTCTGCTGCCTAGTCTGATGCTGACAGATAACTGAGCACATTGTTGTCTGCTCATTCAAGTGTTTTCCCCTTCATCTATCAGCTCATCTATCTGTTCTTCTAACAGTTATTTTAAACTATTCATTTGCCAGTATTTTCTTTTTTAAGCATAATTCTTTACTGGTTTTTTTTTTTTTTTTGAAATTTCACATCTTGCTCATTCGCCAGTCCCTCCATTTCTGCCCCTCACTCCTGCAGTATGCCCCCATCCCAAATCAATTTAAAAACAAAAACGAAAAAACAAAACACCTTGCTCATCTATCTTTCCAACACCTCTTCATTCTTCCTAGTGGCATCAGGAGCTATAGTGTGTCACACAGTGTATCCTTTTGCCCAATCAGCCCCACCCGCAAAATATTCATCGCAATTAGTCATTGGTCTGGTTCAAGGCCTCCGGATTCTGGTACACCATCATCACCGGGCCCTCATGGAAACTCCTCTCGATATACTGTTACCACAGCCGCGGAGACCCTGTGGTTGGTTCTGCTGAACCAGTCCTTTCCTGCACTCCACCAGGTCACTGATGGGGCAGCTGTTAGGGTAAGCCAGCCCAAGTCCCAGTCTGAGCTGGTATGTGGGTCTGGGCCACTAGCACTGCCCTTTCAGGTGAGGGACAGAGTCAGCTCTCCTACTCCCATGCCTGTGGTGAGGGGTGGGTTGGATAATCTCTCCCGAGTGCCCAAAGTAGGCTCTCTCAGGTGCCAGTTCTCCTGTTTCAAGGTCCAATGACAGGCAAAGCCAGCTATCCCGGGGCCAGTGAGACACAAGGCTGGCTTAGCATGGTCCTTAGATTTCAACACCCATTGTTCCTATGACACCCCCCTCCCCTGTGGTAACACAAGGCATGGGCATCAGCCCAGACCATGGCTACTATTGGCCAAGGGACTCAGACATGGGCCCATTGCAGCAGCCTGGGCCCAGCCACATGTGCTGCCCAGGCCACTCAGATTCAAGTGCTTCTTTCCCAGGGGCTTTTTTTGGTTTTTTGTTTGTTTGTTTGTTTGTTTTCATCATAAGTATTTTCTACTGCTGTGAAATAAATTAAGAGAACCCTAGTGATTTTACACAATACTCACTGGCTCACAGGTCTCTAGGTCAGAAGTCCAGTTAGATCCAGCTAGGTCCTCTGCTGGTGTCTCTCACAAAACTGAATTCAATTTGTCAACCATGCTATGCTTTCATTCGGAAGTTCTGAGTTAGAATCTGCTGTCAACCCCATTTAGTTTGATGGGGAAAATCCAGTTTTCTTGAAGTTGCAGGTTTAAGGGCTCTTATTTCCTTGATCATTGCCAGTCAAGAGCTTAACTTCCAGGGACCCAGAATCCCTTGTCATGTGTTCCTCTCCATCTTTAAGTCACCAAGAGAACCATTCTTCCATTTTGATTTGTCCTACTGCAACTGGCTAGAGATGATTCTGACTTTAAAGTGTTTTAGAACATTCTAGCAGGCCACCACATATTGTCTTCCTTTCAAATAACCCAGTCACCTGATTAGTAGCTAACTGCATCTGCAATATCTTCTCTGCTGTGTGATAGCATATCATCACAAGAGAAAAAATATATATAAGGACAATAGTCATTAGATTTACTCTTAGGTTTCTGTATATTTTACCCATTTCTTTCTGTGTTCATAATTTAATCTCAAAATCTATTGTTTATTACCTTATATTCTTCAATTGAAAAAAAACTGGTATTACTCCTTTTGGCATCTTCAATTTTATTTCTTTATTTATTATTTAATATGTATGGGTGTTTTGCTTGAATGTACATTTGTATACCACATGCATGCCTGGTGTTCCTGGAGACCAGAAGAGGGTGTTCTATCCCCTGTTACTGGAGTTATAAACAATGGTGGGCTGCCATATAGGTGGTAGGAGCCAGGTTCCTTTCCCATTGGTACTGGGAATAGAACCTGGTCCTCAAGAGCCAATGCTTTTAATATCTGGTCCATCTCTCCAGCCCCTCTCAGTCTGGAGAGATGAATTAATTATTGAATTAAAAGTCCCAATAATACACCGAATTTCAAATTTATTTCTATTATATCTTGATTGTGAAGCATGGAAATAGATTTTCTCTATAAACAACTCAATCACCTTTGCTAGCCTCCATTTTCCTTAATTACAAGAAGAAAAATCCTTGTTAAGTATAATTTGGTATAAATTAACAATTAAACCATGTTAGCTAATTAATGTCAACTGTTAAAGGAAAAAATTGTGCTGGGTAGAGTTAAAATAGGCACATAAGACTTAATGAAATGCTATTTCGATAAGGAGAAAGATCAAACTCAATTACACTGAGATAAAAGGAATTTTTGAGCATTTGGATGAGCTAGTGGAAAAGCCTTGCTGTGTGTGTGGGAAGAGGGAAGTTAGCCATTGGGACTCCATCATTGTGTTTATTAATTAACATTTTACTAAATTAGAATTGCACTGCCACAGAGGGTATGGTTAGGAGTCTCTCTTTCTGGATAATTCTTTATCAAAAAGAGTGATGCCCATACTCTTCAGGAGAATCTTCCTGGGTTTTGATACCATCAAAAGGCTAGAAGAATACTTGCATCTCAAAAAAGTTAGAATTTTCCATTGGAAGTCTTTTAAAGTGTTGTTCTAAGCCAAGGAAAGCCAGGGATCTGAAGCCAGCAGGGAAATTGTCTAAGGTTTAGTCGAGTTAAATAGACTGCTAAGGCCATCTTAATCAATAGAGAAAAAAGTTTAGAATGTATTTTTTTTACTCCATTCTATCTTTCATTTCTGTTGCTGTGATTAAAATGCCCAGACAAGGAGCAATGAAAGAAAACGCGATTTTAGCTCAGAATTCCAGGTTAGAGTCCATTATAGCAGGAACTTACAGCTGTTAGTCAGACCACATCTACAATCAAGAAAAGGGAATAATCGCATGCCTAGTCACTAAGCTTGACTTTTTCACTCTTATACAATTCAGGGTTCAGTCCATGAAACATTGCTGCCAATATTGCAAATAGATCCATTCACACAATTAAGAAAAATCCTCACTGGCATGTTTACAGGTCAACTTCATCTGGGAAATTCTTTGTTGATATTCTCACTCCTGATGATTCTAGATTGTGTCAAGTTGACAGTTAAAACTATCAAACATGACACTCTATATATTCCCTAAGCAGGTATAAAAGGCATGAGGAAACTAAACTGTGTGCAAATTTGAGTCTAATAACTAAGTTGAGGGTCTTAAATTCATAAGTGTCTTCTAGATTCTTACTAGTCACTTCTGCAGTCGGTGTCCCTGTTAACATTCACTACATGTATGTAACTTACACAGTTATACTGTAACAAACTATTTTACTTTTCTAAAGATACCATGTTGGGGCCTTCTATTGGAGTCTTTGGTTCTGCTGCTCTGTCTTGAGCTTGATGAATTCTGTATTTTCTTTTTTTCTTTTGTGCAAATTTACTAGAGGAAAACAAAAACTCTAATATTCTCTGTAAGCCTTTAATCATTCTAAGCTGACCTCATCAAGATCACCATTACTGTAATGAAACACCATGATCAAAGCAACTTGGACTGAAAGGGTTTCAATGACTACTCTTCCATGTCACGTTCATCATTGGAGAAGTCAGGACAGGAACCTGGAGGCAGGGGCTGATGCAGAGGCTATAGAAGGATGCTGCCTACTGGCTTGCTCCCTTGGCTTGCTCAGCCTGCTTTCTTCTAGAACCCAGGACCACCAGTTCAGGGATAGCACCATCCATATTGTCCATCAATCACTAATTAAGAAAATGCCCTAAACCTGAATCTTATGGAGGCCTCATTTCTATGATTGAGGTTCCCTCCTTTCAGAAGACTCTATCTTGCCTCAAGTTGACAAAATATCAGCCAGGACAGAAGCCAAGCATTATATCCAGTTCATTTATCTTTCTTCCTTCAATACCTCAGCATATTCCTACGTGTTAGACAAAGCAAGAAAAAAAAAAGATTTTTAGTAGGTTAGCCCCACTGCTTCCCCCTCCCCTGCTCTGTTCCTAAAATATTTTCACACACACCAGTCCTAGGTATGCTCAGTAATTGCCAACCTATCTCAGTGTTCATCACTCCTAGGCTAATTACACATATCCATGTTGAGATAGCAACTGCCTACTGCCTCTCCCTCTGCCTTTAATTATGCTTCTTCCTTCTATGCTAACACTACAAGTCTAGCTTTTTAACTTCTCAGTTGGAGATACAGAAATTTATTAACACCTGTCTTCTATAGTTAATTGTATTAATAATTCACAAATTTATCAATCCATGAAGCTCAATCAATTTCTCTGAGGGAAAAATATGCCTTGACATATAACATGAAGGATAATAGTATAAATTTAAGAAGAAATTTTAATTCTCCAAGTTAAAATATTTGCAAAAATATTACTCCTGTCATCAAAATTTCAAAAGATGAAGAAAGCATATGGAACAGTCACCTAATTCTAAAGCTGTTTTTAAAGTTTTAACTGTCAGATGCAAAAACAAATGTCATCCATCTAGACTACAGTTCTGTTTAGCAGTCTGTACCTTCCCTTTTTAACACCCATGAGAACATGAATACTGTTAATTTTGCCATTCCTCAAAATGGAATTAAGGAACTATAGTCAATTTATAATTTATGCATGTGACCTTTTTGAAAATAGCATTTATCACATATGAAACAAGTGTCATTCTAAATAAAATTCAATAGCTTAAATATTTATTGACGTTTGATTTTTAAATTCTTAAATAACTATATGCACACACACACACACACATTCAGGTACATGGAGGATGGTGGGTGGAGTTACTATATAATATATCTCCAATATGAAACCTGACTCGTTCTGTTACATAGAAAATATGAACTGACTGAGTTTTCAAATTATAAATACTATTATATAAAATGAATTTACAATTTATCTTGTTCTCTTAAAAACTTAAATGGGTTTTCTTAATATATAGGGTTTTTCTTTGCTGATGTGTTTTACTGATGTTAATGTTGGAAGAATGGTAGTGTAACTGTTAGTCCTTCATTACTTGGTAAGAAAGAAAAACAAAATTCAGTCAGTTCAAAATTTAGACCTGAGGTCCCATGGTATTTACGCAGACGGCTCACATCAGCAAAAAGAGTAGGAGATTTGCAACTGTGCCTGTGGCCCCGGGTTTTTAAAGTCTGCGGGTGGTCTTCAGGAATTTCTCCCGCCCCAACTACAGCAAGGCACACTGGGGCGCCAACGAGCTGGCTACCATCACCAAGGCAACCGCGCTGCACGCTGTTGCCATAGAGACCAAAGGCGCCTCAGAAACCTAGCTCAGGGGCGCCTCAGCTGCCAGGGATGCTTCGGAGAGGCTGTAAAGCCTCTGAAAGGCGAAGACACTTGAACGATAGCCTCAGCTGGCAGCAAGACCAGGCGCTGAGTAGCAGCATCTATCTCCTGCGACAGATCGGTCCCACCGGCTTTCTACTGAGGGAGGAGGAGCCAGAGAAGGGGGATTTCCGAGTAACGACCGCACCACCCATCTTCCTTGGGGACTTGGGGGATGGGGAGGAAGGGAGAGGCATAGAGGAGGGGAGCTAAGAAACCGACTTCCACAACCATGCACACATATGGGCATCACCAGAGGACTCATCCCAACAAGCGCTTCCCAGACTTTAAAACTATGCAAGTTACAAAAGGAAATAGTATTTGCCAGAAAAGATTCTTCCTTGATAGTCTGGAGCTCGAATTGCCTCTAACTCCTATAAGATGATGGACCTTGAATCTTAGTTTCAAAAACAAATACGGGAGAGGGTTACATGAATATTTGGTATGTGTATTCCTGGACGCCTTAGTGGTCACCGGCCCTGTAAATCAAATGAAAATCCTACTACCTTTGAAAAGTTTACCCATTAAAATCAGGTTCTCTCTAATAGTCTCTGACTATGATCATTTTCTTTTTACTCGCTTTTAAAACTGTAACAGCTCATCAAAGGGTAGTTTAAATGTTGATACTTTGGAAATGTGTAAATGAATAAGAACTCCCTTTCATCTTTCAGAAAGAGAACACATATTTCATGCTTACATATGCTCTTGTATGTCAAAGCTGAGCCTCTGAACACTTCCCACTTGCTTTAGAAATTCTAACTCGTTGCCTCATAGCTGAGTACTGGATACGGTTTGTCAATCTGTACTTTGTTCAACGAGAGCTTTTTTTTTTTTTTTTAAGTTTATTGAGTTTAACGGTTTTAGACTGCATAGTCTTGAATAAATCTAATCCTCTCCAATGAAAGTAAAGTTCCGATGCTCCCCCACCCCCAATGAGAGTGAGCAAACCATCTTACAAAAGGCAAATGCCTTTAGCTCTATCCCTTAAAAAAGTAATGGTTTGGAGTGAAAGCTTTTAATTTTAGATTTAATATTACCTCACTATGGATGGTCTTAAAAAAAAAAAAAGTGCTAATTCACAGTGCCAATTGTTGACCAAGGTGAAGAATATAGAAGTAGAAACCCAGCCTAGAAAGTCAAGAAAGAATATTTCTCAGAAATTCCCATCAATCACAAATCCAGTTTGGAATTACTAAACCAAATTAATGCTTTAAACCTCTATTAGTCCAGCTATTTTATCAACTTAGGTGTACCCTAACTCTAAATAATTAACCGGGATTCTTTTATTTTTCTGTCTTTTCTTTTAAAGGTTTTGCTAGGGAACCCTCATGAATGCAACTGCCCCACATTTCTGAAGAGGGGGGAACTGTGTAAGCATATATGCTGGTGAGTGACTGTTAGCAATGGCCTTCCACAAAGAAACAGGTCTTACCATTTTTCTCAGTTAGAATTCAGCAAGAATAAAGACATTTGGTATGGGGGGGTGTTAAAAGTTAAAGTGGCCATACTTTACTGTTGCCGAGGTTCTTTCCAGCCTGGTCCAGCCTTGTCCACAGCTGCTTCAGCCCCAAACAAACACAGACACTATATCAATTATAAAGCTGTTGGCTGGTGGCTAGGGCTTCTTATTAGTTAGCTATGTCATAATTATTAACCCATTTCTATTAATCTAAGTATTTCCACATGTTCTTATCTTACTGGAGAAGGGGCCAAACCTCTAACTCCTTTGGGGGCTCACATGGCAACCCTGTCTGCCTACACTTCCCAGAATTCTCCTCCTCTGGTAGCCCACCTATCCTTCCTGCCTGGCCAGTAGCCAAACAGTGTTTTATTCATTAACCAATAAAAGAAAGATACATATAGAAGGGCAACCCCCATCACTTTACCAGTGTGTTTCTTAGTATTCCAAGTATTCCATTTCAGTCTGTAAAGTGAGTAAATCAATAGAGAAACATTTAATAATATAAAGTAGGAAATATTGATGCATATTACGTGCACAAATGTGAGTTCTAATGATCAAATCTATGATTACTCTTGAGTTATTACTTTCCGCAACAACTTCCTGTCTCCTAAATACACCATCATGAAAATCATGTTGCTTTCTACATGTCAGGTTTCAGGCATTTTTAACTTTCAGGATGAATATTTTGAGATAAAATGAGGACTCTAATTGAAGGTTACCTCTCAAATTTGAAACTTCCTCACACGAAAGACAATCTCGCCCTTCAGTAATCTCTACTAAAGTTTGATTTGCCTTTCTTATACGCACACCAACAAATCAGTAAATATACCCTTTTAAAATTGTTTTTCAAATTTTAGTTGTATTTTAGTGTGTGGGGGGTGGTGGTTATCTCTATGTATGTATATGCACCATGTGTGTGTCTGGTACCCACAGAGGCGAGAAGAGGATGTTATATCCCCTGGAACTGGAGTTACAGATGGTTGTGAACCATCATGTGGGTGTGGAGAATTGAACCCTGGTCTTCTGCAAGAACAAGTGCTCTTAACCACTGAGGGATCTTTGCAGTTCCAGTAAATACATTCTTATAATTTATAACCAGTCACGATAGCACATACCTGTGTTTCTTGTTTTCTAATGCTTTTACTTATCATGTTTGGGACTGTTCCATTTTGGTTACCTTTTATTGAACTTCTACTAACATAGGATATTGGCTGCATCTGAAAGAAAGATAAGGCTATTGTCCTTTCAAATATACAATGTGTCACTATAATACTTACAATAGGTCTCTCTAATAATATTTTATGACAAGACATCATATGGTCATTCTTTTCTGATTTTAATATACCATAACTCATTTCATATAACATTTTAACCATAGACTAAATGCAAATATTAGCCAATTATATAGTGTATATTAATATTAATGTAATTAATGCTGAAGCTATATTTTTTTAAAATATGTATTTCCTCCCTCTTTAACAGTCATGATTTTAGTTAGTGGGAGTTGAAAGTTTTCCACTGTGCACTAAAATGGTAGATGTGGAAGAGCAATTACTTGGTACTCATTTGCTAGGAAGCCAAAGAAACTATTGTGACTATCTGGATTTCTTCACTATCATTAGAAGAACTTTGCCTTGAGAAATAAATGCATCCTATCTCTCATCAAACTCTTCAGCACAGACATAATTTGTTTGTCAATTTCAACCAACTTATTTTAAAACACAACTATGCATAACATAAAAATTACTTTATTCATAACATTTTTTGCATTGCAAAACAAATAATTCTCCTTGTAGTCTACATGTTTAAACAATATGTATTGAAATCATATCACAATAAATGTTTTAATTTTTTCTACTTGTGAATATTAGGGTGTTGTTGAAAAAATTCAAGCTTCCAAGGAATCATGAATGTAAGTTTCTGGCATTTTATTACTAACCCTTTATTCATTTGAAATTTTTAAAAAGGGGGCTTATTACATTAGCATATTCTAACCTTCTTGAATGCTTATTTTCTAAAGAATCTGGTAGTTATCCTCAAACTTCTTACACTTCAACAAGTTGAAACAGTTTCTTCTTAAAAATGCAAGCTTACATATCACATTCAAACTCAGATTCTTAATAAAAATGGGAATAAGACCACATAGGTGGTTCAGCAGGTAGAATTACTTGCATTGTAAGCTAAGGACCTGAATTCAGTCCATGAACCCTGAACCACTTGGTGGAAGGAAAGATAGGACTCCTGAGATGTTCTCTGGACTCCACATGTAAACTGTGGTACATACTCACCTGAAGGTGCATGCACATATTAATAGTGAAAGTTCATAAAAACTGACATGAAATAACAGATGTTTCCCTGAAAGTTCACACAAAATTTAAATTAGAAACGCAGAGATGAAACAATGGAATTATTTGGAAGAGAATAATTTACCTTTTCCTAAGCAAAGATCCATAGTGGTTTCATATACAAACATTGCATGGAATAAATAGAAATTTTCAGATACCAGAATTTCCATGACATGTATTTCATTTAAAACCACTTTAGCTAAACCAGGCATAGTGGTGCACTCGGGAAGGCACCTGGTGGTTAAGCATTCAAATATATGAGCCAATGGGAGCCATTCTTTGACCCCCACACATACCAACTTCCCCTTTGATTTCCTCTCTAAATCGTGCAGTTTTTTATTTGTTCTGTCATACTCTTCTTCTATTGTCTAGACATTCTACAAATCCTGTTCATTTTACACCCTACCTATTTGTAAGCCTTCCTACCTGTGGTGCTGCTACCTCTGTTGAAGCATCTTAAGCCCTGTCCCTATTCTCAGCGTCCCTGTGTTCACAGCCTGCACTTTGTGTCTCCTTGGTCATCTCTTCAAATCCTTTGTTGTGTGATGGCAAGGTTTTATGATTTAACACGTTTTCTTTTGTACTTCAACATTAAGTTAAATGTTGATCCTCGGAAAGTCTCGTTCTTAATGTTGTTTTTCCACATCATTTCACAAGCTTCCATGTTTCAGTTGAAGAACAGAAATACAAGATGAACCATATGTGCCATTTTTAAGTTTTATGAGAATTAATAAGTAACTGAGAAATAATTTTAACAACAGATTCCAAGTTAACCTCATACATCAAAATTAAACGTCTTTATGAAATTTGAATAGAAATTAGAAACACTCTTTCACTTTTGTTGTCATCAAAATCTTGTGTGTGTGTTCTAACTTCTCAGGATCTTTACTCTAACACCAAATTTCCATCACTAATATTTGTTTTGCCCGTAGTGTAACATATGAAAATGTCATTACTTTGTATGCTAATTTAAAAATAAACAACAAAAAGAAAAATAGACTTAAATAATTCTCAAGTCATCACAAACATAACTCATAAAACTTTTGTTAACTACAGATTATCAGCTATAAATGTAATTCACTTTTTTCAACCACATAGGCTAAATCCAGGTATATAACAGTTCCTGTGACCAGTGGCTAATATTCAACAGCATAGCTTTAAGTATGTATGTTAGACACATATTATGAATTGAATCACATAAGTTGCTAATATTTCAATGTTTTCACTTCAAAAACAGCATTTATATATGGATCATTCTAATAACTTATGTGGGCTTTTTGTTTTACTTCTTAAAGGCAGAAGCTATTGCTTCTTTATCAATACAGAAAGCATAAAATTATTTAGATTGACTATATATTAATTCTGAAATTTTGTTCTTCCTAATGAAATAAATATTTTGAAGATCAAACTGGTTTCTCCAAAAAGTATATTCCTAATCAAACTTAAATATATCATCTAGTGGTTTCTTTTGAATGAAAAGTCATCTGATCTTTTATTAAATTATTTATAGATAAATCAAAACCACATTATAAAAGAAAGTTTCAAACTACCATCATAAGAATATATTGAACCTTATTTTCTATGTTGCTTTTGTGATTTTATAAAAGTACACATAAACATAATTATATACAGAAACCTGTTTTGTTGGAATTCTGTATTCTGCTTTCCCACACAATTTTCTATTTTCAATTCTATAATTTTGTCATAAATTTACCAAATGACTAATATTCCACTGAATACAGCATATCAAAAATAACCTTCCATTATTCAATACTTGGTTCATGTCTACTTTTTATATTTTAGACAAAGCTTTCTTGTTTCAATAGTTTATTAATTTTTCTTTTTGTATATATATATATAGATTATATATATATACTAATTTATTTTTTATTTTTATTTTACATATCGATCCCAGTTCCCTCTCCCTCCCTTCCTTCCTCTTTCTCTCTCTCCCATCCTTTTATATCCCCCCCAACCACCCTCCCCTCCCATTACCCCACTCCACATGTAGGGTGATACCCTCCAGGAGGGGCCATCTACATCTGTCAAGTCATTTGGAATAGGGACTAGGACTTCTTTCCTGTCTCTAGGTTAAGGGAGTATCCCTCCATGGGGGATGTGCCCCCAAAGTCCTTTTGTGCACCAGGAATACATCCTGGTTCCACTGTCCGAGGTCCCTTAGGCTGCTCAGGCCTTCTAGTTGAGACTTACGTTCAGAGGGTCTGAGTCAGTCCCATGCTGGATTCCCAGCTGTCAGTCTGAGGTCCCTTTAGTTCCTCCTTGTTCAGGTCAGTTGTCTTTATGTGTTTCTGCATTAATTTTTCAATAGATATATTAAATTTTCTGTTAGCTTCTCATGCAAATTGCTCTTACAAATACATTTTCTGATTTACAACTTCAGAAGTGTATCAATATTTTTCTTTTTCTAGGTTCATGTTTAATAGAACGTAAAGATACTAACTACATATTTAAGTCTCTAGTACAGATAAGGATCTGTAGAAACATTTTAACATGTTAATATTACTGTAACTCTAGGACAAAGCAGACTAAGTATGCAAAATGGAAAACATGGCAGATGCAAGTCCATAGTCATTTATTCACGCCTACTAAATTAAGCAGGGGAATTGTTTCCACTCTCCCACATGGCAAGCATTCCTATACAGAAACCCAAAATGCCTATAAATAACTTTTTAAATGTAGACAGCGTATACATCTGTTTGTTATTATTTATTTAATAGATTTCATTTAATGTCTCTGCCTTATTCTCGGTTTAATTCACTTGAAAGAAGGATAAAGGAATTTTTTTCTCAATAATTTACCAAGTCAACTATGTGGTAATACAGAGATGATTAATTCAAGCCAAACACTGTCCTCCAACCTGCACCTAAACAGACACATGTGGATGCCATAATAACAAAAACAACAAAAAAAATTAAAGACTATTACCATTGTAAAGAAAAGAGTTTTGAAAGGCTTGAAACAATGCAATGAAAAGAAAAAAGAAATAGGTTTAACAGTACCAAGAAGCCATATGTTCAAAACAATTAATAAAGCCACAGAGGAAACAAGGAACACATGTTTGCAAAAAAGTGTAGTCTCTGAGATGTTTTGAAAGAATTTTTAATTTCATTCCAATAAATAGTCAAAGGATAATTTATACATGAAGAAGTCCAAATGACAAGAGGAGGAGGAGATGGCTGATAGCCTTACAAATAAGGGAGGAGCAGACACTAAATAAAACTTAATAAATATGCAAATGTTCTGTTTGCCTCATGTTCACAAGACTGTAGGAACATCCAATAAGTAATATTGTATTTGTGTGATGGATTGAGGTTGTTTTACAAGTCTAGCTGCCTTGTTAGTATCTTGCAGAATATTCTTGTTGGTCTCATACATTACCTATTCCATATGACTTCAAGTGCTTCTTGTATTCTTGTATTTTCTAAGTAATGCTATGCCACACAGAACAGTTCTTGGGCAGGGCAGCTTCTTCTACAAAATTCTTTTTTTTTTTTTTTTTGAGAGCAGATGTTGCTGTTTCTCTATGACAAATAACCCTCCTCCTCCAAGTACTAGGTAATTAAAGTTTGATTTCCTCCCACAGTCCACCTGCATCTGCCACATAACCTCAGATAAGAAACAAAAGCTCTTTTATTGAAACAAAAATACCCGGGTTTTTTTTTTTCCTTGCTGTTGCATTTTGTTGGAAGGGAGTCTTTCCAGGAAAACAGAGCTTTCACAATCCTGCATATAATATTTAACTTACATGTATTTAAATTTACAAAATAAAAAGAACTTGGGAGACTACTAACAACTGGGATTTGTGCTATGTTAGGGATTGGGGACAAGCAGGGGAGGAGCCACAGATGAGGGGAAGAGAATCTCAGGTTCTAAGATTAAAACTACATACAACACAGTTGACTGTAAGAACAGCAAGATGGAGAAAATTCATAAATCAAGAATGTACAGTCCCAGATACAGGCAATGCAGCACCTAATAGGCTGTCCTGTAGAACACTATCTGAGTCTGACATGACTTAAATGACCAGAGCTCTTTTCTCTACAGATACAAAACTGAAACAGGAAAATAGGCACAACTAATCTACCTCTGAATTATCCACCCATTTCACAAACACAGCCATACGTACCTATTCACTTGCCCCTATTTTCCCTTTATGCATTCTTACTTACTGTTTATTTTAATTCATTTAAATGTGTTTGTGTCCGTGCCTCTGTGCATATGCCCAAGTCAGGGGTGTTCATGTAGGCCAGAAGAGGGTATTGCAATCCCCCGAGCCATAATTGTAAGGGTGCTAGGAAACTCTGCAAGTGCAATATGTGCTCTTAACCCATGAACCATATTTCCAGTCCTTATTTTTAATACTGTTGCATGTTGATGAGGTATTTGCTTTCAGACACGTGAAAATGTCACCATGTCAAGCCCAGGGTTAGCATTACCATATCTCAAGCCTGTGATGGATGCATCCTGCACTATTCTTAGTAATGAGATGAGGGATACATTATTTTTATATTTTTATAAATTACTCTTTCCTGACTTTTTCTTCCAAATAGAACACAAAGAAGTAGTCAATGTGACTCTGATAATCCAACTAGTACTACCCTTCTGATACTTGAAATAAAATTATAACTCATCCAATTACATATTTGTTTTTCCTTTCTTGCCACTAAATTCTTAAGCTTTGATAATTTTCACTAGCTGCTTTCCAGTTGGGTCTTGTGGAAGGAGAGATAAATGACTTGCTGCGGGGAATACATCAGGTGCAGAGTCCCGAGCTTGGAGCAAGTGGAGGGAATGCACGTGTGGAAGAAGATGGCTGTCTTAAACAGAAGGACATCAGTCCAGAGGACATCTGCCCTATTTGTCAAGAGGTGCTGCTGGAGAAAAAACTCCCTGTCACCTTCTGCAGGTGATGAATTTATCTTTGGATTCTAAAGTCTTAAGAAAAATCTAGTCTAATATTCTTTTTTTTTTTTTTAAGATTTTTATTTATTTACTATGTATACAGTGTTCTGCCTGCATGTATGCCTGCAGGCCAAAAGAGGGCACCAGCTCTCATTACAGATGATTGTGAGCCACCATATGGTTGCTGGGAATTGAACTCAGGACCTCTGGAAGAGCCGTCAGAGCTCTTTAACCCCTGAGCCATCTCTCCAGCCCTAAAGGCAGATATTCTTATGAAGTTACACTATAAGATTACTTGAGAGACAAAATGAAAGCTTCTTCTGTGTCTAATCCTATTTCCTTTGTGTTCTTTTGTTTCCTAATATGTGTCTTATGAGATGTCCTGTTCTAAATATTTCTAGGCTATATCTTAAGGGTAAATATTAAAAGTTTCACACCACAGTTATTCATCCCTCTGCTCTAAATAATGAAAAATAGGAAGACTTTCTGTTTGTTTATTTTCTTAAGCCCTTAAAAGTTTGTTTTACATTGATTGACTGATTAACTGACTTGGGGAGGTGGGGGAGCATTCATGCCTTGGCATGTGTGTAGGTCAGAGGACACCTTGTGGAGGTTTATTTTCTCCTTCTACCTAGTATATTTCATGGATCAGTGTAAACTCAGATCCCTGGGCGCTAAGCGCCTTTACTCACTTGGCCATCTCACCAGCCCTTGTTTTTTTCTTTATAGAGAGGGAAAACCATATGACTGCAACAATATTTTCTGAAAGTAAAGATTATTTTACTTTGAAGTTATAAACACTATTTTCAATCTTTAAGAAATTCTGTCTTCTAACTTAAATGGTTCAAATTTTTACTTAGTAAAAGTCCTCACTAAGAGACTCCTATTCATATTATTTTCCACGGCACTCAGAAGTTGGACTTTAAAAATTGGAGCGGCCATTTTCTGCTGGAATTCTCTTCATTTTCTAGCTTGTGTACTTGCCAAATAGTTGACTCCTACTTTGCAAGTTCCCACGTGCTTGCTTCCATAGAATACTGAAAAACTGCTATTTCCCCAATATAATTTCTCCCAGCAGAGATTGTTCAAGTGCTCAAGATGCTACATGATTTCTCAAAAAAGCAAAAGAGAGAAAAGGCAGGTAGGATTCACTCCACCCTCTATTTAAAGAATTGCCATTTTAATTTTCCTTTGTGCTGAAGCTGCTCTCATTCTGGCCTTGTAAATAAAACATAATTTTGTGATTTAATTTTTTTTTTACCATTCCTTTAAGCTGGGAAAATTTTATTCTTGGAATTCTGATAAAGATGGTAAATTATATGTTTGTCTATTTGTTATCCAGCTATATCTAGAAATCAGTTCAAAGTGCATTTTTATAAAGAATGAAGATGGCCCCGGAGAGATTTTTATTTAAATAAGTATTTATAGCAAATAAAAATTATAAACTTGAATTTTTATTTCCGATAGATTTGGTTGCGGCAATAACGTTCATATAAAATGCATGAAGATCTTGTCTAGTTATCAAGCTACCGTGTCAAACAGCTCCATGGTAAAATGCCCACTGTGCAGGGAAGAGTTTGCACCATTGAGAGTTATCTTGGAGGAATTCCGAAACTCTAACAAACTTATGACTACATCTGAGAAAGAACGACTAGACAAGCACCTGGGAATTCCCTGTAATAACTGCAAACAACTGCCGATCGAGGGGAGGTGCTACAAGTAAGTCGTAACTGCTCAGCAGGGCGTCTGGCATTAAGCTGCCCCCTCTCTCGCCTTCGTATTTGCCTTAGGTGATGACAGCTTGTTTGGGATTTTACTGTATTTTCCTCACTTTTGTAAGAGCGTTGGCTTTGCATTCTCTTGTGGGTTGGCTGTGACTCAGCATGTGGAAGCTCCGACATTAGGCTTACTTCGTGAGTTTCCATGTTCAGAGTCCTGCTAGAAATCTCACATCCCATAATTCTGTAGACTATGGATGAGGGGGTCATGTCAAAGTCTCCTACTAGTATTGATATTGGCTGAATTTTTCATACATTTCCCCTTATCAGATAACAGACTGTGTTCCATCTACTTTGGGCATTGGTTTTGTTATCATTCATATTTATCTCAGTGATAAGGAAAGCATAAGTAGAGAAAACAGTTTGACGATTTTATGTGTAACCCCTACCCCTACCTATAATTACCACAACTACACAAGTGCTGTGCCTTGAAAGCTACATTTTCTTAAACAAAATTTTAAGTTACACATTTTAAAAAAATGTTTTGTTTCAATGTTCATTACAATTTTCCTGAAATATATCAATGTACTTTTCTGTTTCCCAAAGTTAGACTATGATGAGCCAAGTTAAATATGTTTTGTTACTTTCTGATAAAACAAGAATGCTTTTTTAAAAATAGTACTTTATACCTGTATTGTTCAATTTTAAGACTATTTTCTGTGCTATGCAGAAGAAAATTAATCTTTAACAGAAATCAGTATGAGAAAATGGCTGGCCTGAGAGGGCCCCAAGGAGCCATCTAACTTAAGCAAGACAGAACTTGTACAGACATTTAGGATGAGGTAGTCTAGCTGAGGAATGTTGATTCTAGAATGGTGGTCTTTGGTAGCTGTTGTGTGGACAGTTTAATCATTTTTGTGAACAGTGGATTAGAACAGTTAAGGACTGAATACCATATATGAGAGAGAAGGCTGGTAAGAGGAGCCATGGGAAGAAAGCAAAAAATTTCTGGCTCTTGTACTAGAGTATTCCTACAGGGCTAATGTGTGGCTTTGCTGATCTGTGAAAAATGGCCAACCACTGTTGTTGGCTTAGATTTGTTAAGACTGCAACTCCTCTGCAGTCTTGTCAGTTGCCTGTCCTGGTGAATTGTCCTTCCAGAAATGGCTAAGTTGACTCTTTCTGTACCATGCTTCTATGCTCCAGGCTCAGTCTCATCTGAGGATAACCTCTCATGATTTGTCTATGGATTTGGCTAACAACTACCAGTTCCTTATTCTTCAATTACAAATCAAAGCTGTATCTTGACATTTGTGACACCACCTTCCACTCTTTCCTTCAAGTATCAGATATTTCAGTAAGCCCCAAAAGTTGATTCAGCAGTTTCCTCTTCCTTAGTGTGTCATAAAGCAGTTGATTCGTCTTTCAGATTAGTTCATTAAACATCAGGTGTATGTTAAAGTGCAGTTACTTAGGTTTTTATCCAAGCCCACTCTGATGTACCAAGAGAATTGCAGCACTGATGGTTTGTGATATTAATTACTATGAATTGTAATAATAAATAAATACTTGCATCTTCTGAGATGTCTGAGGAGATATTTTTCTTATTTATCAGGAAAATGACCTTCTAAACATTAGAAAATTTGAATTTAAAAATAAATTTGTTTGGCTAATGTTCACAGTATTTGGTGAATTTTGTAACAAGTAAACTAAAATCTCACATAGTAAAACTTTTGCTAATAACAAAAGCTTGAAAATGGGCATCTGAGAAAAGTTACATTTTAAGATTGTATTTTTACTTGTTAAGATTTCATACATTTATCTTTTTGTGAGGAGGAAAAAAGAATATGAATCTGTGGGCAAAAACATGACAAGTGTAATCCTTCATGTGACAAATCATATGTCTATGGGCTTAGGTGCCATGGAACACTGGAGAAAAAAATCACAGGGGCCTAAATTGGCCTGGAAAAGCATCATAGAAAAGACATGGAGGAGGCAAAATAATAACAGTCTCCAAGTATATACACAAGCTTATCACAGAACCTGAATGTCTTGTACCAAGTCAAGAGGATGTATGGTTGCAATAAAGTTAATGTTTCTTATCTATTGACCTTTAAATAAGGTGACTCCAACCTAGACAAGCCCAGAATAGTTGCAAGGGCTCGTGAAAGTAAAAGAGGGAGGTGAAGGAGATAAGGAAATGTGGTTATGGAAGAAAGGCAGATAGTGCTGTTAATTACAATAAAGTTGGAGTAAAGACCACAAGCTAGGAAGTGTAAGCTGCCTTTAGAATGTGGTTCAGCCAAGAAAAAAGATATTCCTCTGAAGCCTTAAAAAGTGACACAGCCAGGCTAACACCTCATTTTTATCCTCTTGAAACTCATCAAGCTTCCATTCTGCAGAATTGTCTGATAATAAATGTATGTTATTTAAGCTATCAAATATATAGGAAATTCTACAGAAGCAATAGGAGAAACTAATTGTCAATGTGGCCAGAGTGGAATTTGCCATGTGTGGATCATTCTTTCTTGGGAAGATGAGTCAACACCATGGCAGTGATGGATTTCTCTTTCCTGTGTTTTAATGTGTTGTGTTTCAGGTGCACTGAGTGTGTAGAGTATCACTTATGCCAGGAATGCTTTGACAGCTGTTGCCATCTTGCCCACACCTTTGCATTTCGTGAGGTAAGGTGCCCACCTTAAACTGAATGTGGCAGCCATCCTGTTGTAAAGCTCAGTCAGTCTAAGAGCATGAAAAATGAAAAATAGATAACACTCTGGAATGAACTAAATGACTTTTATTTTTAAAATTACTTACAGAATTCTCCCACTATTATGTACAAAGCAACCAATATTCATACTGGTGCTTTATAGAACCCATAACAATAACAAGCACTGTGCATCACCAAAAAACCTTGAGAAAAAGCACTGTAGCTTTCAGCCTGAAAATGAGTTATAGAGCCCCTAGCTGGTGGGCAAACTTATCATAACATTTCTGACAATCGTTATAGTTTCGTATTAAAAATTTCTCATGCCCAAAATAATAATACCTAGTACTTTTAGGCATTCATTGAACTGTGCGCTTTAAAAGTGTCTCCTGAAATCAGGTGTGATGATACAGACTTGTCATCTCAGCACTCAGGAGGCTAAGGCAAGACAGTCCCACATTTGAAGTTAGTCTGAGTTACTCAGTAAAACCTAGCATTAAATGTATATATTTATATTATACATATAATGAACCTGAATAACCTTTTTCTTACTGTAACAATCAAGCACCTATCATCATAATTAATATTTTTTACATTAAGAAAAAATGGGCAAGTCAGCTAGATAGCTCAGTGGATAAAGGTGTTTGTTGTCAAGCTAAGTGATCCAAGTTCAATTCCTGGATCCTACAGAAAGGATCTGTTCCTGTAATTTAACGTCTGTCTTCAATGCAAGTGCCATCACTTGTATACACACACACACACACACACACACACACACACACACACACACTCACAGAGGAGAGGAAGCAAGGGAGAAAGGTATGGGGAGGGATAAAAGAGGGAGAGAGGAAGAGGATGGGAGAGACAGAATCAGAGAGAACATTAAATAAAATAAGGAAACTAGGAGGAAGAGACGTAGTAATGTTGGGCATGGTGGTACATGCCTATAATCCCAGCTACCCAGAAGACTGGGAATTGCAAAACCAGTCTGAACAACTTATGAAATCCTACCTCAGAGTTTACAAAAGAAGAGGGTAGAGAGATTTTTCATCTGGATACTTGCTGCTCTTCTGAAGAACCCATGTAGTGACTCAGAACGCTTCTGTAACTGCAGTGCAGAGGGGTCCAGCATCCTCCTCTATCCTCTGTAGGTACCAGGCATGCACATGGTACACAGATACACATGTAGGGGAAACACTCATACACATAAAATAAGTAACATTTTTTAAAATTAAAAATTAATTAATAAACTCAAACTAGTGGGTGTAGCTCATGTTCTATTGGTTAAACCTTTAGTGTTAAAAAGATGGCAGAGACATCCTAGCAGCCTCACAGTAGAACATGAGAGCCACTAGTAATTTATAATTTTAATGTGATAAAGTAGATATTCTTTTAATGAGTATTTCACAATATTATATTATCAATATGTAACTTGATGATTTAATCAGAAGTAATTTTTATGACTTACAAAATAATATATACTCATTTTTCCACCTATTTCAGAAAAGAAACCAAAGATGGAGATCAGTAGAAAAAAGATCAGATGTTGTAAAATATTTAGATATTAAAAGTGAGGAAGATGCAAATACTCCATATCTTCAAGAAAAGCAAGGGTGAGGGGCTCAGCAAAATTTACACTTCTTGTGTTACAGGATCTTTGAATGATCTTTTATTTGCATGGGTTATATGGGTTTCATATTTACTGAGAAATTGAATATGTATCCCAAGTAATATTTCATAACCTTCAGAAGAGCCAAGATCCTGAGACAGCCTGGTCTACTCCAGTCCTGGTAAAGCACAGTCAGACGGTTGGGGGATACAAACTTCATGTCTTTCTGCACATTTTCTCATTTTTAAAACAGCGATGATTTTATGCCATTGTGGACATATATCTGTGGAATAACAGAAAGTGTTAACTTTTCTGATGACTATATGAATATGATCCAAAAAGCTCCTTTAGCTAAGCTTGTGTTTTTTAAATAGCATTTTGTCTGCATTTGTCTTGGTAGTGGCACTGAATACCTTCATGTTAATCAGAACTTTTAAAGTTACTTTAAGAATACTCTAATACTGGGATAAGCAAAAGGAATTTTTTTTAAGAAATTCATAGTGTTGTCTCAGTTAAGAGGCCTGGACAGTCTATGGTACCTCTGACAGTGGAACCAGGATGATCCGTAGTGCACAAACGGATTTTGGGAGCCCATTCCCCATGGAAGGATACTCCTTTAGCCTAGAGACACCGGGGGAGGGCCTAGGCCCTACTCCAAATGACTTGACAGATTTTGATGATCCCTCCTGGAAGGCCTCACCCTCCCTGGGGAGACTATGGGGGATGGAATGGAGGGATCGGTGGTGGGCATGGGAGGATGGGAAGGAGAGGGAACTGCGATCAATATGTAAAATAAAAAAATATTAAATAAAAAAAGAAGTAAAAAAATATTAAATAATAAAAAAGGAATTTCCTTACAATTGTCATCTACCAATTGACATCTTGAGTATTTGAGCTTACTGCTGACAAGAAAATTAGTTCATGTTTTCTAAATGTATGTCTAACTACTTGCTCAAAGAGAAATAATTTCAGTTTATGACCCTCAGGATTTTGTTCTTTTACTGACTTTAAAGTATAAACAAAAATCTTTACTATTCCTACTTGGCGAGGCTAGATTAAAATGTGTTCCTTATGAAGTCGGCTCTACCAGATTCAGGATCTGTACAGCAGACCTATCTCTGACTCAGTAAACCCTCAGTTCCATTGTATTATGTATGTAGAAATTTGTGCTCACCCTGAGTTACTTTCTCACCTGTAATCCCACGTGGGCACTCAGGTCTCTCTGTTTATCCTTGTTCAGTCAGCTTTGCACACCGAAGCATGCTATAAAGGCACTGCCTCTCCTGCTGATAACAAAGAACAGCAAGCTGCTTGCTCCAGGGTTCCAGTGTCGACTTTGTTTGAAGTCATTTTGCCTTGGTCAATATACAAGACTGCTACCATGCACTCACAAGGTAAAAGCCATGTCCTTTTCCTCTTACTTTTGCTAAAGCGACACTTCTTGTGCGGGAAGTGGCAGTTGAAGTTTCCCCTGTCATTTCTTGGTTTCTGCCCTGTGCAGATGCTCACTGGCACAGAACATGTGGGTAAGATGCTGCAGAGATGATAGCTTGCCCCTCATGACAAATTTACATTGAGGAGGACTCTCTTCTTCATACACTGTCTAGTTAAGATAAATGGCACTTTAATTGCTTTCTTTTATATACTTTCGTTACACGTGACATGGGGGAAAAAAAGCCTACAGAATCCTAGAATTGGGCCATGTGTTTTTGCAGTTCTCTAGGTGGGATAGAAATGCCGTAATTGAAAATTATTCATAAGGACTCTCTAGAAACAAAGTCCAACATCACTTGTCAGCCGTAGTTAATAATCATATTTTTCTGAAATAACATTGCTTAAATAAACATGCCAAGCTTTAAAGTCACACTTGAACTGTCTGATAGTGTTTTATATAACCAAAAAATGTATGTGTAATTTTGCATCTCACGATTGTTAGATTTTCAATTCTAGTTGGGTATTATGTTTCAATTTTTGTTTTCTTTCATTAGAAGTAATTAGCATGAAAATAATACCTTGAGTTTCTAACCAAGTTATGGAAGTGATATATTTAAAGAGCTTAGCCTCTCACTGTGGAGAATGGAAACCAGTCAGTATAAGCACTGTATTTATAAGGGAACTTCATAAAACCTGATAAGTTGGACTTCTCTTCCTGGGCTGCAGCACTGGCTGCTCTTCCAGAGGTCTGAGTTCAATCCCCAAGCAACCACATAGTGGCTCACAACCATCCCTAATGAGATCTGGAGCCCTCTTCTGGTGTGCAGGCATACATGACAAAATACTGTATACATAATAAATCTTTTTAAACAATTCCTTCCCACCGACTCAGACCCCCTGAACATGGGTCTTAGTTAGAAGGTCTGGGCAGTCTAAGGGACCTCTGACAGTGGAACCAGGATGTATCCCTGGTGCACAAAGGAACTTTGGAAGCATATTCCCCATGGAGGAATATTCCCTTAATCTAGAGACAGGAGGGAGTGTCTAGTCCCTACCCCAAATTATTCAACAGATTTTGTTCACCCCTCCTGGAAGGCATCACCCTACCTGTGGATTTGGGGGGGTAATGGGATGGGAGGGAGGTTGGGGGGCATGGGAGGGTAGGAATGAAGGAGGAAGGGAGGGAGAGGAAACTGGGATCAATATGTAAAATAAGAAAAATAAATAAATTTCTTTAAAAAAAAAGAAAAACAAATTCCTTCCCTTATGCTCAATAGTTTCAACAAACAACTAGGCTGGCAAATTTTAGGTAAGTTGTGTTACTGTAGGTCTGATTAACTTACTACCTTTTTGTTTCAAGTTTCACAGGAAATGTATTGACAGTTGGCTATTCCACAAGTGCAATGCATGCCCCATTGACAGACAAGTCATATACAACCCTCTGATCTGGAAAGACACCACCTTGAATGGACAAACACATCAGTTGACTTCAAACAAAGACATCTCCCATTTGTCAAAGCGGCAAGAGCCAGAACTTTTTATTCCTGGTACTGGGTTAAATTTAAAACAAAATAGAACTGGAATTTTACCTAGCATTCCTCAGTGTAATTCTAAAACATTCACTACATTTCAAAATCCATCAGACAACTATCAGAATATAACAGTAGATGACTTATGCTCAGTCAAATTAGATAATTCAGATTCAAGAAAATTAGTGTATGGATATAAAGGTAGTCACCATTTCCCCACATATCTGCAGGATCCAGCCACTGGGTCATTTGGACAAATACCATCTCAAACTTTGCTCCCCTCCCTTCTTCCTAAGAATATTATTTGTCTTCCTGGAAGGGAAAGCCCACAAGTTTATGAAAAATATCACACTGGTCAGAGTCAAAAGACAACCAGAGGCTGTGAGCATGTGACAAAGAAATATCTCAGTGCTAAAGAAAGACAAGACAAGAGATCAAGTAACTTACCTACATCAGGTTTCAATCTTCCCATCAACTGGGGTACAGCAAAACTTAGTTTGTCTAAAAGACACCACAATTCCACAGGGAAAGCTAGACAAAAATGTAGTCGTCTACCCAAACGACCTGCACATCCCCCTTCACAAATACAAAGTACAGCTCTGTCTTTAATAATGGAAGGAATTCAATTATGAAAAGTAAGCCTTTTTATTACATCAGAAATTTTTGAATATTTAATATGCTAAATATTTTACATAAGAATTGATGTACTCTCTTGACAGATATATATAAAGTAATCTATTGTCATTTTTGCCTGCCTGTCTCTGAACCCGTTACTGAGCTTACGGAGGTGACCTTACTACATGGGAGACTAAGCAATATGTGTCTTAATGAGAATACTCAAGATGTTATTAATTGTGAATAAGTAATAGAGCATTCATATCTCATTTTTGCTTACTAATTTCTTCACTAAGGAAATAGATCTTCCCCTACATTGGATAACATTGCATGTAGGATTATTTCCGGGGAGCTACACAGATTTCTCGTTTTTCTTGCACAATCACTGCAAACCTATACACAAATCCTAATAGTGATCTTTTTATTATGTTTCCTTAAAGAAGTTTTATTGCATATGAAATGAAACATAATGCAATAAACTATGACATATTTATAGTGGTTTTGCCATTTTACTTTTAAGAAATGTTTATTTCATGATTTCTTTTTAAACATGAGCTGTTTTAAAATAATCATTGCTTCTGAAAAAGAAAACGTTTAGATGCTTATTTTATTTTTGTATTGCATGACTTGTTGGCTTTTCAAGTATCTGATAGAAACTTGAGAATTGAGAAGAAGGGTACACATATGGACAGCAGCAGCCAACTCAGCAGACACCAACTTTAGCCTTTTCGTTAGGGTCTCTCGCTAGTACTGGGGCTTACAGGTTCAGCTACACTTGACTGTGCACTGAGGCCCTAGGATTCCAATTCTGTCTTCATGATGCTGGGATTACAAGCATTACAGCCAGTTTTGGGTTTTTGTTTGTTTGTTTTGTTTTGTTTTTTGTAGGTTCTGAGGCTCAGACTTGGGTTCTCACTATCATGTGGCAAGCACTTTGTTAACTGAGCCATCCCCTGCCTCCCCGCAGGCTCTCAAATAATACTCTTTATTTTATGTGTCTATGTGCATGTGAATGCACACATACAATGCTGTGTCCATGGAGATCAGAGTAGAACTTGTTGATGCTCTTTCCTTCCAGCATGTGGGTTCCAGGGATCTAACTTAAGTCATCAACTTGTGAGCAAGTGCTTTAACCCACCAATCAACCTTGAGAGCCCTCCAATAATACTTTTTAAACATCACAATATCATTGATTCTTATTACCTGTGCCATGGAAGGAACCCTTCCATATTTTTGTCACGATGATAATGGAACACATAGTTTTGTGAAACAGTTCTAAAAGTATGAATGTTCTTTGAAAATGGCATTCAAAGACTAATATTTAATATCTTAGATGAACAATCTAAGATATTAAATGAATTAATTTTAATTCATTAAAATGCTTAGAATTAAAATCATTTATTTTGCATTCAAAAAAAGGAAATGGCATGATTTTTATTGAAAATAGATTCTTTTCTCAAACAATTCATCTTGACCACAGTTTCCCCTCCCAGGTCCCCACCCACAGCTCCCCTCTCCCCCGATGTACTCCTCTTCTGCTTCCTCTTCAGGAAAAAAACAAACAAACAAACAAACAAACCTCCAAGAGAAGACAAGCAAACAGGACAAAGGCCCTTATATCGAGGCTAGACAAGGCAATCCAATAAGAGAAAAGGAGTTCCAAGAGCAGGCAAACAAATCAGAGATGCATCTGTTTGCAAGATGTGCTGGGGAAATGGTAGTGCAGGACTTGTGGAAGTGGTCAAATAATGGTTGGTTTAACTTGAGGCCCATGGCACCAGAGGGAGCCAATGCCCTACGTTGCCTGAATGGCAGGGAACCAAAGACTGGAAAGCCCAGAGACCTAAGGTAGAACCAAACACAACTGGAAAAAAAAATCATCGAAGTGATTCCTAGTGATATTCTGCTATACTCATATATAAGTGGTTTGTCCAGTCATCAAAGTGGCTCCCTCTAGAAGCAGATGGGAGCAGGTGCAGAGACCCACAGCCAAACATTATGCAGAGAGGGAGTCTAAATTGAAAGTCTCCATTAGGTCCCTCCCTGGGAGATCAGGGAACTCTACTGGAAGAGGAAGAGGAAAGACTATAAGAGGCATATAATTTTTTAAAAAGGTTTTAATTAACTTGAGACTAATCAAAAAAAGAAGCTAATTACAAAATTGTAGCAACAATTAATTTGAACATGAGCTGCATTTTAATGCTGAATGAGTTTGTCTTGTTTCTGATATTTAAATGGATAGTCAGATATATTTATTAACAAACCTAGAATTTATCAAACTAATTGTTTGAAACATAAGTTAAGAAAATGCCAAAGTAATTTTTCAGTTAGCCAAATATCATTTATTTTCTAACAAATACTTCAGTCTTCTCAAAATCATCCCTAAGGATAAAATGTTTTAGAAAGCATAACTGTGTGAGAATTATGAAAGAACAAAATGGCATCCATATGCTAGCCAAGAGAAATGATGCTGCAAATCAGTTTTGTAAGAAAAATAAAATGGTACCAGTATTATGCTAATCAAACTTGTTTATGAAGGTTATTATTATATATGACTTTGGGTTTTATTATTGCAATAGTGTACTACATATAAAATATCCCTGATCTAATTCCATAACAAGCACAAGAATTGATCGCAGTTTAGGATATGAATTTTGGTGGTTCAAAAAAGAAGTTAGCTAATTTTGTTGTCACATTGTTAGACAGATTTCAAGCAGAGTTCCTTCTTGCTTTTGACAAGGGAGAAATGCCTCCATTAACATAGTACAGTCTTATAGGCAGTGACTTTCCTACCAGGCTGGCCCAGTCCCAGAAGAATATATAAGCTAGGATGAAGGCATGTGAATGACATCTTGGTGAAGGCAGTGCCTTAACTCCACCTGCTGGGAGGAAAAAAATATCCCTTTTTTATTTTTACCACTGCTAAGGCCATTCCTAGTAACTAGTCGTCACCTCTTTCATTTTAACCACCCTATTTAGTAGACCCATTCAGAAACCAAACTCAGAGTTTTTGCTTCTCATAGTCAATTCATAGTTGTAAGCTAAAGGAAGGTTAGTGATCCAAAACTGAAGAATAACATGGCACTCTGAGCTCTTTGCTCAAGCAATTATCTTTTGACACTGCTAGTGGCCAACACTGTATGAGTCAAACACATGTTGTAATAGATTGCAAATGATGCCGACTCACTTCACAATTCTATAACAGGGAAGTGTAAGCCAGATAAACCTCTTCCTCCCCAAGTTGCTTTTGGTAATGATGTTTATCACAGCAACAGAAAAGCAACGAAGGATAAATGTTCTCTTAATTCAGAGATCATATTCTCTACCAACAGCTAATGATACACAATCGTAGAACTATTTCTCCTTGATATTAGATCATATGGGAGCCAGCACATCCCCATCTGGGTATATTAGTTAAGAGTTAGCTCTAATTATACACTTACTGACCATAATAAAAGGTAAAGACAAATCCTGAGGGAGCATATGAAGTCTTATGGAGAAAAAAAAAATTTGCATTCCAACAAGGAGATTGTCTGCTTCTGCATTTTCAGAGAGGGTCAGGGCCAAAAAAAACTTAAAGGGAGACCGTTATGATAGTCTCTGTCCATGTGCCTGGGTGCTATATTTTTCCTAACCATGCTGTGAGCATGGTGTTACAAGCAGTTTTCTGGCCAGCCTGGTCCCACAGCCGCATCAGCCCCAAATAACACACAGAGCCGCTGTATTAGATATAAAGCTTTTGGCCTGTTACTAGTGCTTCTTATTGGCTAGCTCTGTCTTGAATATGAACCCATTTCTATTAGTCTAAGTGTTTCCACATGGTCTTATCTTACCGAAGAGAGGGTCCAGACTTCTTTCAAGCCCCTGCATCTTGACTCTCCTCTACTACATCCTCCTTATCTCCTAGTCCCTCCTATCTTGCTTTCCTATTGGACAACAGGGCTTTTATTCATTAACCAATAAGGGAAATATATTTACAGAATGACATCTCCCATCAGTATGGCATAACGTGCCTGCACTGGTTGAATACACAACCTTTTCTGGATCTCTGCCACACCACTAAGTGTGTTTATGTAGTCATCAGAAAAGTCCTCTAGCATCCACATTTGGTGTTCAATCACCCACAGTATTTCGTTTATTCTTTCCAGGGTAGCTTTGAACTTAACAGTGCCCATCCATTCTCAACGCCATTAGAGTTCCTTTCCTGTTTTTTAAAAGACTCTCACCAACGAGTGAATGCCAGTCCCATTCAGCAGCTTATTTTCAGTGACTAACCAGTGAAGAGTTTCAATAACTGGTCACCTACCTGATATCAAATGACACCCACATTCTATTTACTAGAGACAGGGTTCTCACTGCCAACATGCTGAGAGTGATCCAACTCACAAACCCTGACATTTCAACTGCTCTTCTCAGACCTCTCCCTATTAGGTTTCTTTAAATAGAATTTGGTGGGCAAACTATGTGATCAACAGTAACACCAACAAAAGGGAAGGGTCTAATTTCTGCCTGTGATGGCTAATTTTAATCCTCAACTTAAAACAACCTGAACTCAACTGACAAGATTGTCTTAATGAGGGGCTGGCTACATTGTGCTGGCCTGTGGAGTTGGCTATGGGGATTATCTTCATTGCTTTAATTGATATGGCAAGGCCTATCCTAAATATGTGTATTACCTTCTGGTAGTGCCCCCAAAGTATTTAAAAGACATGGAAGGCCTTTGCTATCTCTGGAAAGATCATTTGTGCTGCTGCTGCTGCTGCTGCTGCTGATGATGATGATGATGATGATGATGATGATGATGATGATGATGTTACTGCTGTTCCTACTAATTCCGTTGCTTCTTTAGACTCTGAGCTTACTGGTTTTATTTCAACTTGACACAACCTAAAGTCATTTGGGAAGAGGGAACCTCAACTGAGAAAATTTCTTGATGACTTATGTTGGAGGGCCCAGCTCACTGTTGACAGTGCTACCCTGGTTGCTGGTCCTTGGTGCTAAAATCAGACTGAGAAAGCCATGAGACACACACTGGTAAGCAGCACTACTCTGTGCTGTTTGCTTCAGATCCTGCCTGCAGGTCCCTGCCTTGAGTTATGCCCTGACTTCCCTTCCTGGTGGATTGTGATGGGGATATAAAATCTGATATAAACCCTTACCTGTTTTCTCTAAGTTGCTTTTGGCCAGAGGGTTCTATCATGGCAATAGATAACCCAACTAAGAGAGATTGCAATGTGGAATAAAGACCAGAGGCTCTGCAGGAGCCCTCCAGGCCTTCAGTGCCAGACTGGGACTGTGAAGGCACCCAGTGGACTGAGTAACTACAAGAGTCTCAGCTCCTCCAGCGTAAGGTAGCCATGGCTGGAGCAGTCCAACCATGTTGGATAAGCCAATTTAATAAATCCACTTTCAATACATACATTTCATGAATTATGTTCCTCTAGAGAACCCTGACAAGCACAAAATCTACTTAAAATATTGGTTTTTGTTTATCTTTCTTCACCTTTTCTCCTATAAACAAGATTTGGCAGTTAGAAGAGTAATACTGTTAAGCCCTGACTGTATTCCTGCTGCAGTCAATTATGGGTTCACCACTGTTGGGTAGGTTCTTCCCCTGAGACAGAGCCTGAATAAGTAAAACCTTTCATTGATACCGATTTTTTTAATGCTCTCCCATAAGCAGTGATGGAGAAAATTAGACGAAAATGCCCTGTAGGATATTGTTGATAAGTTTGAGGAGAAGAAAAGCACACAAGTAATTCTTTTCGGATGTAGAACCAACACCTGGCTCACTAGCTTCTTCCTTCCTGATTCCATTGTAGTTACAGCCATAAAAGTTGTTCTGATTGATGCTATGGGGAGAAGGTAAAAAAAAAAAAACTGTTTCTTCCTGCCATAGATAATGCAAAGCTCCTGCATGTTCCAGTCTCCCCTCTGCAGCCAGAGTAACTAGGAAGTCATGTTTTCCAGACAGTACAGGAGCAAACAGACTCTGACAGCTTCATCCTTGAAGTTATCACGTTTACAGCTTATAGTGGAGGTTTGGGGTATGAATTTAAAACTATGGGTAATGGGAATGCAGTGTAAAATTACATAAATGGGTAATATCAACTAAGAGTGGGTATTGAGTAAATAGGACTTTTGATAGTGCTCTCGAGAATGCCAACATTTTAAAATCAGTAATAGATGCTTGCTAAAGAGGCTGAGAGATAGGAGTGTTCTCATTTGAGAGTGAAGAATGTGGGTTTGACTGTGTAGTAGGAAAAACCAAAGGTTTTAGTGAGGACAGTTTAATTGGACCGATGTGAGCAATGGCCAAACTAAGTGGGTTTGAAGAAAGAATGGCTGGTAGGGACTTGGAAACAGGTTATATACACAACTCAAGAGTGAAGATGGTGACTTAGAGAAGAAAAATGGTCCACCTGGAAGAGGTATCTGATTTCTTCAAGCTGAGATTTGACAATGTTTACAAGTATGTGAAGCCACAGCTAACAGGTGTGATAACTGGTGTTCTAACATTCCTGAGGGAGAAATCTAGAGGTTGTGGGATACTGTCCTGTTGTCCTTTTAATTTTATATAGCTCTGCCTTCTACCATCAGATTCATAAAGCTTAATCCTTAAAGAAACATGAGTACTTCTTTAATCTTTATGAGGGAAATAAGTAGTTGAATGTCTCGCTTGAGATTGTAAATTGAGAAAATGACAGAGAAATAGTTCTACTCTCTCCCCTGTGGTGGGGCATGGTAAAGTATTCCTAGCTTTTTCATTGACAGAGTATCATCCCATTTATGAGTTTTGTTAAGAGTTTTGCTATAGTGCTCTCTGGGAGCTCACATAAGCAAATCACTCTAGTGGGAGTAGATTAGCTTGCTTTTATTATTATAATTAGTAGTGTATATATATGGCAAAAATCTTTGTTCAAAGAAACCATCATAATGAAATACTCAAAAAAGTATATGACTACAGAGTTACATGCTTGCAGGATTGAAGGGGCTTATTAGAGCATTAAAAACTAAAGCTACCACCTTTTTTTTATAAGTGATAACTATTGTGAAACAAATCCTGTCTCTGCTGTCCTTTCATAAGATGACCTTTCCTTCATGGTTAAAATGCCATTAATAGATAAATAATAAGTTTGCTGTTGTTGAAGATTATCTAACCCCTGTCACTTTTAAGATTGATTTATTTTTATTTTATGTGTGTAAGTGTATTGCCTGTATGTATGTAATCATGAGCATGCCTGGTGCTGGTGGGGGCCAGAAGAGGTCATCAGATTCCTTTGAACTAGAACTGAACTCAGGTCCTCTGCAAGAACAAGCACTCTTAACTGCTGCTGAGCAATGTCTCCAGCCCCTCATCATTCTTTTGGGTTGAAAAAAAACAGCCATATACTCTCCTCCCAAGAAAATGGATCTAGAGCAACTACTGATAGGCTCTTACTCAGAATCCAGGGTTACTACCTTCCCCTGCTGGAGCTCAAACCCAGCTCAGTTGTCTCAGCAGCCTCCATTCCAAAGATGATTACATCTCAAATGGACAATATAAAAAAGATGTTGCAATTAAATTTGAAGGGTAATGAGAAAATCATGAAGCAACAGCAAGACATCCCCTTCCTAGTCTTACAGCATGACTAGGACATCCAGTTAGCAACCAGGAGTGCACTCTGGAGTCCATTCAAACAGAGCTGTTCACAGTTTCTGGCAAATGACAACCATTAAGTGATTTCCAATGGGTTGGCTGAGTGTGCAGCAATTGCCTATGAGCATGAAAAAGAGTCTCTACTTCCAGGACCAGCCCTTTTTTTGAGCAAGAAGCTCTAAAGTCAGTCTACATCTGAAATACTAAGTATAGCAGAGCAGGCCTCTGAAAACCTAATAGCTGCAACCCTAACAAGAAATGCCTTCTCAAAACTAGCATCACTCCTAAACTATCAAAATTTCAATCATAGAGGGACAAATTCATACTGGGCAAGAAGAGTGTTTATCTGAAATCCCTGAGTCACAAATGTAAGTGGGTATGTATGGTAGTTTAAAAGAAGATGCCCCCTAAAGGGACTGGCATTTTAGGAGGTGTGGCTTCATTGGAGTGGGTGTGGCCTCGCTGGAGGAAGTTTTTCATTGTGGGGGTGGGCTTTGAGGTCTCTTTTGCTCAAGTTTCACTCAGTGTTAACACTCACACCACTTTCTGTTGCCTTCAAGTCAAGATGTAGGACTCTTAGCTACTTTTCTTGTCTGTGTGGTCACAGACAAGAATCTTAGTTACCATCATGCTCTGCATTTTAGAAGAGTCTAGTATTCATTCAATTTTTTAGTATGTGAATTTTTCCTGAATAATGTTCTACATATGCTATAGAAGGCTATGTAATCTGCTGCTGTTGGAAGCAATGAGCTGTTTGTAAATGTTTATAACCATTTGGTCTATAATGTCACTAAGTCCACCGTTTCCATGTTGATCTAATTGTTTTTAAAGATATTGGTCTGTTTTATCTATGCATTATTGAAAATAAGTTATTGGTGTCCTCAAATATTTTTGTATTTCTGTAAAATTTTCCATGTGGCTCTGTCAATATTTGTGGTGTAGTAAATATATGAATGTTCAGAACACATTTATAAATATTGAATTCTCTTGATAGACTCGTAGTCAATGACATTAATGTTGTTACATAGTTACTAACTTGAAGGCTTTCTTGTCTGATACACTCCCAGACAATCCTGCTGCACTGATCTCTTGAATGCATCATATTTTCTGATTTTGAAGAAATAGTAAAGCATGGTGATCATTCTTAATTGAAGGCACTATGTATTATTTGATTAGAGAATTTATTATTTTGCGTTTAAAATAATGACTGATTTATAAAGACTTCTTGTTGACATTTTAGCTTGTTTACTGGTTATTTTTGGGTTTATTTTCTTATTTTACATATCCATCCCAGTTCTCCCATCCTCCCATGACCCCCACAGACCCACATCCCATCCCCCAACCACTCCCCAGGGAGAGTGAGGCCTTCCAAGAGTGATGCTCAAAGTCTGTCAAATCAAAGCCTAGGCCCTTCCCCGTATCTCTAGGCTAAAGGAGTATCCCTCCATGGGGAATGGACTCCTGAAGTTTGTCCTGCACTAGGGATACAACCTAGTTCCATTGTCAGAGGTACCATATATATATATGCCCAACCCCCATTTTTTTTAATAACAACAAGAGGTGGGAATGTTAGTCTCACCCTGTTGGGCCATGCCCAACCCCCACCTTTTTAATAGTAATAAGAGGTGGGAATGTTGAGGCTCGGCAGTCTGTGGGCCCCGCCTCTGATGGGCGGGACGTGTAATCACTACATCAGGCCTTACCTGGCTGGGCGGAGACTGGGTTACTACCCAAGCTACCTGGCCGCAGAGACTGGGATACGCATGCGCAAGCTCCCCTTTTAAAGCAAGCGCGCCAAGCGCACCTCGCTCTTGGTTCTTTCTCTTGCTTCCCTCTCTCGCTCTTTCTGGGGCCCCCCTTCTCTCTCTCTCTCTCTCTCTCCCTCCCCCCCCCCGCTTTCGGTTGGCCACCAGCTACCCCCTCTTTCCTCTCCTCTCTCTCAATAAACTCCACGTGGGCGCTCAATCTCGTGTTTGTGTTTCTTAGGCCATAGCAGCTGCATCACAGCAGCTGTATCAAAAGAACAACACCATAGACTTCCCAGGCCTCCTAATTGAGACTCACATTCAGGAGGACTGGGTCAGTCTTATGCTGGTTTCCCAGCTATCAGTCTGGTGTCCATGAGCTCCCCCTTGTTCAGGTCAGCAGTTTCTGTGGGTTTCTCCAGCCTGATCTTGACCCCTTTGCTCATCACTTCTCCCTCTCTGCAACTGAACTCCAGGAGTTCAGCTCAGTGTTTATCTGTAGGTGTCTGCTGCTTTTCCCATCAGCTACTGGATGAGGGCTCTAAGATGGCATATAAGGTAATCATCGATTTCATTATCAGGGAAGGACATTTAAGGTAGCCTCTCCACTATTTTTTAGATTGTTAGTTGGGGTCATCCTTGTAGGTCTCTGGTCATTTCCCTAGTGTGAGATTTCTCTTTAAACCTATAATGGCTCCCTCTGTTATGGTAAGTCTTTTCTTGTTCTTTGCTATTCTTCCCATGACTCAATTTTCCTGCTCCCTCATATTCTCTTCTCCCCTTCTCTTTCTCCCAACTTCTCTCCCCACACAGCCTGCTCCCAATTTGCTCAGGAGATCTTTTCCCTTTTCCCTTCTGTAGGGACCATGTATGTCTTTCTTAGGGTCTCCTTGTTTCCTAGCTTCTCTGGTAGTGTGGATTGCAGGCTTTTTTTTTTTTTTTTTTTTTTTTTTTTTGGGGTTTTTTTTTTTTTTTTTGGTTTTTTTTTCCTCTATGTCCAATGTCCATATATGAGTGAGTATATACCATGTTCCTCTTTCTGTGACTGGGTTACCTCACTCAGGATGGTTTCTTCTAGTTCCATTCATTTCCCTGCGAATTTCAAGATTCCATTGTGTTTTTCTGCTGAGTAGTACTCCAATGTGTAAATGTACCACATTTTCTCCATCCATTCAGTTGAGGAGTACCTAGGTTGCTTCCATGTTCTGGCTATTACAAATAATTCTGTTATAAACATAATTGAACAGATGTTCTTGTTGTATGACTGTGCATTTTTGGGTATATGCCTAAGAGTGGAATTACTTGATCTTATGGTAGACTGATTTCCATTTTCCTTGAGGAACCACCATACTGATTTTTAAAGTACAAGCTTGCACTCCCACTATCAGTGGAGGAGTGTTTTCCTTTCTCCACATCCTCTCCAGTATAAACTGTGTTTGGTGTTTCTGATTTTAGCCATTCTGACAGGAGTAAGATGGTATCTCAGAGTTGTTTTGATTTGCATTTCCATGATGGCTAAGGATATTGAGCAATTTCTTAAGTGTCTTTCAGCCATTTTAGATTCCTTTATTGAGATTTCCCTATTCAGTTCTGTACCCCATTTCTTAATTGGATTATTTGGTGTTTTGGTGACTAGCTTCTTGAGTTCTTTGTATATTTTGGAGATCACCCATCTGACAGATGTGAGGTTGGTGAAGAACTTTTTCCATTCTATGGGCTGCCGTTTTGTCTTGTTGAGTGTTTTTTGCCTTACAGAAGCTTCTTAGTTTCAGGAAGTCCATTTATTAATTGTCCATGTCAGTGTCTGTGCTACTGGTGTTATGTTCAGGAAGTGGGTTCCTGTACCAATTCAATGGTACCTCCCACTTTCTCTTCTAAGAGATTCAGTGTAATTTGGATTTATGTTGAGGTCTTTGATCCATTTGGACTTAAGTTTTGTGAATGGCACAATAGATATGGATCTATCTGCAGTCTTCCACATGCCAGCATGTGGTTATGCCAATACTATTTGTTGAAGATGCTTTCATTTTTCCATTGTATAATTTTGGCTGCTTTGTCATCACTGATTACTTCGTAATTCCTTTTTATTTTCAACATTTCCATCTTTATGATTTGCCAAAGTTTATAGTAAAATGTTTTGATGCCTTTGTTCTGATCTTTTATGCATATACTAGAGAAAATTTTTCTTTAATCATAAGACATAACACACACTTATTCTATTGTAAGCAAATAATAGTTAAATTCAGGCACATGCAAAAATCTAGACTTTACTCCCTTCTCCAACATCTTTTATGCTCTTGATGTTATACATTACAGTCTTTTGTTTGTGAATTAACATTATTGGAACAATATTTTTAAATGCTTTTGCATTTAACATTTGTATTAGAGAGGCAGGGAACTTACGTAATATTTCTATGTTAGCCTGACTGTGCGTTTACTTTAACCAGTGAGCTTTATATTTTCACATCTTATGTTGTTTCACTCAAAGAATCACTTGATCATTCCTCTTGAGGAATATCTAATAGCAATGAGTTCCATCAGTGTTAGCTCATCTGGGAACACTTCTCTCATTTTAGGGGAGCAGCTTTTCTGGGTTGAGTAGTTCCTATAGTTGTAGGACTTACAAGTTTTAAATATATTGTTTTGAATATATTGTCCCACTCCCCTCTCAACTCACACGAATCTGTTAAGAAGCCCACTGATGGCACCATAGAAGGTCCTTGCTAGAGGTTATCATTTTTCTTCTATTTCTATAAAAAGTCTTTATCTTCTTTTGATCATTTATTTATAATTAATTATAGTATGTTGTTTCAGTGTTGCTTAAAATCCTTCTGTTAATCTAGGTGTCCATGTATCTCCCAATATTTGTGGATTTCTCATATAGTATTTCTTCGAATAGATTTTCCCTCCTTCACTTCCTCTTTCTTCCTTCTTTCCCTTCTTCCCTCTCCTTTCATTCTCCCTCTGTTCCTCTATATTTACTCAGACATTTGATGATATCACATCAGTCCTTTGCTTCTTCATTATTTTGTATTCCTTATCATTAGTGCACTAACCTTAAACACACTGCATTTGATCTCACTAATTACTTCTTCTCCAAGATGCACTCTATTGGTGAAGGTCCTTACTGGATTTTACAGTTCTGCTGTTTCCTTCTTCAGCTCTGGGATTTCAGTTTGGTTCTGTTGTACTCTTTCTATTTCTGTACTAATCTCCAGTTTCATCATTCATTGTTATCCTGATCTTGAGTAGTCATCTATTGGTATTTTCTTGCTATTAACTGAGCTTTAATGTAATTACTGTGGATGACTTTTCAAGAGCTTATGGGCCTCCTTTTCCTCGGGAGTGGTTCCTGGATCTTTAATTTCTTCTGGTGTTTTATGTTTGCTAAATCATCCATTACCTGCAAAACCTTAAATCTCAGCATTTGAAAATGAAAACACTTCTTTCAGTATTTACTAACTGGTTTTGTCAAGTCTTTGTTATTTTTGGTCTCTGGGTTTATAGAAATGCCTCCAGGATTATGGTCAAGTAGGGCTGAAACCAAGTCATGGAGCTGCTACCATGTCCATATTTGGTCTCAATGTTATTACCAGGGGATGCATTCCTAGGAGTGGAGCTCTATTGAGATGAGAGCTTGCATTAAGGTCCTCAGATGACAGACCAGCCACTACATATGCAAACTGGTGTAGCTTCCTCTGAGTCCCTGGAACAGCTCCCACTAGGTTCCTGCATAAATCTCTGGGCAAGGAGTATTGGCCCTTGTCCACAGATGAGATGTACTAGAACCAAATCATAAACCAAAGCGAGTCCCACAGCTGAGACCATGGTCTGCAGCCCTATCGTTAGGAGTCAGACAAGTATGTTTCTACCCTCTGGGTTTCTGCTTTCCATTGATAGCTAAGATAGGCTGCAGTCACATATCAGAACCACTTCAAGGTCAACAACTAGGGTCAAGAATGGTATGCCTATTATCTAATACTTGGCCATGACTCTTCCTGGCTCCCTTGTTTGATGTTTTAAAAATATGAGATTAAAGTCAAATGTATCAGTAGCATTTAAAGGTAGGTTGAGCCATTTTTGAACCTAGCGTGGGGTTGAAATAGTCTTTTAGCCTAACATCTGAAATTAAACCCTTCTTCTTAAAGCATCCCTTTTCTTCTGCTTCTTGAGAAGCCTTTGCTCTGAATTCACCAGTGTTTATTGTACAGAGAAACCTTCTGGTTAAGGTTGAAAGCATCTTTTGCATACTAGTGTGTGGTAGTTCAAATGAAAATGTCCTTATGGGCTCATAGGGACTGGCACTATTGGGGAGTGTGAACTTTTGGAGTAGGTGTGGTATTGTTGGAAAAAGTGTGCCCCTGAGAACAGGCTTTGTGGTCCCAGAAGCTCATCCCAGGCCTCGTGTGTCTCAGCCTTTTGCTGCTGCCTTTGGATTCAGATGAGCTCCTTCTCCAGCACCTAGTCTGCCTGTGTGCCACCATGCTTCCCAACATGTTGATAATAGATTGAATCTCTGAAACTGTAAGCTGGTCCCAATTAGTTTTCCTTTATAAGAGTTTGCCATGATCATGGTGTTCCTTCACAGCAATAGATGCCCCAAGACACAGTATTCGCACAGATATTTAGAAGAAAGTTTGCTACATTGTCATTTTAGTTAATCATCAGTAGTAAATGACTTGCGTGAAACTGTGACCTCACCAGCCCTGGGTTGTTAGCTGGACTTACAGTACCAGGCATGAGTCTTCCAGATTCTTGATGATCTCTTCTGATGGGCCAAATGGAACAGGCCCCAAACAAGACATTCATAGGCGGCCTTTAGAGCTTGGGGAACATTGTGGAAGGTGGAACAGAAAGTATGTAAGAGTGAAAGATAGGGTAAAGGACTACAAAATGTCATTCTCTTGACTCATACAATGATCACAGCCATTAACTAACAACAGTAGAAGCTGTTCTGGGTCTACAAGACCCAGTATTAAAACAGGGATGGGCTGAGCAGTGGTGGCACACACTTTTAATCCAAGCACATGGGAAGCAGGCAAAACTCTGAGTTCCACCCTGATCTACAGAGCAAGTGCCAGGAAAGACTCCAAAGCTATGCAGAGAAACCCTGCCTCAAAAATAAAATAAAATTAAAATTAAATAAAATAAAACAAGGATGGGCAGTGCTCATGAGAGCCTAATATTTAATTCTTAAGTATGAGATATTGGTAGATTCTGGCAGGAGCACCACTGTCTTTACCTTTACACCAACTGCTGATCCCACCAGGCTCCAAAGGATAGTTCCAGGGGATCACATAACAATATATATATATATATATATATATATATATATATATATATATATAGTATATGTATATATGTATATATATATGAGTGTGTGTGTAGTATATATATGTGTGTGTAATATATATATATATATATATATATATATATATATATATATATAAAATGAGAGATTTGTGGAGGGGATAGTGTGGGGCTAGAGGAGACAATATATATTGTATACATGTGTGAAATTGTCAAAAACAATATTTAAATATTAAAAATAAAAATAGACCTTTAAAGTTTGGACTCTTAGCAGTGTTTTACAGCCTCAGACCTATATCCCAAAGCTGTTATGAAGACTCTGGTTTGTGGAGAGGTACTAAGTTATTGCTGCTATAGCTGCAAGCAAGGAGGCTGTGTGTATATGTGTGTGATATCCACATGTGTATGTCATACACACATGGCTTGATGGGTTGCATGTGCACGTGTGTGTGTGGCATAGCACAAATGTGTGTCTGGCATGTGCACATGTCTCTGGGTACACACACACAGATGTCAAGGGAATACATTGCATATCCTGTTTTATAATTTATCTTGTTCAAGATAGGATCTCTTACTAAACCTGGGCCTAGGTAGCAGCCAGTGAACACCTCTGATTTCTGTCCCCCACTACAGCAAGGGGTTGTGGGGACATGCCCCCAGCTTTTTATGTTAGTGCTAAGATTCAAACTCAGATCCCCATGCTTGTGCAGCAAACAATGTTATCACACAGACCATCTCTCCGGACAACAGGCGCTCTTTTTCTGCCATCTTGCTGATAGCACTCTCCCTACTTCTCAAAACACTTTAGATGTTTCCATTGAACAAACTCCATTATCATGTACTCACTGGTCAATATTAATTAAGTATATCACAAAGATGTTATTGGAAGTTAAGGATATTAAAGCACAGTCCTCATCCATAAGGATCTTATGATCTTAGCAGACAAACATAAGCAAAATATAAGTTATCAGTACAATGTAAGAACCTAGAACATCCCATACACTGGGACATACATAATTAACATGCCAGCTTTCTTTTCTTTACAAATGAATTGAGGTGCATGTCTTGAGCAGATAGGGTTTTTAGAAATTACATGACTAACATTGAAATTGTTTTATAAAAATTAATTTTAATAGTATTAAATTTCACCTTAAAAAGGATGAGATAGATATGTCTCAATAAGAAGAAGGACAAGTACAATTCTGTTGTAAATAATCTACAATTTGCTCTTTGATTGTAAAGAAAAATAACAGACCACAAGCAGGAATACTTTTTGAGAAATAAGGGTTTAGAAAATTAGTATGTGTTTTTAGTAATCATTAGTATAAAACTGATTTTAAAATCCTATTAAAAATTAATTTGCCATTTTTATCAACACAAAAAGAAAGCAAAATACAAGACTAGGCAAGTCATTGTTTTTCCTACTCTTCCTTTGTTATTATAACTAAGTGCTCCCTAGTAAAAAGAAGTCTTGAGTTACAACCTTCATCTGTTCACCATGGACATCTACCTTAACAGTCATTATTCAAATAAATAATATTTATTAAATAGTTCAAAATACATCATGTAAGCACTTAAATTATTTAAAGAATCAATAAAATAGTTAATAAATTATTCATGAAATTAAAACAGAATTAGAGATGGACACTAAATGGGAAAGATGAGCAACAAGAAAAATTATAAAAGTGCACATTAACAATTAGATTCTTTTTCCCATTTAATGAATATGACTATTTTAGAGGTTATCTAAGTTAGAAATTAAGGTTTCATCTGGGTATTGGTGGCACACACCTTTAATCCCAGCACTTGGGAGGCAGAGGCAGGCAGATCTCTGTGAGTTCGAGGCCAGCTTAGTCTACAGAGCTAGTTCCATGACAACCTCCAAAACAAGGGGGGAAAAAAAGGAAGAAGAAATTAAATTTTCAAAATCCATCCAATACAAAGTGTTAATTAGTGGAGACAAACTTGAGTATAACTTTTTACAAGCACTTTTTGTATATGACAGATATTTTTTCCAAGCTAAAAGATGCAAATATAAAATGAAAAGTATTCTGAGATGCTCTTTCACCTTTTCTAGTAGGCACAGTTGCCCTCTCAGGGCCATAGTTTTGAAAGATTTTTTAATGAAGTCATCAAAGTATAACAAGCTTAGGGACTCCTGGGGTTGTAATTATATGGTTTGTTTTGAATCCCTATCTATAGTTACTCTAGTGCTTTAATAAGGTCTACAAGGATTAGAAATAGTGAACACATGAATTATGAAACCGACTGCCAACCTAAACAAAAGAAGGAAAAGAGCCAACTCATGAAAAAAATAGGCTATCCCTACAAAATTATGAAATATTATTTAGCAATACACCCAGCTTAGCTATAAAGGCCAGGAAAGGCAGGTTTCAACTAAGAAAGTTTCTGTTAACAGATACTTCATCATTTGTTGTAGCTAGCAAAGAGGAGAGATGTGTCATTGCAATATTTTGAAGTGTCACAGGTAGTAAAAAATTGAACATAGCTTTTCGGGAAGGAAAGTTATTCCCCCTCCCCGAAATTTTCTATGCATTACATTAATGAATTTATATTAATGGTATGTGATTTTACCAACATATTTTACATTTAGCATTGTAAACTGTTACTGAGTTCTTGGCTACTTTCCTAGCATTAAACTATAAAGATGTCTTCAAGAATATAGATTTAATAAAATAAAAATATCAAGGGAAGAAAGAATCTTCATTTTGGTGGAGAGTTAAATCCAAGTCTCATGTGTACAGTAAAGCAATTTCCCCCACCTTTCCCTTGGTGTGACAGCATACTCCTGAAAGTAAGCTATCTTGTCGTGTATCCTGACAAGGACTCTATTAAAGATGCAGAGGAAAGGTGATAATTATGGAGCCAAGGTAAAGCAACACTGAGGCCCATTTTAATGATTTCCAATATGTAGTCGAGGAGGCAGGGCCCTGGTTGTCTGTTTCAACTGGTAAGTATATGAGAATTACTTTCCACAACACTAAAATATCCCTGTCTCTACCCAACCTCTTTTTCTGCAGCTCTCTGTAGTTCAAACATTCTTCCCACACTGTGTTTCTTTCTGAGATCAGAGTATCTTGACCAGCTTGTGAATTCTCATTGCCTTGGCAGCTATACTTCTGGCCATGACTTAGCCACACCACTTCTTAGAATCAGGTAGTCTTCAGGCACCCAGGCCCTGACACAAAGGCAGCCACATCCCTGCTGGAACTTGCAGGGCTCCAGATGGAAGGTTCCAGCACAGTGCCATTGGAGTCAGTGTGTCTGTAATACTGTATGCCAAGCAACATCAGAGTCCATCACCCAGTAGATGTACCTAAAAGTATGTCTGATCACATGATGCATACAAGGTATTGGGGAGGTCTAACATGGCATCCATGGCATCCAGGATAATTTCAAAACTATTCTAAAGCCCCCTGGCTACCACCTGCCTAAACCTAAGTAGTGTTCAAGTGGCTAAGTGAGGGATTTAGAGAGCTGAGTGTGGAGAGCCTTTGCATCATCACTTTGTCTTAGGTCAAAAGCCCAACAAAGAGTGTCTTGAAAGGAGGTATGGGGGCTTTATGTCATTTTTTCACTTAGAATTTAAAATATAATTTTAAAAATCACCATGAAATTAATAAATCCCATGCAATGGAAAACTAGTTGTCTATTCTCAGCTTCAATAGTAAAACTGGGAACTCTGGAGACACAAAAATAGTTATCAAGTTCATTATATACGCAGGGTTAATTTTTACCTTGCGACATAATGAACAAAAAATAATGATTACTTACTAACTATAACGTAGGGAGGTTTTGCTTGCTATTTGAAATTAAACACTGCAACAAGGCTGTGTTTAGATTGATTTTATTATTCTTAAAGAATTGTTTGTAACATTTTACAAATTTTCAGACTGTTCAGGAAATACAAGAAATACAGGAACATCAATAAATATACCAAAACATGAGATTTCTTTGTATGATAGAATACAAAGAAGAAAAAAAGAAAGAAAGAAACACCTGAGAACATGAGGGCAAGACGTCAGTCAACTCTAGATCCAAAGTGGAAACCAAGTCAGGACTCTATGATGTCAGCACACAACAATGAGTAACCCAAGCCATAGAAATTAAGATGTAGTTTTGAGCTTCACCTTTCTGGGAAGTTTAGAAGGACAATATTTGATCCCCAAATCTCTATAACCCTATAATATATGTGGATAGCAGAGGATCCAAATACATAAAAAGTGGCCTGACAGAAATTGACAAAGCAAAGCAGGGCTCTTATTCCTCAGTATTTGTGATCTTTGTGGCATGCTGCAATCTATAAAAGGGCATGATCCCTATTCAACAGCAGAAAGTCATAAAAATTGATTTTATAAAGTTTCAAGGTCATATGTATTCAAAACAACATACAGCTATGTATTAGTAAATGAATCCATCGGTTAATTGGTGGCTTTGCCTTCGAGATATATCCAAACTATGTACAAAGGCTCCACAAATGTCAGCAATTTGTAGCCAAAACTCTCTAGTTTACATATGCAAAAGTCTGCATTGGCTTTCAATTTAAAAATTTAAGAAAGTAGTGTTGGTTTCTCACTTGGGTTAAGAAAAAGTCAATGGCTTCAGCTTTTTAACAGGAAACTGTGAACAGCTCACAAATGAGAAGTCACTTTTCTTCTGATTAGAAAAGATAAATTGCCTAAAATTCCCAATCAAAAACAGTGCACGCAGTGCTTTTTTTCTAAAAGTTATTTTTTGAAATTACAGTTCTACAAAAGCCCTTAGGATACATCATCTCATTTCCCTTAGACAAAAAAATGAGTGAAGTCACTGGCATACTTGGGCGATATACTCATATGTTTATATGTGTATTTCATTGCCCAGTTGAGACATGGAACCTTTATAAAGGTGAAGATATACACTTAGTGTTAAGGAGGTGCAGCGTTTCACTATATAGCTCCTAACCTCATTCCAATAGAAACAATGTATCAATATATTGTGGTTTCAAAAAACAGCACACAAAAGAAAATGTTACATGCAAAATCCATTGTTCCAACATGAAACACCAGGGCTATATAGTTTTTAATAACTGCACATCTGTTTAATTTAGCTAACAAAATGTACACTGAAGAGAGATGTTATTTATCCTCCTAATGCAAGTCCAAGTCAAAGGCACTTCCACAGAGCACTAACTCCTTAAACTCATCCAAGTCATTCCATGCTATTTATGATCTATTTCTGTGTGAGGCCAATAAAGAGCCCCCCTCTAAATGTGAGCCTTGTCACTCTACCCCCAATAGCAAGCCTATGTGTTACCCAAACACATGTAAAGAGGAGTAACGTACAAGAAACATAGGCAAGGTCTTTGCATTCTTTGGGTTAAATTCACAAAACCAGGAGAGTTCCAACAGGTAAGGTATTTCAGAAGGGATTGCAGGAAAAACTGGCTGAAGTCTATTGTCTCAGGCTGGGGTATTGCTGTATAACTATCTACAATTTTACAAAGTTGGGGTGTCTATTTCAGTTTCCTTAAACTTGTTAGGTGGTTTGAATCTCCTCTGCTGCTCATGCATTGAACAGTAGGGAGTGAGAAGACCCATTTCTGACCATCAAAAGGAAAGGGAGAGCTGCTGCACAAATGTGTCCTCGTGAAAACTTTTAGGTACAACAGGATGGGCTGATTGGGTCAAAGAGGCCTTATTTGTAGAAGAGTTGGGGACACATCACTGAAAACAGCTCCTGAGTTCACACCAAGGGAAGGACAGGGATAATGCCTGAAACTGACAAGTGAGGCTGTATGGGCACAGGTGACAAGGAAAAGCTCCCTCTTGAAACCCTGATGTTTCAAGATGTTTTCCTCCAACATCTTTTCTAAAAATGTCAACATGAAGACATGTAACTCATACCATGGAGATTCTTTGAATATCAAACTGTCCCTTCCTTTCCTGCCAAATTACATGGAATATTCATTTTCCTTGTCTCCATGGTCTACTCATTTTTTTTGGCATCCACAAGAAATTGTTGTGTTTTTAATCAATTTTAATTGGGGTTATGACAAAAGGGTATTAAAAATAGATTTTAGCCTATATGGGTTAGTGAACCTTAAAGCAAACCAGAGCCTCCTCTCACCTGGCAACTAAGGTCACTTCATCTGAAATAAAATGACAATATCAGTGTTCTCATTTCTCAAGCATCTACATAATAAGTCAATGCCTTATTTGCTCTATAAACCTGTATCCCCAAATAACCAGAGTTGGGTTTACTCTAATGAAAAGGGGGCTTCCTGCCTGTGTCATAGGGGCACAGGATTTACTATGGTGCTGGCAATCCACAAGCCATCAATCTTAAGAAAGAAAGTGTCATTAGGTCTTTAACACCCGCCCCAATATTTGTCAAGTTGTTTTTAAGCATAAGCAGGAAAAGACATCACAGTCACATTGCAGGTGGATGGGGCGCAGAGAAGACACCTGCCTTTATGCTCCACGAGCCCAAGGCAGAGAGGCAAGATTTTAGAGAGCAGCTGTAGCACACATTTCACTACTGGATTCTTAAGAGTCAGTACCAATTGGCAAACTGAGCAACATTTTCAGATAACATCTTTACATTATTTTACATTTTGAAAACTTAGATATCTTCATCACTCAAAAGCAGATGAAAAGAACAGGCCAAAGAAAGCATTTACGGTTTTTGAATTATTATTTTACCACCTACTTTGCTTGAGCTGTGCCTAAGGCCCATGAGATTGCTCAGTCTCAGTTTCCCAAGAAGTTCATACTGCAATTTACAAGAAGCAAGAATACACACCATGAAACGACAGAGAAACACGGCTCTCACAATTAGTTTATGGGAATCAGTGGACGTTCCTCTCGTTTCTTCCAGATGTTAGTCTTGCTATCTCTTTTGGCTAGTGGTGGCGGTCTGCCTCTTTTTTTAGTGGGAGATGTATTGGCTTCAAAATCTTCCACAGTGCTTTTCCTTCCCGGAGACTCTTCCCTGGGATGCTCGATAATAACCCCACTGCCTCCATCTAAGATGTGCCTCAATGCAGGATCCTCAGGGGAGCAGACCGTGGTTCCGCTCTCACTGCTGCTCAGGTCTAAATCTTCCAGGTAAAGGATCTTGGGCTGATGCATGCTTTTGATGAACGTTTTCTCTCTCTCCAGTTTCCTGCTCGGATGGTGCTCATTCATATCCACCCCAGAATCTAGACTTGTATCATTGCTCTGGGTTCTCTTGCCTTTTTTCAGGTCTATAAAGGAGTGTCTCACTTGTGCCACAGGCTTTCCATCAAGAGACACAAACCATGCCCTGGGATGCGGAGAGGGTTTGCCTTTGGACAGCTCTAGGAGGGTCTGCTCTGAAATGCCTTGGAGTTCTGATGAAAAAGGAGTCATCACAACAGCTTCGTTTAGAGTTCCAGGAACAGACACAGACTCCAACAAGCTGTTGGAGTAGCGGCTCCAATCTGAAGTCTGGGATGGCAAACTCTGCTGACCTTCAAGTACAATGTCCTCTTCTCTGGCGTCTGGGGCCTGGACGTGAGAATGCAATGGCATTTTGGGCAATGTTTGTGTAAAGTTCTCTCGGTTAACTGGTTCCATCAATTGGCCGTAGACCAACTGTCCCTTTCGCGGCAAAGTGGCAGACTTAGCAGCGTGTAACTGCTCTGGTGTGGAGAAAAGGTCTGACGTCTGAAGAATGGCAATGGGCTGGCTGTAGATGTGCATAAGCTGCTCAGGAATGTGGGACCGCCCATATACCTCCTCACTTCCTGTGAGATACCTCTTTTCCTCTTGAGTGCCACCTAGCGATGAAGAGAGATTGTTGTTAATATGCTTAGGTTGTTTGCTTCCTATACTTGGCTCCAAAGACTGTGTTGGATTTCTTGAGTAGTTATTGTGATTGACTGACAGAAAGGAAACATCTTCGTTGTAGATTTTAAAATTGTCCCGAGTTTTCACCATGGAAATTCTTTCTTCTGCTTCCATCTTTGCCGTTTCCTTTTTCTGGGGGCTGTAGGATGAGGTTTGAGCATTAAACAACTGTGCCTTATCCTCGGCTTTTAATGCAACTTTGACTGAACTGATATGATTTATGTGTGTTGTTGATGTTGTCTGGTCTCTTTTGAGGATCTCAAGTTTAGTGATATTTCTTTCTCTTTTCTGTGGCTTTACACACTTACCCCTAGAGTAGAAAAAGAAAAAATAAAAGATATTTAAAAGTCACAATCTGTAAGATTCACCAAAGAAAAATATACCAAAACATAAAAATACAATTCTAATGTTGTCATTAGGATACATTTGTCTTGATTTCCAATATACATACATACTTCTTGCATACAGTACAGTTTTCCCTCTCTCCACTTCTCCCAGATTCTCCCCATCTCACCTCCCGCCCAGATCTATTCCCTTTCTATTTCCATTCATAAAAGATCATGCCTCTAAGAGACAACAACGAAACACAACAAAACACAATACAATAAGACAAGGCAAAAGCCCTCATACAGAGGCTGGACAAGGCAACCCAATCAGGAAAAGAATCCCAAGAACAGGCAAAAATAAAAATAGAGACACACCCACTCCCACTCTTAGGAGTTCCACAAAAACACCAAGCTAACAGCTATAACATATACACAGAGGATGTGGCACGGACCCTTGAGGCCCCATGCTTGCTGCTTCAATAAAAGCAAGTATTTAACCACTAAGCCATCTCTCCAGCCCCTAGATAATTTCTATAAATGAACTCTATAGTGCACAATGTACTGAAGTTATACTAAAATATGACAACTTTGTCTATACACATAAATTAGTGCTGTTCTTACCTGCAATAACAGAGTAGCACAGCAAAAAATCCAATGATGATAATTACTGTTCCCCCTAATATGGCTGTAAGGAACACTGTGTGGTAGGCAGTTATGTCTTTGGAATCTTCATTTATACCTGAACCTGCATGATTCAATGTAAACACAGAAAAACATATTACTTGGGATTAGACTCTTAGTTTTGCTTCATCCTGGATGAGGTGGACTGTGTATGTATGCTGGCCTCTGTTGGTTTGCATCCTTCCTGTGGTAGACTTCTGTGGGTGAACTACAACTTTCATGCCCTGTGGGATTAATCACCCAAATTGCTTTGATCAATGAATTTGGAATATTTGAAATGAGGTTGCCTGACTATGGGGACAGCTTTTTCCAAAATACCACTTGCCTTCAGAAACTGAACCTTTTGCCTAATAGTGTGTCCTAGTTCATAACATGCAATCAGATCTTTTAAAAGTATGTATTCAGTCTGTTTCCCTGATGTGTACGTGCCTATTTAGTTTATCTTACATTTAAGAAAGCAATGTAACCTCATTATGCTTTGGGATTCCTATCTAATTCACTTTTAAAAAATAAACTGAATGCATGGCTTTAATTTCACATCATTTTCCCCTCTCTCCTTTGTGACTTCTCCATGCCCCTGACCCAGAATATTGTATATACATTGTGGTATTCTTTTTAAGAAAGTAGTCAGTATGTTGAAAGCAACCTTAAAGAAAACAAACATTTGCCATAAATGTTGGAATTGACTGGTGGATGGAGATTGATATCATCTATTTGCAGTTTTGAGTGCTACTTGGGGGTCAGTAAATTCTTCCCTTGTAAATGCTGGTAAAAGTAAGTAAGTAAATAAGATAAGAAATTTCTAGTTCACTTCCCATATCACATTTTTTGTGCTATTCAATAAATATAGAACAAAGCCCTTTGTAAGAAGCAGACAGAAGATACAAGACGTGCAGAATCCAGATTTGGGATCACTCTTGGTTTAAACTACTTCAAGAGGAAGAACCTTTTTCTTTAATGTGGCACCAATGCATGTGATTACGGCTTGACCATCTTGCTAAGGCACTCTGATGTGGGAAGATTATGTCCTAGAATGTCACTCTGCCTTCAACCTGAGTTCTGAAATAAGAAAACATGTTGAGTTGAACCATGCCAGGCCCAACAGCAGAGAAACAAACCCCAAACACACATACTTAAATGATAAATATATAATACAGCACCTAAAATGGTTTATGGCTATGTAACACCTTGCTCTTATAGAACTGGTACCTGGCTGCTGATCTACTGAAAAAGCAAAAACCCTAGAATATGTGGCCCTGGCTTCCAAGCCTTAAAATGAACTTTGAAGGAAATTGTTTAAGGGAATTGTAATAATGGAAACTCAAATTATGTGGCAACAAAATATAGAATGATGGGGCTCTTATTTAATTTGAATTAAAGTGACGGCCAGGCTGACAAAATCCATTCAGCCTCTAGCATGTGAAAAGATGTTTCTGGGTTCAGGAAGGTTTTTGGGGTGTTTTGTTTTGGGTTTTTGTTGGGAAGTTATTTGTTTGCTGTTTGTTTTTTCTTGTTTTGTTCAGCTTTATCAAGATGTGGTCTCACTATGTTGCTCAGGCTGTCCTGAAACTCTCTATATAGACCAGGCTGACCTCAAACTCACAGAGATCTGCCTCTGCCTCCTGAGTGCTGGGAATAAAGGTATGCATCACTATGCCCAATTCTATTCAGAAAAACTCAAGAGCTTGAATAAATAACTTTTTTACATTTTGATAAATTTATTACATCTGATAAATGCGGGACTTCCTTAGGTTCAGATTCCTCACATAATTTGATGCCATGTTAAATACTTTGTGGTAGAACAGCATGGATCATCCCTAGTGAAGAATCCTAGATGTGTGGCCACCAGCTTCCAGCCACCATCTGTTCAAACTGCCAGGTCAATAACCATGCTGTAAACCATCTACTGATCTTTCAAAACAATCTGGAGACATCATTATCCAACAGCCTCTCCTCTCAAGTCCTCCAGAGTCTTCCTCCTCAGAAAGATCAGGCAGGGTGAGAGGAAAAGCTGGAAAGGATGAGAGTCAGTGGCAGTCACCTGGTGAAGAGTTGACCAAGCTCTGGTCAGGTCTCTGGAGCTATAGAGATGTCTGAGTTTCCCAGGATCCTGTAAACTATATACATATTCTTCACCTTTTAAAAACACTACTCAAAATGTCTCTGTTTCTTATAGCCAGAGGCTCTAACTGTGCTGGGTAGAATCTATTCATGAAAACAGAAACTTAGAAAACACTGGAACAGCTGGGCAGCAGTGGTGCACACCTTTAATCCCAGTACTCAAGAAGCAGAGATAGGTGAATCTCTGTAAGTTTGCAGCTAGGGCTATGACACAAAGAAACCCTGTCTTGAAAAAAAAGAAAGAAAGAAAAGAAAATACTGGAACAAACTGCAGTCTTCATAGATTCATTAGTAAGAGAGTTCATGGAGCTTAATCTTTTGGTTGTATGTACAAGAAAAGGTGGGGGAGTTGTCCACTTTCATTCACCTATACATGGCATGCTTGACCTAAGCTAAGCCAACTGATGTCATCTCCAGAATGCTATGTGCATTATTCTTTAAAATTACTTTGTTTCATTTTTACAGTACCTCTAGCTCCTGGGAATGGAGCTGCTATCCAGTAGCCCAAATGTGGTGCATCGTATGTCCAAATCAAATGACTGTTATGCTCCTTGACTATTCCCCAGCCATGATGCACCCAAGCACCTAAAATGTGGTAAGTAAAAAACAGGTATAATTCTAAATCTTAGAGCTAAGGTATAAAAACAGAGTTTTCTGATAGTCACATAAAGAATCCAGAACATTTCAGAAATTATAAATAACATGATAGTAAATATCAAGGATGATAAATACTAAATATTGTATCATACTCAATATAATACATGCATAATAACATAATGTGAGTTGTCATGACTAAAGAAGATAATACTAAAGAAGATAAGATAAAGAAGATAAGAATAAAAATCTAATTGAAAGGCTAGCTAAGAAAAAAAGTTCTTGAATCCCAGAGTCTGGTCTCTAACATCAGACAGGTAACAAGAGAGGAATAAATCCCAATTTATCAACAGGTAGTTATTTGTCATTTGTCCTGAGACTGACTAAACACATACAGCATATGTTTTGTGGCCTTATCACTTTAAGAACCATTGTTCTAATGCTACTGATAGTTTTCCAGAACTCTTTTTTTTTTCTGTCCCAGAGAAGCATCAATGAATGAGGCAGACTTCATATGCAGATTTCATCTGAGGTGTCAGAACTTAAACCAGTTCAATGCAGGCATGGTGCCGTAACTGGGAAGCAAGCCCTGACCTGCTCTTCTTTACCGTGGAGAATGGAGTCGGGAGATCCAGGAGGAAATGATTACACGACCAGAGTAGAACCCAGACCACTGCAGCACTGTAACTAGGTAAGCTTGGAGTTGACAGGCCTCCTCAAGTCCCATTTGGGAACCAGTGTCTTCTCACTAAAGGTACCTCACCCAGCCCACACAAGGCATACACAGCCAGCCTCATGCTCAATTTTGAAAAGCTCAAACTGCCTCTTAACTTTAAAAAAGGTTGTCTATTAAAATGAAGTTTGTCATCTATAGTAAAATGAATTCAGTGAAAACCTAACCTTTGATAAAATGTTATGCACAAATACCTAACAAAGGTACTTAAAAGCTTGGTGTATATTGGTATTTTGGCTTATTATCTACAAAATGTAAAATGGGCTATATTACTTTATCCTTAATGTATAAACTTGTACATACTTAAGATATACAGTAGAATTTCACAGATATTCACAATATGTATTTCCTAATTTCCATTGCCTTATACACACACCGATCACATTTATAGGATGTGAACCTCTGAACCCATCTACTTATCTTGAAACGTATCAGAATTTATTTCAGATAATTTACCCCACTATTCTATGGAACACTAAATGAATCCCTCCTGACTATTTTTGTACCCCTCTGCCCTGTGTTTACTGGAGTATTGCTTATAATAGCCAAGGTATGGAACCAACCAAGATGTTTGCCATTGGATGAATGGGCAAATAAAATATATCTGTGCAATATTAATTCAGTCAGTCATACAAAAGTGAATAAATCCAACAATATTCAGCAATGTTGATCAAACAGTTAATAATAAAGTAGAGAAACTTGAGATGATAGAATGGCCCAATCTATCACTTTTAGTTAAGTTAAATTTAGCATAGCATGTATGATAAATTAATTTAAATTGAAAACAATTTAAATTTGTGTGTGAGTGTGTGTGTGTGTGTGTGGGGGGGGGGTGATGTGTGGGTGTATGTTCCATGATGCACATGTGGAGGTTAAAGGACAAACTGTAAAATTTTTCATTCTTTCATGTATTCTGTGAAGCAGACTCAAGTTGGCAGGCTTATGTTACCTTCATGTCATCATCCCTCAATTTAAACCATTTTACTCAAAGGGATATTCAAGAAAGGCCTTTTCCAGGAATAGTGATCAAAACCCAGAACTCAAACAGCACATTCTTTCTTAAAGACACTGAGTCCCAAATCACTTAAATGGCTTTTCTTATAAGGCACTGATAGTAAGAAGACTAGATCCCAAATCTCATTTGAACAAACCCAAAACTCTCAGTAGTGGATTACCACTATTAATTGCATGGCTTCCACTAATTGAAAGAGCACAGACACATACAGCTTATCTTCCACAGTGGACGTTTGTGTGGATTTGGCCTTACAATCCACCCTTCCATTCTCAGTGGCATCGGATCACAAATTTCTGTTGGCTTTCTTTCCATTCCCTGTCTCCAGATAACATGATCAGTTCAGGGTTCCATACCACATCAACGTGTGAGCTAATTCTATACAAAATGTGTGCATTCTACCTGCACAAACTGTATTCTACAACACAGTGCATTGAAGGGATTTGCTGTGACTACCAAACAAAGTGTATCTGTCTTTCCTCTAGAAAGTTAGAAGCTATAGCACCAACAACCTTCTGCTGGACATTTCAAAATCCTATCTTAAGAAGGTGCTAACACAGAGGACACGGGTGAGAAAGGAGATAAAGCAAGTCCTGAAAGACCATCCAGGCTCTGTAGCATGCTCTTCACCAGGCTATGCAACTGGACCCACCACCCTATTTATTTACCTTTAGAAATTTATACTGCTACTTTATTTACATGGGAACAAAAACACAACTAGAGAAAGTGCTTCCCAGTTCCCATCTAGGAAGAAAAAACAGAATGAATAAAATTGATACCTCACTTGTATTATTTATAGCCAAGATATTAGCATACATTTTTGATGGTCTTAACTAGGCTTTTAGATCATCTCAGACTGCTTACTAAAATTTCTTGGGGGAATATGTTTTTAATCTTAAATTATGTCTTTCTCAGAATGTTAGAGGAAGACAAGACAATGTGGGTGAATAACATTGAAATTTTTGTTTGTGTTTACATAATGTATGTGATAGTTAACCTCAATTGTTGGCTTGATGAGATCTAGAATCACCATGGGAAATGGGCCTCCTTTGGCATGCCTGTGAAGAATTATCTTGAGGAGCTCAACTGAAATAGGAAGACACAGCCACAGTCCCTGGACTGTGATCCTGAATGATGTAAAAGGATAAAGCCAGCTGATCGCCAGCCACATTCACTCTCCACTTCTTGACTGTGGATGCAGAGTGACCAGCTGCCTCAACCCCTCCCCTACTGTAGCTTCCCCATGATGTACTATAACCATCATGGTTATAAGTCAAAGTAAGTCCTCTCTCTTTTAAGTTGCTTTTGTCAGGGTATCCTACTATAGCAATTGGAAAAGCAACCAAGACAATGAATTAGCATCATTTTTCCTCACAATCACATGTACCAGTGAGGCCAATTATGGTCCTTAATGAAGTGTACAAAATAGTAACGTTAGTGAAAACCTAAATGTGTATAAAGTTCTAAGATGAAATATTCAAATATCCAAGAGAAATGTATTCTATTTTCTCTTAGCTACCATACCTGTGTTCATATCAAATGTCCAAGCAGGTATTCGATCTCCCATGTTTACATTATTTGTGTGTAGAAGAGGAAGAGATACATGAATAGAGCCATCCACCTTCAATTCTTTTCCTCCAGAATATATTTTCACACATATTGCAGCAAGAGGAGTCAACTCAATGTTTTCCAAACCTAAAAGACAGCATAATTTATTAAGATTTTACTCAAACAGATGTTATATGTACATAATAAATTGTTATGGCTCTAAAATTCATTTTTCTCTATTATTTCATCATTGTTATCCATTCTAATAATACTCTATTGGCTGTACATTAAATGTTTTAAATATAATTTCAAAATATTTCATAAATAAATACTAGCTAATGAAGTAACATTGACCAATCAGTATAAGCTTCAGTTAATCTAATTCTCTCAGAGTCATCTGATTTAGGATTCTGGAATCCAACGGAATGCTTTTAAAGACCTAATCTCAGGCTAGTGAGATAGCTCAGTGGGTAAAGGTACTTGCTGTACAAGCCTAATAATGTGAGTTTGATTCCTGCAGCTCAGTAGAAGTTGGAAAGAGAACACTGGCTTCCAGAAGATGTCTTCTGGCCTCCACACACATGCTGCATTGAGCGCACCCACTCTACGCCCTAAGTGCAACCCTAACCATGTTTAAAAAACAAAACACCAGTAGATTTACAGGGCTCTGTGAATTTCTTCCAATAGGAAGAAATAATTTAATGACAAAAGTAGAAGCCAGGTCACTGAAACACCTGTAACTAGGTGAACCTGGAACTGACAGGCCCCTCAAGTCCCATTTGGAAACCAGTGTATTCCCATAAAATGTACCTCATTCAGCCCACACAAGGCATGCACAGCCTCATGCTTAATTTTTGAAAAGCTCAAACTGCCTCTTAACTTAAAAAAAAAAAGTTGTCTATTACAATGAGGTTTTGTCCTCTTTAGTAAAATGAATTCAGTAAAACCTAAACCTTTGAGCCAGGCGGTGGTGGTACATGCCTTTAATCCCAGCACTGGGAGGAGAGGCAGGTGGATCTCTTTGTGAATTCGAGGCCAGCCTGGTCTACAGAGCTAGTTCCAGGACAGGTTCCAAAACCACAGAGAAACCCTGTCTTGAAAAACAAAACAAAAGTCTAAGCCTTTGATAAAAATTTTACTCACAAATAGCTAACAAGGTTACTTAAAAGCTTGATATATTGGTATTTTGACTTATTATCTACAAAATGTAAATGCACTCTTATATAAAATCTAGACCTTTGGTGTACGAATGACATCTCAAACACAGTAAGCACATGTGATCAGTGGCCCCAAGCTGGACAAAGCAAAGAAGTCCCCTTACAAGACCCCACATGTTTAAAGCAGGATTTTGAGAAGAAAGCTGCCCAAGTCTCCTGAGCCTTGTCTTGAACACCATCCAGCACATCATGAGCTCCCCTGTGACAATGTTGTAGCATTCATGTAAATGCCTCTAACTTACATTAAGAAAAACCTTGTCAGATGTCTTAAGCCAACTTCCTCAAGAAGCAGGCTTTGGGATAATTTGAGTAGGAACTGACCAGGGAAGTACTTTTCAGAAACAACCACTGATAGAGTGGAAACTTAATATACAAGGAGAGACAGCAACAGGGGACATGGTAGTGAAGGAGAAGCAGTGAGATAACACCAGTACAAGTCCATTAGCCAACACCAGAACAAAGGAGCATTAATATGTCAACTCTTGTAAGCCCCATGTAAGGACAAAACCTGCTTCATAACCAGGCAGTACTCTCAGGCAGTGACTGCTGTGTGCAGTAGGGAACAAGCTTGTGACAGAAGAGTGGGCTTCGTCTGGCTGCAAAACTGGGAACATCAATCCTACTTATAATTTATAATAAATATTATTTCTACAATATACTTTTTTATACTTCTTTCTAGATGTACCCAAATGAACCAAAAATTTGATGCAACTAAAAAATTCAAAATTATTAATGTCTAATGTATTAAATTATTAATTTAAATTAATTATTAATTTAAAATTAATTCAAAATTAATTTTAAACAGTGGAGTTTCAGTTAGATGTATAAAGAATAGCAGAAATGGTGTGGCAAATGTGGTTATGTTTTTAATTTTGTTTTAAAAGCAAAATTCCATTCACCCCTTATCTTTTAAACCATAACAGCCTAACATCAGAGCTGTGGACTAAGTAGAAAATGAAACTAAGGGCAGGGGGGTTGGGGGGTGAGGAGTCGGGGGGGGGGGGATGTCACGTCTGGAGAGATGGTTAAGAGCTAAGAGTATTGACTGCTCTTCCACAGGTCTTGAGTTCAATTCCCAGCAACTACAAGGTGGCTCACAACCATCTGTGATGAAATCTGGTGCCCTCTTCTGGTATACAGGAATGCATGCAGGCAGAACACTGTACAAATAATGAATAAAACCTTAAAAAAAGAGAAGGAGAGTCAAACTGAGATACACATTAAAGTTAAAGTTTCTAAGTTTATTATTTTGCAAAGTTTTACAATAATCACAATTCTTTCTATATTTTGCTTACATCCTTTGGTTCAAATGAATTTAATAAATTAATATGAAAGTACATTTTGATTTTTAATAAATTTGACATAACATATGCCAAAGACATTGGTATAATTATTCCTTTTTGTTTTGTCTGTTTATTTGTTTGTTTGTTTGTTTGTTTTTTGACACAAGGTTTCTCTGTGTAACAGTCCTGGCTGCCCTAGAACTCTCTTTGTACCCAGGCTGACCTCAAACTCAGGGAGATCCACCTGCCTCTATCTCCCAATTGCTGGGATTAAAGGTGAGGGCTACTACACTTGGCTTAATTATTCTTTTTTTATAAAAAGAAATTGCATATAAACAATTAATGCTAGATATTTCAAAAGGAACATGTATTTTACAAAGCATTAATAAAAATAAAATGTGTAATATTATGTACATAAATAAATGGTATTTGATGTATTATTTATGTGCTGATATTTTTTTTAGAAACATAATTACATATTTAAAAACTAGAAAATACCTGGTTTGTTAAGAGTGATTCCAGTTGTATACAGAAAGTTGTCCACCTTTAAAAACTGCTGTAGAACTGTTAGATAGCCAGTCACGTTGCTAATATGATGGTTGTCAGGGAGTTTGATGAAGGCTTTTGAGAACTGAACACTTGGTTGAGATTTGGCATCTGGACAAAGGAAATCCCATTTACAAATGGACAAAAACATGTTTAAAACATTAATGCATATTAAAAACAGCCTCACTGGTCAGGACATTTTCTTCTACAGGTTGTGGTTATAATGATTTCTGAGTGACCAACATCTCACATAATTCAGAACTAAGAGGCTTCTTTTTTCTATATTTATATAATGAGTTCTTTTATTCCATAATAGTAACAATCTTTGGATCATAAATGAGTCACTGATGCTTACATGGATACATTAACAAACATGAGTATAAAGCGGAAGTTGTGGAGAAAGATGTCACTGTAGTATAAATAATATAAAGTTCTGGAACATACAAAGGTAACATACAGCATTCACATCACATATGTTTCTTTTAGATTACAAAATACCTCCAAACTAGAACTGCATGACTCTGCCCAGAATTTCTTCATGGCTCTTTCAGATCTCACTTTAGGGAACCATAAATTGATCATCCTCAGCCTGCATGGTTCTACAGCAGGAGGTTGATAGTGTGTGTCAGAATAAGCCAAGTCCAATCAAACATTTTGTTCATCCTTAGCAATGGGTCTAGCCCCAAGCACAACTAATGAGATGTGTGCTTGCCTGGATGCAGAATGGAAGGCTTGTTTTGTCTCCCACAGAGTCCCATCTTGTAACCCAAAATGAGAGATTGTTTGAAAATGGAGGCAGTGTTCACAAGATAGAATTGAGAAATGGAGAGAGAAAAAATTGTTTTTCAGTTATTCCAACATGTCCTTCAGATTAAGTCTTGCCTGGAGTTGACCCTGATTTACAAAAGATAAATAGTTCCTTTGGGGTTTTGCTTGTTTAGATTAGGTTTTCAGCAACTTTTAATAACAGACCTTCAGGACATCCAGCCACACACTGAAATGGGTAGGTTTCTCCAGCAGATAGGCACACAGCAGTTTTAAAGTCTTCCAAATGCCAGATTCCAGGCATATACTTTTATTACCTCATTTCAATGGTGCTGAAGTAACTCTCTTCAAATGTTTATCGATTGAGAACTCAGTGACACATTGCTATGTCTATAACCAATACAATTTAACAAGCCAAGAATAAATTCCAAAATTAAAATTGTAAGTTATCAGATACATTACCTTTGGCCTTGGACTTTAATAAAAATCACCAATAAAGGTAGAAGAAATTATTTAAGTTACTAGCATGAAAAATGTATAAAATTTTAAAGATTTGTGTGATAAAAGAAGAATAATGTCAGATAATTCTTAAAATCAGTTTCTAGGATTTTTGCATAAAGAGAAAAATAACAATCATAAAACACTAGAGTGAAACAACACAGTTATATGTTCATTATTATTTGGTTTATAGTTGAGAAAACTGGTATTTTCAGATCACTCAAACTATTATCTAGTACATTCTCTTTTAAAATATGAGACTTTCATATGTGAAGATATCACAGTTCAACACACTATTTTGTATGTTAAACCTAAATAAAATTTTTAAAACATGGCATAATAATGCTGAATATACCAATCTCTTACAAGTAAAAATAAGCATTCTATATAAATTACCTGCATTTCCTAAGAAAAGTTTTCATTTTTTTCTATTCCTGTTCACAAACACATTCACATATACTGAACACACCTCTACTACATACACTAAATGCTTTCTTGATGAAGTATTTTATGAGCATTAAGAAAAGAAGTGGGTACTTTATAGAGAAATGTAACAACATCAGAAACATCTGTGCCTAGTTTCCTTAAGCCCCAGCAGCATGAAACCAGAACCTCTGTATCCATGTGGCCACACAAAACTTATCATAGTCTGCTACATGCTAGCAAAATAAGTACCAAATCTCCAACATCTAGAGAAAGAGGGTCTAAAGCCTTACTTAGTCACTCTAAGTGTAATCAAGCTCGAGTTCAAGTTCTGAGTACTATTAAGTGTTCCTATTTAGTACTTCAGAGATGCATAGATTAGTTTGTGAATTCTTCACAAACAATTCTTTAGGCCATGCCTCTCTTGATTGAGACATTTATGAAGATTTCTGGCTTTTTAGTCCTTTCCATTATATTAGCACTGAACACTAACTGACCAATACAAATTGAACAAATAGTTGTAATACATGAAGGCATTATGTATTGTATATCAAAAGAAAAGCAGAATGTCTAGTTTTCTCCCAAGCATCGTTTAAGGGTCACATGGAGGTTAAAAAAAGGGGAGGGGTCAAAGTATCATCTTCATAGTTGGTTAAAGCAGGGAAGAAAGGAACCTGAACCAACACCCCCAAATGAGGCTTTTTGCCCTCTTTTTACAAGTAGCAAGTTCCACCAGTGAAGGCTGCCTAGAAGATGGGAACTCCCCAGTCTTAGGCCTCTCCTGCATTAGCAGCCAGACTCACACTGAAGGTACAGGAAGAAACAGTAAGGGAGTTAGGGAGCCCAGAGGTCTGGGAAACATGTCTGTCCTTGTCACAGTTTCGCCAACCATAAAAGCCCCAATGAGAGAGGAGACAGTAAAGACAGACAGCAATTTCTCCTATTTCCTCACATCGAAGGTTCCCATGTGCAGTGGATCCTGAAGATAATTATTTTTAATACCTCAAAATATAGTTTATAGTAAGATAGGAACTGGTACAGATCAACCTACCATCAATACCCAACTTGGACTTTGCCAAGTTATAATCAACCCTGATTCTTTTATAAAATAATCACTCTAAGAACTTCCTTAGTAAAAATGTAGTAGACTTACCAGCTAATTTTCCGGTAATCAAAACAGTGTCTTCAAAGAGCCATATATTTGCTTGGCTTTGCGGGAACAGTGAAAGTGTAACTGAAGAATAAACTGTGAAATAGGATAACGCAATCAACATTTTTAACATAGGGGAAACTGAGGCACAGTGTGCCTCAAAAGCTTCTTGATATTCCCGAAGGACTCTACATCCTACTACTGAGACACTTGCTCATCCATGTTCATTGTGGCTCTATTCATAATAGCCAGAAACTGGGAATAGCTGAGATGTACATTACCTGATGAATGGATAATAAAAAAAAAAAGTGGTTCATTTACACATTCACTGAATAATGGATTATCATTCAGCTGTTAAGGAACATGGAATTTGCAGGTTAATTGATGGAGGGAGCTAGAAACAATGATCCCGAGTAAGGTAACCCAGAGCACAAAAGACAAGTATCATATGTTTTCTCATATATAAGGATGTTACCTTTAAAGCTTTAGATATGTGTGTGTTTCAGTCAAAATAATCACAGAGGCAAGGTACCTAGCAGGGGCCCAAGGCAGAGGATGGGCCCTTCCAAGGAAAGGGAAATAGAATGTCAATTTAAAGAAATAATGGGGAAACTAGAATAGGAGGATTAAATGGAGAGGGGTAGGAGAGCAGAGTAAAGCAGGGAACACAGGGAGAGACATTAACACTAAAAGTTATTTCAAAGACATACGGATACCTACAACTGTACAAATATACAAATTTGAAGGAAATTTAAATTAAATCATCATATAATGGGAAAGACAATGCCCTACCTAGACATCTCATGTCACTAAGTAAATCCTTCAGTTCCAGGAATGGATTACATCTTGTTGAGTAATTGGACAAAGAGGTCCCATAGACCCCCACCCTCAAACATCTCAGACAATTTATAGGTGTATATATAGGATATACCTCATATCCTAATGGTAAAGACCCTATTGCTGATGACATCACATACTTACATCATTGAACATGTAAAAACTGAGTGATGACCAACCAGAAGCTCTACCCCTACTATCATCCATGATGCTGGAAAGTACTCTACACACCACCAGAGGAGATAACTAATCATCAACATCACCCATCTACAAACCCTGAGACCCACAACAGCAATTTGTCTGGAAGATAGACAGGTATAATAGTGGCATAAATATTATGGGACTAGCCAACCACTTTATTGAATTTAAGACTCACTCCGTGAGATGGAACCCATACCTGACATTGCTAAAGTGACTAAGAACTTGAGACTAAATAGGTCATGGATTCTAAGAGAAACTTAGTATGATCATTAATGCTAATGGAGCATAGCAATAAAATGACTGCTAATGATATATTGCTATACCCATAGATCAGTGTCTCATTCAACCCTCATCAGAGAGGTTTCTTTACAGGAAAGGATAATTATCACAGGCATCCACAACTGGGCAATGCACAAGTCTCCATGGAAGACAAAGTACTTTCATGATTGCTGTGATCTGACCAAAAAAAAACAAAAACAAAAAAAAACTGTAGTGTTAAAATGTGGAGCTTTTGGAGTAATTAAGAGAGCAGAGGCTTCATCAATGGAATTAGACTGTCTTTAAAAAAATAGCACTAAAGACTCTCTTTTCCATTTGAGGACAAAGTAAGAAGCTAACATCTATAAAATGGAAAATAGCTACATAAATCAGAAAGCAAGCCTTCACCAGACAGTAAACCCATTGCTATTTCAATCTTGGTCTTCCTCACCTCCAGAAGTGTTAAGGATCTCTGTTGTTTACAAGCTACCTAGCTTGTGGTATTTTGTTTTATTCCAAACAGACAAAGACTGTTTTCTACAAATCTTCCTTTCCTTCTAAGCATTATATTATATTATATTATATTATATTATATTATATTATATGAGATTCTTGTAGGCATTCTTATTTTCAGCTCAACAGATTCTCCTCCAACAGAGGGGAAGTCATGTACAATGATGAGTGAAAACACCACTGAGGTACTTACTTGGCATCCTTCCAGTTTTCCAAGGCAGAGGTGTCAAGACGTAGCCATCTTTGTAAGCAATGATGGTTAAGCTGAGTCCTAACTGGTAGGGTACTTTTATCAATACTGCTCCATTGCTTCTAGTTACCATAGAATTTGTCTTCGTGTAGTTAACAAATACCTCCACAACTGCTTGACTCAGGTACTGGCGACTGATGATGTCATTCACCTGGACTTTTAGCATAAATACAGAAACTGAAAGAAAAAAAAAAATAAAGCCAGAAATTGAATCAGGTCAAACCCTACAATGTATGGCATTGCATGTTAAAATGTCATTCAATACTTGTGAATAACAAGACTTTTTTTTTTTTTTTTTTTGTAATTCAGAAGGTATATATCAATGGCTGTACAAAAGGTAAAAAAAAAAAAAAAAAAAATCCCAACCAATTCAACATTCTTTGTAAAACAAAATAAATTAGAATACTGATCATTGATAAGGCAAATATTATTGTAATTTTGTCATTTAATAGGAAAGCAGTAAACTGCTCTTAAGGAAAGTACATTTTCACTTTGTCTGCCTTCAACTTACAGAATTTTAGCACTCATTGAGTACAGCCATTCATAGCAATCTCCTTCATTTTCTGATGGCTGGAAGGCAGGGAATGTGTTACTGTTTCAACTACATAAAATATCACACAGAAACCTTTCTCCAAAATCTTTAAAAAAAAAACCACAATCTTCCTTGTTCCTTGCCCACATAAGACGTTGTACTAATCTAAAGTGAAGACAATGAGAATTAAAGCCAGCTCTACTGGACTTTCTGATCTTATTTCTCACATGCAGACCCTGACTGTATGTTCACTAGGGTTTGCCCCTGGGGATTTCTGGCAAAAACAAAGAACATGCACTGTGGAGATGCCTTTGGAAGGAAGTACCACAGCACCCCGTAAGTGGGCTCTGGAGTGAGTTAACATCCACTCTGCTACTCCTTAGACATGTGACCACAGGTCTGTCACCCTTAAGTCCAAATGCTTGTCTGGAACACTGGGAGAATGGTCATTGCTTCAGGAAACAAAATGAAGTTAGTACAAATATGTTTGGTTGTTAACATGATTATTAGTAATACTTTTTTTCTAAAGTTGGAAAACCATTAGGGACAGTGCTGCTAACAAATCACTATCAGAGCTGTTTCTTCCATCTTTATTAACCACACCCAAATTGGTTTTGGACCATTTTTAAATGTAAATAGAACTAATTATCACTCCACCCTTGGGAAGGTACATTTCAGCAGACTGAAAAAAAAAATGGTTCTGATCTGCTCCTAAAGATGAGGTTAAATGTCACATGACTGTGCCTCAAAGAATATATCATTGCTATTATTATTGAGAACTTTAATTCTTAATACCAACTAAAGAAGAAAAAAAACATGCCTGACTCTGTGTGTGCATCCATACACATACACACGCACCCCAAGTCATAGCTTCAAACTTTTAAAAAATATTTTTATAATATGATTATATTATTTCTCCTTTAATTTTCCTTCCTCTAAACCTTCAGATACACCCTTCCTCTCTTTCAACTTCATGACCCTTTTTCCATCAATTGTAGTTACACACACACACACACACACACACACACACACACACACACACGTATGTGTGTGTATTTCTAAGTACAACCCACTCTTTCTGTATAATGTTACTTGTATATGTTTTCAGGGATGACCATTTGGTAACCAATCAGTGTGCCTTTCCCTGGGAAAGACTAATCCCTCCCATTTGCAGAATTTTTTAGTTGCCTGTAATTTTTTGAAGCTTGAGGCCCTCTGGGCTGATGCCTTCCAGCTTAATTGTAATGTACATGGCACAATGAATTTCTATACTAAATGTACTTCAATGGGTCCAGCTAGTACAAAAAAAAAAAAAATCTAAGTGGAGGAGTGGAAGGGGCCAGCAGCTGCTACTCAGACATCTCAACCACTGGGGTCAAACCTCCATACCTTAAGAGGAAATGAAGACTGAAGACACAGAGGCTCACAGCCCTAGAACTGAACCAGCCTAGAAAACCTATGAGCTCTAAGTCACATGATTTCAGCCCTGTCCCCAAGTCTGCTTTTAGACTATGAGTATCTTCATAATCCCTTCAATGAGCTTCTTGTGTTTATTATAACCAGAGGTTATGTTGCTTGTTTCTGAAACACAAACCTTAAATGCTATAAAAGACAAGTATAAATATATGTGCTTAGTTGATAGGCCTTATACACACTCTATTTTGTTTAAGAGAAAGTAAAAGAAGAAAGAATAATATTAAATACAAAAAAAAAAGGAGAGAGAGAGAGAAAAGATGAATCAAGACCTGGGTAAAACCAAAAGTTAAACAAATTTTATAAAGTACTTGTAGCAACAAAATGTACTTAATTCCTTCCAGACTGTACTAAGAAATAAGACCTAAAAAAGAGTTTCATTAATTCAGGTGCTTCAAATATCAGTTTCAAAATAAATCTCAGAGCTTTTTGATAAAACAAAACAAAAACAACAGTGGATGGATAAGCTCCTAAAGGAAATTCATAAAATAAATGAAAATCCCATTTGTTCCAACCTTATGAAAGAACACAGAACAAAATAAAGAAGACTGGCTCTAGATGACCCAAAGTTGGGCTCTACTGCTAAAATGATTTAAAACAATCCCTCCCCCAGAATGTGCTACAAATTTGATCAGAAAATGTATTTAGGGGAAAAGAGATTATCAACACTACAGTGTCCTTCCCTGGTGATATCCCTGTAGCAACACTTTCTATCACCTAATAAGCTTAGGGCATAAGGAAGCCTGGTCCTAGTCCAACTAGGAAAAAAAAAAAAAAAAAAAAAAAAGACTAACCATCTTCGCCCTTGTAGTTGTTTCCTCCCTGACTCCAGCTGATGAAGCTAGCATCCTAAGATAACAGTCTCTCTCTCTCTCTCTCTCTCTCTCTCTCTCTCTCTCTCTCTCTCTCTCTCTCTCTCTCTCTCTCTCTCACACACACACACACACACACACACACACACACACACACACACACACACGGGGTTCATTGCTGGAACTACATGTTATCCTATTCAGCAAACTTACAAGATAGTTCCTCTGATGCCACCTCCCATGTTCTTTGCCTCACACTATTCCTTAGCCGTGACCCTCATCACATACACTTAGGGGCAAACACTTGTTATCTCTGGGCCTCTTTCCCCAATCCTTGAACATGGTTTGTCTCTTACCCAGTATAAGTGACAGCAAAAGTATTTTGAAAAGAAAAAGGAGCAAAACATTGGCTAAATGATTGAAAGGGAAAGAAGGTAGGCAGGCAGGCAGGCAGGCAGGAAGAAAGGCAGGAAGGAAGGAAGGAAGGAAGGAAGGAAGGAAGGAAGGAAGGAAGGAAGGAAGTAGTTGAGTGAGGTGGCACACGCCTTTAATCCCAGCACTTGGGAGGCAGAGGCAAGCAGATCTCTGTGATTTTAAGGCCAGCCTGATGTACAGAGTGAGTTCAAGGGCAGCCAAAGTTACACAGAGAAACCCTGTCTCAAAACAGGAAAAAATAAAAATAGAGTAATAAAAGGTCATATAAACATGGAGAATGCACAGAGTCTAGATACTGTATGCTATTGTGTTGTCTTTGAATTGTTTGACTGCTGAGGAAATAGCAACAACTGCTAAAAGAAATGCTACTAGATTAACCCAATTTATATATTTTAAAAATGCCTTGACTTCAAAATTGAAGTATAAGGATATGTTACTTTGTAAACGAGATTTTATTTATGTTTCCACAGAAAATGAAAAGCTGTGGATTCCTTCCAGACTAATATGGTTTGATGAAGCAAAACCCCCTGAAGCAGTGTCCCAGGTGATCCAACATTGAAAACAGCTGGAACAAGGCAGCCTTGCAGACCACTATAGCCAGGATTTCTGGGTCTTCTTTGGATCCCCATGGTATTACAGCATCCACAACCAGCAGGAAGCATTTTGGAGAAAACGATGCCCACATTCCCCGATATTGTCTATAAATGTTTGTTTTCATTTAAATGGGTTGGTTATAAATGGTTAATGATCACAGTCAATCTCTTTTTAAAGGAAAAAAGGGGAATAGGATATAGAAATGAATGCTTTGCATTGGTATGGATTTTCATTTATTGATACAAATTTAAGGTCAATTTTGTAATATGTACATTTCTCTTTTTATGTGTTTGTACAGTTCATTTAAAAATGTAATGTATAATTAAGTACAAATTATAGTTACCGATAATAGCCAAAACTTATAGTTAGGTTTTCTAGATATACAGAGAAGTATTTGAGGTGGATAGATATTCTTCAAACCTTTGAAAGACCTACAGAATATGGAATTTAAAATGGTTTAGGGTTTTTCTTGACGGTGATACATGACTGCTCCTAGCAACACTGCCTGTGTCAGAAAGGAAAATGAACATTGAAGAAACATATTATGGAGTTTACTTCCAATATGACAAGGCTAGCCATTTGGGCAAGAAACTGCTCTTGTCTGGACTGTTTGACTTTATGCTGTAAAAACTGGACATGCAGGACCCACAGGAAAGTGACTGCTGATACAAGATGGGCATTTCTACAGGGTTCCTTCTTCATTGAAGAGTCTGCCAGACACTCTACAGGTCACAGAGAAAAGTGACTGACAAACTGCCAATACAGGTGGACAGTTTAAAGTTTCCTGCTTTGCTGAGGAGTCTGCTAGTTACACTATGACCTATGGGCCAAAGATGAAACATTATAGAAGAACTTCAGGTGACTGACCAGGCAGGGAGTTGTCTCTGTCAATTCTAGAGTTTATATATTATCCTTCTGTGGTCTTTGATGGAGTTGAAGACAGATAGTTATGGTCATAGTTTTCCTTAGTTAGGATTAAAGATAAGTTACACATAAGACTTTAGAATCACAAAGATAGGATAGATGATAGAATATTTTAATTCTTGATGTTAATGAACTAAATATTGTAATTGTAGTTCTTGCTTAGTAACTTTTGTTATATGTACTTTTACTATGTTAAAGTTAAAACCCTTCTCCCCCCCTTTTTTCATTTAAATTTGAAAAGCATTATTTTACATGTCAATCCCAGTTCCCTCACCTTCCCATCCTCTCCTATCACCCCCATGAAACCCCAGCCCATCCCCTTTCTGCTCCCCAGGGAGGGTGAGGCCTTCCATGGGAAGTCTTCAAAGTCTGTCATATCATTTGGGGCAGGGCCTAGACCCTCCCTCAAGTGTTTCAGCTGAGAAAGTATCCCTTTATGTAGGATGGGCTCCCAAAGTCCATTCGTATACTAGGGATAAATACTGATCCATTACTAGAGGCCCCATAGACTGCCCAGAAAACCCTTCTTTTTATTTAGACAGAAAAGAGGAGATGACGGAGAATTTTCTTCTGTATATATGTTTGTCTTGTTGGTTGGTGAATAAAACACTGATTGGCCAGGCAGGAAGTGGCAGAATCAAAATATAAGCAGGGACAAACAGAAAATCGCTCTCTTCTCTACAAAGATGTAGCAGGCAAAGGAGATGCAAGTCCAGCATTCCTGGTAAGCCAAGACCATGTGGAAATAATTAGATTGATAGAAATGAGTTAATAGTTAAGTCAGAGCTAGTCAATAAAAAACCATAGCCAATGGCCTCATAATTAACAGTCTCATAATTTAAAAAAAAATAAAGAAAGAAAGAAAAGAAAAGAAAAAGAATTGCCTACTCATGGCTTGAAGAGAATGCTGTGACTTCTATGGGGCAGCTGATGAAGCAGACAGCATTGGCAGCCAGGAGCACTACTGAACCCCCCTTCCCCACTCCCTCTACCAACAGAAACACTTTGCTATTACATGAAGCAGATCCCATGATTAAATATATATAATTTTCAACCAGCAATGTAATTGTCACCATGATCTACCTACTTTTTTCCCATTGTTTAGTCAGCTTTCTGTGAGCATATTATTTTCTCTGTCACTTAATTATAATCATTATTTCACGGTCACATAATCTTCTTTTCAATATGTCACCATTGGTTTAAAAATGGTCCAATAACAAATGACTTCAACTGCACTAAGAACCATATAATTTAAAAGCTGGAAAAAAATAAAATAAAACACACGTTAATGAGCTAGGTTCTGCGATTACTGATTAGCACATATTACGTGTATTAAGTGGTGTGAACCACCAAAATTCAATGAATATTAAATCAACATAAAGAAATATTCTTTTAAGTGGACAGTTTCCTATTCCATAGTATGGGTAAGTCAAGTTCTGGAAAGAATTTTTAAAAATACTTATAGGTATATAATTGGGTGACACCAGCATATTGACGTGGGATGGGTGGAAAAATTACATGCCTTCTTCTTCCCGAGAGAATCTGGCAACATCTCATTGTGTTGCATCCAATATGTAGGTTACAACTGTGCAAAGACGACACCACTGAAGGCCCAGATTTCTCTGCTGTAAAAACCAACCTACATTTTCCCCAGTAGGCTGGAAACAACTACAATAATTTCATTTACTAGACTGCAGTGTCTTCCTAGAAATATAATGCTGCAATAGAAGCCTTTGTAAACTGAGCAGTACTGTAAAGAAATAAATCCAAAAGGCTTTAGGAGAATATGCAATCCTCAGAGAAGAATAGGCAGCAATGAAGAGCATAGAAATATAGTTTTAAAGATGTTTGTTATGAATGCGGACAAATGTTTACCGCTATGAATTCATTCAGGGAATGCTCAGTAATGCTGATTTCAGATCACATCAGCACTGGAGTAGTGTTGGGGATAAACACATTAATAGAGCTTTGGGGAAGGTTAGGTGGAGGGAAAACTGGAGGGGGTGGGGATACTTACTGCACAATTCCTGATGATAGTAGAAGTAAAAGCAATACTGAAACAGACAAAAGCACTTTCTGTAGTACCTAACTCAATATTCAGTGAAATTAATCAGAAGTCACTTCAGAGCTCATATGCTAATATGGTAAAGAGAAATTCCTATTAAAAGCCAAGATATAGATTCAATATCTACTTTGGAATCAGTTCACACTGGTATTTTAAACCAGGGGCATTTTGACATTTTGAGTGTAGACATGCTAGAGAGCCTGGCCAACCATCTGGTTTTCAATATGATTTGACCATTTTGTCAAACTTCTTAAGGAGCAGTTATAGTAAGAACTTTGAAGATGCCACATTTCTGATTCTGACCCAACTCAATCTTTAGTGGGGACATTCAGAGGACTTGTTTACTCTCCATACTTTATACATTTAACATTCAGTCACAGATATGTCTTAATTTATATCTGGGCATACAGCTATCTCAAGCTATAGTTAGAAAACATCTGGTTCTAATTTAGATGTCCATGTATTTATAGCTTTGAGGAAAGATATACCAGATTTGGTTTCATTAAAGAGGATATCGATTCCCAGCTCAAGGCTAGCATTCAAAATCCTCTGTCATCTGCCACTACTTTCCTATGCAACCTATTTCCCTCTAATTCCACTCTTCAATCCTGTTCTGGCAAACACCAGCCTGCACACCAACTCAGACCCAGTGACTGATTTTATACAAAAATTTTCTTGTGACACAGTCAAAGTCATTCATCTATGCATCTATGACTACTTTTCCTATCCTGGCACAGCTGACAGTTGTATCAGTGACCATATGGCCTACAAAGACTAGGGTCTGCAAAGAGTTACATATCTTCTATCAAATTTTTTACAAAAAAACAAAAGATTCCAGAATCCTCTGTGTTCATACATAAATGGATCACTAGTCACTATGGAAGAACACCACTTGTTGGTTATGATGTAACTATTCACTTCCATCTCAAATACATACCATCCTGGCTGGTTTTATGTCAACTTGACAGAAGCTGAGTCATTGGAGAAGAGGGAGTCTTGACTGACAAAATGCCTTCAAAATATAGGGCTGCAGACAAGCCTGTAGGTTATTTCCTTTTCTGTTTTTATATTTTCTTAATGATTGATGGGGGATGGTCCAGTCCATTGTTGGTGGGGCTACCCTGAGCTGATGGCCCTGGGTTCTATAAGAAAGCAGGCTGCTCTTCCAGAGTACCTGGATCCAATTTCTAGCACCCACATGGCAGCTCACAACTGTCTATAACTCCTGTTCCAGGAGATCCAACACCCACACACAGACAAACATGGAGGTGAAACACCAATATACATAATTCATTAGAAGAAAGAAAGAAGGAAAGGAAGAAGGGAGGGAGAGAGAGAGAGAGAGAGAGAGAGAGAGAGAGAGAGAGAGAGAGAAAGAGAGGAAGGAAGGAAGGAAGGAAGGAAGGAAGGAAGGAAGGAAGGAAGGAAGGAAGGAAAAAGAAAGAAGGCAGTCTGGCCAAATATGGTGGTACATGCCTTTAATCACAGCACTAGGGAGGCAGAGGCAGATGGATTTCTGTAAGTTCAAGGTCAGCCTGGTCTACAGAGCTAATTCCAAGAACAGCCAGAACTGTTATATAGAGAAACCTTATCTCAGAAAACAAGTCGTAGAAAGCAAGCCAATAAGCAACAACACCCCTCCGTGGCCACCTCTGCATCAGCTCCTGCCTCCAGGTTCTTGCCCAGTTTGAGTTCCTGTCCAGACTTCCTTCAATGATAAATAGTGATGTGAAAGCATGAGTCAAATAAACCCTTTCCTCCTCAAGTTGCTTTTTTATCACAGCAATAGTAACCTTAATTAAGACAAGCAACTTTTATAAGACCTCTGCTATGCAAATCTCAACTCACTCTTTGGCTTAAGTCAAACTCTCCCTTTTCAAGTATATGTCTCTTTTCCGTGACATCTAAATTCTATTCTGGCAGGTCCTAGAGCATGTGTATCTGCTGGTGTTTGTTTGGCTTTCCTACAGATCAGTGTTCTCAATCTACAAGGCTAGGCTCCTTAAATCTTAATATCCAACAATTTCCTGCTCGGCCTTGTGTTCTTATGGGGCTTGATAAGGGTTGCCATGTGGTTGGAAAAGGATGGAGCAAGGAAAGGACAAATGAGGAAAAGAGAATTGTAGAACAAGGCCGAGAATGGAGAAGATCAAACTTGGCCTTGTTCCCCAGAGAAGCAGGCAGCTTTCTTGAAATCACTGCCTGATTCTAACTTCAGTACAAAGCACAAAAGTTTGAGCCTAATCCCACAGTTGCCAGTGAAGAATACATTGCTACAATAACAACAATAAACATTAAGAGTCTTTTTGTTTGGGAAGCTAAGATGATGTTGCATGAAAACATTTAACCTGGAAAGTTCACTACAGTATGCATAAGGGCAGAGCTTCCTAAATGTAAGACACTGTGTCACAGATAAGATCAAACCTTTCATAATCACAGTTACAAACAAGTACCAAGAGGGTGGTTTTGCAAGCCTTTCTTCCAAGATGTGAGTTCTGTTTCCCTATTTAATTGAAACAAGAGTTGAAGGCTTAGAAAGGAGCCAAGGATAGCAAAGGAGCTGAGAAAAAGAAAGGACATATAATTATGCACTCTGTAAGGCAGAGTGGAGAGGGCTTACCCAGCTTCATCTTTGCAGCATTTCAAACAGACACACTAACCGCCTTCTTTTAAAGGCATAAAATAGCACTGAATTTAAAAGAACTCAGTAAAATAGAAAAGCCATTTTTCATTGCTTAAGCCCCAGAATTGGATGCAAAAATATTATTGGCTGTGGAGAGAAAAAGGAAGGAAAGAGAGGGGGAGAGAAGAAAGGAAAAAAAAGAGAGAGAGAAAGAAAAAGAAAATACTGTTTATCTTGGAAACAAATTAATTTGCAATAAACTGTAAACTAGTGTTTATTACAGAGAAAATGTCAACTCTAAGACTTTAAAGAGATACCCAAGGACATAGACTTCAAAGGTTTAAAAAATGTTATAGAACAAAAAACATCCTGGCTGTCCCCAGCAGGACTAAAAGGTTAAAATGTGGTTCACCAAAGCTAACAAAATAGATCGCACAAAGAGTCTTTATGATTCAAGAACAAGAAACTCAGTTGGGGAGGAAATGAGAGCCCCTGAGCTATTAGGATTTGCTCCTTCTACCCACAGAGCACCTTTTCCTTGGTGGAGATGAATTAGCTTTACCCAAGCTCCTGAACACACTACCCAAGCTCACTCCACGGGCATTTATCATCCTAATTTTTTTTTTCTTTTGTCTCATTTTTTTAATACTGCCTGTCTTCACTTAAGGTTTTTATTGCTGTGAAAAGACACTACAACCATGGCAACTCTTATAAATGAAAGCATTTAATTGGGGTGGTTTCCTTATAGTTTCAGACGTTCAGTCCATTATCATGCGGAGAGCATGGCAGCATGAGAGTCCTACATCTTGCAGGCAACAGGAAGTCAACTGAGACACTGGGCTATATCCTGAGCATAGGAAGCCTCCTAGTCCACCCCCACAGTGACACACTTCCACCAACAAGGCCATTACAACTCCAAAAAAGCCACACCTCCTAAAAGTGCCACTCCCCAGGAGATTACAGAAATTGTAGGGGCCAATAACATTCACACTACCACACTGCCTTAGAATCACTCACAAAATCTCTCCCTTCCTCAAAATACAGACTTACTGTGTAGGATATCTATAAGACGTGTGGTATAGAGAACCTACATCCCACTGGGAACCCACTACTAATTTAAGGGCTTACAAACCATTGGTTGGGGCTGCTGTGGAAGAACTGGACATCCTGCTCAGAGTGAGGTTAGGAGGGATCTCTTGTGCAGAGGCTAACCCAGAAGCTAGTGTTAAAGATGTATTAGAAGAACATGTTTTATCCCCCAGAAAGCTGTGAATACTTCAAGACCCAGCTCAGACATCGGTGTACTGAGACATTCTCCAGGATATGTGGGGATTCTGGGAGGAGCGATTTTGTCCACATTTGCACAGATAAGAGTGTGACTGAAGCTGAGTTACCACCTAAGACCTGGGCCAGATTTGTCATCAGAGACAAAGAAAGGAAGTGAAGCTTTGCTGAAGTTAACAAAATGTTTTAAAGGACTGAGAAAAAGAAAACAATAAAGAGATATGAAGAACCTAAAGAAAATAGAAATAAGTGCACTAAATGAACAAAAATAGAAATAAATGAAGATATTCTTTAGTAGAGAGACTATGGGACACAGTGCTCACTCAGCATTCGTGTGCTGATGACATCAAGAATGTCTTTGTCTGATGGCATGTCCTGCTTCTCCTCTTCTCTGGCCACAACGCCCCCCTCATCTTAATCTGTACTCATTCCTATCTCACTGAAGCCTCCTTACTTCTTGAACACACCATACATTTTCATATCCCCCCCCAGATATCCAAGTGGCATGTGCCATAAACTCATTAAATACTTAATTCATGACCCAATCCGCCTCAAGTTTGGTGACTCACCAAAATGACTCTCAGAGCTGACAGGTTATACCCATTGTGGAGATCAATTACAGAGAATAATGAAAATCAAAAGGAAAATTATACCCATGGCACAATCCATGCCTGTGCACAGGGTTCTCAGGCCTATGCCTTCTGGGGCTGTGTCTAGTGGTGAGCTCACTGAACCTGGAGTTTACCAATTCAGTTAGACCAACTGACCAACGAGCTCCAGGGAACTTCCTGTCTCAGCCTCCCCCAGCACTGGGATTACAGCACCTGCCACCAAGCCCAACTTTGTACAAAGGTGGGAAGCACTCTCAGATTCTCATGCTTATGCATGCTTATGCACCGTACCAACCGAGCCAAGTTCCCAGCCTCTAATCGTTTCTACCCTACTTTCTTGAGATGCATCCAATTTACTGCTTGTGTTCATTTTTGTCTCCCTAACTAGAATTCCAGCCTTTAGAAATTTTGGACTTTTTCATTCTATTTATCACAATATCCTCAAATATTAATAGTTGCTTTTTAATAAAGGGCTGGATTAATGAATGGACTTCCTTATATGGTACCACAAGGTAGGAGCACTCAGAACCAATTAGTGATCTCAAAGAATGATACAAAGGAAATAGATAAGACTCAAGCAAAAGAAGAAAAGAAAAAGAAAAAATGGAGCAAGGAGAGATGGATTTGTTTTAAGTTTTGTACGTACAAATTTTTTTATTCTTTTTTTTTTCAAAGACAGGGTTTCTGTGTGGCTTTGGCTGTCCTGGAATTAGCTCTGTAGACCAGGCTGGCCTCAAACTCACAGAGATCTGCCTGCCTCTGCCTCCCGAATTCTGGGATTAAAGGCTTGCACCACCACTAACCCGCAATTTTCTTTACAGCTTCCTTCAGCAACCTCTTCCACACAAACACTGCTTCTTACACTGTCCAAAAGACTTCAAATCACAAGAAAAGAGCAACCAATGCTTCTCCTTAGAAACAAACATGGCTTCTTTTCCAGCTTCAGCCTCCAACCTTGCAGAGCCGATGTGGATATCTAGGAAGAAGTGGTTACTGTTCTACGAAGCTGTTAAGGAGGAGATAACTATCAAGAAAGATGTTCATATGCCCACACACTCAGAACTGGCAGACAAGAATATGCCCAGTCTTCATGGAGAAAGGCCATGCCGTCTCTCAAGTTCTGAGGCTATGCGAAGAAACAGTGAGCCTGGAGACAATTCTGTGGGTGCTTTACCAGCAAGGGTCTCCAGCATTTCCACAATTACCTTCAGCAGCTTCCGGAGACAGATCCTGCCACCCTGCGCCAGCACCATCCTGAGGCTGACTTCAACCCAAACTCTCTAGAAATCCTGCCTCCCTTACATCACTTCTGTTGAATATTTTGTCACAGCTATGAGAAAGGTCACTAACACAATCACTGATGAGAGATGTCATTCTGTAACTATGTTTCTCTTATTGGTTAATGAATAAAGCACTGTTGGCAAATAGGACTAGGAGACAAGGAGGATTTGGGGAGAGGTAGGAGAGAGTCAAAATGTAGGACCAACGGGAGTAAAAGGTCCAGTCCCTTTCTCCAGTAAGCCAAGACCACATGAAAATACTTAGATAGAAATGGGTTAATATTTAAGACAGAGCCAGCCAATAAGGAATGCTAGTAGCAGGCCAACATCTTTCTATCTAATACAGTGTCTCTGTGTGTTATTTGGGACTGACTTGGCTATGGGACCAGGCTGGCGGGGAAACTGCTTATAACAAACCACTTCTAAAATGAGCTTTTCTTTTTTTATTTAACATGAGCCCTGCAGATCCAAGTTGTATGTGTCAACAGTTCTTTTGTTTTATACAGCTCAATATTTCATGGTAGTGATGTACCAGAGTTGTGTTTAATCATTTACTAATTATAGGATGTGTTTATTTCTACTTAGTAGCTTTTTTAATATAAACAAACCAAGTGTAAACATTTCTGTTATAAAAACAAAAAATTAGAGTCATCCAGCAGGGATTTGTCCGCTAGGTCTTTCAAATGTGTTGGTGGGGATAGATATCGAAAAGACAAAAATGCCTTCCAGGAAATCACAATTCCTCAATGTTCTCTCTTGTGAATGAACAGTGGAAATCAGGTTAGATTCATTAACTAGAGCACAGTGTCCCCTTGGGGACTGATTAAGTGTGACTTATTTGAGATAGAAACAGAGTATTCTTGCTTTCCTTAAAATTTAATGATGTGACATTCTTAAGTAGTCCCAGTTTTGTATAACTGTTGGACAAAGACCAGATGAGATGATGTATTTCCCACTGGGTGAACTGTCCATTGATATACATATAGTTGATATTCTGAGAAAGACTGCATCTAAGACCCAGAAAAATTCCTCACGAATTTTCACTTCAAGTGTCTTAAAAAGAGAGGCCTGGAGGCAAGGAGGACAGTCTGTGGCACCAGGAGATTGGGCACTACGGTGAGCAAGAATATGGTGTGGAAATGGCAGAGAGAGGCAGAACAGTTCATGTGCTAGGAAAAGAGGCAGATCTGGGGAGGTGAGGGCAGTGAGGAGCAGGTTGACATGGGTGGCCTGCCTACTGCCTGGGAGCATAGTGATGTCTGAGCCAGGATTGCTGCCAAGGGCCATGTGTTGGTCCTCGACCTTGACATGACTTTGTTGATCTCCATGGCTCCTGTTACCACTGAGGGTCCTTCACAATCATGGAGTATAGGCTACTACCTGTGACCGTGTTGATGTCTGAGGGGCGTGCCCCCACAGGGGACATGCCAATCTAAGAAGCCTGCACTGCCACCCAGGACCATAGTGACTTCCAGGCCCAGACTGCTGCCAAGAGCCATGTCTGGGAGTGTGGACTGTGGCCCTGCTGCTCTTGGGGTCTATGTTGATGTCTGTGACTCTGTTGCCACCAAGGGCTGTGTAGCCCTTAGTCTGGGCTGAAACCTAAAGCCATGTTGATGTTTGAGAGTCAAGCTTCTGCCAGAGCCATACAGATCCTGTGAGACACCCAGGGCCATGGTGAGATTCATACCCAAACTGCAGCTGGAGCCATATCTGGGTCGGTGGTCCTGCCACGGCCAGGGTCTGCAATGATATCCGAGGCTCAATAGAGGGTCTTGTGGGTGCCTGGGATCTGGGCTGCCAAATAGGGCTATGTTGGTAATAGAGGAGAACTGGCCCAGCAGGAGTCACTGGCCCAGCTCCTTGCTGTCAGCTGGCTGGAGCAGTGCTGAAGAGCTCACCCTGGTGGGGACAATGAGGGAAAGCTGTCAGGCTGATCAACCCAGCTACTACCCAGGCCCAGAATCAGGGCTGAGTTAGCCCACCTCAACACCCACCTCATCTATGAAATGCTGGAGCATGTGAAGGGACCAGATCTGTAAATTCAAAGCTGCAAAACCTCCATGACACAGGACTACAGGATATCCAAGAGGAGTCCCAGTGAGGGCCCAGTACTAACAGTGTAGTAGAAGCCAGGGACCGGATACTCATTGCAATGGACACTTGCAAGAAAAGATGTATGGACTAAAAGATATATTGTGTGATTCACTGTGTCACACTACAGCTTCTGCAACAAGATTTGTTTTCTTTTAAATTTCATTTCATTCTTGGAGTGGGGTGGGGGTGGGGGGGCTTGCAAGAGCAGAGGGCAAATGTGAAGGGAAGGAAAGACGAGTGGGATCAGGATGCATGATGTGAAATCCACAAAGAATCAGTAAGATTTAAAAGTTTCTTCAAAAGACCAGCTGTCAAATGTTACTGTTTTGACTTCTACAATTCTAAGCTACAACTCTAGCTAGAGCTAGACAGAACCAGTTTCTGGAGTCTGAATTTATCCATTCCCAAAGCAAGACAGAGTTCTCTGTGGGAAGTCAGGGGCCTCCATCCCCTGCCAAAAGAACTGTCCAACACGGCCCACTGGTCATCATCTCTATCCCTTAGTACTTTTCATCTTGCAAAGAAAACAGTGGTGTAAAGTGCACACAAATTCCCAACACTGGTGTTTTAAAACAAAAGAAAATGTTGATCACAGAATCAAAGACCATGCATGGTCTTTTCAGAATTCATTTAGCATAATGCCTTGAGTTGGTCTAAATGCTTCTTTCACAAACTCCCAATTTTTAATCCCTTCATCATATGACCAATTTTCTCTCTTAAAATGCATGCAAAACCTTATCAATTAAATATTGAAAGTGAATCAATCACATGGCTAAAATCAGTAATACAGCATGTATTTTTCCTAAAGCAAAACCCCCAGCAGCTGAAATCTGAAGCAACAGCTCTCAAATAATGCACAAAACTTAGCAAAATGATAAAAATATCCATAGGCATTCCAGAAGGGTTTTTTTTGTCCATATAAGCTCAGTCACACTAACACGCATTGGGTACCACGAACTAGGAATTTGCAGTCTCAACATTCTAACCTCTTACAACTCAATTCAATTATGTTACTGTTCTGTGAAACTCAATTTCCAGTGACTGCCCTGATAGGCAGCAAACACTGCATTAGAATGAAATTGAGTGATGGCTAGTTTATGTCAACATAAGATAAGCTAAAGTCATTTGGAAAGAGGGAGTTTCAGTTGAGAAAACACTCCTACACAGTTACACTTGTAGGGCATTTTCTTGGTTAATGATTGATTGATGTGGGAGTTCCCAGTTCACCATGGTTGCTGCCAACCCTGAGTAGGCAATCCTGAGTTGTATAAGAAAGCAAATTGAACAAGCCAGGAGGAGCAAGTCAGTAAACAGCATCTGTCCATGGCTTCTGCTTTAGTTCCTATTCCAGGTTCCTGTCCTGACTTCCCTCAGTGATTGAGTATGGCCTGGGAATTGTGATGGAGTATGACCTGAGATTTTTAAGATGAAATAAACCTTTTCCTCCCAAGTTGTTTGTGATCAGGGTATTTTATGACAGCAATAAAAACCCTAATTAAGACAAATTGTGAGCAAGAAAAGAAGATGGTGGTGTTCAGTCTTATTACAAAGTTGTATGGTACCTGACACATCTATCTCATTGCATAATTTGGCAAATACATACTTTTTCAATTGCTAACTATTACTGAAAATTGTTATATGGCCACAAAAATGAACTCTTACTAAGGCATCAAGTGAGCTATAAAGCAAGAAAGTTTAGGAGCCTCCATTCATGCCACATTTATGTTCCATACTCATTAAGTACCCTACATGCTAGATATATTCTATTCACTGAAAAAGACAAAGAAACAGTTATCTTTAAATGTGTATCTTAATATTTAGAGACAACAATGATATGGAGGAAAATATAGACAAAATGTTTCAGAGTTCAGCAGTCTGCATAATTAACAATGTTAAAGCAAACACCCAGATCCATGTACAAACTCTTAACACACATCTCACCAAAAGCATCTGAGGAACATACCTTTTACTTTAAAAAGGCCCTGTACTGCAAATGCTTGTGTCTACTTATTTTCTGAATACACGATTGATTGCTTGAATATACGAAATGTTGAACGAGAATCTTGCAATTTATGAAGCCAGAGAAAAGGTTTAGTCAGTAAGTGTACTTGCTGTGCACCACAGAATCTGTGTGTAGTGTCAAATGACTAATTCCAGTGCTGGGGAGACAGCAGATGGACAGGAGAACCCTGAGGGCCTGGTGTCCCGTCAGCCTAGCCTAATTGGTGAGCTCCAAGTTCAGTGTGAGACTCCGTGTCAAACAAATACTGAGTAATATAGATATATAGAGAGCTGACACAGGGATATATGCGTGTGTGCTTGCATAAGCATGGAGCAAACTGGAAGGAAACCTACTGGCCTGTTCCCATTGACCAACTCAACAATCTCAGATCAGGATCTGACTCACTATACCTAGTATTTAAGGTAGGAGGAATAAAAAGAAAATCAACTAACCACCAGTGTAATTGTGTTGTTTCTAAGATCGTATCATAAGACTAAGTCCATGGAATCCAATACTCTTCAAAATTAACGTGATATTATTAAAGAAAATTCCACAAATTATTGAAATACCCTATTACAGTATGGTTAGTTGTGTCCAAATTGTGACATTTGCAAACAATGCTTTACTTAAAATCTAAGGGCCTTGTCTGAGTCTTCAATTACTTCCTGGGGAGGAGAACTAATGGGTCAAAGGTATGAATGCTTCAAAGCTGCTTGATATGAATTCCTACCACACTTTCCAGAATGAGAAATCAATTCATTTTTCAGCAGGAGAACATTCCTATTTTATTTCACTATAGTCAATGTATCAATGTAATTGCGCACATCTCCCCAGGGAGCTGGCATAAGAGAGAATGTTCAATACAGCTTTAAAATCGGTACTCTTCCTGGTAACTTAGCCTTCCCTCTCTGTGCTGTTGTTTGCTTTTGTTTTTCACAATACCTCTTTTCTGAGTTGAGAGAAGCCTTACCAGGAAAACTAAAGGCACAAACAACGGAGAACAAGAGCTTTGCTAGTGTCCTTTCATTGCTTTGCATCTCCACTGGTGGGTTCATACAGTAAAATGATGTGGAGATGGCTTAATAAGACTCAGTTCCCTTTTAAAGAAGACTCTGAGCCAAGTATGTTTAAATTAGCGAAGACAAAAAGGAGCTTACTTAGAAAACTGCCAGGAGCACCCTTCATTCAGCATGCCATTTAGAAAAGCTTTGAAACCTCCTGTCAGCATTCCATTTACCCAGATGAGACCACCCAGCTGGAAGAGTGGTTAGGATTAAATGGAACGAGTCCCAGCATTTTCTCCAAGTCTCCTTGAATACCTTAGAAAAATGAATTATTTCCCTGAAATTTGACATCTGAAAAAAGTGCTGGATTGCCAAAAAAAAAAAAAAGGAAAAAAAAGAAAAGAAAAGGGAAAGAAAGAAAGAAAAAAATTCAAGTATCAGGAGAATATGGTCTGCCTTAAAACCTTAGCCAATATGAACTCCCAGCATGAATGGGAGACAGGGTGTGGAATTTATAGATGGTGCCAGTCCTGGAAATTGCAAGCAATATAACTATTCATTAATTTATGGTTTCCAGTGAAAAGTAAATCAAAAGATTGTAAAGGACAAAACAGACATGACACAATGCAAACACAATATATACTTTGCAAAGGAAAAGTCCACACGTAGCATTTCAGTGTCAGATGTCAATTAAACTCACCCCAGAAAACCTTACTGGATACTAATCAAGAATTATGAAGGTGTCACGTGCATTATGAGCAGCTTGTCGTACTAGTCTCTGTTTATTCAATGCACTCTATGTCAGTACCTATGTTAAATTTTATCCGTGCTAATATTATACCTGATTTTCCTCAACTTCAGACTCAAGGCAGTTAAAGCTCTAGTGGGAGGAGCATATAAAAATGGCATGGATAAAGAATTATTGGTACACAGAAGAGGGAATATGAATTCTAGTCCAGGATATCAAATGTTTTCATTTAAGAATCGGTTGATACTAAAACTATAAGAGCACATAAACTCTAAATTTTGAGGTAAAGACACATCTGGAAGAAAGGAAAGCATGAGGGAGATGTCACCAAGGTTTTCTTTCAAAGGGAAGTAATGCAGTGTTAAATGATGGAATGATGGGATGACAGTCACAGCAACTAATAAAAGTGAGCCAGGGATCAAAGGGACAACTGAATATCGCCAGTGGAAGGATGGCCCAGTCTCTCATAGCAAGACATTTTGGGTATTAAAAACACCTCTCCGGGGTAGGAGTGATAAGAAAAGGAGTCAAGACCAGGCTACAAAAAACACAGAGACAGCTGACCTGAACAAGGGGAAGTTCATGGACCCCCAGACTGATAGCTGGGAAACCAGCATTGGACCAACTCAGACCCCCTGAACATGGATCTCAGTTAGGAGGCCTGGGCAGTCTAAGGGACCTCTGACAGTAAAACCAGGTTGTATCCCTGGTGCGTGAAAGGATTTTGGGAGCACATTCCCCATGGAGGGATACTCCCTTGGCCTAGAGGCAGGAGAAAGGGCCTAGTCCCTACTTCAAATGACTTGACAGATTTTGATGATCCCTCCTGGAAGGCATCACTCTCCCTGTGAGGTGGCAGTGGTGGGGAAATGGAATGGGAGGGAGATCGAGGGGCATAAGAGGGAGGGAGAGGGAACTGGGATCGATATGTAAAATAAGGAAAAATAATTTAAAATGATATAAAAAAAAGACCTCTCCAAGAGCAATTTGTAAAACAAGCTGTATAGTGAGAAACTGGAGACGTACACTCAAACATTAGTATCAAAGATAGAAAAATCAAAACTAGAACAAAAGTCATAGGAAGGATCCAAAGCAAAAGCAAGCTAGCAAGTCATGAGTGCAGTGGTGGGTTTTTAATGTGCTGAGATTTTTGTGCTTTGAAGGTAATATTTACTTAACAATTATTTATTAAGCGACAAGTGGGGTGATGGGCTGTCACTGATGATCAGCAAAGCAAAACAAAATAACATCGATCCACACTCTAGGAGCAGAAAAGTCTGGGCAAGGCTGCAGACAGATCAATAGGCAGTTCCAACTGAGTGCTGGAAGCTTGAGTGAGGAGAACTGCATAGCCAGGACACAAAGCTAGACCAAGGTCCACAACAATGCCTGACAGAAGAGAGAAGCTGTGTCAGCAAGTCTCCCCTCACTTTAGAAAGCAGAGGTAATCTAGGTGGGAGAGAACTGTAGGCAGAGGGGCAAAGACACCAATTTTAACAAAGGCCTGGCTTCAGGCAGGAGCACTGAGCAGGGATCGAGTGGAAAGGGAACTGTGAACTCAGCCCTGTTATGGGGGACTCGTAGCACACTGTTTCTGCAAAACTAAACAACCCCAATAAGACCTTTGTATAAAGACAATTCTTAACCGTCATGGAGATACTTACTGAATACAACAGCAAATGCTGACACATGATCTACATTTGTGAATGACCAAAACACTTGATTTGCTTTCATTACTTCTGTTAAGAAAATAAAATGAATTGTTCATTTAAAAATTCTTTGAATTAATCTTGGATGAAATGGACAGAAAAAGTCTAATTTAAAGTAGAAGTTTATTTAGTCAGTAAACATTGGCTAAGCAAGAAGCACCAACACAGGAAGTGTTGTAGGCAGCTCAGGTCCTTAGACCATTTGAAGTCTCACAAACTCTTTAGATTTTATTTCCAATTTTAATGTGACAAAAAGCCATCACTACTGTTGTCCAGTATCTCATCACTGCAGAGCAATGAAGATAGTATTCCCCAGTTTTAAAACATTTTATTTAAAGCTATGTGGTGGTGGCACACACCTTTAATCCCAGCAATCAGGAAGCAGATTCAGGCAGATCTCTGTGAGTTCGAGGCCAGTTTGGTCTACATAGTGATAATTTCAGGACAGCCAGAAAAGAGAGCCTGTCTTAAAAAACCAATAACTTAATAAATCTTACTTTCATTCAAACGGAAACAATTGAAGTATCAAATGATATAATAATAGCTGATAGTGAGATTACAGAATATTATATGAACTTAAATGTAATTCCCTCCAGCTCAAGCCTTGCCAAAAGCTATACAGAGGCAAATCCACCCAGAACCAGACATACTTCATTTTACTACCTCCAAATATGAATAATAATTTCTTGGCAGAAAATATACAATAATCAAATTTATGGATCAGTCAATTCTGGAAGCAAATTGAACTACATAAAAGAAATCTTCACAGTTCTCAGACAGAATGTTCTGTAACCATGGCAATAGGTAGGCACAAGAAGAAGCACTAAACATTAATCAGTATGCAGTTCTGAGTTTAGAACCACAGCACTGGTCTGAAACTTGGTCAATAGCCCACTAAGTGCACTGCCAAGGAACCTGGGCATCTGTGAGTCAGGAATGAACCCACCCTGACAGCAGCCCTCTGACTACCTAGCCAAACTGAGAGAGAGGCTTCTGCTGTTCACATCATACTTCCACCCCTCCAATAGATATCCACTCCCAGAAACCTCCTTCTCAAGGGCAGGGGGGATAACATGGGATGAAAATAACCACAACACAATACTATAAAGTCTGTTTCTTAACTGGCAAGAAAGACCGTGTGGGGTCAGCATTGCACTCCACATCAGTAAATAAGCAAATTTAGGAGTCTTGCTTGTTTTTCTGGTATTAAATGGTGATCTCTTCCTTTAATGGAAATCATCTTCTTTCCAGTCTTAGAAGATACTGCACAGAGCATCCTTTCATTAATAAATGCATTTACTAACCTTCTCTTAAGCTGCATATTGCATCCCTCGCACTAATGTGATATATGGCATGAAATCGTTTGCCTCACAGATCATATTCATGTTGAAGGCTTCTAAAGCAATAATAACTGCATAAATAATTTAAGAAAATAGAATATATTTAAATAAAAATGTTGACGTACCAGAAAGAAACAATTAAATTCTGAAGAATTAAAAGGATGGATACTTTTTTAAATTTCCGGTGTTTCTTGAGGCTCACTGAGAATCAGAAATATAATACATAAAGATTTTAAAGATGTTCAAGAGCTTAAATCATTTCCCTTTATTTCTACCTCGTTCTTTACACAAAATAAGTTCTGGACTAGCTAAAATTTAGGATGAACTTATATCAACAGAAGACTTTGTAAGATTAAATGCAGGGTTAAGTTTTTTTGGAAGGTGTTATTGCCTGACATTATGTAAGGAATTACTAAGCAAGAATATAGTGATCAATAAATGTGACTCAAGTAAAATGCAAAAGAATGCTACAAAAACATTCTAAAATCCAGTTTAAAAGTCTGATCAGACACTGGAAAAGCCAATGTGCAAAACAAAAAGTGACACTACAGATTACTAAATCCAAAGAACAACAAAGTCAGGGATAAAAGGGAAAAGTCCCCAGGAGGAACAAACACCCAAAGAATGCAGAAGGACAACTAAAAACACTAAAAAGCACAGAATGAAAGAAAGCAAGCAGTTCCAACAACCAGGAAATGCAGGGTGTGTGACTTCTTTTCTGTTACTATTATGCAGGGCAACAACGGTCATTTTCATGATCTACAACTTCTTTTGAGAAGTAAGTAGATAGCCTTAGAAACACAAAAATTATACAGATTATGTCAGTCAGTAACTCTATTTCTTTGTATGAACTCCTAAGATAGTCATATAATGTTAACTGGGCAATGGTGGCACATGACTTTAATCCCAGCACTCAGGAACAGAGGCAGGCAGATCACTGTGAATTCAAGGCCAGCCTGGTCTATACAGTAAATTCTAGGACAGGCTCCAAAGCTAAAGAGAAACCCTGTCTTAAAAAAACAAAAAACAAACAAACAAAAAGATAGTATTGCTCACATCTAAAAGGCACCCAGCATGACAGTGAACCAGAAAAAAAATCCTTACAGCCATCAGAATGGTTTATTTATACAAATGAATATTATAGTTATTCAAATGAATTAATGAGGTATAAATGTATCAAAAAGGAAAGCCCACCAAATATGATGCTGAGTAAAAAAAAAAAAAATCATACTTCGGAAGGATATGCCTAACACATGTACATCTGTCTCAATTTTCAAATGCAAAATGATTGACATGAATTTCATAATGGTGATTAATTCTGAGGGAGGGGAAAATGAAATAAGAATAGAGCTGGGCTCTATCTTTAAATTCCATTTCTTAACAGATTGAGGAATATAAGAAAAATACAACACAAAGCAAAGACTTGATGGATGCCCGTGGTGAGTACAGGGTGTCCATTATACACAGATTGCATGTCTAAACCCTTTCATAGTTAAGGTAAGCTTTTAATTAAAGCAGAGGTAGGAGAGATCATTTCCATGGCTGAGTCATTTATTTTCACTTGTATCCAAAATGGACTGAAAATGCAGATACCCCTATTTGATATTATTCTACCAACTTTCTAAGCTCACGCTGGATTTATTCATCTAATTTGGAAAACCTGTATCACAGACAGTAAAGTTTAAAAAAACTGATGAATCCTATTTGGCCTTAATAAGCCATGGCTTTCTTTTGCTTCCTACTTACAGATATAGGGTGAGGGGTAAGTCATTTCCGAACACTGTTAATATGTGAATTTTCATTTCAAGGTAAGTGCCTTAGCATGTTGCTTTGCTTGTGAATTTTGTTTAAAAAATGATATTTTTAAATTATTTAGACATACCTGCCATAACAATTTTCAGATTCAATCAGCCTTAAATTTCACAGGACATGGTCTTCTTCGTCTAATCAATACAGGAATCAATTGGCTGCCTCCATTAGGATGCTAATGCCCTTCTCAGTTGTGGAGTGACTACATTACTGGACAGAAACATAATTTACTACTCCTCTGAGGTTAAGTACTCGGGGGGGGGGGAGATTTCATCTGCTTTCCAGTAGAATTGCTTTCTAAAGTGAGTGTTGCAAGACTCACAATTTGATGGACAAATGAACCTACCCAACAATGCCAAATTCAGAGAGACAAAGGAGCACTGTCGAGCACTGTGGTTTTCTTATTTAAAACACCATCTTTTTTCAGTAAGTTTTCCAAAGGACCAGGGCAGCTTTAATTGGCTTATTTGTATGCTGAGAATATTGTTAGCTCAAGCTAAGATTTCCTGGACAGGAAAAAAAGGAAGACAGAAGCTACCATTGTTTGATTCAGTCTTTCTTGTGGGCCAATTTATCCTCTCAGTAAAACAAAGGGGATCAATGGAATACTGAAGAGCTAAAGCTCACAGATGAATACCTCACTAATATTTTGCTTTTCAATAGATTTCCCTTGTTTGCTTTAGCCGATGTTTCAAAGACAACACTATTTCTAGATTGTTTTTAAAAGAAATACAGGAATGCTCATATCTCATAAAATGCCTTAGCACTTCTTAGCAGAAGCACACATACACTTTTAGAATAGAAAAAAATAAAACCACAAAAAAAACAAATCTAGTATCACAAAAGATGGATACATTTCCTTTTCAGTTTCTTCAACCCTTTCTAACAAAATATTAAAGAGTAAAAATCAGTAAGATAAAATGATCATATTTCTACAATATATAATTTCAAAAAAAAAGCATCCTTAGTATGTCTGGTGACAATTGTGAGGGCTCATTCCAATAATCCCAGAAAGAGTACTGCCATGAGTTCAAAGTTAGCCTGGGCTACAGCATGAACTCTCCCTCAAAAAAAAAAAAAAAAAAAAAAAGTAGTAGAAGTAATTACTTGATGAGTGTTATACATACCATCTCTACCACAATTCTGCCTACTAACTGTCACTATCCATTATCTCCAGCTCAAAGAACTTTATTTTTAGATCATCTAAAACAGTCTATAAATGAGGATAAGAATTTCAATTTCCCCATGCCAGTGTCATAGCACCAAAATGCATGTTGACCACCAAATCCAACAGTCCTGAATGATTTTTCAGCCAGCTCCATCAAACACAGAACCTTCTATGTGTGTGCAAAGCCCACGGTTGGCTCTGACCTTCATAGAGCCCAGCCTCCTTACACCTGGAGCTCAGAGACCTCTCATCTCACTCTTCCCATGTACAAACTCTTTAAAAGCTCAGATCTACCCATCCCATCCCTACCCAATCTTACAGCCCTAAAGTGTTACATAACTAGTTACTCTGTTTCATCAAATACTCAAAAATAGCATAACTTTGACATGCCTTGTATTTGAGAATAAGCTATTGAGGACAAGTTCGTTCACTGATTTGCAGTGGATGTTTAGAGATGTGTCAGAGCCCCCGAGAAGTATTTTGAGAAGATGGGGAAATGCAAAGATTCCTGTTTAGAAGAAAGAATCGTAAGGACATCTAAATTAATCCTGTAGAGTGAGGAAAACCTGAAGGTGAGAAAGAGGAGGGAAGTGGGAATGAGCAGGCATGAGGTCATAGCTTGGTCCAAAAGGTGACAAACCATGTGCTAATAAGAATTAAAAGAAATAGAAGTGAAAAGAAATAAAAATATAGAACAAGGGGGAAAAACTTCCTCAGGAAGGAATCTAGGCTTGAGAATGGTTCTTTGAGATACTGATATCAAAGGGAGTGACAATTCTAGGTCTCAAAGTGTATCATGGGATCGATGAACTCGTCATTTTTCAGTTCATCAAAATGCCATCAGCATTTGTCCTAAACTCATAAATCTGGAGTAAACCCTGTTAATTAAAAAACATTTTGGAGCCATTGGTGTGCTTCTCACCTAGCAGAAAACCATGAAAATATAATCCAGAGCCTCACACTAATAACAAGACACACTATTACCAATAAACCCCACTCAGTATCTTTCTCATCACTTAATGTTAGACATTGTGGAATACAAATGGGTGGATAAATATATTTATGATCTAAAGGAATTTAGAAGAAGAAGAAGAATGAAACACTGGGAATGGAGACTAATTTAAACAATATATTTCAGATAACAGACTCATCTAGTAAAGAGTCTAAGTGGTTTGTTGAAAGATAATCGTGAGTCAGCAAATGTGGTCCATTAGATGGACTTCTGCTGAAGTCAGAGATGAGTAGGAAGCAGGATAGTGCAGAAAGCAAGAGAAAGTCAACAGATTGTAAATCTACCTAGCATTAAGATGATGTGGGGAATAACACAGAGCTAGTTAAGACTTTTTGGCCAACAGCTATACAAATCCCATCAGGATTTGCTGATGAAAACATGAGAATTCATTCTTATGCAGAATCCAAGAAGGTGGTGAAACTAAGCAAACCACAAGGATGGAAGTCATAAACTGATAAGAGATACCCACGCCTGTGTCTGACCTTGCTCTTTTCTGCCCATAGAATACCTGACTCTTTCAGGGTAAAGACCAAGGATGGGCTTGTCATCTCCATCACAAACATGGAAGGATAGGGACAGCATAGATAAAAGGATGGGAAGGAGAAGAATTGCATAAATATGCATACATCACCCATGAGAGTTATACCTAAGGTAGAGGAAATGGCCACAGACTAGAGAAATGGGGACTAAAGAAAATACAAATAGGAAGCATGGAAGAGAGTAATACGGCCAGAATCCTACCTTAAATAGCACTGTCACACCATATTGAGTGGGCATGCAGATATAAATGTGCTATCTGTACCAATGCAATGATCAAAAGAATCTTATGAATCCTCCACCCCACAAACTATGACTTACTTATTCATTTGTTGTACTTTTTTCTTCACTGATTTTTGCATAGTTCTTTTTTAAGACAGTAGAAATGGCAGTCTAAGGGGCTTAGGATGATATCTTTTCATCACATAGAGTTATAACTGATTCACTGCTATAAGCAATAGGTCTCCCTGTCTCTGGGGTGATGTGGTATAACCTTCTCCTCACTCTCTGAAAGCGCAAAAAGACAACATGCCGTACATGTGCCCTAAGTTTCCTGGGCGCCAGCCTGAGGGAGAAGAGCCATACTCTGCCCATATGCTTCCCCAGGAAGCCACCTGCCTCATGTCTCAGCTCTCCCAGCCTGGAAGATTTACAGAATTTAATGGACTTTTCTTTTTTAATGTAGAAACTGTTTTATCAGGAGCCTGAAGTGCTAAAAGAAAAAACTTTCTCTCCCTTTCTGAACTGTAAAGCTCATAAAAACAGAGCTTACCTGCCGTGTTTTATCACCCAAATTTTCTCATTTGAGGTTCACCCTGCTTCTAGCTCATCCTTTCTGCTCCCTGGTCTGCAGGAACATGAACAGGCAGGCTGTGATGTCCTATCACCATGAACTGGGGGCCAGTTCTCTCTGTATACTGTTTCTGTTATGACAAGACAAGTAAGTAACACAGGTAGCATACGTAAACCTGGCAACTAATAGTAACTCTGTAAGTTTATTTCAAAGTAAAAACACTAAGGCTGGGGATGTAGCTCAGTTTAGAGCACATATCCAGCATGAATTAAGGATCTAGGTTTGATCTCTAATACAGGTTTTGATCTTTGGTTAGGAGGTTGGTTGGTTGGTTGGTTGGTTGGTTGGTTGGTTGGTTGGTTGATTGATTGGCTGGGATTTTTGTTTGTTTTTGAGAAAAGACCTCATGTAGCTCAGACTGTCCTCAACTTTTCTTCCTCCTGCCTCCACCTCCCAAATGCTGGGGCTACAGACATATGCCTCCATGCCAGCTTCAGCACTGTGTTTTGTTTGTTTTTTTAAGAAATGTGAGGGAGATGTTGATTCTGCGTGGTGTGGTAGGAAACCTAAACACCACTCTTAGATGTAAGTGATGAAGCAGAAATGCCCATCTATCTCCACATGAAGAATTTGGAGAATCTTAGCATATAGCTGGCACTTAAGCATGTCATGAGAGAAAAATTGGGAGCCAAAAACATAGTAAATAAAATGGAAAAATGCTGATTTTTGTTGAATATAAATATATTTAATGAGCATATATCATAATACTCAATAACTTTTCATGGTAATATTAATATGTAAATGCAGTTTTCCAATTTAATAATTAGATAGAAAGTTGTTCAAGAGTTACAGATTTTTCTACTGCATTTCTAGTAAGGAGTGCTGATATGGAAAAGGGAGAAAAACTCAGTCAAGCCTGCGTCTGAGCTGCCACATGTGTGCTGGGCCCACACAGTCCCTGCAGGAGTCCTTACATATAGGAATCACAGGTAGTGAAGTGGCCACAAGCTCCTGGATTTGTCAGGGATATCTCCATCCTTGTGTCCTTTATATCTGTCCTCCTCATTTTCTCTGTAGCCACAGTCTGAGAGGGTCTCAACACACACTATTGCTTATCTTGCATCTCCCTGTCAAATGCAAGAATCATTTCTACAAGACAGAGGCAGCCTGCAGAGCCCCTTCCATCCTTCACAGCATCTGCTTTTCCAAGTCCATTACTTACTCCTGAGAGCAGAAGAGGCATAATGAAAACAAGGAAGGAAAATATGTTCCACTGAATTTAAAGATGGCATTAATTCCAGCTGAGCTATCCGGGCTCTTAAAGATGGTATTAATTCCAAACGCCTGGAAGAAAACTGCTAGTTAAATCTATGTGGGCTGAAGTTACTACTCTGACCTGCAAATTGTTTAAAGACTGAAGTTTAATGCATATTAACTTTCACAAAAGCCTTCTTTGGGGATTTCTAACTCCCAGGGTCAGGCCTTATTTGCTGGAACTGCCAGGGGCTTAGACTCAGGCTTGGCAGGACCCCAAGAGTAGAGAGAGTCATCATCACAGACTAGAGAGTCATCATCACAGACTAGATAAAGGGCATTCCCTCGATCTCAGTGGCTCTTCTCCCATTAAACAGTCAAGTGACAGGAGTTTATAGCTGCCTGCCAGAGTAACAGGTTTAGGGCTGTAAGGTGCTCCTCTGCCAGCTTACTGATAACAGAACTTACATGCAGAACAATTCAAAGTCGCGTGACTTATCAAAATGGTGTTCTTTCCATACTGGTAGCCATTGTGCAAACAGAACCGAAAAGCTAACTCTGAAACAACTGCCATAGGGCTACACCCTAAGAAATTGCTGTTTTTAAGCCTTCAGGAAGAATTGCTTATATTTCTGTCAAGCATCATAATTTTCCCACCATGTTTGCAAAAATAACAGAAAAATTCACATTAAGAAAGCACAAGCCCGTGTTGGTGGCCCATGCCTTCAATCCCAGCACTGGGGGGGGGGGGGGACGGACAGGATCCAAAAGCAATACAGAGAAACCCTGTCTCGAAAAACAAAACAAAAGACAAAAAAAAAAAAAGCACAAAAGACCCATTGGAGTCCGAATGATTCTTTTGTTCTTTTCCCAACAAGTCCATTTAGAAATGTTTAACTAACTGGGGCAGATTTTCTTATCTTTGGGGATTAGGAAATTTCTTAAAAATCTCATAGACACTGAACACTAGCTGGCGAATCCTCTTAGGGTTCTCAGAGACCTCCATGGCTTTCCACTGGCTCCCTGAGATCCCTGCATGATGAGGTGGGAGGGGCTAGGACTCCTTCACACATCCAAGGATTCCTCATGGAAAGTGCTTTCCCACTCCGGGAGGCCACTGAAGTCACAAAAAGGTTGTATGACCTCCCTATAACCACTCAGACACACACTTCTCACTTCAGCTTGCTTCCTACGTTTGACAAGTTTCTTAAGTCACAAGACCTCTTCCTTATTTGAAATGCTATTATACAGGAACACTTTTAAAACCCACATTGTTTTGATGCATAAACTTGAACCATTGGTAATGAATGTTTTAAATTACAATAAAAACTCATTCTCTCATATTAGCTAAGGACTAAACTAGATCATCATTAACTAACAGCTTTATTGGATTTGATAAATACCAGGTGATACAATTTCTTTGAAGAACCTGTTTTAGCTCATACTCACTTTTCAAACATCTCCAGAAAAAAAAAAAAATCTCTTAAGACAAAATAATTTTCATTCTAGTCCCAGAGGTCCTGATTTCCTCCGAGTAGCTGGGATTATTGTCTCTTTATCTCACTTTTATAGTAAATGGATACTCATTTGGTAACCCTGCCCACCCTGCCTTGGTCACCCAGACATTCACAAACCAATCCTGTTCATGCAAGCGTGGAAGATGTGTTTATGTGATTATGTAAAAGAACATAATCCATTAAGCCATAATGAGTCACATTCAACTAAAGTGTTTCCCAAGAAACAAGGGAGAGCAGAAGTGGCACGAATCACAACAGCCAGAGTACCTGCGTCCTCTGGCCAGTTTCCTAGTACAATCTACATGGTAAGGAGAATAAATCATCTGTTTAACCCTCTGATTTGTTAGCGTCACATCTCTATTACAAAGCCAACAGACAAACAATCATAGCAGCAGATCTGTTGGAATAGCACCACGGAAAGGTTGAAGCATAGAAATCTGTGATACACCTCCAGCAGGAACCTCGGATATAAGCCAGGCCTTCTCACCCTGCACTGAGTTGAAGTTAGACATGTCTACAGACTTCCAGGTGGCCAAGTGATTACCTAGCTTTGGGGTCCACACGTAGGAATGATATTTGGCTTGACCCAGTAAGAGTCTACATTTCAGCAGAAGAAATAAATTTAAAGTATGTCCATTAAGTCAAGGGTAGTGGTGCATGCACTAATAATTCCAGCTCTAAAGAGGCTGAAGCACGAAAATCATAAATCCAAAGCTAATCTGAGGTACATAAACAGATACAATCTTTAAAAAAAAAAAAAGTAAAAGTTAAGCAAAAATAATAAAACTTATAAGCAGCATTTTCTTTCTTTTTATGGACGTCTAAAAGTCTTCACTAAAAAGCATAGACGTTGCTACTGACAAAAAAAAATTTATTTAAATTTTATGTGATTCCCTCAAGAACTATAAAACTTAGAAATTGACTTGGGGGACATGTTAAAAAGAAACTAAAGTCTCATTTATAAATGAAATTAATTTCAAATCTGTGTAAGATGTAAGACCTTAACACAGAAAACTGGCTTCATGAACTCCAGATTCTGAGGGGCATTATGTATTACTGAGGCTAGCTTTGGTTTGTTAGGTACTGTGGCGAGTTTGACACACTGGAAATGATGGAAAGTGACTGCCACTTCCTCAGCATCCAATGCTCTCCATGAAACAGTATTTTATGCCCAAGTGAATGTGCTTATGTTCTCAGGCATCATCAAGCAGGTTTTCAAATATAGCTTAATGATAATATAGGCAGTCATAAAAACCATTTACTATGTACAGAAAGCTAACGTCTCAGACATGTCGATTATGTCTTTCCAAAAGGCCAATTCAAAAGGCATCCCCAAACAGAATCTTTTGTTTTGTTTTGTGTTTTTGAAACAGGGTTTTTCTGTGTAGCCTTGGCTGACCTGCAACTCCTCTATAGACCAGGCTAGCCAAACTCAGAGATCCACCTACTCTGTATCCAGAGTGCTGCGATTAAAGGCATGGACCACAACCATCTGACCCCAAACAGAAGCTGTTTGTCAAGCTTATGTCTCAATTAAACACTTAAATGCTGAGCTTTTCTAGTTTTAGAATCTTCTAGGTAAGTGTTCCAAAACACATTTCATTTGATGAAAAACATTGTACTTGTTTTCTTGCTAAGGCTATTTGGACAAAAGAAAATTAAACATTATACTAGGCCAAGCAAATGAATGACAATAACACTGTGGCTGACCCAGTCAGACAGAACTTTGAAAGAGAATCAAGTTCAATATTTATATTCTTGAGGGAAGAGTTTTGTTTCAGAAAAATATTTGGTACAGTTTCTACTGAGTCACATTAAGAGCACTGTGAAAACCACCACAAAATCAACTGGACTCAAATTCAACACAATGACATGTGTTTTTCAACTTGTAATCAGCATGCACTACATGTTCCCGTTGGTTATTAAAATCCTGGAAAGAAGTCCTATAAAGCGTGAGGACTTCCAAACAGAATAATTGCTAATCTTACTTTTCCTACTGATTTTTCAAATTCCTTGATCACAAAAAGTAAACAAACACGTTTCACAGATGGGAGATTTAAATGAGGAGGAAAACAATGACTGCCAGGACAAAAGAAAGGCACAGGACAGGGGTACAAGGTTGCAAATATATAGACTGAGTCAAATGTAGGAAATGAGGAAGAGGGTTATAATGCTGAACTGTATGTTGGAAATCTGCTAAGAATACATTTTGGTAACTGCAAGGTGAAAATGGACATGTTACTTGTGCTTTACTATAGTAACTGTTCCACTGTGTGTATCAGAATGTCACCCTGAGTGCTGTAGTCAGGCACTGTGCATTTTTCATACAAAAACCATTTCAAGTCATAAGAAAGCGTGAGTAATTCTGTAACTTAATCAATCATTAGATTAAGTGATATAGGTCCCAGCAACATAGAATACTGGGTAATACTCAAATATTGAAGTATACCACCTGACCCAGCAATTCTACTCCTAGGCAATTTATTCAGGATACATAAAAGGCATGTTCACACAAAGACTTAAGGATGTAGCAGTCTCCATCACCAAAGACAATCTAAATAATCATAACAACAGAGCAATAAACTAGTGCAATTCTCATCAGAAAATTAATGAAGTCAATAAAAATTATTGTGAGCTAGAGAACTTGAACACAAAAGGTCAAGTGATATGGGAATCCACATTTGAAATTCTAGAAGATGTATAACTAAGCTATAATGAAAACAGCATAGAACTCGAGGTGAAGGGCAGGGAAAACCTGGGAAGGGGGTCCAGAGAGATAATGGTTAGACGTAAACACCTATCTATCAAAATAATGTAGTAACATGTACATTTACATATGGCACATATCACAAAAGAACTGTACCCCCCAAAAAAAACAAAACATGAATTAGAAATGGTTAGATGTGTGAGTGAAACAATAATGGCTGAATTGTGAAACTAAGTGACTGGTACCATCTATCATGATATCTGTTTATTTTATATTACTCAACATTTTTCAAAATAAAATTTTTCAGACCATAAAAATTATGCTTTTCAAGACTCTATGTGTAAAAGATGTTGTAAAAAGGCATGGAGAACCTTGCATCTGTGCTTCTCGTGGGGAATTTTAATGCCAGTCATTATTTTTTCAACTCCCCTTGCCTCCAGCTCCATATGTCTCCTACCTAATGGGCCATCAGAGTGAATATGATATGACTGATTCAACTACCACCAGCTCCCAAATTAATTCTTCACTAGCCCCTCAAATATCTATTTCTAGCAACGACCGGCACAGATGGGGAGATCAGGACTTCTGCACGTGCTAGATAGATAAACAAAGGAACCTGACAGATCCCAAATTCGGCCTTTCTTCTCAGCACTCTCTAAAGACAATATCCCATAAGTTAATGAGAAAATAGAAGCACGTTCTTTTAAGTTCTGACTTTTAAAAGTAATGTATATGTGGCTTCTTTTTTGGCCTTTCTTTTTTCTCAACAACACAGAGAAATTTTCAGAAGAGTGAACAACAGAGAATAACCACCGAGGCCGATGGTCAATTTCTTTGCTCAGTCATACATACATCACTCAATGTGTCACAGTTTTCTAAATCATGCCTAAGGAAAATTCCATAGTTTTCCCATTTCATGTCCAAGGCATGAGAAGTGCCACACAGAGGCGAGAGCAGATCAGGCTCAGCCACGACTATTTAAAGGTGTAATACATTAATACCTGCCTAGGTCACAAGGGGATTATAAGTGCACTGAGGTTAAGAATCTTCTTGGCAGAACCTAGTAATTGCCTCAAGCTATCAGTAACAACTAGTTCTGTATAGACAACCTAAAATGAACACTGAAATTAGCTAACATTAAAGATCCAAGACAGATACTTTATCATCTATACTTACAAGTCTTTTCATATAACATTTTATTTTTATACAAATTCTAATGAAGAGTTTCACAAGATGTTAAATATTTAACAAACACTTGGGAAAAGAGTGTTCCCTGATGTCAACATCTTCATTCACCTCTTCACCCACTCATCTAATAAATGAGTATCTAGACATGCCCAGTGATCTCTAAGTGTCAGAAGAAGTACAGCAGTGACCACAACAAAGTTTATGCCCTCATGAGCTTACTGAAGAAGACCTGTGAGATGAACTGCAGGTCATGGGATTGCCAACTCAAGCCTGATGACCTGAGTTCAAGTCCCAGGACCCATGTGGTGAAAGAAAAATCAGCTCTTGCAAGTTGGCCCCTCAGCCTCCCCCATGTATGACATCTACACCCCCACACCCATTGACATGCATGCATACACACAAATAGATAGATAGATAGATAGATAGATAGATAGATAGATAGATAGATAGATGGATAGATAGATGCTTTAAAAAGGAGGTAGGTGTGGTGGCTGGGGATCAACCAAAGCAGAAGAGGTTGCAGATAAGGAGTTAACATACATGACCAGCCACTTAAGTTTCAGAACTCCATGCAGAGAAAACAAGTGCAGAAGTCTGGCACCGGAACCCAATGCAAATAAATAAAAAACAAACAAACAAACAAACAAAACATTGTGGCTACCAAGGAGAGAGCCAGAACAAGGCTGCAAGAAGTAGAAAGAAGTAGAAACCAGAGGGATCAGATCCCTGCACACAATTTATGATCTGAGCAAAGACCATCCTCCCACTTAATACTTTTATAGAGATGTCTATCTGGGGGAGGAGCAAAGGTTGAAATAAGACCCATTCTCTATGGAGATCTCGAGTTCAGGGGACATTTTTACTTCATTTGTTTATGGGCTGTGTCAACACTATCTAACTGACAGTAATCTACTGGGTTGTGCTTGTTTACCACTGGACTGGGGATTAGAGTGTTTGAGAAAGGCACAAGAGCCATGCTCCTCTTCAGAGCTCAGTGTGAACTGCTGGACAGCAGATCCTTTTTCTCAATTAAGCTAAATAAATCAGGGATGGCTAGATTTCTAAATACTGATCCTTTTCCAAATATCCCTCAAAAATACCAGAAAATGCATAGTTTAACTTTCACTCTAAATACAAAGGCTCCAAATTATTACAGTTATTCACAACTCTCATCAGACCACATTATACAATGGCAATCAAAGCCACTTCACTAATATTCCTGAAAGACCAAGATATCAGAAATCACGAAACTGACTAACACTCTCCCAGACTCCTATTGCTCTGATAAGGCAAGAAACCTCTCTTGTAATGAAAACGCTATCTCCAACTCCTCCAGATTTACCCTAACATCAGCCTCGTGCTCTTCCAGGTGTTAGCACTTTCAGGTACCAAAAACTGAGTTAGATCCAAACACACTGCATACCTCTCCATTTTAGCCACTTTGAGTGCTATTAATCGGTTTAAGAGGGTGTCAGGAACACAAGCTTTCTCCCGTGCACTGTGGTGATTTCATACTAGGCTCAAAGCTCTCCAAGAAATTAAATCATCGGGGCTGTGTCATGAATCACAGCTGGCATGCCTCCGAACTGCTTTCTGATGATGAGCAAGCGAGATAAGCAAGATGCTGATTCCACTCTACACAATTTCACTTTCAGCATCTCCTATTATGTTACTAGGCAGATTTTAAAACAAAAATCAGTGTAATAATAACTCTCATCTGTGGTTTGTGACACCTCAGCTCACTAGCCAGAAAACTGGTGGCTTCAAAAACAAAAAACAAAAACAAACAAACAAGCAAAAAAAAAAAAAAAAAAAAACTCCCCTTTTCTTCCCAAAGCCCAGGCAGAATCTACCGTGTAGAAGGTAACTAACTGGGTTGGGGGCGGGGTAAAGGCTATTTAAATGGAGATCCGAGTTCTTCCCTTATCTGGGAGCTTGGACTGGGGGAGGGGAAGACAGAAAATAGGGGACTGAAATGGATATATATATATATATATATATATATATATATATATATATTACACCCATATTTCATCACTCTTACCGAATGTATCTAGAGAAGGCTCATTTAAGTTCCACTACAAGGAGATTCCCTCAGGGGGAGGGACAGGCGATGCTACCTAAGCGTCACTCCATGCTTACCCATCTGTCACCTTCCCTAGTCCCTTCCTTCAACAACAAACTCCGGTTTCATTGTTTTCTTTCCTCTTATTGTACCAAATACATTTTTCCCTTTTTTTACAAGCCGCCTTAAACCCTTCCTGAGATAAAAAGAGAAATATAATGAAATAAATCGAGATTTCTTTCTCCAGTTCTAAATTTAAATACAGCAGGCAGGGAGAAACAGTGCAAAAAGCTGTGTGGGCGTATAAGGCAAAATTGTTCGGTATCTAGGAGCGGATAGAGATCATAATGCTAAAGGGATTTGAGAGAGAGAGAGAGAGAGAGAGAGAGAGAGAGAGAGAGAGAGAGAGAGAGAGAGAGAGAGAGAGAGAGAGAGTGTGTGTGTGTGTGTGTGTGCGTGTCTGTGTGTGTGTGTGTGTGTGTGTGTGTGTGTGTGTGTGTGTGTGTGTGTGTGTGTGTAAGAAGGGAGGGAAAATAAAAAATAAAATAAAAAGATCAGTGGAAGCAGGAACCTTGACTCCCACCCGCCTCCCCCTTTACGGTCCCCAACCCTACCAAAGCCCACTGCAGTGCTCTACGGGGAAGATTTCCCAACCGAGCAAAGAACCCAAGGCCGAACCCGCAACCTGGGAAGACGCAGAAGGATAGGGACCCACAAGGATAGGCAAAGGGGAGATAGGGAAGGAGCTAAGAATCCGGCAAAGCCAGAGGAGATCGCTGGCACAGATACACAGCAGAGCCGGGCTGTTGGGACCTACCTGGAACCGCCAAAGTAGAGGATGCCCCAGGCACCTCTGGCCTCTCCTCCTCTGCCTCCTCCCGCTGCTTTTGCTGCTGCTGCTGCTGCTGCTGCTGCTGCTGCTGGATGAGGCTGAGGTCGGAGCGGCTGAGTTCGGCTCTGGTGGCCGCGGGGACCAGCCGAGCCTTCAGCAGTACCGCGGCCAGGCCGAGGAGCAGGGCGCAGGGGATGCGCCGGCAGAGCCTCGCCATGGCCGAGAGCCAGCGGGCCACGGAGGCATATTGCGGGGCTGCGGGCGGCGGCGGGCGCCAGGGCTGCGGAACCCGGCCGCGCCCGCTCGCTCGCTCCCCCTCGCGCCGTCTGTGGTGCACAGCCTCGGCGGGAGGAGGAGGAGTGGGTCGGCAGGAGGACGGCGAGCGAGCGGGCTTCGCATCCTCGCGCACGTGACTGCCGGGAGGGGGCGAACGAGCGGGGACTGGGCCCCGCCACCACCCCGCAGCTGCTCGGCAAGGTGATGCTGATGCCTGGGCGCTTAGCTGGGTGGACACTAGCAGGAGAGGCTTTCTCGAAGCTGGAGAAACCTACCAGGCAACGGGAAAAAGTACAAAGTGAAATAAAATTTTGCCCACTCGACTCCGATGTAGAAAAGAAAGTGACACATTGGTTACCCTCAAGAAACCATGAGATATGATTGGTTCAAAAGCCAGGCTCCTTCAACCCAATACTCTTATCTGCTGTGCCTGGCCCTATTACAAGAGCAACTAATACTCTCCGGAATTTCAATAAACTTACCTTTTCTGCTTAAATGAGAATTTCTTTCTTCATCATAAAATATTCCTAATTGTACTTTTACCCATTTAACTTATATTTTTCATGTATTTGGGGTGGTTTCGTTTGTTTTTTAGTCTTGCCAGACACGACAGCTCACACTTTAATTTTAGCTCTCAGGAGACAGGAGCAGAGGCAGGGGGTTATCTGTGAGTTTGAAGCTAGGCTGTTCTACATAGTGAGTTCCAGGACATCCAGGGCTAATATAAAGACCCTGTCTAAAACAAAAACAAACAAAAGACATACTTAAATACTTAAGGAGGTGCCCTCTGGGCCTTTAGTAGGAGGTTGGACTAAGTGAAATAGAATCCCTTCGTTAGACAAGTTTACCACCTGTTAGGGCAAGGCAGCATATAAGCAAAATTCAGTCCACTGTGGCTATTGCAACCCAAGAAGCAGTGCAGGCATTTCAAGCTGACACAGAGGTAAACAAAATTAAGAACGGTCTGTGGAAGACACTGGGAAAGGTAGGCTGAACATAATAAGAATTCACACAGAAATGGGAACAACCAGGTCACCTAAAAACTGGAAGCCTGTGTGTGTGTGTGTGTGTGAGAGAGAGAGAGAGAGAGAGAGAGAGAGAGAGAGAGAGAGAGGGAGGGAGGGAGGGAGGGAGGGAGGGAGGGAGGGAGGGAGGGAGGGAGGGAGGGAGGGAGGGAGGGAGGGAGAGAGAGAGAGAGAGAGAGAGAGAGAGAGAGAGAGAGAGAGAGAGAGAGAGAGAGAGAGATAAAAGCACAATTTGCTTGGGCAAGTGTGAGAGCAGTTACCAGAGGGCTGACCATTTCCTACAGTGAACAGAGAGTGGAGAATACCAAGCTGTTTAAAAATAACTAGCAGACACTTGTGCATGCTTACAGTATAGGGCACTGTTCTATCATTTAACAGATGGCAACTCCAGCAATCTTGGATGCTATATAAGCAAGCAGAGTTCTACACTGAAGACCATTTTGAAGGAAACTAAACAGGGAAGAGATGCCCTATCAGCCATGCATTTTTTAGGGACACTCTATCAGCATGAAAAATAGATTAGAGGAGGAAAGACAGGGAAGAGGAACAGGCACATATAGGCATTTGTTATATATATATATATATATATATATATATATATATATATATATATATAACAAATAACAACAACAACAAAGAAAAAAGAAAATGGGAAGCTGCCAAAGATGCATGAGCCTGGAAGCAAGAGGGAAGGAAAGGGTATTTGGGGTTAGACTCAACAGAGGTGGATAACTGGAGTTGATGGGGACAGGGTAGACTGTCTAATTTGAAATCTAAGCTGACAAACTGAGACCCCGGGGTGTCTAGCTGCTTCTGACCTTACAAGATCGTCTGGTAGGACTGAGTAAAGCAAGGATCTGCAGTAAAGGAGCCCAACTTGACAAATGTGAATGCTTTGTATATGGACCATCTGCAGGAAGTTCCACATATCACCTGGCTCATCTGGCTGTGACATCACTCTTTTTTATATATTAATTTATATTTTATTTTTATTTTATTTGCATTTACATATTTTCATTTCATTTTCAGTTCCCTCTCCCTCCCTCTCTCTTTCCCTCTCTCTCCCACCCTCTTATGCCCCCACCACTGTTATGTGTAGGTTTTTCCCGCTGGCCACACGGTCCCTCCGGCAGCCACACCCAAGCCCCAATAACACTCAGAGACTCTGTATTTGATACAATCCTGTTGGCCAGTTACCATTATTGTTTATGGGCTAGCTCTGTCTTAATTATTAACCCATTTCTACTTATCTAAGTATTTCCATGTGGTCATCTTACCCAAGCACAGCGGCTAGTATCTTGCTTCCTCTAGGCTCTACATGCTAACTCCTCCTTACTACTTCCTCTTTCCTCCTCCTAGTCTCCTAGCCCCACCTATCTTGTTTCCTATTGGCCACAGTGCTTTATTTATTAACCAATATGAGAAACATATTTACAGAATAACATCTCCCATCATCTCCTCTTTTCTGTCTAAAATAAAAAGAAGGGTTTTAACGTTAACATAGCAAAATATATCATACAACAGTTATCAAATAAGAATCACAGTTAACAATATTTAGCCCATTAACATTTTGGAAGACTTAAAGAAAATATCTATCCTATCTTTGTGAGTCTAAAGTCCTATATGTAACTTTAATCCTAACTAAAGAAAACTATAACCAAAGCTATCTGTCTTCAACTCCTTCAAAGATCACAGAAGGATAATATATAAACTCTAGAAATGACAGGGACAACTCACTGGTCAGTCACCCAAAGTTCTTCTGTAAAGTTCCATCTTCAGCCTATAGACCATAGTGTGTCTGGCAGACTCTTTCATGAAGCAGGAACCCTGTACCACTGTCCATCTTGTTTTAGCAGTCACTTTTCTGTGGGTCCTGCATGCCCAGTTTATACAGCATAAAGTCAAACAGTCCAGAAGAGCAGTATCTTGCCCAAATGGCTAGTCTTGTCATATTAGAAACAAACTCCATAATGTGTTTCTTTGATGTCCATCTTCCTTTCTGATGAAGATGGTGTTACCAGGAGCAGTTGTGCCTCATTGTCAAAAAAAAAAAAACCCTAAACCATTTTAAATGCCATATTCTGTAAGTCTTTGAAAGGTTTGAAGAATGCCTATTCATCTCAAATACATCTCTGCATATCTAGAAATCCTAATTTAACTCTAAGTTTTGACTATCATAGGTAACTCTATAATCTGTAATAAATTATACATTATATTTTTCAATGAGCTATATAAACATAATACCTTAACAAGAGGAGAAATATACTTATCACAAAATCGACCTTAAATTGTATGAATTAATGTAAATCCAATCCAAAACAAAGCATTCATATCTATACCATAATTCCTTTTTTACCTTTAAAAAGATTGCTTGTGTCATTAGCAAGTTATAACCACGCCCACTTAAATGAAAACAAACATTTATAAACAATATTTGGGAATTTGGGCATCGTTCTTTCCAAACTACTTCCTGCTGGTAGGGGGCGCTGTCATGGAGGATCCTCAGAAGACACAGAAATCTTGGTGGTAGTCTGCAAGGCTTTGCCTCAACTGCTTTGAATGTTGGATCACCTGGGGCGCTGTTTCAGGGGGTCTGGCTTGATCAAACCACATTAGTCTGGAAGGAATTCACAGCTTTTCATTTTCTGTGGAAACAAAAATAGAAATACTTTTCTCCAGTAACTTGTCCTTAGGCTTAAGTTTTGGAGTCAAAACACTTTTAAAATATATACATTGAATTAATCCAGCAGCATTTCTTTTATCAGTAGTTGTTATTTTCTTAGCAGTCAAATAATTTAAGGACTGAGCTACAAACTTCACCCTATAACCGGTTTGGGACTGCTTTGCTCAAGACAACTCATGACTAGCTAGCTGTAATGGTGCACCTTCTTATTACAATCTGGCCAGAGTTTCAAATAGAACTTCAGTAAAGCATTTTCTGCCACATAATGAATACCTACATATGTCACAGCCAGTTCTGTTGAGAAATTTGGTTGCTAAACATTTTCTTCCTACAGGATCCCATGGAGCAATCATCATCCCATTTCAGCAGGAAGTAATCTTAAGATTACGACGCCCCCTCTCCCCACTCTTGGAATTTAGGGATAATATTCATCTTCATAGGGTTGGTTTTATTTACTTAGGGTTGGGTATGGAAGGTGATATTTAAACTCGGTTATCTCTTTTAGACAGGAATAGGGTATGGTTGGGAAAGGTATGGTTCAGAATGGATACAGGTAGATTAGCCTACCTTCTTGTGAATTATTTAGTAAGAGTGAGATATTAGTATTACAGCTTACATTGTTATATATTCTTATCTGTGGTAACCTATGTACTGGAAGAATTGTATATTAGATTTTGTCATATTGTGTGAAATCTTTCCATTTATGTTTTATGCACATTATTCTCACCATATTCTATGTATGTATACTTTGTTTGTGTTCAAGACATTTTGTATATTGATACAATTTGGGATATTTATCTTGCTGCCCTTTAGAGCTACCTCTTGTCTAGACATTTCTACTCTACCTCTGCTTTAGGAATTTACATGTGCATAGTTATATTGTTTAGGTATGTATCCTTGCTTTACTCAAGGAGGTTTTAATCAGGTTTTTTAGCTAAGTTCCTGAGTATTACAGATTATCCTCACCCATGTTTCCTTTACCTATGAGATTAGTCAGACATAGATGCTTAATCTCCAATCACTTCAGAGACCTGCAGAACACGGCATTTAAATGTTTTAATATTAGTACTCCATTGACATGAGACACTGTTGCTCCTGACAGCACCGTGCACTTTCCCGAAAGTATGTTGGACACTGTTGTTGCTCCTTCTGGAGTTCATCCTCGCTTTGGCTATGGCCTCTTGGGCAATGAACTGCCCCTACCTTGACCACTGGTCTGGATATGCGGTCCTATGTGCTTGCAGGAGATAAACATAGAAGACTGCTGAACCTTGCCAAGTCGGGGTAAGGCAGCCTTTCTACCTCCCTGCTTTTGTTTTGGTCTGTCAGGTACTCTTGGCCTTAGCCAAAACTGGCTGTACCAACGTTGCTGTGAGACCTTGGGTGACTGTCCAGGTAGCTTGCTGTTTCTGTCTTCACTGCATCTTTTGGAAGTTGCCCATCCGCACTTCCTGTCTACCCTAGTATCACTATTTTCCTTCTCAGGTATTGATGAGGTTGTAGATTAAACTATCACAACTATTATTCTCTCTTCCTAGTTAGATATATTAGGTACTAGACTTAAGCTTTCTAGCTTAGTATAACTCTATTGTAAACTTCGTTATGCCTTCACCCTAGGACTAGATATGTAGGTCGTTTTGTTCTCAATTTTCCTTTTCTTAGAGCACACTTGTTATTCACTGTTTTGTATATAGTTTTGTATCAAGCCCAAATCTTTTCTTTAGACTAAAAGGGGAATTGTAGCGAGATATTCACCTTGTCTGCACCTGTGGCTTAGGCCACGCCCATTGGGGGGCAGAGACAGGGACGGACATGACCTGGGGGAAAAGGCTGGGAAAGGGGCTGCTCTCTTTGGTGGTGGACACTGGAAGGCTTAGGATCCGGTGGAACCTGCCACATTCATCTGCCTATGTTGTGAGTTATTTCTCCCTTAATAAACATCTATTCGGCCTAATTGTTTATCCTGCTCCTTATTAAATCGCAATATCTGGTGTCCTCCTTGTCTCCTAGCCACACCTATCTTGCTTTTCCATTGGCCCAACAGTGCTTTATTGTTTAACCAGTATGAGAAACATATTTATAGAATAACATCTCCCATCACACCACCACCCTCCCCTACCATCCCCCCACATCACTCTTTACCTCAAAGGTGGCACTTGAGCTGCTCCACCCCAGGTCTTGAGGCTGTCCCTCTCACTGTATTCTGCTTGATGGAGACAACAGTCAACACAATGGTGGAAAATTACTGTGGCGAAGACTATAAAAAACATTGCCTATATACAATAAAATAATAACTGCAAACATGCTCTCCTTAAATTCTGGGAGCAGCTTGAGAAAGTAACTCCCATTGTCTTTTTAACAGAAGCAGTAAACATCTGAGAGGCTCGGTGCTCTGTCCGAGACTATACCAGGGGTATGTGGCTTGCCATTTGCAGTTTGAAATGTCTAGTTTCAACTTATATTGATTTTTAAGTGAACTTATGATAAAAAATATGGGCTACATATTGCTTAGAAAATAGATGTCAAAGGGAGATGCCTTACCTATATGACAGACACTTTTGTCTGTCAGCCTTGCCTATATGAGCAGGTGGTACTGGAAGAGAGGCTCTTGGCTGGGAGCCTTCCTCAGCCTCCTCAAGCTGGCTTCCCTACTTTGTATTTCAAGTTACCTCAGCATCTGAGCAGAAGAAAGGAGAAAACGCAGGCAGCTCCAAAGACCTGATTGCTGATAAATCACCTTTATTTTCCCACAATCAAACATTCTTTAAACAAGTGTTAAAACACAGTCATACTACAAGTGATCTACATCAGGAAATGTGTTGGCGTGTTTTTAGAGGTGAGTGTTGACATTTCTAAGTGCTTAGATGGTTTTTAAATGTTCCATTTCCTATATAGTTTATCTGGGCAGTGTCAGGATTTACAAAATCCACATTATCTGATGCAATTAGAGCTAAACGCTGGAAAAAAAAAACATTGGCTGAGATACATTTAAAAATCAGCATCTGATGTGGAGAAAGGGGAACACTCCTTCACTGCTGGTGGGAGTGCAAACTCGTACAGCCATTTTGGAGATCAATATGGCAGTTCCTCAGGAAAATGGGAATTAGCTTACCACAGGACCCAGCAATTCCACTCTTAGGTATATACCCAAATGACCCACATCCATGCAACAAAGACATGTGCTCAACTATGTTCATAGCAGCATTATTTGTAATAGCAAAAACCTGGAAGAAACCTAGATGCTTCTCAACTGAAGAATGGATAAAGAAGATGTGGCACATCTACACAATGGAATACTACTCTGCAGAAAAAAATAACAGAATCTTGAAATTCACAGGCAAGTGGATGGAACTTGAAGAAACCATCCTGAATGAGGTAACCCAGTCAAAAAAAGAGGAACAGGGTATGTACTCACTCATATATGGATTTTAGACGTAGAGCAAAGGATCACCAGCCTATAATACACACCATCAGATGAACTGGGATACAAGGTATATTCTAAGAGATTCATATATGGTCCCTCACAAAAGGGGGAAGGGACAAGTCCCCCAGAGCACATGGGAAATGGAGGGGCAGTGAATGGAAAGAGAACTAGGAGAAAGAGAAGGGGAGGAGAGGAAAACACATGTGACTAGATAGAGTCAGGGTGAGGGGGGGCATAAAAGAGGGAGCCATTATTGGTTTGAAGAGAAAACTGAACCTAAAGAAAGGTCTAGAGAACTACAAGACAGACTACCATAAATGGAAAGGCTACCATAAATGCCCTTCCCTGATAGTGAGAACATCAACCAAATTATCCACCATCATGGAGCCCTCATCTAGTACCTGTTGGAAACAGAAGCAAACACCCATAACCAAACACTGAGTCAAACTAGAACCTTTGTGAGGTTGCAGAAACTCACAAAGACAGCTGACCTGAACAAGGAGGAACTTGGGCCCCCCAGACTGATGGCTAGGAACCCAGCAAGGGACTGACTCAGACCCCCTGAATATGGGTCTCAGCTAGAAGAACTGAGCAGTCTGGGGGACCTCAGGCAGTAGAAACAGGATCTATTCCTGGTGCACAAAAGGACCTTGTGGACACACCTCCCTCCCTCCCCATGGAGAGATACCCCCTTAACCTAGAGACAGGAGAGAAGTCCTAGTCCCTACTTCAAATGACTTGACAGATTTATATGACCCAAACTGGATAGCATAGCCCTACAAGTGGAATGGGGGTGGGGGGATGGGAGGGGAGGGTGGCCAGGGTACATGACACAGGGGAAAGAGTGTAAGAAGGAGGGAGGGACAGAGGGAGGGAGGGAGAGGAAACTGGGATCCACATGTAAAAATTTTAAATTATATTATTAATAAAAAAAAGAAGAAGAAATGCTGCTGGAGTAATTTTATATATATAATGTTTTGACTTCAAAATTTAAGCCTAAGGACAAGTTACTGGGGAAAAGGATTTATAATTTTGTTTCCACAGAAAATGAAAAGCTGTGGATTCCTTCCAAACTAATGTGGTTTGATCGAGCAAGACCCCTGAAGCAATGTCAATGGGACAATGCAGCCTTACAGACCACTACAGCCAGGATTTCTGCATCTTCTTAGGATTCCCCCATGACAGCACCCCCTACGAGCAGGAAGCAGTTTGGAAAGAACGACGCCTAAATTCCCAAATGTTGTTTATAAATGTTTGTTTTCATTAAAAAAAAAAGCATGTATAATTATGTCTGGCATAAAATAAATAAATGTTTAATAAATAAAAAAAATCAGCATCTGAAATATACCTTAGTGATTTTACCTTAAAGTAAATCAATGCATATTTTTTTAACCAAACTTTTCCTGTAGAGCTAAGATTTCCAATATCTAAGCACAATCTAGGGCTTGAAGACAAAAGCCAAATCATAATATACTGTTGTGTTCTACAGCTCCACTGAGCCATCTCTCCAGCCCTGTTTGAAACTAAAGCAAGAGTGCTTTGCAACAAATGGTCTCTTGCTTGCAAGAACACTCTTTGGATTAAAAAAAAAATGCTTATGAGAGGTGATCTAGGACAATGATGTTTAAAATGACACTAAAACCCACCAATGTGTTAGTAAAAGAAATGTTTCATTTTTTTCATGTATCTAATAATTTCTAAACAATCTTGTCATGTATGTATGACTTTCCTGCCACTTTGATCATGTGACTATTGGAACAAGAAACTTGAAAATGTACATTAATGAGGTTTCAATGTGTCACATTGTACAGTGTCTGCATTCAGCTTACTGCTCCCATCTCAACAGGTTGAGACTAATACACTACAGGCACACTCTTGTAGCACCTTCCATAAAATTTATGTAGGACACTTCCTCCATGTTGACTTTCTCATCTGACATTCATGGGTCAGCAGTGTTCCAGATTTGTAGCATGTACACTCTACCAATTAAGCATCTTGACACTGATCACCAACTTCACAGCTGGAAGTTTGGACTCGGGTGTTAGGAATGTTTTATTCCAATGAAGATGTGGGTACATAAAAACTTAAGAAATGAAGAGGTAAATGTATATTATTTAAAGCAGCCAAATGGAGTGAAAATAATAAAAGTTCAATGCAATGAAAATAAGAGACCATTTGTTTAGAAATACAAATATTCTTACATTTCCAGCAAATTCATATTTACCCTAAGATTTCTATTTTCTTGGTGAATTTTAGTCCACAAAGAAATGGGTTGCACAGTGACATTTTCTCAAGTGAATCATGTACTATGAACATATCCCGTATTTTCCTCTTTCATCCTCCCCTTTGCCACTATTTGCCTTCCTCTTCCCCTTCAACTTTCACATCATTTTTATGTGCTGTAATCAGCAAATGAGAGAAAACATTCAACATGTCTTCATAACTCTTATTTTACTTAACCTGATGAACTCTAGTCCCATTTATTTCCTTCAACTGATGGCATTATTTATTACACAATAAACTTCTATTGTAAATACATATTTCATGTATCCATCCATCTGTTGGACTTTTAGACTGATTGCATAGCTTGGCTATTGTAAATAGTACTTAATAGTGCCACAATAACCATGCATGATCAAGGGTACCGTGTGCTTAGGTGTCCATGACGGCCTGCTATCGCTATAGTTCTATTTTTTGTTTATTGTAGAACTTCCATACTGATTTCCATAGTTCGCATGAACAAGGAGTTCCTTTTTCACACATGTTCCCTAACACTTGCGTGTTTGCTTGCTTTTTAAATGATAGCCACTCTAGGTTGGAATTGAATTTAACCATAGAGTTTTGACTTACATTTCCATGATGGCTAAAGATATTGAACATTTTTCATGTATTTACTGGCTATTTATACTTCATCTTCTCAGAAATGCCTGGGTATTTGATTTTCTCACTTAAATACCTGGATGGTTTAACTTTGTGGAATTTATAGTTTTCCAAGTTCTTTACATATTCTAGGTACTCATCTTCTGGTGTCTATAAAGCACGGAGATTTTCATCTCTTCTGTAGGCAGCCTCTTCACTCTGCTGCTTCCTTTGATGTGCAGAAGGCTTTTAGTTTCGTGCAATCTCACTTGTATGATTCTTGCTATTATTTCCAGAACTGTTGAAATACCAAGAAAATATTTTTCTACCTAAGAATGTGGCTTAACCAGACACCCACAGCTAAACAGGAGCTGAACTCCTGGAATCTAGTTGCAGAGAGAGAGGAGTGATGAGCAAAGGGGTCAAGACCAGGCTGGAGAAACCCACAGAAACTGCTGACCTGAACAAAAGGGAGCTCATGGACTCCAGTCTGATAGCTGGGAAACCAGCATAGGACTGACCCAGACCACCTAAATGTGGGTCTCAGTTAGGAGACATGGACAGTCTATGGGACCTCTGACAGTGGAACCAGGACGTATCCTTGGTGCAGGAAAGAACTTCAAGAGCACATTCCCCATGGAGGAATACTCCCTTAACCTAGAGACAAGAGGGCCTAGGCTCTACCCCAGATAACTTGACAGATTTTGATGGTCCCTCCTGGAAGGCCTCACCCTTCCTGGGGAGTGGATAGGAGATGGGGGATGGGGGATAGGGCATCGGAGGATGGGAGGGAGAGGGAACTGGGATCACTATGTAAAATAAGAAAAAAATATAATAAAATAAGATAAAAAAATAAAAACAAAAGAATGTGGCTTAACATTAGGTTCCCTTTGTTTTCGGTTTGGATAACTAATCCTCTTAAAAATCTGAAGTCATGGTTTTGATGTATTATGGCTAGTTTGTGTGATTAAGAAAAGGAAGAAAAGAATCCACACATGAAGCTGGCACCACATGTTCAAGTTTATTGTACAGCCACAAGTTACACACTGGAAACAAAGCAGAACATGGTACCTGCTTTTACTAACTCAAACCAAGTTAGCAAATGACAGATTTCATTTTATGTCTCACCCAATGTGGGTGATCACAAGAAGCCAAAGAAAATTACCTTCCATGTTACTTAAAGAGCAAAGTAATTTGATACAAACAGCTTCCAAGTTACCTCAAGATGCTGAAAGTATTTTAAAACACAAGGAACAGTTCATTTCCCACCTAAAATAAAATGCAGAATGGATGTTTTAGAAGTAAAACAACGACGTCTATACTTTCAAGGATCATTTCTATAGTTCGTTAGAAGTAAAACAACTTCATCTACAGCTACAGCAGAATTACTCTTTCCTGCTAACAAAATAACAAAACAAAAGAACACTAATAAATGTGTATTCAGATTAGGCTTACTAAATTAATAATGACATATGTTTCATTACATTGTTATATTGCACTTGAGAACAATGACAACAAAAATCGAAGATGCAGTACCTCTCAGAGAAAGCATGACGAATCAGGAATTACAATAAATGCCAGTGTATACTGCAGACGACACATCCACAGGTTCACAGTCCAAAGGAAAGGAACAACAAATTCAAAGAAACCTTTTACAAACCACTAGACATTAAGCAATTTTATTTGCCTCTTTGGATCCCATAATACAATTTTGTTCATCGTTTCCCCTTACTCACCAAATTAAACGTACCAGCCACCCATGAGTAAAACCAAGGTGACATTCAGATAGGCAATGGCCACACAGGTATTCTAGAACAACTAACTCTTCTCCTCCATGAGCCTCTTCACAACATTCTGTCACATGGGAACAGATGCAGCTCAGCACTCTATTGCCCTACAAGAACCAGCTGTTCTATCTACACTTTGCCACAGGAATCCCTCCTTGGGGTTAGGCTCACTATAAAACCCTCATTGTTGTCTTAAAGCAACAGCAAAACTCTTCCTACTATTAGCGAATTTCCTCATTATATAACTAATGTTGCATTCACGAGGATTAACTAATCAGTAATTTAATAATCCAGGTAGAATTAAGACAACAACATTTTGGCTGTTTCACCTTTTATAGTCATAATTACGGTGATAATTAAACATAAGGGGGGAAAGTGACCCTGACACCAGTGTTTTGAAGTATGAAGTCTAAAATGAATACCTCTGTAAGAAATCGGTGTCAGTGTCAATATTTCTCATGTGTGTCAAATGTCCTCTGGATTGCTCAATTTTTTTTTAACTGAACTAGATGGTGAGAATTTTATACTTGCAAATGAATTTCAATATTCAGTAAGTTACAAATATGAATCTAAAACAATCCTTTTGATATCCTGTAGAATATATTCATATGCTGCTATAAAATAAAAATAATCAACTTTTTTTTCGGAGTTGACTTTGAAATTACAGTTCCTAATTTTACTAGATACAAGTTTATACTTTTTAAACTACACATCATGTTAATTTCCAGTTACAACATCATTCAATCTCTAACAGAAAGTTTCTCCTTGGCAAAAAAAAAAGCCATGATAGGAATAACTGTATAAAACAATATTGATCCTATCATCAAAGAATGAATTTCACTGATTTTAGGGAATGGTAGCTATTATGTAGGAAGGCAGAAGAGGTGAAAGTTTTTACAGGTCAACTTAGTGACTTCGTGGTGGCAGGCAACACTTGGCCCTAAGATTAAAAACATTTTTTAAAAGCATTTAAATTTATTGGTTAAAAAAATACTTGTGTATATGATTATGGTCTTTCAAGCCATTAATAGATTCTATACCCCCAAAAGACATTACTTTAAAAGTTCATTATAGGATTCTGCCTATATTCTAACTTGTACAACTCACCTAAATGTTTTGTGTTATGAAAATAAATTCTCCAAATTAGCCCAGCCATTTTCACATTGAATTACCAGAAGTTATGATGAGACAAATTTCAATTATGTTTAAAATGTAGAAAAATATTCAGTTATTTAGGAGAAATATTTTTATTGCTTAATGAGGACAGCAGTTTAAAAAGCTATTAAAATTCTCAACTTCTAGTGCATAACATGATGTAATTGCACAAAAATAGCTATAATTGATAGTCATCCCATGGCCTTGAGGAACTGTGAATAAATCAGGGCCACTTAAGACATAACTTGCTAACTATGCTGCCTTCATTAAAGTCCCAGAAATTTTATGTTAACAAATATAAGAAAGATTTAGACGGTTTTCAGTAACAAGAACTGTTTATAAAAATACCTTTTTTAACATTTATTCTGACAGCTGAGGCAGGTTTTATGCATTGTCTTGCTTAACCTGAGGTAATACCCATGGTAGAAGCAAAGGAATGAGCTACCTTTGGAATGTTAATTCCAAGCATTTCTCATGGGATAAGGGTGAGAGATCCAGGCTCCTATAGGTTATAAAGACAGTCTTGACCCATTCTCGATTTTGGAAATAGAAGGAAAATATGAATACAGGAGAAAATAAATTAACACCAATTAAAAGCTCCAGTCTAATTGAAGAATGTAATTTTGATGAGTAATTACAGCAGAGAACCATAGAGTCTTTCAAACTCTTATATGATGCAAACAGCCAGACAAATGAAACAGATGTACTTCAGAAACAACTTCCAACTCCTAAGGCTTCAATTATCATCATTATTTAGCTGAGATCAAACTATTGCTTCAGGGGTATTTTTAATTATAGAGTTTTCTGCATAAAATGGCTTAGAGGATTTGATATAAATTTTAAATTACAAAAGTTAAAATACAATAAGATACAATGCAGACTAAACATAAATAAAAACCTAATTTTCATATAGAAATACTGTACCGTTGCTAATACAGGAAACTGTCGTTTTCCTCAGTGTCGAGGATTAGACCCAGAGACTTGACATGCTAAGCACACGCTTTGAAGTAGGCTACAGCCCCAGAAAAGGACTCTGATGGTATCAGATTTCTTTTAAAGTTCTACTATGTAAATAATATTAAAATCTAAGTCCATGCAACTGCAGAGCCTTCAGTAGCTTACAAAATCAACTGTAGTGTAATGTGTACTAATGTTCTAAGTACCTGTACAAAATCATTGATGCTAAAATCTAAATTGAAATTGCTTTAAATATCCTAGTTGCCTTAACATAACATCGAAGAGGAGAGAAACCTCACATAGTACGTTAGAAACAGTAACTGAAGAGGTACCATGTTATATAATGTGGTAACTCAGGGGCTGTCTTTGTACACTGAACAAGGATTATTTTTATCACTTGAAATTTCACCACTTCGATGCCAAAAAACCATGTCAGTGTATGTGAAGTAAATGTAATTTGAACCTGTTCATAAGGAGAAGTTGACAAATAATCATTTCAGTTTTGTGGGTAAACTGAGGTTACTGGGTACCCTCAGCTGTACAATCTTGGCATTTTTGTTCTTCATGAAAGACATTTAAATCTATCATCAAAGTGGTAAATTTAGTGGATCCGGAGTGGGCGCAGCTTAAAAACCAGTTAGGTTTCAGAGTTTCCTTCGCCATTCTCATGAGGTTGGAGCTGTTCTCTTTCTTGCTCTTCTTGAGGTGGTCGGACACGTTTAAAAAAGCCCATCTGTCAGTTAAAGGAAAAGCACAGCTCTCACTAACAGAATGCTAAAAATACAATTGAGTGACTGTCATCAGCTCGAAGATTCAAATGGCATTTTTGTTTAGTTTCCCATCCTGAAATAAGCCTGCTCACCAGGTGGCATCATTGTGGCTCCCTCTCTTCTCATCCTTACTCTTTTCATCCCTTTCCACCACTACCCCTTCCCTTTTCCTCCTAGACTCTCCCTTGCCCTTCCAAAGTCCATTCCTTACCCTGTACATTACAAATACCAAAACAGCCAGTAACAGGAGTCCCGCAAGAACCGCCAGGATGATCACCCACACGGGCACAGGCATGGGTGTGGGCTGAATGCCCCAGGTGATGTTAGTGGTGACCTGTTGGGGAAAACACATTGAGTTTTAGATAACTCTTGGATTTAGTATGTACAAGACTTAACTTTTAATTTCTATTTTAGTGGTATTCACATCGTATTCTTTTTCTGTGCAATAATCTTGTGAGTGTGTGTTAGGTGACAATAGCATGCACACAGAGCTCCCAACAATAAGCTGGCTTCAGATTTCATGCGAAATGTCCTGTAGATAACCCAACACAGATCACGACAGCTGATCCCACTTTTAGTATTTAAATATCTTCAAAATTCGCTTACTTATTGTACTTAGTTCCCAACCTTATAACTTTGTGGGAAGAAAGTACCCAAAACCATCTCCCAACAAACTAGGGATACAGAAAAAACAAAACAAAACAAAAAAAAAACAAAACAAAAAAAAACCCTGTTACATAGAACAAAGCACTAAAGAAAAAGGCCCAGCTCTAGCAATCCAAGGATAAGGAAGTAAAGGAATACCATAGAACAAGAGTATAATCCCATGTTAGTGAGATGATTCAGCAGCTAAAGGCACTTGCTACTACAACTGATAATCTAGGTTCAATCCTCAGGTCCCAAATGACAGAAGGGAAAAATATCAATCCTGGAAATTTATTCTCTGACCTCCACATGAACACTGTGGCATGTGCCCCTCCACCACACCACCACCATAACAACAAGTGTAATTTTACGAAAAGGAGAAGGAAGTGCTTTCCATTCTAAAATATTAATCCCCTCAAATAACTTTATTACTTTCCATTGTTGTAGTTATACTCCCATTTTAAAAAACCTAAGGTGTTTCCACTGCATGCATTCACTCACTTTCGGAAACCAGTGACTTACGAGTGTGGAGTTGAAGAGGTCCTCGATGGGAAGATTCTTGTAAGGGAACTCTATGATATTAAATGAAGCCGATGACTTGAGGGAATAAGAGTGGTTCTGGTTCTCCTTCTGAATGGAAACAACAACAGGATGGTTGCTTAGGTAGCAGGCCTTTAGTGTTCCTCTGAAAAATGTATTAACTCTGCTGGTACATGTATCTGCTTACATTCATAAACGTCTCGGTCCACAACAGAGATTTGACATACAGGATTGCACTCTTCCCTCGGTCCAGTCGCCCAACCTGGCAGATGATCTGCAAGCACTTAGCAACTCCACAGCCCTGCCAGGATAAATCATTTTACTTACAAAATAAGACCACACTGCCCTTTTTTAACACAAACATTTAACATTTGAACATTAAGCATTCTCACATGAAGGCCAAAGAAAAATTATATAGATTTTTAGGAATCATCCTTAACAAACAGGCCAACAGTTAACTCTGTGCTTTTTGTTACATTGCTGTTATTTTATTTATTTTGTTTGTTTGTTTTTGCTTTGAGACAGGGTCTCCTTAAATAGCGCTAGTTGTCCTGGAACTCACTATGTAGAGTAGGCTTGCCCAGGACTCACAGGGATCTACCTGCTCCTGCCTCTCCAGCATTGGGATTAAAGACATGGGCCACCAAACCCAGCAAAAGCAGTGTTTTCATGCAAATTATTCTAGAAACGTAAAATATATAATATCGAAAATTCATTTTTACAAAAACTCAGCATCCTTGAGCCAACCCCTCAATGTGGTAATTTCAAGTCATAAACATCAGATCACAGTAACTGTGTAGAGAAGTAAAGCAAAGAGTGAATCTTTAACTGTTTTTTCTGTGTGAGACCTGCAGAGAGAAAAATCACATGCTGATGACATCTGCCATGATTAGTGTTTTCAACAAGAACTTGAAGGTTGACAGCTAAGGGAAACAACTATCCATCACCTCCCATGTGCTGGTCACATTATACTATGTCACATTCGTGCATTTCACAATGGTGCTGTCCAGTGAGTAGCACCAGGAGCAGAGAAACAGTAAAAGTGAACCTCCTCCACCCAATAAAGGGTATCTGTGACAGAATCACAATTAACACTACACTTAACAGAAGACTACACACAAGGAAAGGGGGTCTGGACATTCTATTTCCAGTCAACTGCACAGTTCTAGCCAGTGTGGTTCAACAGAAACATAATAAACAGATAAAGAAAAGCCATCTCTCAGTAGATAAAAAGGTATTATGTGCTAAATATGTATGAAAAAAACAAACAAATAATAAAAGCAAGCTGCATTAAAACTAATAAAGAGGGTCTGGAGAGATGACTCAGTGGTTAAGAGTACTGGCTGGTCATCCAGAGGACCAGGGTTCAATTCCCAGCACCTCCAGAGCAGCTCACAACTGTCTGTAAAACAGTTCCAGGTGATCTAACACCCTCACACCAATGCACATGAAATATTTAAAAAAAAAAATAATAAAGAACTAATAAGTACAGAAACAAAAACCGAGCACAGATCTTGCAGGGTACAAGCTCAACATACTACTATGACTGTAGTTTGTACACTAGCAACAGCGTCAAAGAGGACAAAAAGCATATCAATAACTACAAGTGCAAAGCTAGAGCAATAAAAACTAAGAACTATTACTGAAAGGAATTAAATAAAGAAGACCTAAGTGGATAGCCTGTGTTCTGGGAGGCAGACTCACAGCCAGACTCCCAAACTGCTAGTGAGATACAAATAGCCATAAGAATGTAGAAGCTTTCCCTAAAGTCCATAAGCAGTTGCTAAAAATACCAAACATCAAAAATCACCTTGAAAAATAAGAAAATAAACCAAACATAGTGGCACAAGCTTGTATTCCCAGCACTCAGGAAGCTGAGGCAGGAGGATCAGTGTAAGTTCTAGACCAAGATCAACATGAGCTACAGTGACATCAAGAAAAAAACGGGGGTGGGGAGGAGAGAGAGGGAAGAGGGAGAGAGAGAGAGAGAGAGAGAGAGAGAGAGAGAGAGAGAGAGAGAGAGAGAGAGAGAGAGAGAGAGAGAGAGGGAAAGTGGGAGGGAAAGAGGGAGGGAGGGAGGGGTGAAAAAACAGTAACTCCATATGGAAACTCAAAAACTCGGGATAGCTAAAACAATCCTGCATAATAAAAGATTTGCTGGAGGTATCACCATTCCAGATTTCAAAGAGTACTACAGAGTTCTAATAATAAAAACAGCCTGGTGTTAGAGTAAAAACTGACATGATGATCAATAGAGTCTAATTGTAGACCCAGACCTAAGTCCACACATCTACAGAAACTTGATTTTTGGCAAGGAATCAAAAACACAAACTGAAAAAAAAAGGCAGCATCTTCAATAAATGGTACTGGTCAAACTAGATGGCCATATGTAGAAGAATGAAAACAGATTTAGATCTTTTACCCTACACAAAACACAATTCCAAATAGAGCAAGAACCTCAACTTAAGACCAGATACCCTGAATCTGGTAGAACATAAAGTGGAGAACAGGAAAGGACTTTCTGAATAGAACACTGTTAACCCAGGCACTAAGACCAACAATTGGAAGATGAGGCCTCGTGAAGCTGAAAAGGTTCTGTATGGCAAAGGACACCACCATTCAGACAAAGCAGCAGCCTACAGAACAGGAAAATATCTTCACCAATTATGCATCTGATAGAAGGTTAGTATCTAGAATACAAAAGGAAAGAAAAGAAACCACCTAAACATCAAGAAAACAAATAGCCCAATTAAAAAATCATGTACAGAATTAAGAGTTCTTGATGGATGAAACACAAATGGCTGGTAAACAAAGCAATGTTCAATATCCTTAGCATTCTTAACAACCCTTATAGGGAAATGCAAATTAAAATTACTTTTATCCATGGCAGAATGATCAAGATCAATCAAATGACACTTATGCTATGAAGGTGTGGGGGAAGGGGGCACTTTGCACTGTCGGTGGGAGTGCAAACTGGTACAGCCACTTTGGAAATCAGTGTGGCAGCTACGAAGAAGTTAAGATTTTATCTACCTCAAGATGCAGCTATACTACTCTTAGGCATATACCCAAAGGACTCTATATGATACTACAAAGATACTTGTTCCTACCCTATTTATTGCTTGTTGCTACCCTATTTATAATAGCCAGATATTGGAAACAGCCTAGATGTCCATCAACGGATGAATGGATAATGAAAATGTGGTACATTTACACAAAAGTGGCCAAGAACCTGAGACTACCCAGGCCATGGAACAAGGGGAAAACCCAGTACTATTTATTATTCTGCTTAAGGGACATACAGATAAAATGACTCCTAATGACATATTGTAATACTCATAGCTCAGAGCCTAATTCAACCCACATCAGAGAAACTTCTTCTTGCAGTAGATGGGAATTAACGATGAAAGCTACAACAGGATAAGGTGTCTGGAACAAAAGACTTGAAGTACTCAGTCCTAAATGGGATGCCTTTTTCAAAGCCCCTCCCCTTTAGGCTTGAAAGTGGAAAAGAAGACAGAAGAATTATAAGAACCAGAAGTAGTGAATGACTGAGGAAAGATCTTGTAGGGACAATAGGACTGGTGCACATCTGAACTCACAAACACTGTAGCAGCATGTCCAAACCTTGCATAGAGTCAAGCCAAGGTGGGTCCCAGCATTGAGGAGGAAGCAGACATGAGGTCCCACCCCTAACCAAGAAGCAATCTGCAACTGATCCCACAGGCAAAGAAAACATTGTTTTCTCCATAGAGTCTCTCTGGGCATATCAACCACACTCGAAAGCAGGCCCCATGCTTAGGAAGAGTTGGTTAACACAAAGGGGGACTCAATAATACTTCTGTGTACTTTTCCACTTTGCTTTGTTTTACATTTTTCTGTCTTATTGGTCTTTTGCTTTTTGTTTTGTATCCTCCCCCACCCTCCCCCTCCCGTTTCTGTGTGTTTGTGGAACTTTTTGTCTGTGTTTATTTTCCTTCTTTCTTTCAAAGAAAAAGAGAAAGAAAACATAAAATTGGGTGAGTAGGAAAGTATCTGGGAAGAACTCATCAAAACGCATCATATGAAAAATATTTCAATATAAAAAATAAATACTGTATTTTTTTTTAAAGAAAGAAACCAAATGTGGGAGGCATGTGCAAACAGAGTCAGCAAAGGCCTGGATGTGTGTAGTTTACAGAAGATAATAATATAAAGCTCCTATTACTTTAGGAGCTCTTATTATCTGTTCTTTTTTATGAATATTTTATTTGGAGAAAAGAAAATACGAATGCAAACATGGTGTCCTTTGAAACCTCTGGAGCTATGGTTATAGCTATGAGCTGTGTGCTGTGAGCCTAATTCAGGTCCTCTGGAGAAGCAGCCGGTGCTCTCAACCACTGAGCTCTCTCCAGTCACCTGTGACTTTTCTGAGTCAGCTGAAAAGGTCCTGGAGTGAAAGAATCCCAACAGGTTCTGTGGCAAATAAACTCCAGGGGAGGTAAAATCATAAAGTAATCAGAGGCAAAGGTTGGAAAAAAATCAAGAGAAAGAAGGTGGTCTGAGCCACACTATGAAGGGTGGAGCTGGTACAAATGGGTGTTTTACAAAGTGGACAGTGGTGAATTTGATGAAATGTAGGATGGTGTTGAGAGTTTCTATTCATTACGGGTGGGTCACTGTGGACCCATGGTGTATTTTTAGATTTGCTATTTTCTGATAGACAAGTACAAGAAATTCTAATTGGCAGACAAACAGTCACTGAAGTTCAATGTAGGATCTGAAAATGAAGACCAAGGAGGAGGAGGAGTGGTAGACGGAGAAACAGGAAAGATTAATACCCTGAAAATTAGTATTTGAACAATAATCCTTGTAAAGGACCCTAGAACAGTGTCTGTAGGCTCACAAGATGACTTAGCAGGTAAAGGTTCTCAGCACCAAGCTTGAGGACGAGCTCATTCCCTGGGGCCCATTGGAAGCAAAGAAGTCACCCCCACAGTTGTCCTCTGACCTCCACAGGTATACCATGGCATGTGTGTAACACAAATACACAAACACATACAAAATGAAAATGTATTACATAAACATGTTTTTTAAAAATAGTGATTGTACTGTATGGTGGTGAATGACTTTAATCCTACTTGGGAGGTAGAGGCAGGGGAATCTCTGAGTTTGTGATACCAGCCTGGTCTATGGAGTTGTTTCAGGAAAACTGGGGCTACATCAACAGACCCTGACTAGACAGACAGACAGACAGACAGACAGACAGACAGACAAAATGTTATTGTGAGGTGGTGGTGGTGCACACCTTCAATCCCCACACTTCGGAGACAGAAAAGCAGGTAGATCTCTGTGAGTTCAAGGTCAGCCTGCTCTACCAAGTGAGTTCCACAACATCCAGAGAAACACAGAGAAACCCTAACTAGGGGCTTGAGAGATGGCTCAGAGGTTAAGAGCACTGGCCGCTTTTCCAAAGGTCCTGATTTCAATTCCCAGCAACTACCAGGTGGCTTACAACCATCTATAATGAAATCGGGTATCTTGTTCTGGTGTGCAAGCAAGCATGCAGGCAGAACACACTGTGTGCAATAAATAAATCCTAAAAAAAGGAAAAAGCCCTGTCTTGAAAAACCAAAATAATAATAACTAGTGATTGCTAAGGGGCTTTATCAGGTTTTCTATGTGTTCATTTCAAATCTACTTATTTTAAAAAATAAAGTAAAAAACTAAACAACACATTTCTTTCCAACAGGAAATCATTGGACTAATTATTTCTTAATACGTTTTCATCACTGGGCCTCCTGGTTCCTCCTGCAATGTGTCACTGAAGTATCAAAGAGGAAGATGAGATCAAAAGAGTTCAGCTAGAAGAGCACAGTCAAGGAAGTCAGCTAGAATATAAAGTGCTGTTATTAAACAATCTATTAAATGGATTGGTTGAGAACTGTCTTGTGTAACTAGGAACAAGAAGGACAAGAGGCCTGAAGGGTGTGATACACTCAGACCCTTTACCCTCTGCTGCTGTGACATTGTTATTGGTCCTGTAATTGTGTATTTTTAGATGCTTACCCTTTGCATTTTTGGGATGGCACTTACCAAAGTGTGAACATCTCCCTCGCTAAGGGTGAGATCCCGCTTGGTGACGAGATGATGCCGTTCTCCTTGTCCAGTCGCTGTGTCATTCTTTTCGGGTGTCTACAAAGATGAGACAACAGATTACGTTATAAAACAGTGGTTAAATGATAACAGGAAAACATTTCACATAGACATTTGGACATTAATACTTAGCTATGATTAGCATACAGTCCATGAAAATGTGGGGTGACAGAAAATTTACCACTTAATGGTTAGTGAACAGAAAAGACAAAAAATAAAAGATCAAAGTCATTAATGTTTCCTAAAATAGTCATTAATGTACATACCCTTTTCTTAGCCATTGTTTTTTTTTCCCCCATACATCCCTAGAGGGATACTGATACCAACACTGAAAAGAGCCTGAAATTCTACTGTATATCTGTGATGAGTATCATTACGAGTTTTGAGTCTAATTTGTTTAGGGCTTAAACAAATTAGTAAACAGAGTGGTACTATATAGAACAGAATGGCCTTGAACACAAAATGTAATCCCAGACAGCCTGAAACTTGTTATGGGTTATAGGTATGTGCCCCCAAGCTTAGTGTTTTTTCCTAAACTTTCTTTGGACTATATATGATGTAATATTCTTACGTGAATATACATTCTAGAACAAAGATCAATAGCACCAAAAATAAATAACAACCTATAAAATGACATTTTCTTAGACCCTTTAAATCCAGTTACAAGTAAAATGTTGTATCTAATTCTAAAGACAGAAATTCCAACAATAAAACAGCCTTATATAATACACTGAATAAACTGAGATGCAGTGGGCCATGGTCAAGAAAAATTCTTGAGGCTTACAGAACACTCAAACATATGATTCATTATGATTCACAGAAATGATCCTTACTTGCCAGGCATTGGTGGCTCATGCCTTTAATCCCAGCACTTGGGAAGCAGAGACAGGCGGATCTCTGTGAGTTCAAGGCCAGCCTGGTCTGCAATACAGAGAAACCTTGTCTCAAAAAAAAAAAAAAAAAAAAAAAAAAAACCACACACAAAAAAATTGATTCTTACTTATTACATAAATGGACTAATTTTTAGTGTACTAGTTATGAACTAAAACACTTCTTGCAGAGTTCATACATGAGAATAGCTTTTTTTGTTTCATGTGTTTCATTTATATGTTTAGAAAGAAAATAAAAAGTCATGGTAATGAAGGGCTGCTTAAAGCACACTACCTTAATTCTCAAAGGGTTGATCTCTGTATCTGAGGTACAGTTCATGGGCCCATCAATGTCGTAATGCAGGATGTACAACAAAGTGTTGTTGTTGTATTTGTAAGGCCACTGGAGATTCAGGATTGCCTTGCTGAATGAACTTGGGCCATTGTTTCTTAGCTAATAAGAAAAGACAAATGTAAGCACCTTGAATGAAGATGAGTTCGACTTTCCTTCCACTAAGTTACCGCTAGAAATTATATCAACAATGGGATCTGAATAGTAGCAGTTTCTACCGCTAGACTTCAAACATGGCCATTATGCACAAAAGTCAAATAATGTTTATCTCTCAAACACAGAAAGATCCACCACAATGAAAATGTCAAGGAAACAGTTAGGATGCTGACTTAATAGCCTTTGTATAGACAATACAACTTTGCTTAATTACGGGCATTTCCAGTTTCTAGTCAGAACTACAATACACTGTGGAGCAGACCCAAAGATTATTTTCTTTGACTCTGATAGAGATGATTTTGCTTTCTATAAACATTTAAAGATATTTGTCTATAAAAATGAACTTACAAGCAATACTTCTGGTATACATTCAAACTCCACATAAAAATATTACATAAGATTGGTTGCAAAAGAAGTTTAGCTGCTCTCTCCATCGCCCCACCCCTCCTTCACCAGCTTTCTGCTGGGTCTAATAACTGCAAACCTCATAGATGTGCTGAACAACAGGCCCAACATCTTCTTCAGTCTCTGGGTTTTCCTTGTACTCCCAATTTGGAATTGGAAGAAAGATGTGATCTGGACTTGAGACTCTAAACAATGACCAAAGAAAACCTACCATGATTATCAAACAGCACAGTAAGTTCATCTTCCCAAGTATTCAGTAATAAAATCAGACCTAATTTTATAAAGCCTCAAAGGAAAAACTTGCGAATAAACAAGACATTTTATGCATAAAATCTACTGTTGTTAAATCAGCATGCATCAGATGAATCAGTAAGCAATTGCCGTGAAAGCTCAAGCAACATTGTAAGACTGCCTTTTGGAACACCTATAGGGCCTTATCTCTACAGGGTCCACTGCCTTGGGAAACTAGCACTAAGCTGGAGTGGCTGCCCACAGAAAGCCAGGGTCCAGTAGCTACGAGTCAGAAACAATCACAACAATGTGATATTCAGTGTCAGACTCATGCTTACCCTCTTATCTCCACAGCAGCCAAAACAGCAAGGTCAACTTTATAAGAAACAACTGGGCTGACATTGTCAAAAGAATTTGAACTGAAAAAGGAAAAAAAAAATGCTCAGGACTGAATTCTGCACATTTATCATCAAAGCTATAAAAGGGAAAACTCAGGGGAACTAAAACTAAACAATTCAAAGCAACACAGAAACTGAAGTTCTACCAATCAAGCAATTACTTTAATTACTATGTAATTCAAAGCTGAAGATACATCTTATTTCCTAATGTTTAATTTTGTTTTATAAACTCAAGTTAACAATACAATCATTTGTATAATTAAGTACTGATTAAAGAATCCTATAATACAGTACTGAAATTTTAATCCACATTATTCCATCTTTATATAGTAGTATATAAGGAAAGATGGTTATTTTATCCTAATACATTGTTTCATACCTTTGGATTTTCAAATCAAATTTCACAGAAGTGTCCATTTCTGATTGCTGGTGCACGCTAAAACGAAGGCCAGCAAGCAACTGGAAAGGGGAAAGGTAACAATGATGGTCAGGGTCTCATTTAAATCAGAAACTTCAAATTTGACATCCAAATAAAAAGACATGTTCTAAAATATGCTTTTTTATGAGTTTAGGGTAAAAATGAACACAATAACTACATCTGATTTTCCACTGATGTCATGATGGAGACTATTAACAATTATCAATTATAATCATACCTTCCTATGATATTGTCTTTCTAAACATTACAATGTTTGTTGTTGCAATAAAAACACTGCAATTGAGTATAAGATTTGCTATAGGAAGCAGACAACTGACTTAAGAAGCCAGATAGGAAACACTGGAGGGTTTACCAGTGTACAGAGTTAGAGGAGTTGGATGAAAAGCAGAATGTCTTCCCTCACACCTCTCATAGTCCCCTTCCCTAGCATTTAACATGCTACGCCATGGAACAGAATACTGATTAGTTTTACAAAAAACAACACAACTGAAAGTGTAAGACAGCAGCCTTCTTGGGGATCACATAAATGACATGTAAATATGGTCCCTCCGTGTGGCTGCACTCACATTACAAAGTCTGGAGTTGGCTACTTAGAAAAACAAGGAACTAAAGGAGCTGTGAGTTAGAAAACCAGAGAGAATGAGAAAATAATGAGCTCTTGCCCAGGGAGCATCTATCCAGAATAATGACTGGCCGTGGAAACACACTTAGAGAAGTACGAAATGTGTGGACCATGGCAACAGATCTGCATGTAACTGCCATCAGTGTGCCACTCCATGAATCTGCTTGGAAAGATCACATGTACAGCCATGTTTTCCTCAATACCAGTAACACACAAATCCTGATTCCTTTCCAGGGACCTTGGGAAGAGCATCCCTGGGCACTTGGCTTCCTGCTCTAAAGCTCCGTGCTCACCATCAGAAGGGAAGCTTCACCCAGCAAAGTTTCTTCTACTTAGATGACAACAGACACAATCTCACCTAAGAGTAACAGGCCTCAGTGTTTGCCAGGGTAGCTTTCAAGGCTCCATAGACACCCTAGTGGCTCAAAATACTAAAATTATAATTTTAGTCCTTAGTTTAAATCATGTTTTCATCTATTTGCCAGATTTAAGGCGATGTGAAGAGAAGTTTATGGAAGAGTATGCAGCCCCACCTGTAATTTTAGTATCCTACTTAAACTGAACAGAACTCTGTAGAGAGCTGCAAAGTGCCACGCCTTAAAGATGGCGCTGGCTTCCACCTTCCACCTCCCCAAGGGTAAGCACTCTCTGGCGTAAACAAACCCTTATTTGGTTAAGTCTGTTCAGCCTGTCTGCTTCCACTTAGAGTAGCCTATCTGCAGGGTCCATGTAGCTCACTGGGATTGGTTAGCGCAAGGGTATTTAAGCTGGTGCAGGGGTCCCCCGGCTCTCTCGTGGGTCAGAGGAAACATGTTCAAAGATCCTGATTAAAACTGCATGAAGAAGATCTTCCCGGAATCGCGTCTTCCTTGCTGGCAGGGGTAGGTGCGTACAGAACTCGGCTAATAACTAAATTCTAAATCAAAACTAATTCAAAGATGCTCCTTGAGGGCAAGCGAAATGGCCCAGTGGATAAAGGCACTTGTTACCAAATGTGATGACCTGCGTTCAGTTCCCAGGTCCTACCATGGTGGAAGAAGGAATCAACTCCCAATACCTGTCCTCTGACTTCCACACAGTGTGTATAGCATACATGCATGCATGTGTAGGCATAACACACATATACACAATAAATAAGGAAATAAACAAAGATACTGCCTAGAGCTCCATGATGGTCCATACCACTCTTGTAATCACAGCATTTAGGGAGCAAAGCCAGGAAGAACATGAGTTTGTGACCATCCTGACCTTACATAGCAAGATCCTATCTTAAAAACACAAACAAGCCAGGTGGTAGTGGTACAAGCCCACTTTTCAGGAGGCAGAGGCAGGCAGATCTCTGAGTTCGAGGCCAGCCTGGTCTACAGTGAGAGTTCCAGGACAGCCAACAATACACAGAGAAAGCCTGTCTCAAAAAACCAAAACTAAACAGTGCTAAGTATGTAGCTCAGAGATATGTCACTTTCCAAGCATGCTCAAGGTCCTGGGCAAAGTCCCTAGCACTACACACAAAAACAAACAACTATAACAAAAACCTAATTTATTTTGAAATTACTATAAACAAACCTAGAGAAAAAAATACTTATCGAGAGAAATAGTTACAATCTGTTTAGCAGGAGAAAACTCAAATGAATTAAAATGCCTTACTTGAGTTCCAGCCTTCATCGGGTTTCCAAGGTCACACACCACCTGCCGGGTTTGGTTTTCTGTCTTAAATGCACAGGAAAGTCTTGCTAAGGCCTTTAATAGACAAAAAAAGAAAATTAAGGGAATGTAGAAAGAAAATTAATAGTTGTCAAAAAAAGAAGAAACTCCAAAGTCCCTACTCAATAACAAGTAGATATTTAAATTCCCTTTTTTATGAACAAATAAATCTACTTGAGCAAAAAAAAAAAAAAAAAAAAAAAAGAAGCCAGAACTATGGACAACTGCAGCACGTAAATGTAAATGCGTTGGAAAGATCCCTGGAGAACTCTGATTCGGATCACAGTGCTCAGACTAATAATGTGATAGACAGGGTTAGAGACTTCATCTAGCTGACCTCATTTTTCAGATGCCTGGCTGGCAAACCTAACAATTCCACATCAATTTATTATTCAAAGTATTAGACCTGAAAGGAATTATGTTAGATATGCACTCTATTGTCTAGAAATCTAGTCTTAGACGGAATGGCCAGGCTTGGCCTTCACTAAATAGGGACTACCTCATTAATGTTAATAAGACCTGGGAGTGTGCTTTGATTTTCAAAGAGGCAGCTGCTTACTTCATTGTTTCGGACAACCCCGATGAAATCAGCCTGTGGTGGGATGGAAACGATGAGCTCCGCTTCATAGGCTCCTTCCCCTTGATTCTGCGCCTTCACAGTCAGTGTCAGAGGGTTGTCGTCCCCAATATAGATCTTCTTTTGATCACTAGAAGTTAATTCAAACCCAACCGTGAAAAAAAGACTACATTGGGAGCGTGTGACTGTTCAAAGAGACAAGAGATAAGTCACCATCCTCCCCTGTCTCAGGATAGTTCAAGGCATCTCCACAGAAAATAGGACACAAGGTATAAATTCAGTGCCCCTCTCGGTGACTGAATGTTGATGCCAGCCACATGCCACTGCTGTCTACGTGCGTTACCAAAGTTACATTATATCTGTGCACGTGCTTCTAATTCCTAGATGTTCTTGCTAAGAAATGAACTGCTCTTTTGCCACAATTCTCATGACAGTTTTCCCTGTGTCATATAAAGTGGTAGGGACATTCCCCATTTCAGAGCATGTCCACAAGGAAGTGCATCGAGTGAATTATTAGGACTCATAGCACAAACAAAGCTAATGGCCATAAATCTGCCAAGCCAGGCACCCAGTGAAAACACAGTGGGTATTTTTTTAACCATGGTGTTAATGTCTTTATTGGGAAGAAAAGCATGAATTATCCTTTACTGTAAGTGTTTCTCCTTAAAAACTTCAGCATTTTGGATAGAGAAGTGAGCTTTTCCATTTAAATTTCTTGTATTTTATATTTACTGTGTGAAGTAAAACTTACCTATCTACAGACACTTCCAGTTTAGGTTTACAGACATTGTCTTCCCCACAATCAAGTAGAATATGAGCCTAAAAGAAAAATGTTTTATTATTTTCTATGTGGATCCTGGCCACTTATCTTTAACATGTCAGTGGAGCTAATCAAGAATAAGGATAAAAATGATGAAATAGAAGTGCTTAGAATTTTGTATACTTCAAATTAGGTGTTAACATTTTGGAATAAAATCTAGTATAAGAAATGAGGGTTTGTTTTAACTGTGCTCTTGTTTGAACTGTCTGAACTGGGACAAAATACACATCCTTGTAGAAACTCCTCTTTAAGACAGCAACCTCCACTGTTATCACAGAAACTGTCTGCAAACATCAAGTAAGGAGAAAATGGTCAAAATAAGCCCAGCATGTACAAACCCAATGGGAAAGATACAAAACAGAAAAGACAAGACAAGGCCAGGAAGCAGTAAAATGATAAAACAGAAGAAAGTAGCAAAAAGTCTAAACTTGCTTTTTCTGGATCCAGCCATGGTAATGTGATAAAAATGCAGTGTGAAAAATAAATAAAAATAAAAAATAAAAAAACCTCAAAAAGAAGAATGCAAGAACACAGATCTTAGAAGAATACATAGAAGGTACAAAAACATGAGGGGGACAAAAAAGAAAGTTAAGGCAAAGTCATTCTTGGTTTATTTGTTGCTATTTTAGTGAGACTTTCTCATAACAATGAGATACAATTGCTCCTGGCAACAACAATTACATCAGAGAGGACAATGGACATGGAAGAAAGTCATTATGGAGTTTGCCTTCAATGTAGCAGGGATAGTTACTTGGGCAAAGAACTGTCCTTGCCTCAACTGCTGACAGTAAGCACTGTCAAACTATAACAAACTATAGTTTGTTATTCAAACTATAAAGGTAGGCTACAAAGGAAAGTGGCTGCTGAACTTGCCAAGAGACAGATTGGTCCTTCAGAGTTCATGCTTTACAGAAGAAAGCAACTGAGGAACTTCGCCAATAACAGACAGAACAGATCTTTAAATTTCCTACTTCATTAAAAAGTCTGCCAGACACTGTAGCCTATGCGCTGAAGATGGATGCCCCAATGTTACAGAGGAACTTGGGTGACTGTCCAGGCAGCAAGACACCTCTGTCAATTCTAGAGTTTATATATTATCCTTCTGGGATCTTTGATGGAGTTGAAGACAGTTATGACTACAGTTTTCCTTAGTTATGATAACAAATAAGTTACTTATAAAACTTTACTCACTAATATAGGATAAATGATAGAATTTAAATTAACTTCCTTTAAATTTTGTCAAATATTAGTGGACTAAATATTGTTAACTATAATTCTTGCTTGATAACTGGTGTGTGTGTGTGTAGTTAAGGTTAAAAATTTCCTTTCTACTTAAGAGATGATAGGGGATGTCCTTCTGTATGCTATGAAGTGAATATATGTTTCTCTTATTGATTGATGAATAAGGCTGTTTTGGTAAATAGACAGGCAGGATGTAGCCATGCAGGAAGTACAGGTGGGGCAACCAGACCAGGAGAATTCTAGAAGAGGAATGCAGAGTCACCAGGGAGACACTATGTAACTGCTGAGGGAGCAAGATGTCAGGGTATCACCTAGTAAGCCAAGACTATGTGGAGATACACAGATTAAAAGATATGGGTTAATAATTAAGAGAGAGCTAGCCAATAAGAAGCCTGAGACATCAGCCAAACGGTTCATAATTAATATAACCCTTGTGTATTTATTTAGGACTAAACGAATGCGGGACCAGGCAGGACAGGAAGGTCTGTGTACACCCTATGAACTTAAAATAAAATACAGAGCAGATATAGGAAATAATAATGTTTAAAGAGAGATGTTTTGTAAAGGTTTTTGCAAAATTACCAAACTGAAATGTTGTGTTGCTTTATGAAAAGAATTGCTTTTGGGGAACCAAGGGAGCCCTGAGGGATTGTGTAAAGAGCGATGGAGTTCTGTGTGAATATATATTGTTTGACATGAGCATAGCTGTGTCAAGGGCCAATGCCTCTGTCGGGTAGGATTGACAAAGCCTTCCCCATATAGGTCAGGCTCAGAACTGGCAAAGCCTTCCTCTGCTCTCAGTGCAAAAATTGGCAGCATGTAAAAACTAGCAACTGCAGCTTCCTCCTCCCAGATGTTTATAGCCTGAGACTGCTCACCTACAGAGACCTCCTATAAGACTAGCTAACCCTCCTTCTGTGCTGTTCAAAACAATCACACTGAGGTCCTCAGTTGTTGTGTGTTGGATGGTGCCACTCCATCAGTGTGCACACAACCCACCTGACTCCAGCTTTCCTGTACATATATGCTTGTCTGTCCTTCATTTCCTCACCACGCCCAGTCAAGTTTCCAGGACCAAGCAGTGAGATATTGTAGATGTTTGGTAAGTACTAAAAACTGCATGCAAATAAACTGATATTTTGTTGTTTTCCTTGGATCTCTTTACTATTCTATGAAGTGTGACCCAGTCTTCCAGTGCATATGTCTTCTGAAAAGGTATAAAGACCTCAGATCTAAATATTCAGATTATTTCTCCTGAGGTTTGTTTAAACATCTACCAACACCATTAAAATAATCCCTTATGATATTTAAGAACACAAACTATAAAACCATAACAAAAGATCAAAGGGTGAGATTGGGAAGCGCATTACCTGACGACTGACATTGGCAGGAGTGAACTGGTTCAGAATGGGTTTCAAGCCTGTTTCGTCAGCAGCCGTTCTATGGTCCAACCGATACTCCATAAAAATAGTGATGGGAGTGAGTTTGTCTCTAAATTCAGATTCGTCCTGAAACAAAAGAGCTTCAAGTCAAAGATGACATCAACCTAAACTGTTTGGAGAAATCCACAACCAGAGAAGCCAAAAAAAAAAAAAAAAAAAAAACAAGCTAAATACATCATTAGAACCTTCAATCCTAACAACCTCTGAGACGCTACGGTATCTATAGTAAGCATGAAATGAAACTCACATGATCAGTAGGAACTATTCATCAAATTTTGTTTCATAACATAAAATCTGACTCACAAAAATACCTACGAAGCACTGTAATTGTCAACCAAAGTTCTCTGGAGAAAGTACACGTGTACATAATAGCCTGTCAACAGCTGACCTCTACCAATTATGAAGAAATGTAATGCTGCAGATGAAGAACCACCTATAAATCCAGGCATTTGGCTTGTTTTTATGATTGCTAGATGAAACTACTGGAATTTGTGAGCCTGGTGGGTGTTTCACCTCCAGCAACCAAAGAACGAAATAAAGATCTGAATTCTGTAGATTTTCCTCCCTTATTAAAGATGACATTACAGATGGTATTACACTGTCCTTTTTATCTCAACTACCAGATGAACCCACCAAGCTCCCTTTGTTCTGTGTCTGTAAAAACACACACAACACAGCACAGCCTAGTCTATTCCAGGGGAGAAGGCTTCCAGGCTATGGTTACTTACATTCCCAGAATAAATAATGTTCTTGTCTTCTTTAAAAAGGAGCTGTTATTTTATGTCAGCATGGTAAAAGTGGCACTCAGGCAACTACCCAACATAGAAACAGAACAACACTAAGTTGTAGTTCTAAGTTATGGCTCTAAGTTGTCCATGCCTCAACCTTCCCTTCCCTCTTCATCGTAAGGGCTATTGAAATTTCAGTTCACTAGTTCCTGCTTGCTCTACTGACACCCACTGTTTCCAAGCTTTGTCTTGACATCTTTTGTGGTCATTTCTTTTATGATGGCTGATATTTATATACCCAATTTGCTGGTGCCAAATTTTATATTGATCTGATAAGCACTGTTTATGTCACCAAGCATTGTATTCTTCAATTTTGTTTCTATTTTGGCTAACTGGAAATGAGCTCATTCATAATCTATGATTCTCTTTCTGTCTAACACTCTAAGCCTCATCCATGTATTCAAGATGAATCTTCACTTCAGGTTAATGTGTTATCTTAGGGTAGTTTATCCATTCTTCTGTCTAAGACTACTTGTGCTAATTGGATTTAGTTTTATCATCACAAAATGGTTGCAATGATGATTCTTATAAATCATGACAAGATTCACCAGTTCTGTGTTACCATACTATTAATCTTCCCAAATCTTCATAACTACTAAAGCAACAAATGAATTTCCATCGATCATACCGTGACTAGTAAATAAACATTGGCAGATTTCACTAAAATTTAAATTTGGATTGGTTCATATTCATGACTGAAGAAGCTTGCCTCTCCTGTCTCTTAAGTCCTAGCTTTTTCTTCATCTCAGAGGGTTTTTGTTTTTGTTTTTCTGCAGCTAAGTAAGACAGTCAGGTTGTTTTCCTTCTTTATTCATGTAGAAAGTTCTCCTTCTAATTCGTAGTGTTAGTCCACCCTAGAATGAATTCTCTTTGATCTGCTTATTGATTTAGTGGCTTGTAAAACTTCATAGAACATTAGAAAATTTCCAGCTTATTACTCCCTTGAAGTGTGTTTACTATAAGAAATAGTTCATTCCTGAACTGGAATATTCCATTAAAAAATCATCAAGGCCTTATGTTCTTTGAGTAAAGATTTATTTATTTATTTATTTATTTATTTATTTATTTATTTATTTATTTTTTTAATGGGCACTTGGGATGTGGAGGCAGAAGTATCATGAATTCAAGTTAATGCTCAGCTACAAAGTAAGTTCAAGGCCAACCATGACAATAGGAGACACTGTCTAAAAAACAAACAAACCCAAAAACTATTTTCAATGAAAGTTCCATTTTTAAAATAGCATTAAGACCATGCATATAAAAATATGAGTAAGATCATATAATGATAATATATGCAATGTAATATATATTCATTATATATCACAAGTATATATAATACAAAGATATGAGTGATCCTACAGTTATTGGGTTTTCATATCTACTTATGACAGGCATGTTATGTGTGTCTAAGAATTTTCTTTTTTTAAACCAAGTTTTCCTATATGTTGGTACATAGTTATTCAAGAAATTCTTTAATTTGTCTCAATTTCATCCATCATTATGTCCCTTTTTAATTTCAAATTTTATGTGTTTATTTTTTCAAATTTGTCAAACATTCCATGTAAATTAAACAACATTTAAAGTACACATACATTTTTTCTATATTCAATTTCTATGATTCTGTTGAGATGCATAGAATTTTCAAGATAAGCAGATATTATAAATAATTCCCCATTATAATTACTTTACCTAAAATCACATTTCTGTTGTTTTTTTCAGAAAAAAAATCACTTTTTCAACTTATTTTTTTATTACTGATTTCTAAAGTGGTTTGGATTTTATGTGTCCACCATAGATCTATGTGGTGAAGGGAGGTACACAATTTTCTGAAATAAGCCTAAGGGCTGGAGAGATGGCTCAGGGATTAAGAGCACTGACTGCTCTTCCAGAGGACCTGGGTTCAATTCCCAGCACCTACATGGCAGCTCACAACATCTGTAACCCCAGTTCCAGGGACGGGATGCCCTCTCCTGACCACCATGGGCAATAGGCATACACATGGTACACAGTCATAGGTGGATGCAACACCAACACCAGCATATTGCATGGGAAATAAGATTCTGGGACACAATATAGGCTGATTGATGTTTACTCAGGGAGAAATCACACCAGAAAGAGATGACTGTCGTGGGTTCCCTCCCTAAGGATGCCCCAGTATGTTCTCTCCAACACGACCAGGAAGTAAGAGAGTGAGCTGGGGTCTGGGACCCCAGAAATAGCCCCCACAGGTCATTCTGCACCTGTCCCCACACCTAATAAGCGCGGTCAGTGAAACAGGTGCAGGCGGGGTGGATATTTCACTACACCCACACACATAAAATGTTCTAAAAGTAAGCAAGTAGAAGGTCTTACTCTTTGGGACATGCCTTTGAAGAAACTGGAGGGAGCTGCTGCTTCTCTGTCTCTTTACTTCCTGGGCATGAAATGTGAGACGTTTTGGTTGTTGTTTTTCCTTTTTAATATGAATCTCAAGGGGCTGGAGAAAAACGGCTCATTAAAGAGCACTTGCTGGTCTTAAAGAATCCCGTGTTCCGTCCCCAGCACCCACATGGCAGCTTACAGGTGATGTAACTATAGTTCCAGAGGAGTTGGTGCTTCCACAGGCACCAGACATACATGGTACACACACATCCATGCAAGTAAAACAATCACACACAATAAGTAAGTAAGACTCCTGCTTGATCGAACTTCACCTGGCTCCCAAACTGGACTCCTACTGTGCAAGGGCCCTGCACTCCTTCATTCTGGGGTCAAGATGTACCTCTGGGCCAGGAACCTCCCATGTCAGGCAAGGATCAATCAAGTCTCAAACTGCAGAAGATCCCAGGTAAATTTCAATCCCTGGCTTTGGACTCTACCTCTTGCCTCAAACTAGACTCACACAGTAGTTTACAACTCATATTTCAAATTTGCCCGCTGGAGACTTTTAGTGGACTGCTTACTTTCTGGACACTGAAGAGCCCAGCAATATTTAAGAAATAAGTTTTTTCATGACTCATTTAGAAATACCATAGTGGAAGGCCTCCTCAATCACCTGTCTGGCAGGGATAATCTATCTCCATTGACCTGTGACACTGGAAAAGCCAATTTTCTCAGGTATATTTCTCTGAGCATTTCATTTGACTAAACACCCATTTACAGGAAGGGAACACCATATACACAAAAAGAGAAATAAACTACAAGGAAACGAGAATGGTGCCGAGTGTTTCTTACCCGGAGATAGGCGACCAGCTCCTCGCACTGCATCTGTCCCCCCTTGAAAACTGTCATGTTCTTGGAGTGCCCTGGGGACCTGTTATGGAGAAACAGTGCTCGTCGGATTGCTCCCTTTTGCTTGAGTTTATCCAAAAGAAGCTCCACCTGGAAGTCTACACAAACCAAAGCATTTATAACCAACACATTCCACGGGGGCAGGTCACTGTCCTAGCAATCTAGAGTTTTCCTGGAAGCAGAGATACTCACTTCTGAAAAGTAAATCACTTCTAAATTCTTTGAAATGACTAAGCACTGTGGTGAGACAGCAACAAATTAATTCCAGAAAAGAATAGCTAAATAATTCACTTATTCCCCCCACCAAAATAATGCCATACATAATTTACAGTGACAGTAATGAAACCAGGTTATCAGAAGGAAAAAAAAAAAAAGACTTTTAATTTAAACTTAGGGAAGAACATCATGGAATGAAATAGAAGTAAATTAAAATTTTTACAATTAGATGAGGGGTGCAGATCGGTAGTAGAGTGTGTGAGACCCTCGGCCCCACCCACCTCACAGTATGCACAGCCACACACAGCTTCTAATCCAAGTGTCTTGTCGATTTTGGTAAGTATTGATTAATGTGCATCCAATATTGAGTACTATGAACAGTTTATACCACTTGAAATGGTGTTTTCATAGTACCAACTATGTCTTTCTCTCTCTCTCTCTCTCTCTCTCTCTCTCTCTCTCTCTCTCTCTCTCTCTCTCTCTCTCTCTTTCTCCCCTCTCTCTCTCTCTGGTTTTTTTCGAGACAGGGTTTCTCTGTGTAGCTCTGTAGACCAGACTGGCCTCAAACTCAAGAGATCCATCTGCCTCTGCTTCCCAAGTGCCAGGATTAAAGGCATGCGCCACCACCGCCCAGCAAATACAGTACAATTTTTTAAAACTTCAATTCTTTGGTAAATTTCTTTAAATGGTTAATTTCGAATGCAGGCATATCCCATTTCTTGACAACTACTTTGCACTATCCTTGCAGCAGTGAGTTCATTCCAGTACAGGCTTCTCGGGGCCATTTCCAAGTGTAAAACAGTTCCAGGAACACCCTTGTTCTCTCATTTCCTTGAGGTCTCTACATACATCTGGCTGTACAGGGAGATCCCGTTTGACATCCTCTGTTCATTATCACTGAGAACAGCCAGCTCTCTTAGCATTCATCTTCTCCACCCTATCCCCACGCAATAGCAGAAGTCACTGCCCACTCAGCTGGCCAACCCATTCTCAGAATCACATCCATCACTTCAGTAAAGAAGGGATGCTGTTGGCTCCACACACTGAACGCAGCAACACAGACCTGTCCCCTGTCTAAGGAAGGCTAAAGCTTCCCTCCAATCTCCCCCCATGTCTCAGTAGGGCATAGAATCACAATGAGTTTCCTCCATACCTCATTTACCTCACATCATTAACTGCTCAACATTCTAAATGCTGGCTATTTACCATTCTTATGCTCACAATGTCCAGTAACAAATACACTGCATCTGAACTGGCCTATGAGCTGTTGAAGAAAGCAATTGTATATAATTATTCATCTGAAATGTCTTCAGCATGAAAATTCAGATTAAAACGATAACAACTACTTGAGTAACTGACGGTGTGTCCTGAAACATAAGCACTGTACCTGTAGTACCATGAGCACACTGATTCTGAACAAGATACTCACTGAGCCTCTTCGGAAGAGCTCCTTTGCCATCCGCCTTTAAGCAGAACCTGACATTAAAACTGTAAGAAAAACATTTACAAATGTAAGTCCTACAATCTAGTTTAGGTGTAGTGTTGAATGCCACCCCAATTCACTTTTCTAACGTAGCTATCCCTTGGAATCTCGGGTGGTGGGGGGTTGGTTTTAGGAACTGGCTGTCTACTCCCAGGAACCAAAATCATCAGTAAACTCTGAAGAATCAGTGGAGACTGAGGGCTCTGATATAAAAGGGTATTGTGTCTGCAGACAGCTGACATCCTCAGACTTTAAAATCACCCATAGAATAGTTGTAATACTTAATATAAAGGAAATACTATGTAAACACCAGCCATATCATATTTTTAAGGAATGACAGGAAAAAGGTTGGCACAATTTTTATTGTATATTTCTAGCCACAGTTGGTTGAATTGACAAATACAGGTACAGAGAACTGATACAGAGTCTGCACTACAAAACACTTTCGTCTTCCTGCATATCTTTATACTCTTCCATGTATTATGTATGTGTCAGTGTGTCTGTGTGTACATGTATGTACACATCAGGGAGGAGCTGGCCTGTGTGTACACATATGGAGGTCACAAGTCCTCTATCATTCTATGCTTTTGTATTTTTGTTTGTTTTGAGATTTGGTCTCTTGTTCACTGAAATAGGATGTAAAACATATGTGTCACTCTGTACCACTGTCCTTTAGAAAATGGTGTTGTCTCTCCATACGCTGCTCTAGGTATCCTATTTGAGCCTTTTAACTTTGACTACATTAACAACACTATCCTGACACCCACGGGAGGAGAGCAGTAAAAACAAAGCTAAAGTCCTCACAGCAGGTTACCAACCAATAAAACAAAGGGCTAGGGTTCAATAGAAAATAAGAACTGAATGCTCTCAGTGTTTACAGTAATAATTCAAGAAAACCAGGAAAAAGTCCTCCTCAGTCTCCTTCCTATAGTTTTCCCATCTGCTCACGTGTCCATTACACCCATAAGTTCTACCTAGCTTTTCTGTATAAGAATCAGGAAGAGTGCTCCTAAAGACAGGAAGCTCTTTGTGGCTCTCATTATGAGTGTCAAGACTATTTATAAGTTAATTTTTATATTTACTTTGACATATATGTAAACTTTTAAGTTTTTAAAATAACACAAATCCACCTAAATAAAAGATAACTACAGGACAGTTGAATGAAAATGTAGCAAAAATTGTGAAAATTTCATATGCAAGACAAAAGAGAAATTATGACACAGAGGATTCAGACACTGGATTTATGAAAATACACTGTGTGTGTGTGTGTGTGTGTGTGTGTGTGTGTGTATAACAAACATATGACCAATGAACTATTAGAGAACAGTAACTTTTGTAACATTCACATATATGAAGTCTGAGAAAAATATAAATTTTCAGAATGGCCTGTTTAGAATTAAATTAAAATGTTTTGAGGTATGCTTACCTTTTCCTTCTTTTTGAATGTATTTTTTACCATATATAATACATTAAAATTATTTTCATATTAGCTTGTACTTAGATTTCCTGAAACTTGACTTTCATAATGTAATCTGTGGCATAGACATAGGCTGTGCCTCAATGATATTTCAACCCTGCCACCCAACTCTGTGTTGCTGGTAGAGCGACTGAACTATTAATCTTATTCACAACTACTACTAAACAAAGATCCTTACCAGGAAACTTTGAGAGCTGTCCCAGGCAGTGGGCAGGTTTTATTGTCTTGATTTAAAATGCTAGGGTACACTTCAAGGCCAGCATTTACAGTGACAACGGGTCTGGCTCTAGTATTAAATTTAAAAGTGAGGAGGAGAAAAAAGGGAGAGAAAATGTTATTTAAAAATAGAATGAGTGAATTCTCACTCATCCCAGATGCAGTTCAATGCCCATTTCTTATTGGTAATGGCAACAACAATTGCACTAGCCTAATTGTGAACATAAGATGACCAACTGTTTCACTTTACCCACAACTGACCTAATTCAGTCCTGCATCCTGACAATTGCTCTGCTTCAGGCAAAAGAGACAATTGGTCAGCCTATCTGAATTCAGCACAATGAAGCACAACTATGAATAGCTTTAGGACATCCCACTAATTAGAGGGACACAGTAAGGAACAAGTACCATAAACCCACCTGTGTTGACAGGCAGATGAATAGAGAAGGACAAAAGATCCTCCAACACAGGCAGAACGTCTACAGATCACACATAAAGGCAAATGTGTGACTTACTAATGAATAGAATATTTATAGTATAGCATACACATGGTTATTGTATGCTCTTTCTAAATATTTGTTATTATTGTTTTAATTATGGGGGGATGAGTGGAGGTGCATGCAGAGACCATAAAAGGGCATCAGGTCCCATGAAGATGAAGTCACAGGTCACTGTGAGTGGCCTGACATGGATGCTGGGAACTGAACTTGGGCCCTCTGCAAAGGCAGTACATGCTCCTTAACTGCAATTTTTAAATAATTTATTCATTTGCATTTTATGTACACTAGTATTTTGCCTGTAGGTATGTCTGTGTGAGAGTGTCAGATCCCCTGGTGCTGGGAATTGAACTGGGGTCCTCTGTAAGAGCAGTCAGTGCTCTTAACCACTGAGACATCTATCTCTCCAGCCCCCTAACTGTATTCATAACTGCTGAGCCATCTTTCCAACCCATGTTCATCCTCTCAATTACTTGAATATTTACATCATGCAAGTGTTTCTTTATTAACAATACTTTTTTAAACTAAAATATACAGTGAGTATTACTATAACCTAAAAAATCCAAACGGAAATGCTATGGACTCTCAAACCTAAAAACTTTTGAGTACCAACAAGATGCTCAAAAATGTTTTGGGATATTTCAAGTTTTGGATTTTCCAGACTAAAATTGCCTAACTGGCAAGTCTCTGCAAATACTTGAAAACACATACAACTTCCAAATCTGAAACATGTCTGATCTCAGGCATTTCCAATAAAAGATAACCTGTAAATATAGTTTGTAAAATTCAGATGCACAACTGTAAATATTATGCTAAAAAACAGTGGGGTCAGGTTAATGAAGATGCTTCAAATGATGAAGTCTAGAAGTCTGTAAGTTTATGTTCTCCAAGGCTATGAAGAAGTTGATGGATCACAGTGCCTTAACAGAGCCAGTGGTAACAATGTCTTGCCAAGTTCATCCCATAACAGTGCAGGAACCTCAGCCTACTTAAGAAGCCCGCTGGTTTCTGGGGCAGAGGAATTGATGACATGAAGAACTGAGAGCATGGCTGCAGCTGAAGAACGAGAATTTACTCACTATGCTCTATTTTAAATAAACGAGTCCTGATATTTGTGGCATACCACCTTCATGATCATATAACACTGAGGCACAAGTACCTCGCCTAGAAAAATGTCGATCTCTATCATCTTCAGTTCATTTCTGTGGAACTTAGAAATAGAGCCCAGTACACAAGGCAAAGTCACTCCCCAGTTACTACTCTTCCAAGCTTGATGACTAAAAGTGCAGAAGAAGGTCTCCAAACAAAATTTAAAAGTTAATGAGAACTTCTGAATACTTTTCTTAAAATATTTTTAAAGATCTACAACTCTCTGTTCTTTGAGAGTTCCTTGAATATGCACTATTTTGCAGCACATACTAAATGGAATAATTTTATCATTACTTCAAGAAATTAAGCTGAAATTCAAAAACAAGTACTTAACTAAAATTTTTTCCAAATTTTTCAGAATATTCCTATATAAGGAATATGTAACATACCTGTATAAGATAGCTCGATCCACACCAAAAGCTCCTACAACTAAGTCTTGAGAGAGTAAAAAAAAATATGTTAATAACAAAAATGGTTTTTAAAATATGCATTATTCTATGACATGCTTAATGTTCCCAGGTTTTATTCTCAACGCCAGGAAATGTTAAGATAATATGCACAAGACAAAACTATGTCAAATGCTGAAGAAACCATCACCATCAACCAGACTTTGGTTTCAAAAGCAAACCCCAAACAAACAAACGAACAAATATTCTATCTATGAGAACAGAAGGAACTCAAGCAGCAAGGACAAAACGCATTTGTTTTTATGTAAAACTGCTTCACAATTTGGGTAAATTTAAATCAGAGGTTTATCCCACATATATCCAAGCTAAATTTGAGGAGGCTCTCTCAACACAGAAAAATATAAGAAAACATAAAGAATATCTACAATCCTAGCATGTTCCTACTAGGAGATGGTAGAAGCCAAAGCTCCCAGGCAAGCTATGCTGCAGCATACAGAGTCTGTCTCAAATAAGGTGGAAAGGCAGAAGATTATACTCTGACCTCCACACACATCCTCTAATCTCCTCATATGCCCTCAGCTACATAGACAAACAAGCACTACCACAGTGTGTACACATATGTGTGTATGTACCTTCAGCCACATATACAAAGACGCACAACCACAGTGCACACACATACACAAACACACACACACACACAGCATGCTGTTGAAATAATACAGAATTTTGTACTAAGGAAATATTTAGGACATAAAACAATGTTATATATACAGACATAAATAAGAAAATATAAGGTAAAATAAGATACTACACAGTTATCTGTTACAATGGGAAACATGAAATTAATGTTTTAGAATAAACGTTCCTGATATTCTAAAGGGAATAGACAATGAACAGTATATAAAGCATGAGGGTGTTTTTTTTTGTTTGTTTGTTGTTTGATTGATTTTGTTTTTTGGGTTTTTTTTATTAAAAATCAGAAACAAAAACATGGGACTAAAAAGATGACTCCACAGTAAAGAGCACTGGCTACTCTTCCTGCTGATCCAGACTCAACTCCCAGCACCCACATGGTGACTCACCACAGTCTGTAACTCCAGTTTCAAGGAATGTGATGCCCTACTCTGGCCTCTATGGGCATTGCACACACATGATGCATAAGCATATATGCAGGCAAAACACCCATACACACAAAACAACAAAAACCCACATATTATACACACACACACACACACACACACACACACACACACACAAACACACCAATCATTGTTAACAGTCCATAAAAATGCTCATTTAAAAAAAAAAGTCAGTGGGTGCCATTCATTCTCAAAACTTGGAATGTTCATTTGGCTTTTGTTTATTGCTTCTAATTTTTTTTCTGATACTTTAAGTGATTAGACAATAAATAAAAGTGTATGTTTCACATTGCACACTCCCATCAAACATGGCTGTGTTTTCTTCCTGTCTCTGTTGATGATGACAGTAAAGTCTTCCTCAGAATTTAGACATTACATGAGATAGCAGACAAGAACAGACTAGCTAACACTGTTGGGACAGCCAAGAGCCACGTGTATTTGTAGAAAGTACCTGGATATCCATTCCTGTCTACATCTGTAGCTCCTTTCATTGAATAGCCAAAGCTTGGGGGCATGCTCTGAGCAGCCCACTGCCCCTCGAGGATCTGAGATGGCACCGAATTCAAGCCTGTTGATCTTCCATTGAAGACATAAACAAGTCCCTTTTGATCTTCACCTCCATATGGAGCGGCGATTGCAATATCTGTGGACAAAGGGAATGACACAGAGGAAGAGGAGGAGTGATGAATTAGGAGAGTGGGCAGGGATGGCCAGAAGTGATTCTCAGTACTAACATGATTCATACAACCATGCTATGATAACTGTTGATTTGAAGTTCTGCAGAGTAACAGTATAGGCTGTCACATGGTCACATGCCCATAATCACAACACTCAAGAGACTAACACAGCAGGATTCTGAGTTCAAGGTCATCCTGGGTTACTGAGTGAAATTCTCTCAAAACAACAGAAAATGAAACAAAAAGTGGCATTCTAATCCAAAGAGATCCAAGGAAAACTGCAAAAATGACATTAATTTAGAAGCAGAACCTGTGGGTCTGACCTTGAAGAAGATACTTAGCTTTCTGGACCTAAAATTCATCATCTTATATTACAGATGGGATTTACAAATCACCTAAAATTCACCCTGGTCCTCCTTCTAATTCATGCATGAGCTTTATTTTACCAAATTAAAATCTGGCTCATCAATTTCAAAGTTCTGACTTCTTGATATTGTTCAATTTATACTGAAACAACAAAAAAATATAAAAGTTTTAATTCTTTAAGACAACCTTAAATGGTAATAAATTGTCATAGTGGCCACTCCTAAATAAATGTCATATACCAATTTCTCCTTTCTCTGATGTTACCAGTCTAAGACATGGATGTCTCTTTCACTTATAACGGCTTCTCTGTACTGGCCACACCAAACTACTTTGCTGTCCTCACTGTACAAAACACTTCATGCCTCCTCAGTAACATCTCCTAAGATACCAAACATGCCTGGATGGCTCATTCTTTACGTGAGACCACCATGCCGGGGAATATCTCAAAACCATGGTAATCATATTCTAGTGGTCTTTTAAAAAGAATATTTTCTACATATACACACTCTACTGAATGCTGAGTTCCTTAGAATGTATGTGGTTGATTACTCTCTTTTTTGTTTATCTTCTTGGAGACAGGGTTTCTCTAGAGAAAATTTGCTCTGTAGACCAGGTTGGCCTCAGAGATCCACCTGCCTCTGCCTCTGCTTCTGCCTCCCCAGGCACAATGTGACCAGGCCCTTTATGCTTCTGCTGCCATTGCATTCCAGGCCATGAGGGACTGCATCCCCTCAAAGAGTAACCCCTTCTTCCCTTAAGTTGCTTCATATCGCTGGGCTGTGATGGCACGCACCTTTTAGTCCCAGCACTCAGGAGGTGGAGGCAAGTGAATCTCTCTGAGTTTGAGGCCAGCCTGGTCTACAGAGTGAGTTACAGGACAGGCCAAAAAGAAAAAAAAAAAAAGTTACAAAGCTCAAAGATTTTTGCCATTGTTTATACATGTTGCTGCTGAATAACAATAAAAATATGAAAAGTAAGATTGCAATACCCAGGAAATGTCTTTAAAGTGACAGGCATATCTTTGGGACAAAGCAATAACATATGTGTCCTAGCTGTTCCACAGAGCCCAATTACAATGCAAGGGACCCACAAGGTAGAAAATCAGACATGGTTTTCCTTCTTATCTCAGGTCTTGCTGTCACTAAGTAATGATTTGGCCTGACCAGCAATCATCTTTCCATATCTTGCTATGAGCTTTATTCTACAGTTGCTGTTATGTTCTTTTATGAAGAAAAAAAAAACATTTAAGACTATTTTAGAAAGCAAATTACAACTTGGGCTAGGTGTTCACTAAAGCTGAAACTCTCTATATGGTTATTCAAGCTGTGTATGACATACAATTGTACACAAGGCAGGAGTGAAGGCATTTCCTTTTTACTAGATGTCAGAGTCAGCTGTACTATGGAGTTTCTCAAGTCTTCTTAATAACTTTCCATTACATTTGTAATAACTTTCTATTAAATTATATACAACTGATAACACACAAACCAACAACTCATCTCTTCTTACTATTCTTTTATCCAAAAAAATCCTTGTAATTTATTTCATGTATCTAATTTTTAACCTGCTTTTCAGGTTCTGGAAAAAAGCTGTGTAATAAAAGCTAACTTTCCTTTTTTAAAGTATGTGTAACTATTAAAATGGGACTACTATAAAACAGTGAGTGGGCTTATGCCTTTTACAGGTCCACATGAAAAAGCACACAACCTCTCTCCGAGGTGTCACAGCTATAAAAATATTAGTGGAAATTCAGACCTGAGACAGGCATTAAGTCATCATTGCATTGACAAAAGCCTAGGAGCTATCTTTCACTTGGAGCCAAATGGACAGTAGAGGGCGCTGCCACGCAGGAGGATGCAGAGAGCTCCCTGGGAATGAAAGCTCCCTTCAGAATCGAATCAGTTGGCATTCTAGCTCATGAAAGTCATGTTTTGAAATTTTTTGCTTATTTAAAAAAAAAAAAAAAAAATCTTTTTTTCACCATCTTTCCAGGAGGTAGGTTGGCTCATTTTACAGATGGCATTTTTGGACTTCTTCAGGTGACACAGAAAATCACTTTGATCTTACCATTGAAACCATCCTGATCCAGGTCTCCCAAAGGAGCTATGGCACTTCCAAATCTGGCAAAAACTTCAAATCCGTTCAGCTTTGTAGTCTGGAAGTCTCCCGATGCTCTCTGCAGAGACACTGAGACCTGGCCCACCTCCTGGAGTTTCCCGTCAGAGCCTCGGTCCATGAACAGAGGTGCTCCAATAAACACATCTGCATAACTGAAGGAAGAGGATGTGCTCACACACAAGATCAAAGTCCATCCGACAGCATTTCTCTTAATTTTCTATTTTATGTGCACGGGGGTTCTACCTGTATATATGTCTGTGTGTGCTGGAGCGCCCTCAAATGCCAGAAGAGGGCGTTGAATCCCTAGAACTGGAACTAAAATGGTTATGAGCCACCGTGTGGGGGCGCTATGAATCAAACCCGAGCCCTCTGCAGAGTACGCCAGTGCTCTTTCCTACTGAGCAGTCTTTCCATTCCCACATCAGCACACTGTTACTAAAACTCAATTTCCCACCAGCTTTGCACGCCTGTCTCTTATGGCTACATAGAAAGAAACATTGCAAATCACTCATAAGATCACACTGTCACGTTTTAAGACAGCGGTTCTCAACCTATGGGTTGTGACTCCATGGGGTCTCATATCAGATATCCTGCACATAAGATATTTACATTACAATTCTTAACAGTACAGTTATGAAGTAGCAATGAAATAATTTTATAGTTGCGGGTCACCACACCATGTGGACTTGTATTAAAGGGTTCAGGCATTAGGCAGCTTGAGAACCACTGCTCTATAGTTAATTCTAAAGCTTAGGACCCAACTCAGAGGTTTTCCCATATTCATGATTGGGGAGTATCAAATTCCTTTCTTAGAGTGACATAAGATTAACAAGGAACAGACAAAGAAACAGAAGAGATACTGTTTAGTTTTAACCAAGCATTTATAAACACAGAAGAAAATGGATTCTGGAAACTTTTTTTTTTAAACTTACTCATCCCCATTAATGTCAGTGGCAGCTACAGAAAATCCAAAATATGCAGCCATCTGCAAAAGAAGATGGGACAAAACATGTACATTTCATTCTACCAGATCATGCAGTTAACATTTGTAGCACATAGACAGGATAATTTCTTTCTCTGTGCATTTAGGGTTTCAATCTCAATGTTTTTTATCTATTTTACTAACATGATGACAATCACTTAATAAGGCTTTTTAATTCTTCTAAATTTATGGGCAAAAACATATTTCATGTTCATCATTTGAGAGCCTCTACCATGAAGTTTCTCAGCCCCTCCTCCTCTCCCAAAGCCAAACACACCCCAGGAAATAAGAAGCTTGCAGCCCTGGATACAAAGCTGGGAGATTTTTTTCCTCCTTTCTGCTTACTGTGAAACTTTTCCTTACCAACTTGTAACCTAATTCCCTGATACACACAAACAATATTATGAAACATCAATACTCATTCAGAACAACTTGTATTACACTAACTGAAGAATTTTTATTTTGTAGTGCAACTGTGTATATATCATCAATAATACAAACATCTGTGTTGTGCCCTTTTTGTCATCTAATAAAACTGGAACGCATACGTCATTCTTTTCTTTTTTTCTCTTTCTCTTTCCTTTTCTTTTTCTTTTTTGGGTTTTTGAAGCAGGGTTTCTCTGTGTAGCCCTGGCTGTCCCGAAACTTGCTCTGTAGACCAGACTAGCCTCAAACTCAAAGATCTACCTGCCTCTGCCTCCTGTATGCAGGGATCAAAGGTCATTCTTTTAGAAAACTTTAATGATATCGGGGAGAAATTTTATGCTTTTGTGTATTTGCGATTTTACTTTTTTTTTTAAAAAAAAAAACAGCAAACAAAAATAAACAGCAAGGACAAAAAAAGGTTTGCTAAACCAAAACATTTTGGTTAAAAACAAAAATAAAATATCTAAAGCCAGGCAGGCGGTTCGCCTTGAATCACTGCACTTGTGAAGCAGAGACAGGCAGATCTCTCAGTTCGAGGCCAGTCTGGCTCCAGGACAGCCAGAGTTATACAGAGAAACCTTATCTCAAAAGACAAAATATATATATATTTATATATATATATGTATATATATATATAAATGTATATATATATATATATATATATATATATATATATATATATATAAAACAGCGGCCTATGAGAATTCTATGTATAGCATTGCATGTGTATGCTCATTAAGCCATTTCCACAAAATGCTGACTAAAGACACAAAGTGAAAACAGAAGAAACAAACTGGCTTTCACACACACTTGCACATGAGAGAAGACAGCAGCAGCATAAAAGTCCTCCAGCAGCTGTGTCAAGTTACACTGCAGATGGCATCTGTATTTTCACATCCTACATACTCTTCAGTAAATTTTTGTAACGGAAGTGTGACATCTTAATAGCATACCTGTTCACCGGTAAAATTGTGTAAAGAGGACATGTTTTTCCCATCATAAATATAAACCTGTGTAGGAAAACAAAAGTAAATGAAATATAATAAAATAGACGATAGCTACAGATTGGGGAGGGGCGGTTATGAACGTGTCTGTGGGCACATGTGCATAGAGGGAAGGATGCATGTGTATTTGTGTGGAAGCCAGAGGTCAAAGTTGGGTATCTTTATCCTTTTTGGAGACAGTCCCTTACTAACTCCGGAGCTTATCCATTAGTGTGATGACTGAGTAGTAAGCTCCAAGGAGCCACCTGTCTCTACACCCAAACACACAGCACTATGGTTACAGTGTGGTGACCCTGCTTTTACATGCATGCTGTAGATCCAAACAGAGGTCCTCATGCTTGTGAGGCAAGAACCATCCCACCTTCAGACCATCTCCCAGCCCCCGCCCCCAGATGTTGAAACACTCCTACCATTCCCAAAGTCCTCGCTGCTCTTGGAACTCCTGAAACAAAATCTAGGGAAAAAAAATAAAAACTTAATTACTCATTTTTAAGACAAACACTGGAATTTACAGATGTAGGTATTCTGCCAGAGAGTTTTAAGTTTTATTAAACCAGTAGAAAACAAACTAGAAATTTTTTCAACAATGCATTTGACGCAACCCTTGCAATTTAAATTATAAAAAAATGTAATTTGTAAGTCATAAAAACATTATTAAGAACTCAAATACACTGGGCATGGTGGCACGCACCTTTAATCCCTGCTCTGAAGAGGCACAGGCAGGCAGATTAAACTTGAGGCCAGCCTGGTCTACAAAGTGAGCTCAGGGACAGCCAGGACCTCACACATGCAAGTAAGACCTCAAATAGCTTGCCATTTTACTAAACAGGAATAGAAAGAGCAAGCTCGGCAGCAACTAAGAAAAGCTATATTTACAGTAATGAAAAACACTACAATGTAAACTGAAATGACACTGGTGGCTGGGGCCAGAAGCATGACCTATGTGATGTCCAGGATTGCTACACTCACTTCTGAACCAGGGCAGGGAAGAAGGAGGAACAGCTTGCTCCCAGGCTATGCCCACAAGCCACAGATCAACCTAAAAGACAGGACTTGCCAGGGCCTAGAAAGGGACAGGAAAAGAGTTCCAGCCCCTCCGCCACCCTGCCTTGCAGAACTTGTAGCAGAGACCAGGAGTTCCCCCACCCCCATCAACACTTTCTCCCTTCAGTATATTACACGGCAATGGTTGCAAACTGCTGAAATTGTGTCTTGTTTCAAATGCTCATTTGAGATGCATTAAGGGTAGCTCAAACTCTTCCTACCTTCAATGCCATCACCATTGAAGTCTCCCACAGCCACAGAGTACCCTAGACAGGAATGAAAGGTGACACTGGTGAATCCCTCAAAGTATTTGCAGCTTCTCCCTCCTCTGGGATAAAGAAGTCATATGCTGCCAGGCATTGGTGACACAAGCCTTTAATCCCAGCACTCAGGAGGCAGAAGCAGGCGGATCTCTGTGAGTTTGTAGGCCAGCCTGGTCTACAGAGAAAGCTCCAGAACAGGCTCCAAAGCAATACAGAGAAATTCTGTATGGAAAAACAAAAAACAAACAAACAAAAAAAAAGAAATCATATGCATATGACAAGCAAATTTTACTCAAGAAGGGGGCATCCCTGTTAGAAAACTAAGACAAAGGCATGTTAAAAACAGGGTAAAATTTGCCCAAAAGGAACAAGGAATAACAGATTCTCTCAGGTATCAAGTCCTACTTCTGTGGTGTGAGTTGTTTCCATTAATAACAAAGGAATTTAAAGGATAAGAGCAAACACTTATAAATCCTGAAACCAAAACCTGTGTCTAAGAGTTCAAAGTGCAGATACTGGGCTTCAGCACAGCCAGCAAGCAGCATGGCCTCCTTGCCTCGGCATCACTACCTATACAATGGGAGTGGGAATGGTGCAGTCTGTAGACTTGGGGGGTTACAAGAGCAATACAAAAAGTGCTTAGACAATGCCTAGGACGCAGGAATTATGCTTCAAGGTTAGTTTGTATTACTAGCAGTGTATAAATAATTTCTTTCTTCAGTTTTACTTACTGAATGATAGCATAACCAAAACATTCAACATCCATTTGATGATGTATGCCCCTTAGATTTTTTTTTAATTAATCTATTTCACATAAGCCATTTTTTTTCACTTAAGTAGTATATTCAAAATAATATGGCAAATATACCACAATTTCATAAAGAGTCTATATTTTGCATTTACTTACCCAAATAACTGTCATCAAAAATTGCTTGTGCAGCCCGAGTTGCTAGTTGGTTATTATATTTGATGCTGTAGACATTGGGGTCATATTTAGATATGATTTCTGCCACTTGATCCGAAATGAGCTGGCCTGTGGTGGAGCAGATGTGAATGTGTAAAATAGCCTCCTAAGGGGGACTTCTGGGTACAAAAAACAGGGGTTTCCTGTGTGGGCCAAAGTCCAGCTGGACATTATTACTTCAGGAATTTTGTTTCATTCTGTTGTTGGTGGGGTGGGGTTCTACTATATAGTACAGGCTGGCCTTAAACTCTAAATTCTTCTGTCCCAGCACCTGAGTGATACTGGGCTTATTAATGTTCCCCACCAATCCTGACTAGACATCACTATTTCTAATTATTAGTCTCAAATAACACTAAATTACACACACACACACACACAAAAAAAAAAAAACTGTCTAAAATATCCTATGAATTGAGACTTTAGTTGTATATGGCAGGCCACTTATATAGTCGTGATATCAATAGAAGATGTGTCTTAAATAGATCAGTGGGATGGTGAGAATCACAAAATCCAGACTCTTTTACAGCTGTTTCTCAGGAATACTCCTCTATCTCCCTTGACTCCACTGAAGGGCAGAAGGCATGCTTAGTAAGAAGAAAAAATAAACCCGTTTTGTCACCCCTCACCCCAGCGCTAGGTGTTGAAGCCCCACAGCCTGCTAAGTTCTCCATCAGGAAACTGCTCACCCAGGTTACAAAGGGAAACTGTCCATGCTGCTAGGCCTAACACGAAAGCAGTGTCCCTTGTTTCCTCATCCGCACCTTAAACGCTGCATTTGTTTTACAACACTAAAACTCAACTAAAATTCTCCTAAATTCTGGTCCCAATAGCTGCATGATTCACAGACACTCCCACTTTCAGTCTTGAGTTAGTGCACCTCACACACTGGCCTGTGTGTGTTAATGCCTGGGTTTTCTGTACTCTTCGATTTTTCGTTTATTCCTATTTCTCATTCATCACATTCCCTATTCCTGCAACAAGTACCTCTCTTTCCCATCTCTTTTGAGATATGGAATGAGAGCAGGTAGTTTCCCACAAAGAGCCTCATTTGGAAAAATCAGAGAGCGAAATTCAAAGTTAAAAAGACTTTTAAACTGACATAGTCATGTTGTTTCCAGTGCTTCTAAGCAAAGACCCTTACACTGGGCTACCAGGAAAGGGGGACTCTGACCTGGTGAACAGCACTTTTTAGCAGAAATTAAACAAGTAACTTATAAGCCACATAAATGAGTGTCTCTAACAAGTCAAACAAAGGATATTTGTGCCTATTTTAGTATGTCTCCAATACATTGTTTCTGATGCATGATTTTTCTCTTTTCTTCACCTGCTCCTTCAAACTGTCAGGAATAATGACCTTTTCTACACTTACTCAGATGATAGTAATTAGACTTTTCTAGAATGGCTGGATAGTGATTATCTTCATATTACTGCCAATTTAATTATTAAGATTGTTTGTTTGTTTGATTTTGTGTTTTGAGATAGGGTCTCACTATGTAGGCATGCCTGTCCTGTAACATACTGTGTAAACCTCAAACTCAGAGATCTGCCTGCACCTGCCTTTGACTCTGCCTCCTGCATGATAGGATTAAAGGTGTGTGCATGCATCCAACTTTCATTCATCTTCTAACTTTAAAGTCCTCTTACAGGCATACATTAGAAAGATTAAGGTGATCCTGGGTATTCTAATGAGCAATTTGAAATCGTAAGCTTTCAGAAGGCTAAACTCACTAATGTGTGTCCCATGGCCTCTGAAGCATAGAAATAAAATACACACCACTTAAAACAAACAAACAAACAAAAAAACATTTAAATGACTTTATATGGTCACTTTAAATTTACCTTTAAAACTGTTGATTTTCTATCTGAAATATATGCACATTTAATATGTACCATAAAAAGCATATCAAATTCTTTTCTAAAAACAGAGTATAACAGATAATTGGTATACTTAAATTACATTTCATATTTTTTTCTTTAATATAATTCAAGATACCTCATGGGCAAATGAATAGCCAAGTATTCAGTTGGAAAATATGAACCTACCTTGCCAATAAAAGCTGCCAGGACCACCAAGAAGAACTCTATCAGCCTAAATCAAATCACAGAACAGAAGGAAGATACTTTAAAAAATGAGGTTGGACAAGAAATTAGTATGCTAAACTTTACAGATACTTAAGCATATATTAACATTATAATTAAGTAACAAGCCGTTAACTCAGCTAACTCAGCTTCAAGTAGTATGCATTTACTTTTCTAGAGGAATCAAGAATTTAATTATCATTATTATTGGTATTAGAGGAGTGTAGTATCTTCATCTTGACTGTCCTATACACTGGTTGGTGAGGTACTGGTGGAAACAGCACTTGGTTACAATAAGAAAAAGGTTGTTTCTTCACTTCCTGTATTAGATTTACACCACTTGAGATACATTTTCTAATGATCACTGAGAAATGTTCTGCCAAAGGGAAACAATGTTAGTGTCTCCAACTTATAGATGTGTAGCTTCATAGGGGAAAGTTCAGTGAAGGACTTTTTAAACCTGTAACAAAGTGTAAGGGTCTAATTCAAGGTATTTTGTGTTTGTACATGGTGTCTTGGAAGTTTTTCCTTGCTACAGTGAAGGTATTTTTTTTTTTTTTTTGTCCTCCCAAATGTACATATAATTTTCCATTCTACTTTTATTGCTACTATTGTTGCTCTGGGTGTTGCTTTTTGCTTTGAAACAGGGTCCCACTGTGTAGATAGGGTGACTCTGAACTTCCTTGCAATCCTTCTGCCTCAGCCTCGTGAGTGTTGGGATTATGGTATGTGCTTCCTCTCAGGCCCAGGAAGCTCTAATTAATCAATCTATTGCTGTAGCTTCTCCCAAGAAAGGTTAATATAATTAATTCCATAACCAAACCTTTTAGGTTGCTGACAAAAGGATGGTTTAATGATCAAAAAAAAAAAAAAAATCACCAAGAAGCATACTTTAGAAAGTTTGTCTTTAAAAATGTCAATGAAGTTTTTATTTAGATAGATTGGAAACTATCGAGTTTGAAGAAGAGCATGTCCATTTAGTTAAAAATATTGTGCTCAGGAGATTTTCCACCATTTTTAAATTGCCTCAGTTTCACTTGGCAGCTACAGACAAAAACAGGTGGTCAACAGTTTCTCAGCTTTTATGTAATTAAACTAATTTTGTAACAAAATTCCTATTGGTAGTTTTTGTGAAAAAACCAATTTCAGTTAAAAGAGAAACTGTAATATTTTATAAATTCCCATAGGTGGAAATTTTAAGTGTGTGTGTGTGTGTGTGTGTGTGTGTGTGTGTGTGTGTGTGTGTGTGTGTGTGTGTGTTTTGGTCACGTTGTAAGTAAGGGAGGTATACATATGGAGATCAGAGGACAAATCTGTAGAGTCAGTTCATACGGGTTGCAGGTATTGACCTCCAGTCATCAGTCTTGGATGGCAAGTGCCTTTACTGGCTGAGACAATCTTGCCTGCCTGCCCTAGATACTTTAATGTCATCATAGTTATCAATCATTTATCAAAGAAATTCTCTACTTTCCTCCCTTCTCACAGTGCTGTCTCACAACTTCCAATAAGCAATGTTTATGAAGAAGGGAACATAAGCCAAAGAATATCACAATAAACAGACTGCTTTGTAGCTATTTTCATTAAAATATGGTAATTATACGAAAGCTGAAGCAAGGACCATGTATTTTAAAACCCGGTTTACTTGGTAAAGAAGATTGGAATCTGTCTTAAATGAGAACTTACTTTAGTAAAATCAATGCTGAATCCTCCTTGACAAAATCCCTGTCCATCAGCATCAATATTTTCTAAAATAAAAAGATTGGAAATAGACACAAACCCCAAAATAAGCAATAACACAACACAAAAACAAAGCATGAAATAAATAAACCGGCTATTGTTTGAACCATGGTTTCTTTAAAGAACTCACTCAGGCACCTGTCTACTCTCATACTAGTTTACATATTCCTCAGGGTGATTTCTGCGTCTCAGATACATTGGAGTATGGACTGTGTGGGCCAGTCCCCAAGGACCAGAAAGATCAGCTAAGATTTTCCTCTTCTTCTTCTTCTTCTTCTTCTTCTTCTTCTTCTTCTTCTTCTTCTTCTTCTTCTTCTTCTTCTTCTTCTTCATCCTTCTTCCTCCTCTTCCTCTTCCTCTTCTTCTTCTCTTCTTCTTTCTTCTTCTTTTTTCTTGAGACATGTAGTCCAGACTGGCCTCAAATTCAGGATACTCCTTTCTCTGCCTTTCAAATGCTAGGATTAAGGCACCTGTCCCCACAGCTGGATTAAACTGCTTGCTTCAAACACAACTCACAGGAAGATTATAGCTTGTATCACAGTGCATCAAACATTGTAATTATGCAAAATAAATACATTTTTTAAAATCTCACAAGATATGATATGCAATCTCATATATACTCTCTATTTTTATGTCTTCTTTTTTGAAAAGATACCAATGGCCCATTATACAGTAAACACCAGTGAGCTTTCATCCACAAACTTAAGCCTTCTTTCTGAAATGTTTCTTGCTTCCTGTTACCTTACAGTTGTTATATCTTTGCTAAGTTTAGGAAAAACAACAAAAATACTCATACAGTCCTAATATATTTCCTATATATTATAGACGATGATAAAAATAAAAAACTAAGCCAAGTGGTGGTGGTGCATGTCTTTAATCCCAGCACTTGAGAGGCAGAGACAGGAGAATCTCTTAAAGTTCAGAGTCAGCCTGGCCTACATAGTGAGTTCCAAGATAACCAGAGCTACGTAATAGAGAGACCCTGTGTCAAAAACAAACAAATAAACAACAAAAAAACCTATAAATAACATGGTGAAGTATTTCAGAAAATTGCAAATTGAAGAGTAAAATATACAACTATTCTTGCTATAGTCATAGGAGTTAATTAAGTTCATTTAAACATGATTCTCAAGGTGTCTTCCAACTACAGCAGTTAATAATTTGCTTTCCTGTAATTACTCTTTTTTTATATATCACAGAAAAAGTGACCAATTCTGACTAAGTAATTAACCAATTAATCTAAACTAACTTTATTCATGAGCAATACAGATGCTGATGAATTTTTTAAATCTTCCCTTATGAATGCTATCCTTCAGTTACCAACGAATTTGTGCCCTAATGTTGCAAATATATCAAAAGTTACTCACACCTAAGTCACTCAAATACAGACACCAAAAATAGTTCATTTTATCATAACGTCAAACTTCTAAGAATATGTGTGTATGCTTGAGTGTGTGAAAGAATCCCTTCAAAACTTTTGAACCCATTTTTAAAATCTGGGAACTGCCCCAAGATTACACAGTAAAATATTTTTTTTTGTTTTAAGAAAACAGCCACAAGAGTGTAACACTAATGTAAATTTTTCTAACCAAGAGGGACTGGGAAAATGTGGGGTGGGGTTTCCAGTGTCTGGTGAATCATACCAAGGAATTGTGCTTCAACCTCAAGTCAGCCATGCATTTCCTTCATTCAAGCTGCATTTGGGGAACAATCTTAAGTTATCTAATGAAGACATAAGACATGCCTTTTTTATTCCTACTATGAAACTATCTGCTTTGTTTGGTTTCCTGGGACATCCCACTGAAATACACAACTTCCTTAAAATTTCCTTAGCCAGCACACAGTAAACTGGGTGTGTCTGACAATTTAAATTTTTGTGCTGAACACAACCTAGTTCAGTGAAGGACTCAGTGTTTATCTCCACAGATGACCAACACTTTTCCCTCCTGTCAAGCCTAGAGATAGGACAGTATGGTCAATTAGTGTGCATTAGGTACTTACTGGAAGCTATTCATGTCACATTTTTTCTTTTCAAGTTTTACAGCAATCTCTGGAGAGATGTGATTGTTAGTCACCATGTATATAGAAGGGAGACTAATGCTTAGGAAAATTAAATAACTTGATATTTGTCAATCAGCTATGTCAATCAACTATGTCCCTGAATATTACTGGGCTGCGCTATTTCTCTCACCGGCCAGACCTTTACTATCTGGATAAGGAAAAAGTGGAAGAAAAAACTAGAAACTGTAACTGAGAAAAGGTTATGTCCAAATATGGTTACCAAAATTACGATCAGGGACAAAGGACTCAGTGGGAACAGAACATAAGTGTTCACACCATGTGGCTTGGGCAGTTTTTCAACAGATGGATGGTCATGGATAGTATCATTGAAAGACAGAGTTAACCACAAGCAATAAAGAAGTAAGGAAACAAGCAGTGAAACTCTTTATCCAGGCTGTACACACAGGTCATGTTAAAAAATACAATGAACCAGCCATTAAACAAAAAAAAAAAAAACAAACAAAAACCAGAAACAAACACGAGCACACACATACATTAAACCACCACAGCTGAGACAAGCAAGGTCAGCTGACACAAAAAGGTCAGCACACACCCTGGAAAAGCTGGGATCACCCTGGTCTGGACCATACAGTTTACCAAAGAATGAATAAAATACGAACTATCAAATAGTAGCTCTAACCGCTTAGCCAAGATCAGTGTTCTACCAATAATGAAGCAAGGGCTCGTGGAAGTTAAGGGAATTATCCAGTGCTACAAGTGCACTGTCAGTGGAATCTGAGGCTGTGGTCCAGAGTTTAAAGCTCTCCCTCCTCCTGAGTGTCCCCTCGGGATAAGTTGCCCACCTCTTAATTGGAGCCTGCAGGTGTTTCACATTTCCACCGTTGGACCAAACAGCATGTACCATAACCTGGTTTGCTCAAGAAAGGCATCTCCTCTGCCCATATGTTTTATGATGCTTTTCTTTGAGATGTCTTAGTTAGAGCAGAGTACTATAAACTTTTTCTGAAAAAAGCTAGACAGTTAAATATTTCAGGAAACAGAGGGGCCATACAGCATGTAAACTCCTAATGACTCATCTTTCTAAACAGTGTGTGAACAGATGGGTGTGACTATATTTCCATAAAACGGTTTTTTGTTTGCTTGCTTGCTTGCTTTGTTTTGATTTTCGAGTCTGGTTTTCTCTATGCAGCCTGTCCTGGAACTCATTCTGTAGACCAGGCTGGCCTCTAACTCAGAGCTCTGCCTGCCTCTGCCTCCCAAGTGCTGGGATTAAAGGTGTGTGCCACCACCACTTAGCTGCATAAAATATTATTTTTAAAGCAGGTTCACAAATCACATTTAGATCACTAGAGTTAGAATTTTAAGTATTTTAGAAAACAATACTTCATCACGTCATAATTTTTATGTCTAGCGCAAGTAATTGGAAGCATTAAGAAACAGACACAAAAACTCATCACTAGAGGACTCTTCAGAGGCAGTTGAAATGGAAGGCATATTCTCTAGACAGTAATGCAAGGATAAGTTCTTTTGAAATACGACAGACCTAGACGTGTGGGGCATACATAGTTCAGGGGTGAAAGTGCTTGACACACAAGAGACCCTGAACTCAACACCTGGCACCAAAAAAAAAAAAAAAAAAAAAAAACCAAAATGACCACCTGGGTTTAAATTCTTATTCTTATTTGGCCATTTAATACCAGGGAATTTGGCGGGGGGAGGGGGGGGAGATAATAAGGTGATGCTTCATCTGTCTTGAGTCTCAGTTTCTCAATTTCTCAAATGAGAACAAAGATCACTGATGTACCTGTGTGTGTGTGTGTGTGTGTGTGTGTGTGTGTGTGTGTGTGTGTGTGTGATGCACGCATGCGCACACATGCATACATGTACACATAACCTAGTCTATAAGCATGCATGTGAGTGTATGTGTATATGTGTTCTACATCCGCTTTACTGATACACAATAACCAGCCCCCTCTTCATGGCAATGAAGATGTATTTTCAAAATGAGAGTGTCTTTACAACATGGACATTAAAATACAAAAGTAATCCTTACATTTCTACACACTACCAAAGCTGACAGTACCATGACCTAAACAGCAACACAAATGTAGTGAGACAGATGGCACCAGGCACTAAGGATGAAGCTCTGCCTTCATCCATGGAGAGCATGATCTCTACACAGACATCATTCTTTAAATGTTTACTTCACACTTAAAATAGGTAGGATGACCAAGGGGTTAAATAAAAAGGTTTAATTAAAAAGTTGCAATTCCCTGGAGATTCAAATGCTTAGAAGCAAAAGACCTGATGGTATATGTCACCTAACACAGAAAAGATGAACCTAGCAGGAAGATACTTCTGTGTTGTGACTTTGCTAATTAATTTTGTCTGCTCAACTGTTTGGTTGAGCACAATTAAAAAAAAAAAAAAAAAAGGTACCAGGGGAAAGGGGAAATACCACATGGAGTTCCCTTTATTAGCATAATTTTGCTGTTCACTGTTTCAGTTACTCACTATTTAGCAATCATGTTCTGAAGTTACTACTTGGGAAATTACCCTAAATAAGTAATTCATAAAAAGAAATTTAGTAACACGTAGGATTTGGTATGACCTATGGTCTTAGTTGTAGACGGAATATCTTGTAGAATATGGCCTACAAACCAGGCAAGACTACATTTGGACAATCCATTTTTATGTCTTTGGTATAAAGAGGATGTAAATAAAGAGGTATAAAGAGGATTGGTCAGGGCCAATCCAACAAAAAGTAGGCTTGCAAAGTGTCAGGGATCTCCAGTGGAAGAAAGATGTGCAGAGAAGGTGTCACCAAAATGATCCCTTCTTGGAATCGCCTAGATATTTCTCTCATTGGAATTTCAACTAACATCAGGGAAGGGCCTGAGGTTGTTGGGATAACCAACAGGCATGTGAAATTCCAATGAAACTAAAGCTGGCAAATTTAGATTTAAGACACCTAAACACCATCTTCACCTTCTTTTGCAAACTGGCTCAGAAAGATAACTTTTTTCAAATGTACTTTTAATATCATTATTCATTTACAACTGAGGTTCTCAAGCTTTGTGGTCCAACAAAACTATAGAGCTTGTTAAAAACGTAGACTCCAGGCCTGATCTAAAGACTCAGAATCTTTAGCTGTGATGTCCACTTTTTGGGAAATGCTCCCATGAGCATCTTTTCCCCAACTGTGACTGGAAATAACAGACTTAAAATAAAATAAAATCAGATAATCACCAACACAAACCAAAGATGACTAAACTGAGTTCTTAGAAACAATCAATGTGATTAACTCACATTTGTAATTTCCTTGTATGAGCTGCATTATTTTTCATTTTGCTCTGTCAACCTCACAGTGTCTATATATTTTGTCACACAGGCACACATATATACATCCCACACAAAAAACAGGCTCCCAGGGTCTCTTGTTAAAAGCAGGTACAGCATCTCATACATACTTGACCTGCATGGAGCGTACTCAACAGTCTTTGTTCCATCTTGAAGAAAGCAAGTTCCAACAGGCTCTCTCTCCTGCTTCATCTCAGTCCTCCAGTGGTACAATGGAGCACAAGCCTAAAAACAAAGGTTTAGTTCATGACACAAGAATCCTCTAGTAATCCTATGCTAACTCAGAATACAAGAGCACTGTCTAAGCACTGAAAAATTCAAACCTACCCTCTGCTTTATCACAACAGTGAATAAAGATTTTAAAAGAAGTATTTTTTCCTCTGGGTAGAGGTGGCACACACCTTTAATACTAGCATTTTGGGAGGCAGAGGCCGGTGGATCTCTGTGAGTTCAACACCAGCCTGGTCTACAGAGAGAGTTCTGGAACAGCCAGCACTGTTACACAGAGAAACCCTATCTTGAAAAAATAAAGGAAAAAAGTATCTTTTCAGATTCTTCTGTCCTTCCCTTCCAAGCCTCTCGGGTACGATCAGGAATAGATTTTTCTGAAGGCTACGCTTGTAGTCCCCATTTGTGTTTTCAGAAGTCAGCAAAGCTCTTGTTTCAAGTAGCATTATTTCTAGGTGCTATGTGCTGAACTTAAGGTCATAGACTGAGTCAGCTTCTGAACTACATCATATCCTCACGCTTGAAGGAGATACCCCAAAGTTATATGGCAAGTAATAAGAGTAATAAACAAAAAATACCCTGTACTTTCCAAATAAACTTTCCAAAGGTCCAATTTCAATATCTCATGGAAATAGTAAAGTATTAAATTTTAATGGCCTGCAAAATTTCCAAAAGCTTAACAGTTTAACTTGCTGGATGAAAGCTCAGCATAATTCTACAATAACTTTTAAAGAGAAACCCAGCCTTGAACTATTTCATCGACACTCTGGTAGAACCTGAAGCAAGAGCCATTACTTCTCTGTACATCCCTGACTCTCCAGAGTGGATGAGCAGCACGTTGAGCTTGATTTTGCTTCATAAGTCTTTCTGCCTCACATACTCTTCCTCATGCCTAGCCTTCAGCTCTGAGTGCTAATACTTGACATGTCCTCTAATGTCCTACTGAAACCTCAAGTCCTTAACAGATTTTCCCTAATACCCCATTATCACACTAAAAAACGGTAAGTAAAAATGAAATAATTAAAGAGGATTCTCTGAGAAAATGAAATTAAAAGTGAACACGGAATGAATGAAAAGCAACAAAACACTCTCCAGGTAGAAGGGACAAAAACAGTAGGCACTGGTTAAAATGGAAGAAACTAGGTATGGTTTATATGGAAGAAATAAACCAAAATACAAGTGTCATTGACATATTTAAGATGGATTGAGGTAACACAGAAGAACAGCTATAACCTTGTGCTGACAAGTTTTTACATCAACTTGACAAAAGCTAGAGTCATTTTGGAAGAGGAAACCTCTACAGAAAAAAAAAAAAAAAGTCATCATCAAATTATCATGTGGAGCATTTTCTTGATTAAAGACTGATGTGGGGAACACAGCTCACTGTGGGTGGAGCCAGCCCTGGGCTGGTGTTCTTAAATACTATAAGAAAGCAGGCCTAGAGAGCCATGAAGAGCAAGCCAGTGAGCAGCACCCCACCATGGCTTCTGCATCTAGCTCTTACCCTGACTTCCTTGGATAATAAAGTGCGAACTGTAAACTGAAATAGACCTCCTCCTCGGGTTGCTTATGGTCATGGTATTTTACCACAGCAATAGAAATCCTAACAAAAACTAACTCGATTGTAGTGGTACTTATATGCATTTGATGAAATTCAGAGATAGAAAGTCACTCTAGTGTTTTAATCAAGAGGGTGAAATGCCGATCGCCTTAAGTCTTGATGTGCGGAACAGGTTGCAGTTGGAGCATGAGGGAGCTGACAGATGAAAAGAGCCATTGCACTGGCCTGGAGGAGCAATGGTAGTAGCTCACTGCAGGGCCAATAATGAAGATGGAGCTCTATCATAGCAGCACTTTGGGTGTGAATATATTTTGACAGGGATCACTAATACAGTGGGAAGCCACACCTCTCAACACATCAGAGAAGTCATCCAGGAATAAGATACTTGGGGAGGCAGAGGCAAGCAGGCAGATCTCTGTGAGTTCCAGGCCAGCCTGGTCTACAAGAGTGAGTTCCAGGACAGCCAAGACTACACAGAAAAACCCTGTCTCAAAAAAGCAAAAACAAAAAAAAAAAAATTAAATAAATACAAAAGCATTTGATTAGCCAAAGGCATTCTATTCTTAAATGTGATAGATAGAAATAAACTGGTGGGGACTACTAAAGAAGCAGGGAGAAATGAACATTGTAGGCTGGGGTGGGGGGCAGAAGAAGCAGGAGCCTATCTCAGAAGAGGAAGAGTGATAGCTGACACGGCCAGCCTTTGACCAGACCTGCTATTTCATTATACCTGTGCCCTTGGCCAGACCGACTGGAACGTAGAAAACTTCCTGTGTGCACGTGAACTGGCCCCACTCATCTGAGCTAATTCCTAAAGACTTACCAAGATTTTATCCTGCTTTGACCTCACAGAGGCTCCAAACCACTGGTGGGACTTAAACTCCAGTGGGTCATCTTTGGCATAATCTCGATTACCTGGAAAAGAATGTTGTGAGTGGTCAGAAACAAGATAGACTGTTCATAGTACAAAAAAAATTATTTTTATCCAGCCAGGGGTATGTGTGTGTGTGTGTGTGTGTGTGTGTGTGTGTGTGTGTGTGTGTGTGTGTAGGGGAGGATATACCCTTAGTTTCAACAATCAGGAAGCAGAGGCCAGTGCATATCTGTGAGTTCAAAGCCAATCTGAGCTGCATAATGAATTCTAGAACAGGAGAGCTACATAGTGAAACCCTGTCTCAAACTCCCCCCCAAAAAAGAAAAGTGTACCTTTGATTAGTCAAGCACATTGAGTCATATCTTGTCTTTTAAGCAGCTTAGAATGTTAGCTAGCCATAAAAATGTGTGGGGCTCAGCGGGTAGAAGTCCCTGCTGCTCTTACACAGTAGTGGGGCTCAGTTCCCAGGACCCACTCAGTTCCCAGCAGCCCACAACCATCTGTAACCCCAGGACAGCCTCTTTTAATGTCCATGAACCATACACATACATACCTACAGGCAAAATACACATACACATAGATGTGAGATTAAATCTTTAAAAAAAAAAGACAAATTTACGATGATTTGTAAACGTTTCCGGTTTGTGGTTAACCGGATGCAGATGTGGAAAAGTGATTGCAAACCAGGTTTATCAGTTAAATTATTTAAATTGCTAAATAACTATAATAAACACTGTGACCACCTGTTATGTTCCTATGCCCTGTGCCATAGCACGAAGGTATGTATAAATATCAAATCACATGAAATTCTTGTAAGTGGCTAAGAGTAGTTAAAGACAGAGTAAGATGTGAGTCCTATGACTTCACGTGTATGTACACACACAAATAAAGCTATATGTAAAAATGGGTCTAAACATCACAAAGAAACAAGCTATGCTAATATTGTTGGCTTCTATCCTAAAGAATGCTTTCCTGAACATAAAGGATAAATCTTCATCCAAAAAGAGATATTTCAAGCCAAATATTTAAGATACACTAAAATTATTACAAAAATACCTACTTGCCTTTTTTTCTCTCCAAACAATAATCAGTGATGGTAAATCTCTGATATCATTTTTAGTATTGTACAATACCCCACTTCACAGCCATATAATAGGTTAATAAATCCCTTGTATCTCTAACAGTTTCCAATGTAGAGCTATTTCAGCCTTATTTGTGAACCCTTTATATACCCTCAAGTCACATACGTGTTCTTCCACTCCACATAGGAATCTCAACAAAGCATATTGCTGGGGTCTAGGACAAGGGTCCATGGCTAAAGTAGGGTGATAATGAGAGCATGGCACATTATAGATTATTATCCTAATTGATATACTTCTACTAAAGCCCTAAGATATGTCTATAATGATATGTAAGTCTTCTCTTACTCCTGCCTTCAGTCCATACAACTAGAAAGTCTCATTTCTACACACAACCTTTATATTTAAGGTTCATTTGCCTGGAAAACTTCATTCTGATGATACCTGAAAATCCAGCTGACTTTTACTCATGACCTAATGCATGCTGCCATGGTTTCTTATGGAAACATGTGTCTAATCATTAGAACCTATGGATACAGTTGTACATTACCAACAAAGGAATACCTTCTAGACCAGCAGTTCTCACCCTGTGGGTCACAATCCCTTGGGGTCAAATATCAGATATTTACATTATGATTTCTAACAATAGTAAGATTACAGCTATGAAGTAGCAATGAAATAATTTTATGATTGGGGGATCACTACAATATGAAGAACTGTACTAAAAGGGTGCAGCATTAGGAAGGTTGAAACCACTATTATAGACCAAGAGAAAGGTGAGTGCAAAGAAACGGAAGAGTATATAATCCTAGACTTCTAAGAGCATTAAGGTCATTCCGTACATTTAGGTGAGGAAAAGACAGGAACACATTGTCAAGGGCCTTTCCACCATGCTGAAAGTGTCCTCCCAGGGATCGTGCTTAGCACTCTGTGCTAAGTCATTTTTCTTCAGCTATTTTAGTCCTGGATATGTGGAAGACGTTTTCTCTTTGTAAAATGTTATTTAATTATTCTGCTATCCAAAACTATCTTAAATGTTTTTCTCAAAAAATATACTTTGCTCTGTTTGTATCCAGTAACATGGACTGCTCTGTTTTCTGTCAAGTAGCAAGAGCTCCTCACAGACACCATGGTCTACTTTCTCTTTAGAAAATAAAGTACAGAAAGCAGGAGAAATGGCTCAGAGCACCCAAGTTCAGCTTCCAGTACCCATGCAGAGTGGCTCACAGCCTCAGAGAATCCAACGACAGCACATACCCACTCACAGACATCCCAAAATACTTATAACTAAAAATAAATTTTTGAAAACAGTATAGAAATAAGATAAAGTAAAATGGAATAGAAAATACCTCCTATACCTTACAAAGTCTCCCGGCCACCTGTCATCCCTGCAACACAGATCCTTCCAGCAGGTAACCTGAATGGGTTCCTGGAAGGCTCCTTCTTCTTGCTCCAAGGCCCTCTCCCTTGAAACGTGGAGACTCCAGGCAGCTCTAGCCTTGACCCTGCTGACCACCTACCTAGAAAAACAGTGGCCAAAACTTCCTGAGCCTGAAAGCCGAGCACAGCATGCACGTGGTACTTGTGGATCCCAGGGAGCTGCTGTCCACTACCTCCCCCCACCAGGCAGAGAGACCATCCAGTAATGAGTCACCGTGAACCAACGGAACATCTGCCTGCTGTAGAAATCTCCAGCTGTATATACAGCACTCCTTATTTGAGGGAGAAATGAGAAATATGTGTCCCATGTAAAAACAAGCTCCTCGAGACCCTCTGCCTTTATGATGAGGTTGGTAGCAAGGGCTACCGCTCCAGCGCTCGGGGACATCCTGTTCATCTGCCACAGCCCTGTAATAGATGCTACTATTTTGAGTGTGTGGATATCCTGGTGGGCCCTTAGGACCTCAGAGTAAATCCACGCCATGGCCTGCGGGGTTTGCTTTCTGTGTCTGCCTTTCTCTAAAAGCAGGTTACTGCAGAGGCTAAAGTGGTGGCACCGGCTGCAGGCCTTCTATGACCCGGATCAGGCAAGCCCTCTGGAGATACAAGAAGGGGTGAGGGTGCTGACCCTTTGGGGGGAATATTGAGAAAGAGCTAAAGAGTTTGGGGTTTCGGGAAAGTGGATCTGGTTTTGTGGGAGGAAGACTAAAAAACTTGGAAGCTGTCACAAACATTGTGAAGAGAGATGTGTAGAGATAGGGCCCCTTTGATCTCATGCATGGTTCGACAAGACCCCAACTCTACATTCATACCACTCTTCCCTAGCTGGTACAGGTCCTACGGAATGCTCAATCACATCCAGGCAGTCTGTAGCCCTTCTTCTGGATATTTCTGGGCAATCTGCTGCTGACTGAGGATGACCAAGTCTCAAGGCACCCGGCTTCCTTGAGATGGAAGCTGAGACCTCCAGGGTGTCAGCTGCAGAATCCTCCAGAATGCTGTGCGGGTGTGGAGCTACATCCCAGGGATGAAGAGCAAGTATGAGGCCCTGACACGAGAGGAGTAGTTACAGTCCCTGCGATCCCAAGTCAGTACCAGAGCCAAGCTGGAGCCCAGCTACTGGATCCCCTGTAGAAGAACTTCCTTCTCCCCCTACTAGAGTACTCTATTTTCCCCAGAACTTACTTCCTCTTTACAAATGAATCATACAATGAATAGGGAGGCTCCCTAGAACCATATGGGACAGCCTTCCTCCTATGGCCTTTTCCCTCTGCAGTTTCCTTCCATTTGTCTGCCTGCTTTTGGGTTTTTTTTTTTTTTTTTTTTTTCCAGTTGGGTACCTAGTATGCAGATGCCTCTGTGCAGCTCCCTGTGAGGGTGGGAGGCACCCACTGTCATGTACAAGATCCTGATGGAATAGCCACAGTGCATCACCAAAAGTATGTTTCTGTTATGACGTCCAAAATATAAGACTGCAGCCTGGTGGTGGTGGCGCAGGCCTTTAATCCCAGGGGCAGAGGCAGGTGGATCTATGTGAGTTCGAGGCCAACCTGGTCTGCAGAGCTAGTTCCAGGACAGCCAGGACTACACAGAGAAACCTTGTTTCAAAAAACATGTGTGTGTGTGTGTGTGTGTGTGTGTGTGTGTGTGTGTGTGTGTGTGTGTATTTGCTTACAAAAAGGAAAAAGAAAAGAAAAAAAATACCTCCATATTGACTCTCAGGGACCTGTCTCTTGGATAATGACATTAATGAAAACTAGAAAAGGACACAGAAAACATACAAATTTTATATATTTGGTTTTATAATTGCCAACAAATATAAAATCCATAGTTCTTTCCATATGAAAAACTATTTACCATTTGGAACAAATCATCACCAGTCAGAGGTTGATTTGTTTGTTTGTTTAAAAGCATCAAACATATGGTGTTCTTTGATGAAAGAAGACATTTTAAAAACTAATTTAAGGCAGGCACAGTGATGGAAGCCTGTAATCCCAGCACTCAGGACACTAAGGCAGGTAAATCATAAGTTTGAAGCTGGCCTGTTTAGCCTATAAAGCACATAGAACACCTGTGGCGGTTTGAAAGAAAATGCCCCCCAAAGGGAGTGGCGCTAATGGGAAGAGTGGCCTTGTTGGTGTAGATATGGTCTTGTTGGAGGAAGTGTATCACAGTGGAGGCAGGCTTTGAGGTCTCATATATGTTCAAGACACCACTCAGTGTCTTCTGATCAAGATGCAACCAGTAACTGTGCTCCCTGCTGTGATTATGAACTAAACCTCTGAAACTGCAAGCAGCCACCTCAATTAAATGTTTTGCTTTATAAGAGCTGCCGTGGTCCCAGGCTGGAAAGATGGCTCATCAGTTAAGAGCACTGGCTGCTCTACCAGAGGTCCTGAGTTCAATTCCAGCAACCACATGGTGGCTCACAATCATCTGTATGAGATCTGGCACCCTTTTCTGGCCTACAGGCATACAGAACACTGTATATATAATAAATAAATAAATAAATAAATCTTTTTTTAAAAGTTGCTATGGTCATGGTCTCTCTTCACAACAATAGAAAACCTAAGACAACCCCACAATAATAATAATAATAACAACAATAATAATAGAAAGCCTAGTTTGCTTAGTGTAGTGGTTCTCAACCTTCCTAATTCTTTGACCTTAGAATACAGTTCCAAATTATTTTTGTTGCTGCATCATAACTGTAATTTTGACTCTGTTATGAATTGCAATGTAAATACTTTTTGAGATAGAGGTTTGTCAAAGGGGTGGAGACCCACAAGTTGAGAACCACTGCCTTAGGAGAAGGCAGGACACTCATTTTAAAAATACCCTCGGAGAGTCTCTGAAACTGGAATTGTTTGCAATCAACAGCCATGCCTTGTACCATGCAATTATATTTTCTCAATCATGCAGCTGGAGAGATGATGCAGAGGCTTAAAGCACTGACTGCTCTTCCAGAGGATCTCAGAGATTCCTAGCACCCACATGGTGGGTTACAACCATCAGTATCTCCAGTTCCTGGGATCCAACACCCACTTCTGACCTAAACAGGCACTCCACATAAGATATGCAAACAAAACACTCTCACACATATCTCTATAAACTGTTCAGTTGCAGCACTAAGCACTGCTGATATAATACACTGACCTATACCCAAAGTTAAGTCCATAATCATAAAAATACATGCACAATATCTACTGTGCTCCCTGCCTCCAGTTTCAACAGTCACAACTTCAGACTGCCATCCATTCAAGAAGCTTGCTCCAAAGGAAGTTTGTCTTCACTAATCAGTTTTCTTTGCAGAGCCCAAATCTTAAAATACTGGATTCCACATCAGACAGTGGCTTCACTGAAAGGAAGTGTGAATAGAGTGGGCGGGAGGAAGCAAGGAAAGGCTGCTCTCCAAACAAACCCACAAGCAGCTCATTCAGGACCTGGCCGGGGCTGGCAGCCATTCTGGAACACATGAGGGAAGTAAATATTTTGAGTCACAGCCCTGAAGTCACCGTTTTCGTTATGCTGGAACGCCCAGACTGCTGGACTGAGTAGCTACACTTGAAAAGGAAACAGAACACAGACCAGGGATTTGGGGGCTGGGAGAAATGCTTTCTGTTTGTTTTAGTTTTTTAACCTCAAACACCACATCACCTCAAGACTGCAAAAATGTCTATCCATAATTACAAAATGCACTAGATGACTGGCTTCTGTTTCCCAAATGAACTACGGAGGGGGACTGGGTATAGTGGCACAGCTTTAATCCCAGCAGCTTGGGAGGCTGAGACAGGCCCATCTCTGTGAGTTTAAGGCCAGCCTGGTTCATAGAGTGAGTTCCAGAGAAGTCAAAACTGTTACAGAGAAACCCTGTTTTTTTTTTTAAAAAAAAAAAAAAAAAAAGGAAAGAAAAAGAGGAAAAAGAATGAAATAAATAAAATCATGAGACAAATTACTAGAAACTTGAAGATTAAACATTCATTTTTTTTTCAAGCTTATAAAATTATTTGCATCTCACCAAACCCCCATGATGAAATGCTTAAGCGTACTGTCACATCACATCCTCCTTGCAAGCACCTGACACTTATGTCCTCTGGCTCCTCTTTCCAAGTATTTCACAAGCTACTGCCAGACATTTGGCATTCCACTTGCTGGAGAAGGGAACATGATTAGCATAATGCTGAATTTTAAGACGAAGATACCCTGTTACTCTGAAGCCAAGTGTTTTGTCTCTTCTTTTTATACCTAGAGAACAAGATTATACCACTCTTTTTAAAAAAGAGAAATGCTGAATATTAAAAAGAAATAAAAAAGTAAACTTTTATTTCAAAGTTAAGTGTGGTTTTAAGTCATTTGGTTCCTGTTCTTCACCGTGGCTTTTATGAATAATGAGAGATGGTTTAGATCTTTCGAGAACTTGTTGCTTCTTGTTTGCTAGAATAAGTTATTAAAACAATGTCACCCTGCATTAATCCTTGAATAAGGCAAACACTTTGAAAACCTCCTTAAGCAGGTTTTTACCCCAAATACCACTTCAACTCACATGTTACCAAAAATAAAGTTGATTGAAAGAAAAATCTCCCAGTTGAATTTATTATTTATGTTAAACTTCAGAGGTCAGAGGAAGACATCTCTTTGATCATACACTAAACCCTCTGTCTAAATGCTAAAAATGAGACACAAGGTCTTTGCTTTCCAAGGAGGAGAAACACAGATGTGGGAGCAAAATGGCTGTGACATCTGTCACTCGGTTGGTCACCAGGGTTGATTATGCTGATCTGACCGGCAAGGTGCATGTCCCCTCTCTCCCTCATACTCTAAGTGTGTCCCTCCCAAAGCTGCAAGCTGTTACTAATTTCCACAGAACTATCTAGAAACATCATTTGCCTAAGACAGCTAACCTCTAAAGGTAAACAAGAGTCAGCAAAGTACATCCGGAAGAAACCAGCTGAAGCTCATTTTCCGGGTACCGGCATTGTTTATTTACAGTTATTCAGACTCTTCCCCCTTCATCCCATGAGTAATCTCCAAGGTTCTGCAGGAACACAGCACAAAGAACACAGGCCTGGGGGCAGCACCACTCTCTCAATGCCGGATTGTTTCCTACTAGTGTTGAGAAGGAAGTGAATCTGAAAGCTCCAAACAGTTTAAAACAAAATCTCTTTACTGGAGATTTAAAAAGAAAAAATAAAACCAACTCCAGTCTTGAAAGAATGGGTATGAGTCGTATCAAACTGTGAGTAGAAAGGAGGATTTAAAGGGATCATGTGAAACTGGTTTGTCAAATGTTGCAGACATTAAAGTTACTATTAGCTGTATGGTAGTCAGTAATAAAAGAACTGGACAAAATTATCTGTTCCTAAGGTGCTTCTCTGACCTCTAACCATAAAATTCTGAACCAGGTGCTGATTGATTCTAACAGGAAATACATGTTCAGTAATGGAGAAATCTTTGGCCTAAATCCATGTTGTAGCAAGCACGAAAAGAAGGCTGCTTCATTAGTATTAACTTTGTAATTTATAAGGCTATTCAACCTAGACATATCTCTAAGAGACAAATCGCCAATTGGAGGAATATGCTGTACAATCTACCTGTTTTCATTTCAGTGAGCTAGAGAGTGTGCACCACAGAGGAGGCCAGTTTTACATTTGTTATTTAAAGCAAAGCCTAGGAATGTGGGGGGAAATAACTCCACAGCATTCTTCTGGATGAGAGTCTGCGTGGCCAGGCTTGTCTACTGCCTGCAGCTGAAACCTTCTAGAAACAAGCTTGAGTGCTGCAGCGGCAAGATATTCTGAATAAAAAGAAGAGGGTTCCACATCTGACCTACTCTGGGAAGGTGCTTCTGCTTTCAGAAGACATGATTTGCAAGCTTGAGGTCAAGCCTGTATTCCCAAGGAAAGAAGCATGCCTTCCTTCCCTAGTGGAGACCAGTGGTCTACGCTTTGGGGAGGGGGGGTAGGCACGTGTTATAAATGCCCTCGGATGTGTGGATGCACACACCCATGCTCATGTATGCAGAGGGTGGCCTCCTTTATCACTCTGCCTTATTCCCTTGAGACAGAGTCTCCCACTGAACCTGAAGCTACTCCGGCAGCCAGTGTGCCCCCAGTGACCCTCCTGTCTTTGCCTACCACAGAACTGGAGTAAGAGGAACAAGAGGCCACTTCCAGCTGGAAAAGATTCTTTTTTTTTTTTTTTAAATAAAATTGGGCAGTGTTCAATTTGTTAATAACATCTGTTTCCTTGGAAAAGAAAAACTCATAAGAGGGTTTTCCCAAAAGTCACAGTAACAAAAATTAAAATGTAAACCAAGACATAATTCACTTAACAGCCACAATTATCTTTCTTTCTTTCTTTTCTCGTGATTCCTTTTTCATGATTATTCTCTCAGTTTTAGGAAGGAGCTGTAATAAACAACCCATCCCTCCCCCTATATATTGCTTTGTAGTTTACAAAGTGAGGTCATAGTTACGAACTCCTTTGATCTGCACAACAGTCCTGCTTTCTCTGACTAACTGGGAAACTGATACTAGCAAATGTAAACCACTTTCCCAAGGTCATCAGTGTCACAGTCTGAATCTCCTCCTAGATCCCGTCTGCATTCCAAACAACCACAGCTGCCCACAAGGAAAGAACAGGGAAGGAGCAACTTTCTATTTATGTAAACACGGCTCTTGCTGAAAGCGCTTTCATTATAATCAATATTAATTTTTAAAACATGTAAAGAGACTCTGGCCAATAGAATAATGCCACTCCACATAAGATGTATGTCTTACTTCCCAGTGTCTTCCCAGTGAATATGGAAAATCACATGCCATAAAAGACTTAGCAGGTATCATCAACTGCAGAACTTTGAAGTGTTTGGGTGTATCCCAGAGGCGGGACAGTCATCAGCAGAGTGAGGCAGCATTGAATCCTGCAGACACTGCTGGCCCTTGCTGAATGGAGGGGCAACAAGCTCCTTGTTCCCCCTGTTGGCTCCAAAAGAAAACGTCAATGGCTTGACTTCAGCCCAGTGAAATTCATTTTAGATATTTAACTTCTAAGACTGAAGATAATAATAAGTATGTGTTGTTTCAAGCCATTAAGAGGCTGAAGGGAAAGTTCAGTAGTTGTGTTTTCCCGCACAAGGTTCTGAGTTCAATTCCCAATAATAAAAAAAAGAAAGAAATTAGAGTTGAGATCACTTATGACATCAGCAATAGGAAACTAATACTGGCTTGTACAGGAAACAGAAGGAACATTAGCCTGTTATATGAATGGTCTCCATACTCAGCTATATCTATATAGTTATATATTTATATAGATGTATTCATGCAATGTTTTGAATGAATGAATATATATGTACCACATTCGTGCCTCATACCCAGAAATCAGAGAAGGCATCAAATCCCTTAGAACCTCAGTTGCAGATGGCTGTGAACCCCCATGTGGATGCTAAGAACCAAACCCCAGTCCTCTACAAGAGTTACAAGTGCTCTTAACTGCTGAACCTTCTCCAGCCTCTCCCTGAACTTTTAAAAAATATATAGATATATGACAGGCAGTGGTAGTGCACACCTTTAATGCTGACTGCTTCTGCCTCTGTGAGTTGGGTCAGCCTGGTCTACAGACTGAGTTCCAATACAGCCAAGCCAGGGCAACACAAAGAAACCCTGTCTCAAAAAAAGAAAAGTGTGTGTGTGTGTGTGTGTGTGTGTGTGTGTGTGTGTGTGTGTAGGAATATACCAAAATAAAAGTATATTGGATCTTGAACATTTTATTCCAATGATGTAAATATAAAATTTGAATTAGCTCTCATCTTCCTAAGGTTAACTTTTTTTTTTTAACTGCTACTACCTAAATTGACTTTGGAATGTATTCCAAAAATAAAATTATACTATTATCAGTAACACATATAATTTTTCCAATGTTAGTGAATTTTTAAAGCCAATTATTTCTATTTGAATAGTCAAGATGATTCCTGAACTTTTTTTTTTTTTTTTTTTTTTTTTTTGCATCCCACGGAGCCTGGGATACATTCATGTTGAGAGGTAATCTGTAGAGGTCAGTGAGTGAGTCATGCCTCAATCTGGCTCCCAGAAAAACAGCAGAAACCACCAATGTTCTTGAGAGCTCCTTCTTCCCAGAAGAGATATAAACTTATCTTAGTAGATTTCCCTAAAATGTCTACATATTGACACTGTTAGTTTAAGTTGGAAGACATCCAAAACAATACACAGAACTGCTGCAAAACACTTACAAATCATGGATGGGGGTGATGATTCTGCTAAGCTGTTGCTTTTTTTAAAAAAAGGTTTATTTACTTTTATTTATGTGTATGAGTGTTTTGCCTGCACACATGTATGTGTGTGTATGACTGGTGCCTTTGGAGGTCAGAAGAGGGTCCTGGATCCCCTGGAAATGGTGTTACCGATAGTTGAAAGATGCCAAGTAGGTCCTCTGCAAGAGCAGCAAGTGCTCTTAAACACTGAACAGCCTTGTTGTTACATTAAAACAAAACAAAAACTAGGCACAGATGGGCCTGAGTATGGTGGCTTCTATTGCCTGTTCTCAGAAGACAGAGGAAGGCAGATCTCTGTAAGTTCAAAACCAGCATGGTCTACATAGCAAGCTCTAGGCTATCCAAGGATACGTAGTGAGACCCTGTCTTCAAAACAAAACAACCAACCAAATGGCATTAATTAAGAGAATGGACAACAGAGAATGGACAAATCAACGTTTACCTGTTGAATCAAATTCAATGGGCTGGCACCGGCGGCTAGAAGAGCAGTCACATTTGAGAACCTGCCCTCCTTCCACAATCCCAGGCTGCGTTGTGTTGGCTTTCGGCGCTCCCACCAGGAGAAACATCCTGCTAAAACACAAAAGGGCAGGTGATACTTCAAAGGACACAAAGGGTAAGATTCAAGTTATGATTCATGGCCAAACATTCTCCTGATACAACCCACAAATATTTTTAAAAACTATTTTCAAGTGGCATAATCTCCCCATTATAAGATAATTCCTGTTGCATTTGCTTAAAAATGTACATTATCCAAACTGTACATCTTAAATTTTTAGGCTTATTTACTTTATGTGTATGAGTGCCTACATGTATGTCTGTGTGTCTCAGCATTTGTGCCTGGTACCTAAGGAGTTCAGACATGTCCTGGAACTGGAATTACAGATAGTTGTGAGCTGCTTGTGGGTGCTGGGAATTGAACCTGGGTTCTCTAAAAGAACAGTCAGTGCTCTTAACCACTGAACCATCTCTCCCACCTCAAACTGTACATTTTAAATACAAAAGAGTTTTGCAGACCAGTGACATAGAAAAGGTGATTACTGCCAAGTCTGAAGACCTGAGTTCAATGCCCAGAAGCTATATGGTAGAAGAAACCTGACTCCCAAAAGTTGTCCTGACCTCCAAGCATGTTTGCCATAGTCCACATGCCTAAACACACACACACACACACACACACACACACACACACACACACACACACACACACGAGCACTAAACTTTTTTTCCCCAAGTTCCCTTTTTCCCCCCCTCTCCTTTGTATGGCTGGCCTGGACTCACAGAGACCACACTGTCTCTGCCTCCCAGTACTGACATTAAAAAGCATGCACCACCACATCTAGACAACTTTTTCTTTTCTATTCATTCAAAAAATACTGTGGAGGCTTGGACATATTTGCTACATCAGGCTCAGTTCTAGACATTGCCCTGTCTACAAAAAACCATCCAGCCAACAAATCACTTGACATTACAAGAGCTATGCAAGAGACGGGACAATTGATAAGAGAAGATATCTTAGAAATAGGGCAGAAAGGCCTTCCTTAGATAAAGGAAAGTTATCTCCCAGGAATGGAGGGTAAAGAGATCCTGTAAATGAAGGCACCTCTTTCTAGGAAGCAGTCATAGGAGAAAGGGAAGAGAGACCATTTTTGGTCTCTATGGAACTTACAGTGCATTGAAAGAAACCTGCGTAGAGGAAGATGCCTAAGAGGTTTCCATAGGAGAGGACTGAGGGGGAAGAAGGTGAATAAATGGTATGACATGGTGGATAGGAGCACCCTAAGCTCTGTATAAACAGCCTGGGTGGGAAAGAACTTAAGTCTCCCGGACAGAACAGACAAGTGGTGAGGCTAAGCAGAGAGAGTAAACTGGGAGCTGCCCAAATTAGCTTGGGAGCCTGGTAAAAGCTAAATCATGAAGTGCCTTTCAGACAGTAAAACCACCAGCTTTATCTCAGTGCCACTTAAAACCTCAGGAAAAATGACTTCCTTGCCTTTAGAAAAATAAAGAAAAAGACAAAATGGAATAAAGAAAGCAAGCTCAGGGAGGGAACCAGAGAGGATGGGGATAGAGATGGGGAGATACAAGAAATACTAAGAGTAGAATGAACAGAGCGAGATAGCACCAATGACTGAATGTAGACATGCAGTAGACAGAAAATATCACCCAACTCCACATTCTAGCGCTCTAGTTGAGGGAGCCAGGGAGAGGAAGGCAGATCCCAGAAACACATGGACGCAGTTCACAGTCTGTCCGATCACTATGTCTATGAGGCACCTAATTAATAGCCTGGAAGTCTAAGTCCCAACACAAGGGGCCAGAGATGGCTTAGCGGTTAAGAGCACTGACTGCTCTTCCAGAGGACCTGGGTTCAATTCCCAGCACCCACATAACAGAATACAACTGTAACTCTGGTTTCAGGGGATCTGATACCTTCAGACCAATGCAAATCAAATTAAATAAATTATTTAAAAAAGAAAGTCCCAACACAAAATGGACATCTGTACAGTTCAGAGAGAAGATAGACAAGGGTGAACTCTGAGGGGTAAGGAAGAAAGAGTGGTTTCATAAAAGAAACTCTCCTCCTTGGTTTTCAAGAACCCCACAGATTTAGTTTAGAGGTGTCAAAAAAAGGGTAGGGTATGCAGAGAGAGAGGCAACACTAAGTAGATCCATTCATTGCCACCATTTCACTTGGCTAAACAAGTCACTGAAATTCTGGCAAAGAAAAGCTCACAGTTACAAATGCACATCTGAAATATGAAATGTACCTATTGTGATTTTTAGAAATCAGTTTCAACTTCATGTATTTTGGGTCGTAAAAGTCACCTAGACAGAAATCTGCTGTGCAGACTGCTAGTATGTATCATTTATCTTGAAACCCACACATTCAAATTAAACTCCAAACCAAGCCACGCCCTGTTTAATAAATCTTTATGCAGTCATATTTGGCAGCAGTAAAACACCAGTGCTGGCCCTTCTCACATCATAACAAAATGATTCTGAGAAAGAAGCCAGCTTCATTTTCCCTTAGCAAGAATCTTCACAAGAAAAAAAAAAATAATAACAATAAGGCCGAGTAGTATGAGATTTAAGTCAACTACAGGATCAAAGAAACACCTTGTCATTAGAAACCTGTTCCTTTCAGAGCATATTGATTCACACAGGCAAATCAGACCATGCAAACGTTCTAGCTGTAAATATATAAAGTGTGCGTGTGCGTGTGTGTGTGTGTGTGTGTGTGTGTGTGTGTGTGTGTGTGTGTTTCCTCTCAATTAGATTTTTTTAAAAAGCCACAAGTCTGGATATGCAGCTGAGTGACACAGCGTTTGACTAGTATCACTGAAGGCGGGACCTCTAGTAACACAAAACACAGGTAAGGTGCTCATTTAATAAGAGTGCTTGCCTTGCCTGCAAAAAAAAGAAAAAATTACAATCAAAAGTTTAATCCCTAGTACCACCTAAAATCAGGTATGATGGCACGTCTATAGGCACATCTGTCTCATCAGATAGGAGACAGACAGGAGGATCAGCAGTTCAAGGTCATCCTTGGCTACATAGTACTACATGCCAAGTTCAGAGCCAGCCTGAGCTATATGAGACCCTCTCTCAAAAAAACAAAAAGCAAAATAAAATTTTAAATGATAGAAAGGGTACCATGAATATCCAATTTGATCTTTAAAAAATTATTTTTTTTCCTCAGTGGTGTATTTTTGGTTCTAATAAAACTTTATTTATATAGACTGGCTGTGGTCAGACGTGGCCCATGGACTATGATTTTTCCATCGGTTTCATCAGTAGAGAACTTGGATAAGAGCTCAGGTGAAAGGAGACTAAAGTTTGAAGGAGAATGCCCCCATAGGCTCAGGAATCTTAACACTTAGACCCCAGCTGGGGGTGCGACTTGGGTGGATTATGGAAACCTTGGTAGATGTAGTCTTGTTGCAGGAAGTACATCCATGGGAGGGGACTTGAGAGTGTATGGCCTCACCCCACTTAAGATCACTCTTTGTGCTTTGATTTTGGAGTTGAAATATGATCTCCCAGCTTCTTAATCGAGCCACAGAAACCCTGTTCTTCCTTCCATGTGATGCTGTCAAGTCTACATCATGCTCCTTCCGCTACCCCTTCAGGCTTATATGTGGTGACAGTTTCTATATTACCTTGCTCTGTCCTTCTCTCTGACCACATTAAGGCTGAGATGAAAGCTTTGGGACCAGGGGAGGGAAAAGGCTGAGTCAAAATGGCCGGTTATCTGGTTTTTGGAGACCATCTATGTGCCGCTTTTCAGTATCTGCATCCTGAAGAAGACTTGGGTCCTTCCTGTAGAGTTCCTAAGGTTCTTTAGTGTGTGCACCACACCAGGTTCCAAGTCAGAAGAGCTGGCGCCCAGATTTGCCTTGACACTCTCAAGCAACTTACTTCTAGATTGTCATTTGCACATTTCTTTTTGGGGCCTTCTATAATTTTTTTTTTTTTTTTTTTTTTTGATCAAAACTATTCATTACTTATGAGAAAGTGCTTATTTGAAAGTAGGGCTCTAATTCAGGCTTCTGCCTGAGCAGGTAACAACACATTCATTAGCCATAGGTCTCGATCTTACACTAACAGCATAACAGTAAGTCGTTTCGAATGTACTCCAACTCTTGGGCCACAGAAACCATACGTTCCCAATCATCCAATTATTTAGGCTATCCTTAAAAGGATTTCCTCATGTAACAATTCCACTTGATTGAGTATGTCAGGTATTTTCTTGACTTGGCAACTGTAAAACAGAGAGTACTCACTAGTCATTGGGGGAAGGACTTTGGCAAAAGCAGAAGGGCACAGTAGGAGAGGGCACTGAATAAAAATGTCACTATTGGCAGCATACAGTGTGCGTGCCTGCAAGGAGCCTGGAGCCCAGGCTGTTGCTTTCACTGGGCTGTCTGCACATTACCGGCACGAAAGGGTGGCAATTAGAAGAGCTGATGTTGCTGTTCAACCCGTTTCCCCGAACACCCCTCTCATGCGCAGTCTTGCCCACTGGTGAAATGCATAGAAATGGGAGAATAATACAATGGAACATGTGATGCTGTGAGGATCTAAGTCCCACCAGATTAATGGTTGATCGGTGGGTAGAGAGACTTGCTGCCAGTCCTGACAGCATGAGTTCGATTCCCCAGGAATCACATGGAAGGGCAGGACACTCAGAAGTTATCCTCTGACCTCTATATGTGCACCGTGGTGGCTGAGTGTACCCACACTTACACATACACAAAAAAATAAATACATAGAATGCAATAAAAGTTTAGAATATAAAAGTTTCTTTATCACGGTAATACTTAAGTTACTTTTAGGACACAAAATTTTTCCCCATTGGGGGTGTTTTTTGTATGTAAGTTTTTTCTTTCGGGGGTGTTTATTGTTTTGGAGGGTTTTGTGGGGGGGTGGGAGGGGATTGTTAAGACAGTGTTTCTTCTCTGTGTAGCCCTGTAGAACTGGCTGTCCTGAAACTCACTCTGTTGACCAGACTTGCAGCAGAAACAATAAAAACCCAGAGACAGATATTGGGGTTAAAGCTGAAGATCAGATAAGCAAAGCAGCCAAGCCACTAGAGAGTTCTCACCTCCACCAATGCTCAGAATGGAGAGGTAAGCCACAGAACCCCAGACAGCTCATCACAGCACTGCTACTCACTCACTGAGACAACAAAGTGTTCCTGTGTCCTCCCGCCTTATATTCCTCTCCAGTGCTGGGACTAAATGCATGGGATCCCAAGTGCTGAGGTCACCTTTGTGTGAGCTCTGCTTCTCTTTTAGACTGGACCTGCCTCTGTCTCCCAAGAGCTGGAATTAAAGGTGTGTACCACCACAGCCTGGCCTCTATGGCTAACACATAATGTGGTTGGCTTTGCATTCTGATCTTCAGGCAAGATTTATTTGTTAGATCATAAACACAACATCACTACACAGGCTGGCATCAAACTCAGAGATTCACCTGCCTCTACCTCCTAAGTACTGGGATTAAAGGTGTGCACCACCACTTAATATTTAAGTGATACTGATATTTTCATATTTGAAAAAGACAAACAGAGGTTTGGAGAAAATGAAGAATCTTAAAAGTGATATATATATATATATGTATATATATATATATATACACATACATACATACATATATCCCCATAAAACTGGGTTCTAGAACAGTCAGGGCTACACAAAGAAATCATGTACACAGAAAAACCTTCCTTAAAGGAAGGAAGGAAGGAAGGAAGGAAGGAAGGAAGGACATTAAGGAGTATAAAAAAGTTACTTATGCTACAAAACACAAAAACCAGTCAATAAGTACTATCACTTTAAAAGTCCACTAAAGCTGTCTGCTAATTGCTACAACAGTTTTACACAAGTAAGAAAAGTAACAGGACAGAAAGTGTTTGCACTATGACAAGCAACACTGCCCAGTGCAAACAGGTGGGGACGCCTCACAAGCATGGCTAGCCAGCTGAGGGGTCACTTGAGGAGTCACTTGAAATCTCTGTTCTGTTCTCTGGGACAGAGGTACCATGTTCTGTCACTACTTAAAAGAAATGACTTCTGAGGTGGTTGGTAGATAAGTGGAAACTTAAAATGTCTGAAGCTTAGGAATAATACAAGATGGTGCCATTAACATTCCAAACAGTGGTTGATGTAATTAATAAGCTATTTCCTAATGAAATAGCAAGTGAAAATTAAAATCTGCTTTCAAAGGAGCTTTTCTTTACTCTGTGTTCTAGAAAAGCCATTAGTGCTCAAGTAATTAACTCTAAAGAGGAAAAGCAAAGGGCAGAAAAGCTGGTTCGCAGCATTTCTCGGTGGAGTGGACAGGTGGGGAGCCTGTTGGCGTGGAGTGATCAGACTTCATAGGAGGACATGTAGATTTGGAAGCTAAGTGACGTAAGATCCACATGCCTATAACTTTCTTCTCACAGACCCCATCTCACTCCAAAACACATATGTCCAAGAAGAACATTATCAAGAGCCACAGCTTCACTGATGCTTTCAGATAATTGGACTTCCATCAATGCCTCCTTGGGACTCCAGAAGTGAGTGTGCTATTCATATGGTGCCAAGACGTGGGAGGATACCAAGAAGCAGCAAGAAAAGAAGGGTGAAGGGAAAAGGGGGAAAAGGAGGAAAGGATGGAAGACAAGCGATGAGAAGGAAAACAGAGTTAGGGAAAGATGAGAAAAGCACCAGAGAGTCTGGAGAGGGTGCCCTTCAGATGCACTTCCTACCCAGGGCAGTACAGGAAGGGTAGTTGCTTCACATAATGGCAGTCCGGCTACCAAGCAGGGCAGCTGGCCAAGCAATGACAAGTACATTTTCAAACTTTCCAAATGAGCTAAGTTATTTGGCTGCTTTCAGCACTGACCTTACCAAGATAAAGCATGTTTCATATATGTAGCTGACTCCAGAATGACCAATGAGTCCACACCAAAAGGAACTCCTGAAAAAAAGACTATTTGTGTATATAAAAAGAAATGTGTATAAAAACACTTGAGGTATAATTCAGGTTTCAGATTTGCTCTACAAACAAAGGCAAACAGTTGTGTAAAGTAAAATGGAAGCATGTAACTACCAAATTTCATACCTTTTCCCCCGGAACTCACAGAAATATGCCTGCCTTTGCCTTTCAAGAGCTGGGAATTAAGGCATACACCACATCTGCCCGATAAATCTATGGTCTTAATCAGAAGTAACAGATCTAGGACGTACTTTCCAAATAATAAACACTGTAGTATATGCATATGTATTATTTATGATGGGAAAAATTAACCAACACAGTAACAGTCACATTCAAGTTTATGAAAATATACTAAAGTCTTTTTTTTTTCTGTGGCTGAGGGGGGTGAAAACAGGTCTCATTCTGTAGCCAGTTAGCCAGCCTAGAGCTCAAAATATAGCCTAAGCTGGCTTCAAACTTGTGAAAATCCTCTCCTGCCTCAGGTTCCTGTGTGCTGGGATTTCAGGTGCCAGCGTATGTAGTCATTTTTCTAAGATATTTTGACAAAGACGACAACAGTGAAATTTTTAAAAAGCAGTAACCACTGAAAGGCCTTAATCTAGGTTTGGCTTTTCTCTGCCAATGGAACTACTGCTGAGAGAATTTAGCAACAGAATATCAAGATCAAAAAACAATGTTTCGGAAATATAAAACCAGTTGAAACGTATAAGGCCTGTTGCAGGTCTAGTAGCCAAATGACAGAATGATTAACGATACTCTGGGCTGCCCAGACCCAGGCTCAAGTAGGAAACAGAAGCAGAGAGCAGAGATAGGAGCAAGAGAAGCATTAACAAGGAACAGGTCGGAAACTCTTTGCCCAGTGACTAAGCAGTGACTAATCTTGAGGAGTGTAGTACGAGACAAAGTAAAATAGAAAGAGAGAGGGAGGAATATGAAATGATCTCCAGGGCAACAGAGAAAAAGTGGGTTCCATTAATAGAAACGGAGGTGCAACTGACATCTCTGGATGCAAATAGAATTCATTTTTAGACAAAATGAGTTAACGTGGGCTAATCTAGGCTAAATGACCTGCAAGCTATTATAATGTTGTTTCTAATGGAGAAAACAACTTGAAACTAGAGTTTCTCTGTGTTTTGAGACAGGAAGCAAGTCACCTGGGCAGGCCTGGAACTCAGTACATAGGTGAGTTATGCCTTGAACTCCTAATCTTCCAGCCTCCACTTCTCAGGTGCTAAGATTCAGGTGTGCACCACAATGCCCAGCAGTTTTGCTTTAGCACTTTTTAAAAAATAAATATAAATGAGGCAGGGCAGAGATGGCTCATGCCTTTAAGCCCAGCACTTGAGGGGCAGAGGCCAGGTAGATCTCAGTGAGTTCGAGGCCAGCCTGGTCTCCAAAACGAGTTCCAGGACAGCTAGAACTACACAAAGAAACCCTGTCTCGAAAAAACCCAAAAAAAAAAAAAAAAAAAAAAGTAAATAAATAGGTAGGGTAGGTAGGTAAATATCAGATATTGATGCATTCATTCCCACCACAATATGAAAATAGTTCAATCATAATCTTCTATAATAAGGAAAATGAGAAGTGAAACCATTCTTCGGTATTTAGATCCCTGAAACAGAAATAATCATAAATATAATCTGCTGCTCTCCTCCCTTTTCTAATACTTTTCACAAGGGGGGGAGGTAGCTCTTTCATTAACAAACACTTGATTATACAGTTTTTCTTTAAAAGTTTATAATAACACAAAATAACAATCTATGCAACTGCTAATACAGTTCTGTGGTCTCCACTGCTTGCTAAATTTAGGTGTGCCTTTAACAAGATTAACCATAATTTTGTTTGCTTGGGTTTTCTTTTTCTTTTTGTTTTTTTGAGACAGGGTTTCTCTGTGTTGTCCTTGCTGTTCTAGAACTTGTTGTGTAGACCAGGCTGGCCTCAAACTCAAAGATCTGCTTGCTTCTGCCTCCAGAGTTCTGGGATTTAAAGTGTACACCACCACTGCCTTGCATTTTGTTTGGTTTTTGGTTGTTTTGTCTTGTTTTAAGATTAAGCATAATTCTGTAATACTCTTCATTTAATCTGAAAAAGTCATAAGTATAATAAGTATAAATCTTTGTTTGGGTGTATTTTGAGGGAACACCTCAAAGTTGCTTTCTATTTTTTAATTCAGGCTAGACAGAGAGCTCTGGTCTCTTGGTACCAAAGTTGCTGCTATTTCAAAATACAACATGGAATCCCTCAAGTCCACAACATATTGCTATTAAGATCCATGCGTGAGATAATGCATGCATAATAGCATATCCTTTGGAAACATGGTTTTCCAACGACTAGTCACATTCCTTGCAATCAGCAATAGCAAATATCACTAACAGTTCAATACTGCTGTTTTCCAAGGCAAACGCATTTAAAAGGTTTACCAACCTGCCATGTACCTTGGATACCAAACTTTTGCCATTGATTACAGAATCAAAGAACATTAATAACAATAAAATAATTAAGAGCATTTGTACAACATCCCATCAACTCTGAATTATTTAAATGGTGATTCCTGATGTGATGTAAGGCAAAGACTGTATCTTCAGTCAGAATTTCTGTACAATTAAATATTAACGGTGCACCCTGGAAGCCACTAGAATGTCCATGATGTGAAAAGCAGACACTTAAAAACACCTAGAAAAGAGAAAATGTCATGACGAGCTAACTAAAATGATCAGATGGAGAGCATGTGGATGTAGCTCAGAGGTACAGCACAGACTCAGTAGCCTGAGCCCTTGGGGAGGATCCTAAGCTCTACTACACCCCCAAAAGAGATGAATCACATCAAGGTGAAGGGGTTAAATGTGGCCTGCGGTTGGTGCTTCTACCTTTCTGGAAAATGTGAGCTCAGTTCTCATTGAAAGCACTGTGGTTGTGAATAAAGCAGTGAGCAATATGTAGCCTAGTTTTTGCTAACTTCACCTAAGGTGTGTATTGCTTTTAAGACTGGTACCAGTGTTACTCAGGAACACTCTGGAGTATTCAGGAAAATGATGACAATAAATGCTGAAGACAGTCCTAATAAATCACAGACGGATATTTAGACCACCTTCAAATTAAGCATTATCAGGAAAATGGTCCTACCTAAGTACTGACCATAAAAATTGTGTAGTGTCTCTTCCCAAAACAAACATCTTGCAAAAACTATACATACATACATACATACATACATACATACATACATTTGTGAACACTGAGAAATAACAATAGGAACAGTTCCTTTCAAAAATGATGTGCCAAACATCACAAAACATCCATTAAATCTGTGTTTCTAACACTAACATTCATGGGTAAGAATGATGCCAGCCCAGCATTGAGTCAAAGACACCTTTTAATCTAAAAATGACAATATATGCTGCAAATCCTCAGGGACATTGCAACACAGGACGAGGGTAATTTGAAAGCCTACACGAACTGCTGAATTCTTCAATATTGAAGTGACCTGCAGCGAGTGAAAACTCAGCAAACACCCGGGTTCTTTCTGAACAGTGACCTAAATAGTAGACTAGAAAAGGAACAGATGACACATTCCATTCATCTGGTGGACCTCAAATACGCAAAGGTCTCACAGTCCTTTACAATTTAGGGCAACAATGTGATCACTTAGTCACCGAAGTATCTAGAAAGGGAGTGAAAAAGATAAAGAATCGACTAAGGGAGGGAGTCTGTGAAGGGCTGGTTTCGGAGAGCGACTAGAAAGAGGCTAACTGGTGCGGGAGAAAAAAGAAGTCACCGAATGACAGAGAAGCCAAAAGTCCGTGGAAGCAGCCCGTACTGGTTCCCCACTTTTCCTGGATGTTTAACAGAGCTCCTTCAAAGCTCTCTCCCCCAGTGTCCCCAGCCAATCAGAAGATGGGGGACAGGGCTAAAGTGGAGTGCCAAGCTAGGTCATCCCCACAAATGTTTCATCTCTGCAGGACCTGAGCCAGCCGCGGGATGGAGCGGGTAGGCCGGTTTGGTGGAGCCAAGGACCGGGTGCGGATAGGCTGGGTGGGGCGCGCGGTGGGGGAGGGGGCGCCTAGGGACACAAGCGCGGCCACTTACGAGGACGTGCTGGGCGCGAAGAAGTCCACGGCGAACCCGAAGTAACTTCCCTCGGGGCCGGCGTACTCGGCAGGGCTTTCGACGTCCAGATTGAAGGCGCCAGCGAGGGGCAACAGGAGGCCGGGCAGCAGCAGCAGGAGGAGGCCACGGGGGCGAGGGCACAGCAGCAGCCACCCGGGAGCAGCCATCGCCGGGGCGCGGAGCCCAAAGGCTACAGCGTCTGTCCCGAAGCCCGGTGCTGGCGGCCCGCCGCTTGCGAGCGCCCGAACTGTTGTGCTGGGTTGCGCGCTTGCGGCCAAGGGCGACCGAGCGGCGGGGAGGCGAGAGGCTGAGCGGAGCGGCCACCCAGGGGGCGCGGCGCGCGGCGCGGGACTCCGGCTAGGTCGCTCGCTAGCGCGGCGGCTGGCGCTGAGTACTGGCGAGGCGAGCGCCGGACCTCGGGCCCGGAGCTGCTCCAGCTGGGGGAAGGGGGAGGGAAGGAGGAGCCAGGGAGGCCCGGCCCGGCCGCCGAAAAAGGAAGTCGCGCTCACGGTGGCCTCCAACCGGAGAAGGCCGAGCGCACTTCCGTGCGCGCTGGCAGCGGGTCCTCGGAACCCGCCCCGGGACTGCGGCCCAGACCCAAAGGACCAGGGGACAGTGGTCGTGCGCCTGCACCTGGGCCTCCGGCCCAACCCAGCAAGCCAGAGGATAGCGACAGTGAAACGAAAGAGGCCCCGGCACACCTCGTTCGCTGGTTCCTCCTGGAACTTCGGTGCGACTTTTGTTTAAGAATGCGGAAAGCGTTATCCGCTTCTCGTACCTCTGCCTCTTAGCCCGGCCCGCACTCCGGAATTATATGCGATTTCCCTCCCCTTCCATCCCACACATACACTGAACTGAACTTAATTACAAACTCCCAAAAGGCTGGCTAGCACAGCCCCTCCCAGATGCGGTGTGTGGACCTGGATCTCACTGGCTGACCAAGGGGTTGGTTAAGTGATGAGCCTTCCAAATCCACTCAGAAGATTTCAAGCCTCCCTGCTCTGAGGGACGAGGTTTTTGCAAAACTGCTACTCGGTTTAGGGAGCTCAGGTAGACATGATTTTAGAGCTGGATAAAGAAAGGTGGACCATAGAAATAAGAGCCCTTGAGTTCACTGTGGACAACAGTGAACTGAGTGTTCCTCCTGGACAGAAATCTTGACCTGCTTCTTTACATGTCTAGTTCCTACTATTACCTAATCAATAAAAATCAGTGAGTGACTAAAGCATAAAGTTTGCTCAGAGCTAGGGTACTGGAGAGAAGGCTCAGGGCTTAAGAGAACCTGTGGCTCTTTGTTGAGTGATCCAGAACCCACATGTTGGCTCACAAACATCTGTGACTCCAGTTCCAATTCCTCTGCAGGCCTCTGTGTGCACCAGACATGCACGTAGTGCACATACATAATGTGCAGACAAAATATCCATACACATAAAATATATTTTTTAAAGTTTGGTTAGGGTCTTCCTGCGTTGTTACATAAAGCGCTAATGAATTTGGCAGATGAGCCCGGTGTGATGGCAAACACTTTTAATCCTAGCACTAGGAAGACAGGCAGAAGGATCTAGTCTGTGTATCAAATTCCAGGCTTGCCTGGTCTACATGTGAGAACTTGTCTCAAAGAAGATGAAAAAGGAAGAAATCCCTGTCTCCACCAACAGAAAAGCACCTCAGTGACAACATACATTCATCTAATAACATTAAATAATTCTGTGTGGTGTCCTGTATATGCTTAATAGGGTTAATTATTTTGATTTTTAAATTCTCACTAAAAGATATACAGCATAACCATTTGGATGGAGGTCTTGTCAACCCCAGTCCAGCATCGCTGCAAAAGCAATTGCAAGAAATCCTCTGTGCATGTTTACACATAAGATCCTGTATGATGTCAGGCAGTAGTAACACACGCCTTTAATCCCAGGCAGAGGCAGGCAATCTCTGTGAGTACAAGGCTAGCTGGGTCTACAGTACTAGTTCCAGAACAACCAGGGCTACACAAACAAACCCTGTCTCCAAAAGCAAAAACAACAAAAAAGATCCTGTATTTGTTCTTTGTTCTTTGCCACCGTTTGGGATTGGAGTATGGGGTTTAAGGAGACAATGATTCACAGACAGCAAGACTGTCCTGTGTACTCCCAGTGTCCTCTGAACCTCACTCTAAAAACCTCACTGCTCTCCAGACAGGTGCCCTCACTTCTAAAGATGATCCTGGGGTTTTCCCAGTCCCATTCAGATAGTCAATATGCACAAATTTAAAAGGAATCATGCCTTCTACTAAACTGAGATTAAAAATTACATCTTCTTACATGATACCTGCTTGAGGAGATTTTTTTTTTTTTTTTAGATGTCTTTAAACTACGGGACCAATTTAACTCTATGGTTATACCCCTATTATTCCTGTCTTAATACAGTACTTTAAGCACAAAGCTTTCAGGTCTGGATGTTATTCTGTGTGGTCTTCTGCATGTGCTGTTTTCTACTGAATTAGGGCTTAGACACAATAAGCTGACTGTGTCTGCTATATTTAGAATTTGCTAACAATATTTTTCTTTTCTCTCTCTCTGTGTGTGTGTGTGTGTGTGTGTGTGTGTGTGTGTGTGTGTGTGTGTGTGTGTGTGAGTGTGTTGGGTTAAGACAGTCTCATTTTTTAGGCCAGGTTTGACGGGAACTCACAGTTCTCCTGCCTCAGCTTCCCAAGTGCTGAAATTACAGGAGTGAACCTCCATACACAGCTGGGAATCCCCCACTTTGACCAAGGCTTCACGTACCCAAGGCTGGTCCCAAACTCTCTACGTGGTTGATCATTGTCAAGGTTGTTACCTTGAGCTCCTGATTCTCTTGTCCCTGCTTGCCAAGTGCTGGGACTACAGGTGTGTGTCACCTGTTTTAGAATTTTTTTTTTAAACCAAAACATCAGAAGAACACAGAAGTTCTTCAAGTATTTGTGCCTATGTCGTGACTCATAAATAGAATCATGTGGGATGTTTGAAATGTGGCCAGCAAGTCCCCAACTGACTGCTAGTGCTTTCCTCCTCCTGTTTTCTTTTGTGTAAACATGAACTTGATGTAAGTAGAGTTAAATGTTTAAAATGTATTTCCTCAAGTTTATGATAAATGCAAATACTTACAGCCAAAAGGCCTTTACAAATGGTAGTGTAAAGGGTAGAAAAGTTCCTGTACAGACAGCCAAAGATGCCAATACAAGTTGTCAGGATCTTCAAAAAGGTTGATGGGAAGAAAGGTTACAGTAAGTATTAGGAACACTATTTCCTGTCTTTTTTTTTTTTTTTTTTTTTTTTTTTTGTTACAGCAGCTGCTGGGAGCTTGGCTGTGAGTAGAGCTACACAGCTGCTTCATGTGCACGGAGAGCATAGGGAGAGCAAGTTTCTGATAACTGTGGATCCCCATTCCAGGCTTGGATTATATGTCTTTACACTGTACTATGCAAGAAAAAAAAAATGGTGCCTCTTTGTTTAAGCTGCTATTATTTAGGTTTCCAATTGTACTTTATTTTATTTATTTTAGTAGAGTGTGATATTGCATGCACACCTTAGGGAAGAGGCCAGCCTAGTCTATAATGAGAGTCCCAGTACAGCCAGGGCTACACAGAAAAACTCTGTCTCAAAAACCAAAAGTTAAAAATATATATTTATTCCGTGTATATAGGAGTTTTGTCTGTATGTACATCTGTACACAAGAAGAGGACATTGGATCCTATGGAACTAAAGTTATAGATGCTTGTGAGCCACCATGGGGTTGTTGGGAATTGAAGCCAGGACCTCTGGGAGAGCAGCCACTCTTCTTAACTCCTGAACACTCTCTCTCTCTCCTCTCTCTCTCTCTCTCTCTCTCTCTCTCTCTCTCTCTCTCTCTCTCTCTCTCTCTCTCTCTCTCTCTCTCTTTATTAATAAATTTATTTAAATTAGAAACAATCTTATTTTACATATTAATCCCAGTTCCCTCTCACTCACATTCTCCCAAGCCCCCCCCATACACACACACACACACACACACACACACACACACACACTCTGATCCCTCCATCCCATCCCCCATCCACTCCCCAGGGAAGGTTTGATAATCCACGAGAGATTATCACAATCTGTCACATCATTTGGGGTAGGGCCTAGCCCCACTCCCCTACCCCCACACCATGTCTCTAGGCTAAGGGAGTATCCCTCCATGGGAAATGTGCTCCTGAAGGCCATTCATGCACTAGGGATACATCCTGGTTCTACTGCCAGAGGCACCATAGACTGCCCAGGCCTCCTAGCTGATACCTACATTCAGGGAGCCAGGTTTGGTCCTATGTTGGTTCCCCAGCTGTCAGACTGGGGTCCATGAGCTCCCACATGCCCCGGTCAGCTGTTTCTGTGGGTCTTGGCCCCTTTGCTCATCACTCCTCCCTCTCTGAAACTGGATTCCAGGAATTCAGCTCAGTGCTTAGTTGTGAATCTCTGCTTTTGCTTCCATCAGCTATTGAAGAAGGCTCTAGGATGGTATTTAAGATAGTCATCAATCTCATTATAAGGGAAGGGCATTTAAGGTAGCCTCTCCACTATTGCTTAGATTCCTAGTTGGGGTCATCCTTGTGGATCTCTGTACAATTCCCTATTGCCAGATTTCTCTTTAACTCTGTAATGGCTCCCTCTGTTGATGTGTCTCTTTTCTTGCTCTCCTCTATTCATCTCCCCATTCAATCTTCCTGATTCCTTATTTTCTCCTCCCCCTCCTCTTCTCCCCTCTTCTTTTTCCTACCTCCCCCCATTCTGCCAACTTGTTTAGGAACTCTTGTCCTTTTCCCCTTCACTGGGGCACCGTGTATGTCTCTCTTAGGGTCCTCCTTGTTTCCTAACTTTTCTGGAGGTGTGGATTGTAGTCTGACAATCCCTTGCTCTATGTCTAATATCCATTTACGAATGAGTACATACCATTTTGTCTTTCTGTAACTGGCCTGAACTCACTCTTAATAAACTCAGATAACTGATACATCCACCCTAGTTTCCTTAACAAGATATTTAAATTGAGTGCCATATGATGGGAGATGTTATCCTGTAAATATGTTTCTCATACTTGTTAATAAAGCACCTTTGGGCCAATGAGATAATTAGATAGGCGGGGCTAGGAGACCAGGAGAAGGAAAGAGGAAGTGGGAAGGAGGAGTCAAGATGTAGGCCGGGGAGAAAGGAAGACGCCCGCCTCGGCTCCCCGATAAGACGACACGTGGAAATACTTAGATAAGTAGAAATGGGTTAATAATTAAGACAGCGCTAGCCCATAAACAATAATGGTAACTGGCCAACAGGATTGTATCAAATACAGAGTCTCTGAGTGTTATTTGGGGCTGGCGAGGCTGTGGGCCCAGACTGGTGGGCTGGCGGGCTGGCGGAAACATACATGATACAGATTGGCGCCAAACCTGCCGTAAGCCATACACTTTTATTTTTGCCTGGTTTAGGTAGAGATTAATCTACATATCTAGTCCATTCTTCGTTTGTTTGTTTAAACAAACAGCATTGTCTGGAAGTTCTATCATTATTTACTGAAGCCAGAGTAAGTTCACTTTCTAGTGACTGAGAGTTTTATATCCTCGGTGGAAGGTCCTCCAGTGGCTGGTATTTATGTAACAAATATGGATGAAGTTCTTGTGAGTGATCTACTTTTTGAATGGGCTAGTGCCTTCCTTAGCTTTTAAACAATTCACTTGTTTTTTTTTTTTTTCCTAAAGTCTCAATCACCACTTCCTCTAAAGCTGAAGGGATAATTAAGAATTTCTACCTTTCTATCATTGTGTAAATGTGCCAGGGGATTTTCATGAAATGTTAAATATTTGGATTTAATAGGAAATGATTATGTTCACTAATACAGAGCTTTTAATTAGGCTTAGATTACAGGAGTAAAATGAATTAAAGGCTTGGTATAGTTCCAGCAATTTTTCCCCCAAAGATAAAGGTGTTTCTACAGTTTCTACAGTTAGGTTTTTTTTTTCTCCCAGACAAGTTTTCTCTGTGTAGCTCTGGTTGTCCTAGAACTCACTATGTGGCCTAGGCTGACCTTGAACTCGCAGAGATCATCTTGTCTCTCCTGAGTGCTGGGATTAAAGGTGTGAACCACCACTGTCCTGCCCGTTTTTTTTTTTTTTTTTTTTTTCCTTTTTAGTTTTGAAGTAGTAATTATTACTGTTAAGATAGTTCCCCAAATTAGTATAAGTAAAATTCTTCATATCTGAGTTAAATATTGTTACTCTAATTACTTCATTTTAGTTGTTTTTGTTATTATTATCATTATTCAAATAAGATCTCACTACATTGTCCACACTGCCAGTAATGTAGCTAAGTGGTAGAATGCCTTTCTAGCATTCATTAGACCCTGGGTTCAATCCTCAGCACTGTCACTAATAAATAAATACATAAAACAAAGCATATATGGCCAAGGCTGGATTTGAACTCACAATCCTGCTTCAGCCTCCTTACTGATAGGATTAAGGTATGTTGACACCAGGCTTCATTTTAGCTAGTCTGTTTTCATATATTATAAATTCCATAAATTATGGCAAATAAAGATTGTAGCTTGGTGGTGGCAGCGCACACCTTTAATTGAAGCACTCAGGAGGCAGAGGTGGATCTCTGTGAGTTTGAGGCCAGCCTGGTCTACAGGGTGAGTTCTGGGCCAGCCAGAGCTACACAGGGAAGCCTTTCCTTCCTTCCTTCCTTCCTTCCTTCCTTCCTTCCTTCCTTCCTTCCTTCCTTCCTTCCTCCTTCCCTCCCTCCCTCCTTCTCTCCCTCCCTCCCCCCCCTCTCTTTTTTCTCTGTGTAACAGTCCTAGCTGTCTTGGAAGTCACCTTGTAGACCAGGCTGGCCTCAAACTCTGAGATTCACCTGCCCCTGCCTCCAGAGTGCTGGGATTAAAGGCTCGTGCCACCAATGCCCAACTTCTCCTTCTATTTTTATCCCTTTCACAGCTCTGCCAGGCTGGGGCACATAGCTCATCTCTCAATGTGGTGCCAAGTTGCCAATCTGTGAAGGCCAAGCCCTGAGTGCAGGCAATTCAAGGTGCACTGGTTATTTCTCTATTCAGAGGAACAAAGTCACAGAAATGTGTGGGATTGTCCTAGAGTGGTAGGGTGAGATTGGTTTGATCTTCAGTAAAGAACAGGTGCTGTTTGTGTATCTGAGATTGTCAACATCCTTGCTAGTGTCCCATAGGAGTCTCAAATGGACCTCAGTCAATGCTGAACTCAGTCTCATCACCCTGAACATACCCCGTCTTAACCTCCAGATATAGCTTGACCCTCTTTATGTTGATTTCACATAGTAATCTAAATATGGAAAGTTGCAGACAACAGAACCCCATGGAACACTTGAGAAATATTGCTTCTTTTCTTTTTTAAGGTAAGATCTCATGTTGCTCCGACTTACATCAGATTTGCTATATAATTAGTGTATGTAGCAGAGGATGACCTTGAACTTCTGATTCTTCAACTCTAAATGCTAGGCTCACACATCTGGTTTTATGCAGTGATGGGAACTGGAACACAGAGATGGGAATTGTGCATGCCAGGCAGGCACTCTATCAACTGAGCTAGGAAGGATTAACTGAGGAGGGCAGACCTTCCTCCTGAGAGAAGAGCACTTCCCAGCAGCCACCCATACATGAAAGGGTGGGAAGGGAAACCACCAATTCCTAGTAAAGGAACAAAGTTCTCCTTCAGCCCTGATGCTGACTGCAACTACTCTGTTAATTGCTGCCCTGCTGCTATGGCTTTTTTTTTTTCCCCCTTACACTAGAAGCCAGCTTCTTTCAGCTCTCAACATGGACTGAAGACTAGCAATTCTCCAGAAATCAACACCAGATTGGAACTGATTAGGCACCCAGCCTTTTTGGACTCCACAGCTATTGTGCAAGCCAGTAATAAATCCCCTCTGTAATACATGTTCATTCTATTACTTATATTTCTCTAGAGGACCCTAACACAATGTGTGTGCTTGGGTTTTTTGTTTGTTTGTTTGCTTTTGTTTTCCCACATGAACAATTTTGTAAGGTATTACTAGGCATGGTAGTACACACCTTTAATCCCAGCACTTGGGAAGCAGAGACAGGCCAGCCTGATCTGCAACGAAAGCTGGAGGAGAGCCAGGACTATTACACAGAGAAACCCTGTCTCAAAAAGCAAACTATTGAAATATTGTCTACACTTGGAGCATGGCATGTCATGATGGTGAAACACATGCATACCATGCAATTCCAGTGTCTGTGTGCAGGAGCTTCCTCGGGCCTCCTCCACGGTAGAGGAACTCTTGCCAGGGTGTGTTCTTCAAGGTGCTCTGAGAACTTCCATCTGCTGTCCTTGCATGCAAATGTGATAGTTTCCTGAAGCCGGCCCACTATAGCTGTTACTGGGGGGCACTAGGAGCCCTCTTTCCTGCAATTCTTTTGAAGAAGTTTAGGATACACTGAACCTACCTACCTGAAAGGACCAGAGCCAGCCCTGGGGCCTGGCCAGCATGGCTCTGGCAGGCCTTGCCCTTCTCCCCCACCCCCTCTGCCTTGCTAAAGCTAGTCACCAAGGTCTGTTCCCTTATTTGGCTACTTCCCCCTCCTGAGGCCGACTACGAAGGTCTAGCTGTCAAAGTGTTGAAATCTAGCTATCAGAAGCCCCCTTTGGCCCAACTAATTAGCACACCCAATTAAAATTAAACATATCATCCTAACACAGGATTTTCCTTTTTTTTTTTTAGCTTTATAAGCCACAATTTTCCTATGTACCTTTTTAGCTATCTATTTCTGCATCTCTCTCTCTCTCTCTCTCTCTCTCTCTCTCTCTCTCTCTCTCTCTCTCTCTCATACACACACACACACACACACACACACTCATTCGAGTGCAAACACTCACTAGAGAACTCAGACAACTATTAGATCTCAGGATTTTTTAAAACCTTTCTTTTTCCTGTTTTTGTTTTAATCTTCGCTTGTTTTGTTTTTGTTTTATGATTTTTTTCAAGAAAGGGTTTCTCTGCGTAACAGTCCTGGCTGACCTGCAACTCACTTTGTAGATCAGGCTGACCTCGAACTCATTAAGATCTTCCTGCCTCTGCCCCTCAAGTAATTAGATTAAAGGTGTGCACCACCACCGCCCAGCTTGTTTTAAATTTTATGTGTACATAACTTGCCTGAATGTAGCTATGTGTGCCACATGCAGGCATGTAGTACCCAAGAAGGCCAGAAGAGGACGTTGGATTCTCTTGGAACTTGAGTTACAGGGACTGTGAGATGCCATGTGGGAACCAGACTTGGGGGCCTCTGGAAGAGCAGTCAGTCAGTGCTCAGTGCTCTTAACTGCGGAGCCATCTTGAACTCACTGGGGTATACAGAAACATTATTGTCACCGTGGCACCTTGGTTCTTCTCATGACTCATCCTCTATAAGGTCAGAGCGGCTTCAGTGGGTGAAGTGTCCTGAGGCCAAAAGACACAATCTGAAAGCCCTCCTACAGTGGTTTGAATAGGAGCGACTCCATAGGCGCATATATTTGAATCATCAAGGAGTGGCACTACTCGGCAGAGATTAAAGTGTGGCCTTGGAAGAAGTGTGTCACTGAGGGGTAGGCTTTGGGGTTTCAAATGCTCAAGCCAGGTCCATAGTCTCTTTCTTCTTGGTTCTTGTGGATCCGGATATAGAACTCCCAGCTACTATGTCTGCCTGCGCCATGAAGACAATGAACTAAATCTCTGAAACTGTAAGCAAGCCCGGATTGAGAGTCCTGGTGTCTCTTTGCAGAAATAGAACATTGTCTAAGACACCTCCTAAGGCATCAGGTTGCTTTTGCAACTTCATCTTCACCATAATATATTGGGGAAAAGCAACTCACATGTCTAGAGTACAGAGAAACACGCTTGATTTCTTCGAGTGTCTACAGCAAACATATGATATATCTATTTTCCTTCAGAACACTGAGAAACCACTGATATCACAACAACTGTAGTTCTGTGAAACTTGCAGGATATATCGTTTGAGGACTTTTCTATGAAAAGGGAGCTTAATTTCCTAGAAACAGATTGGTTTGCTTGTAGGTCCTAATAGTATGTTGGTGAAAGAAACGGCTCTCACCTCAAAGGGATAGAAGACATGCCTTATTCCAGAGTGTGTATCCCAGACCATGGCCACAAACATTTATTCTATACCATACTCGGAAGCACAGACTTAGATTACCCCAAAATTCTGTCTTCCAGTGTGGAAGCAGTTTCATAAAGTTAATAGCATCTAAGAGGTTTTTCTTTATTCCCACAAAATATTACTTTTAAGTTAACAGCTTCTAAGAGATTTTTATTTGTTATCATGAGATGTTAGATTAATAGCTTTTAAGAGGTTTTTTGTTGTTGTTGTTGTTGTTGTTTGTTTTTTGTTTTTATTATCACAAGGTGTTAGCTCAGATAGAGTAGGTAAGGGACGGGTAAGGGATGACTGCTCCTGAAGGCTAAAATCAACTCAAGAAACAAAATTCCAATCTCTCCACGGTACTGAAATTCCAATCGGTCCATCAATCTCTGCAGACACTGGTTCCTTCCAGAAGTTTTTTGTTCACAACCAGACACAGCTTCTTTTTTAGGACTTTTTGTTCACGAGTAGCATATTTCAATATTATGGCTAACAGTTCCTTTAAGCACAAAGGGTGACCCTCAGCAGAAAAGAGTTGAGAGAGAAGGAGATGAAAGAGAGAGTGACACCTCTCATTATGGAGGAATTAAAATATACCTCTATATAGGAAAGGTTGTTATTATTGCTATCTGCTTATTTTACCTCCCAGGTGCTGGGATTATAGGCACATGCTACCATGCACAGCAACTATGAACTTATGTAATATGAAAAATTACTAATACAAAAGAATTGTGTGTTGTTCTGGGACGTTCTCATTGAACACTTTGTATAGAGCAAGAAAGCCAACGCTAATAAGCAAAACTATCTACTCTTTAATTGTCAGACTGAGCTGCTTGGATCTGATCCAGTGGTTTATGGTGCCTTCTCCATACATTTAGAGCTTAACTCCCAATGGCCCACAGTACCTCATTCAAAATAGCCAGACTCAGGGAAAACAATAGTATCATAAAATTTACTACCTCAAAGATAGTGAGTTGCCCTCTTACACTCTAATCAAATAGTTTGCCATTCAGTTAGTTGTCACAGGTGACAAGACCAGGGAATTCATTCTTTCTCTCTCCCTTTCTGGTTTCAAATTTTATTTTATTTTATTTTACTGGGTTGCATACAGTCATTTTCACACAAGTATATAATGTACATTGGGCATACCACGCCCCCCCACTCTCCCTTTTCATTGCTTTCTCACTCTCTCTTACTAGTCCCCTTTGTGCCCAGACAGTTTTACTTCCACTTTCATGCTGTGCATACATATACATTATGTGTCTAAAAAGTCAAGGACACACAGATGAAAAGTAATTGTCATTTTGAGACTGATTTAATTAATGTACAATGTTTATCTCTATTGAATCCACTTGCCAGAAAATGAGCTAATGTTGTTCTCCTTTATGGATGTGCTTACATAGACAACTTTATTTATTACTCTGTTGACTGGAAACCTGGTTCTGTGACAAAGATACAATAAACACTGATACCTACGTATCTCTGTGATGCACTGACTTGGAGTCTTCCTCATAATACCCAGGAGTGACTGGTCATATGGCAGGTTTAGTGTTCAGGGTTTTGAGGAACTTCATACTGATTCCCATAGCAACTGAACTAATTTAGATTTTTGCCAGCAGAGCATAAGGGTTCCAGTTGGTTCACATCACTAGTATTTCTGGTGACTGCCACTCTGACTAGGGTGAGATAGAATCTCAGTGGTGTTTTGGTTTGGTTTTTGGCTTTTTGCTGTTTTCTGATGGATGTTGAATACTTTTCATTTGTTTACTGGCTATTTGTATTTCGCAGTTCCAGTACTGTCTTCTTATTTTGTTGCCCGTTTATTGAGTAGTTGATTTTTTTTCTTTTGGTGTGTAGTGTGTTGAATGTTTGTATATTATAGTTGTTTTGTTATTGTTATTTTAGACAGGTTTTCTCTATGTAGCCCTGACTATCCTGGAACTAATTCTGTAGATTAAGCTAGCATCAAACTCAGAGATTTGTCTGCTTCTGCCTCTCAAGTGCTAGGATTAAAGGTGTACACCACCATGCCCAGCTATACATTCTAGATAGCAGTCTTCTGTCAGATGCATAGCTAGCAAATCTTTTCTCCCATCCTGTAAACTAATCTGCATTTGATGTTGTCCCTTGCTAGGAAGAAACATTTTATTGTCTGTAATGATAGCCTGATATGTTTCCCCTGCATTTCCCGATATCAGTTTTAGAATTTCAGGTCTTACATTAAGGTCTTTGATTCTTGTGGAGTCAATTATTATACAGAGGAAGAGAAGGGGAACCTAGTTTCATTTCTCTATACATGGATATCCAGTTTTCCCAGCATCGACTGTTGAAAAGGCTGTCTTTTCCTTGTTGACACAAAAACCCAGCTTTCAACTCAAAGGTGACTATGAAATAGTTTATGCTGGAGACAAATCTGAGCACCCCCAGCCTTGTTCTTTTTGTCCATTGTTTTCATTGTTCTTTGGCATTCTGATGTCTTTTATGCATTTATATAAGTTTTAATACTGTTTTTCTATTTCTTTGAAGATTGGTACTGGATTGAACTTTTTAAAGTATTTGTGTGAGCTGGGTGGTGGTGGTGGTGTACGCCTTTAATCCCAGCAGAGGCAGAGGCAGGTGGATCTCTATGAGTTTGAGTCCAGCCTGGTCTACAGAGCAAGTTCCAGGACAGCCAGAGCTACACAGTGAAACCCTGTCTCAAACAACTAAGAAAGAAAGGAAGAGAGAGAGAGAGAGAGAGAGAGAGAGAGAGAGAGAGAGAGAGAGAGAGAGAGAGAGAGAGAGAGAGAGAGATTTGTGTGTATGTGTGTGGGTATGTGTCTGTAACTGCAGGTGCTCAAGAAGACCAAAGACCTCAGCCCCCACCCCCATGGTACTAAAGTTACAAGCAGTTGTGAGTCACTGAGAAGCAAGCCCAAGTCCTCTGGGAGAGGAATAAGTGCTCTTAACAGCTGAGCCATTTCCCCAGGCCTCTGACATTGGAATTTTTGTGGAGAATGCCAGGAATCTATAGGTTACTATTGGTAGTGCAGCCATTTTCCTAATGAGACCATAAGCAGGAGGCCTTTCCATTTTCTATTATGGTCAGTTTCTTGTCCCATATTTGAAGTTTGACTTGCATTAGTCCTTTACTTCTTGTTTAGATGTATTCTCTTAAGAGCTGCAAGGGCTCTATTCCTAGTGTGGAGGTGCATACTTTTAATCCCTGCACTCTCGGGAAGAAGAGATAGTCAGATCTCTATGAGTTTGAGGCCGCTTGATCTACACAGCCAGGGCTACATAGTGAGATCCTATCTTTAAAAATAGTAATAAACTAAAATGTGATTAACTTGCTTATTGTCTCATGTTAAAATATTTTACCATGTTTTCCTGTACTTAGTATTTATTTTGGATTTCTCCCTCCTTTTGACTTAAATGGAAGGAAAAGTTCGCCAAGGTTCATGTCTTCCTGAGTCAGCAAGTAAATTTCCCATTAATCTCCCAACTGAATGAGTCACCAGCCTGGCTTGGGGAAGTCCGTCTTGGCCATCTGGGCGGCTGAGAAACAGCACAGTCAATTAGTCTAGACAGCTTGTGGGCAGGCACTTGGCCATGTATGGTATCGTTTCCCACTTCCCAGTTGTAGAACCCGGATACTGTCCTGGGAGAGTAAGAAGATGCCAGATTTAGCAGAAGAAAAATGAAGGATGTGCAGACAAATTTGGATCATACATAAACAGTGAATGCTTTTACAGTACATGCATTCCGTGTGGTGTTTGAAACATATTTTGGTACATGCACAAAAGGAAATTGTTTATCTGACATCCATTCTGTATTAGGCAGCCTTTGTTTTATGTGCCAACCTTATATGGGTAGATCTTGCTGTACCACCCACCCTTTGTTTCCCCGGAGAGTGCCTTAGAGATAGATGAAAGACTGTTTCCCTGCCTTAGAGAATGAAGGCATGGTTCTTCTTTCATCTGATATTAGCCGTGTTGTTACTGTCTAATACCAGAGAAAGACCAAATGGACAGCTGACAAGAATTCCTCCAGACTGCTCCTTTAGTCTTTCCATGCTCAGGAGAAGGCTTGGGGAAGTCCGCATTCTAATCCTTCCTCAGTTGCTAACAGTGCTTCCTGGAAAGGCCGTGCTAGCCACCAGGGGCCCTTCCTTAAGGTTTTTGGTGCTTCACAAGTTCTAATGGGTGTTAAGAATCTCCCAGGGAGATTTTGAAACTTTAATGACTGGGGTGCATTCCATGTAAATGCAAAATCTGACTGCCTTGGGTAGGAGCTAGGTGTCGGTATTCATGCTTATAATCCCTCAGTTGATTTTTTTTAAAAAAAATTTCAGCCAAGTTGAGAATGGCTGCCCACTGAATCATATTTATACTAAGTAATGTTTATCACAAGGCAGGAGACGATTTCTTTCTTTTCTTTTTTTTTCTTTCCTTTCTAAGAAATTACAGTGCTGACTATTGTACACTCAGTTTTGGTTTTTGTTTGACTTTGAACTGTTGGTTGTTTTTGAGGCAGGACCTCAAGTAGTTCACATTGGCTTTGAACTCACGATGTAGCTAACTTACTCAGCATGATCATATTATTTTCTTTTTAGTGTAATATTGAAGATTGGGGTTTGAAACATCACCAGCAAGTCCTTCCAGTGAGTCTAGTTTCAGTTACACTTTCCAAGCAACTGAGAGAAACAACACATTTCCACTAAATATTTTCCAGGTTTGGAAATTTTATCTGTAATGTCATGCTTGCCGGAAAATGGTTTTCCATGGATTTATGTTCCCTGATGTTTTTAGTGGAAGCCAGACAACCACTACCTCAGTGTAGTTCATCTTGAAAAAAGGTGGAATTTCTGCTGCATTTCTCAAGTGAGGCTTGGCTACAGTCAGGGATATGTTTTGAGGAAGAGCATCAAACCTTTACATTGTTTTTCACATGAAGACATGTCAGCATTAGTCTACACACTTAAAGCTAGCGACATGAATATATCACACACGAAACAGATGCTTAGCTCTTGGCCAAACACCTTCTTTTTTTCTTCCTAATTATTGTCAACTTAGTCATCTATATGTTGCCATCTTCCTTAAATCACCATTTTGTTTTTGTGTGCTTTGTACCTGACACTGGAGTGTTTGTCTGTGTTTGATCTTTCTTTTTCACTTTTATTCTGATTTTTTTTTTCTTGGTCTGCCTCATCTAGCATGTGTTTGTTCTCTTTCGTTCGTGCCCCACCTCAGGACTCCTCTCTTTATTGTTCAATCTTGTATTTATTATAATTCAATAGCCTTTTACTTATTTATTATTTTTTGAAGTCTTGGTAATTGAAACCACTCTGCCACGGAGCAAGGGAGGACATACCAGAATTTGATCCTTGCTTTTTCTTGACCTCCTGCTCTCACCAGCAGGGACAGCAGTTACCAGGTCTTTGGGAAACAACCCTACAAAAGAAGTCTGCAAGCTTTTCCTCCCCACAAGTGCCTGGGCTCCCTCACTCACTGACTCAAAGGCTACCAACTTGAAAGAGTTGGTAGGAGTGGCTTGCAAGCTGTTTTGAAAGTTCCAAACTGAGGGTCCCTCTCTTGGTGTGTTCTTTCAGGAAATGTTTGCCCCGTGGTATATGGAGGCAAAATAGAAGTCAGTTTAAGATCTGTTATACTTACAAAGTCAGCCCGCTGAAAATGTGAGTGTGCATGCATGTGCATGTGAGATTTACTTCTAAACAGTGGTGGTCTGGGCTCCCTTCCATACAAGGCTCAAAAACCTGTTCTTAAATCAGTTCACAAAGCAAGCAGCAGGGCAACGTACAACGCGGTAATAAAACAGTAACCATGATTGTTCACTGTTGTGAAATGCACTGAACCTTTACAGCGTTCTGACAGTACAAACAAGCCCAAGACCAGCTCTGTGTGTGTCTGTGTGTGTGTGTGTGTGTGTGTGTGTGTGTGTGTGTGTTAACAGTTTGGTATCCGTGCCCCAGAAAGGAAAATCAGCAGGATGATGGCAGTACTGCAAAACGAAGCACTGTAATTGTGACCTGCTTATCAGTTGTATTTTTTTTTTTTTTATTTTTTCTAAATGAAACTAAGACTCAGAGAGGAGGGATTTGCCCAGGGTCTCATTGGTAATTACATAACAAAAACAGGATGTGACTGAAAACAAGCAAATGAAAGGTCAAATAATGAGTGTAGCTTAGTTCCTGTGTATCTTAACTGTGTGGGGCTTTGGCCATGCTCAGTAGTCTATGGCCTTTTGTAGTTTGCAGATATGACCAGACCATAAAGGATCCTACATTTAAGCATTATTGGTGGAAAATGCATTAATGTAATTTTGTTCAAAATGAACCAGTAGCTAAAGATTTTTTTAATTGTCACACAAGCTTTACATTAAATAACAATGAATTGCGTAAAGAATGTAATTCCCTTCCCTACTTTCTTCCAGTTTTCTGATTCCTATGGAAGGTAAGCACAGATCCATACTCATTTGTCTTGTTATCTCTACTCACATTTCCTAATCTTTAGCAAAGAGAGGCAGGCCTTAGGCAGATGTTTAGAGTGCATTTCTCTTGCTGGGGTGAAACCACAGCCGAAAGCAACTGAGGAGGAAGTGCTTTTAGTTGACAGGTCCTACAGGAACTCAAGGCAGGAAGCTGGAGCAGGAATGGAGACCAGAGAGTCAGGCTGCTGGCTGGCTTGCTTTCCTCCAGCACACTCAGTGACTTTCTTACAGGACTGCCTTCCAAAGGGATGGCACCACACACAGTGGACTGAGACCTCCTCTATCAGTCATTAAGCAAAAACACCCTAGACATGCCCATGGGCCAATCTGTTGGAGGTGATTCCTCCACTGAGGCCCCCTTTCCCCAGGTGACTCTAATTTGTGGCAACTTGACTTTTAAACCAGCCATCACCGCAGGTAAACAGCTTTTAGTATGGTGTTTCATATTCATTTCCAAGTTTACTTTGTTATTTTGGTTACTTATTTATTTAGACAGGAATGTGGCATGGTAGAGTTGATACCTGATGTGTCAATTGTGGCAGTAGGAACGGCTAAAGCAAATACAAGACCAACACCTAAAAGAGATAAACAGTTTCTTCTAGGGGGCATTAAACAGTTTCTTCTAGGTTATTATTTGGCTTGTGAGTCTACACTCAATTTACCTTCAAAGATCTGGATTTTCTCTTAGGCAACATTAGGACAATAAGAGCATGTATGTGTGTGTGTGTGTGCATGACCGCCTTTGAGTGTCCTCTTTGTGTGTAATTAAATGTATCTATTTGTATCTGCTTATTTATTAACCTTTATTCCAAGTGCCCATGTATAAGTTTTGTCTAGATCTATGTAAGTGACTTTTGTTCCTGGGGAGACAATGAGCAGTGTAAATACTTTATTTTGTAAAGCTTCAGTTTTTGTTATAAGTTTTCAAACTTGTAGACTTACCTCGGTGTGAAGGGAGAACACTGTCAGTATTACCATTACAACTTGTTTTTTTTTCTGGGAGAAAGCAAGGCTTTCACTTCCTTTACCCCATTCAAAGAAACTAGCTTGAGTTATGGATGCTGATACTGTGATTGTTTACACGGGGGACAAAGTACCATTAATTACTATTGATCCCTGCACTGGCCAAGCTGCCTTTCTTGTTGAGTGATTTTTTTTTTTTATCTGCACAGCCCTTTTCCACAGCTGCTGAGAGGCACAAACCCTCTCACACCATTGATTGGAGTGAGCAGATAGTCCAGTTTTAGTTAGTGTCCTTGCATTTTCCAGGTATTGGATGCCTGACCAAAAACAAACAAAAAACAGTTGAGTCATACTATTCATACCCCTAATGTGACCCATCCCTTTCTTTCTTTCTTTCTTTCTTTCTTTCTTTCTTTCTTTCTTTCTCCTCTCTCTCTCTCTCCCCCCCCCTCTCTCTCTCCCCCCCCCTCTCTCTCTCTCTCTCTCTCTCTCCCTTCCTTCCTTCCTTCCTTTCTCTTTCTTTCTTTCTTCCTTCCTTCCTTTTCTTTTTTTTTGGGGGGGCGGGGTTCAAAACAAGGTTTCACTGTGTAGCCCTGGCTGTCCTGGAACTCACTTTGTAAAGAAGGCTGCCCTCGAACTCACTGTCTTTGCCTCCCAAGTCCTGGGATTAAAGGCATGTGCCACCACTACCTGTCTGTGACCTGACTTTAAAACGTGTCAGTGAAAGTTCTGGCATATCTGGAGGAGAGAAAACACACTTTGAACTATAATCAGGCTTCACAAGTCACACATAACCACCAGGCAGTAACCACATGATGCTCACATCACACCTTCAGGTGTCCACTAAGATTTTGAGAATTTTACCCATGAGCTCTAAAGGGACATAATGAGTATGGAGATCACAATCTGAGAGGATAACTACCCTGAGATTCTGTGAGGACAAAGCTAGTATTTGTGGAATGATAGTAAAACAGGAAAAACAACATACTTGTCATAACACTCTTCTAGATAGTTGACCTAGGGACTGTGACACCAGAAAAACAAATATGTACTACCTCTATACACATACTGTTTAATGTTTAATATGCACTATGTTTGCACAGACATGATGGTTAATACAGTAAACCTTTTTTTTTTATTTCTCTCTCTCTTGGTTGTCTCTGTATGTAGCCTTGTCTATAATTCGCTCTGTAGACCAGGCTGGCCTCTAACTCAGAGATCTGCCTGCCTCTGCCCACCGGAGTGCTGGGATAAAAGGTTTATGTCACCACCACTTGTCTAGAAAACCCAGCATTTGGGATGCAGCAGTTCCACGACAGCCAGGGCTACACAAGCCCTGTCTTGAAAAACAAACAAACAAACAAACAAGAAGAGTTTATTACAGGAACTGGAGAGATAGCTCACTGGTTACGAGTACTCACTATGGCTGCAGAGGACCTGGGTTTGATTCTCAGTACCCACACTATAGCTCACTACCTCCAGGAACTCCAGCTCCAGGAACTCCGACTCTGGCTTCTGTGGGTATACCCATGGTATACAAAAATAGCTGCAAGCAAAACACTCATACACATTACAATAGTAATTATTTCTTAAAGTTTGCTATTAAAGATAAAGAACAGCTCTGTGATCTGGGTGTGGCCGAAGGTAATTGTGATTCTGAGAATCAGTTGTTTCCAATGCTATAGATCAATTAACTAATCAAAAAACATTTCCTGTGGCTCTATTCTTGTTCATGTTAGAGTCATAATCTATAAATTGACTTTTAGGGATAGAGGGCTAGTTAAGGAGAAGAAGAGAGCTCACTAGAACCGACATCAAGTGTTTTAAATCTTAAGTTCTGGGGCTGGAAATGGCTCTATGGTTAACAACACTTGCTGCTCTTACAGAAGACCTATGTTTGGCTCTCAGTGACCCGGTAACAGCTATCAACTGTCTGTAACTCCATTTCCAAAGGTTCCAACACCCTCTTCTGGTCTTGTTGGGCACTGCATACACATGGTACACAGACATACACATAGTCAAAACACTCCTATACGTAAATAAATGAATCTCTAAAATATTAAATTCCCTGAGCTGGACGGTGGTGACACACACCTTTAATCCCAGCACTTGGGAGGCGGAGGCAGGTGGATCTCTGTGAGTTTGAGGGTAGCCTGGTCTATAGCTAGTTCCAGCATAACTAGGGCTGTTACAGAGAAGCCCTGTCTCAGTGTGTGTGTGTGTGTGTGTGTGTGTGTGTGTGTGTGTGTGTGTGTGTGTGTGTTTACCCATGAAGGCAGTAGTGATGCATTCCTGCATGTCCTTAATCCCAATACTTGGGAAACAGAAGTAGGCACATACCTTGTCTTGAAAAACCAAATAACCAAATCCATCCATCCATGCATACAATATTAAAAAAAAATAAACCCTCAATTCTATCTTCTTAAACATCATCAGAACCCCAATAGCCCATCTGCAGCTTGTAATCCCAGTCTCCTAACTGACTAATCCAAAATAACCTTACACAGCAGATGGCACATAGCTCAGAAGCTTAAATGAGAAATATATTACTTGTGTCACTCACTATTACAATCATGAATAGATCTGCTTTACTTGGAATTTCAAAACATCCCTTTCCTTGCTTATTTCCCACAGGAATAAAGGAGCTTAGGGTTTAGTGCTCCTTTCACCTCAACAAGCACCACTTTGATTAGCTTGTCTTTGTTTTTCCAGACAGGGCTTCTCTGTGCAGCCCTGGCTGGCCTGGAACTCACTATGTGGATCAGGTTGACCTTGAACTCAGAGATCCACCTTCCTCTGCCTCTGGAGTGCTAGGATCAAAGGTGTGCTCCACCTCTGCCCTGCTTTTTTTTCAACAAGTAATTTTTATTAATATGCTCATTCTAAAGACTGTGGCAAGTCAAAGGAGCAGGGTTTCAATATGGAAGTAAGTGGTTTAGATTCAGGCTTGTCGAGAGCTGCTGTGGCTTATCAATCACGCCTTAGCTGAGTTTTGGGCTCTGGTTTCCACCACTCACAGCTAAGGTGCCTCCAGGGCATGCTACAAGCTCTGTGTGTTTATAGTTCTCCTTTTCAATTATTCTCTCTAGTCCCCTTTCACATCTACAGTCTCCCTTTTTCATCAAAATTTGTTTTGTTTTGTTTTTTTCATATGTTCTTTTTCCTTCTGTCTGTTTACTTATATTCAAAATACAAAGATTGTAGTCTGTATCATACTATTCTGCATTCCCAAGTTCTGGGATATCTTAAAAATTACCTCTGAATATTTGCTGGCTTTCACTCAAGACAAGTTATTTTCTTATGTGTCTGAAACATGTTCCAAAATTTCTTTTGCTGCAGGAACTTCCTGTGATCTTATTTATGGAACTATTCTTTTGGGATGTTTCTATTGGCATTCTATGGTTATGCCTCAATGCAATAGTCTAGACTGAGATGTTCTAGGCAGACAATTTTTGTTCTCCTTATAACAGCAATATAAAACATTTGGCTCACATAGAGGTCATGGCTTCAAATCAAATCTCAATTTCTTTTTTCTTTTCTTTCCAGGCTAGGTAGCTGAGTATGACCCTTGATAGAATGCCTCATTCTTAAAACAGGATTCCTACAAGGTTACAGATAACTTTGGCTGACCTTGCTTGGTCATCTGTTGGGGCAGCCTGTCTCTGGCTGAGCATCTCCATCAGGGGAAAAGTGAGCTATGTGATGCAATCATTTCCGCTCCTCTGAAGGATCACAGCCATCTTTTTCCTCTGGTAGACCCCTTCGACTTCCACCAGGAGAGAGTATGCCCCTCTGCTGTGGTCACCAATAAACATGGTCTCCTCTCTGGAAGGTCAGGCTCCTGCCTCTTTTTCTGCTTTCTGTTTGCCTGTATGTCATCTGTCTCCCTCTTCCCCCCCCCCCTCTCTCTCTCTGAGACAGGGTTTCCTCTTTAAGCTGAATCAAAAATCCAACAATTCTGAACTTCTATTTCTATTTATCTATTCATTTACTCATTATTTTAACAATAGTAGCAGGGGTTGAACCTAGGACCTTGTGAATGCTGAGGGGGCACTATACTTAGATGTTGTTGAACTTCTACCTCCTATCTCCCATCTCCTTCTACTACCACCTCCGCTGGGGTTATAGATACTTACTACTACACAAGGTTTATGTGGCACTTGTGGTAGCACCTAGATTTTGAGGCATGCTAAGCACACAGTGTGCCAACAAAGCTGCATTCCTTAAAAAAAAATCTCTTAGCAATGTTGTTTGTTTCAAGATGGGGTTTCTCTGCATAGCCCTAGCTATGTTGATATTCACTCTGTAGATAAGACTGGCCTCAAACCTAGAGGTTCACTTGCCTCTGCTTCCCTAGTGCTGGGATAAAATGTGTGCTCTACCACCCTCAGCCTCCATTTTAACTCTTATTGAACTTTATACAAGGTTTCCCCCCCCCCCATCTCTGGTTCAGGGATAGAGTTCATGACCTCATGCACCCAAAACAAGAACTCCACAATCTGAGCTGTTTCCTTATCCTGTGGAGCCTTAAAGTCTAAGTCCCTAAATTTTAACAAGTGTATTTCAGTTTCATAACCTCTATTTAGTAAAATTTGGCCCCCATGTTACAGATTCTTCTTAATGGTTAGCAGTTTCCTATTCTTTTATGTAAGTTCATCTTGGTATTTAAAATATAATCCACATTATCTTTCAATAGCTAGAGGTACTGATGGGAAGGATTTTTTATTTATTTCATCTAGCATGTCCCAGAATCACTTTTTTATGCATTTAATATAGGCATGATGACATATAGCCATATACAGTTTGGATAAAGATTAAATAAGACACAAATTTAAATGCTGTTTTAGTTAGGCTTTCTAAGGAAACATTGTGGCCAAGTTGAGGAGGAAAAGGTTTATTCAGCTTACACTTGCACATTGCTGTCCATCACCAAAGGAAGTCAGGACAGGAGCCCAAATAGGGCAGGGACCTGGAAGGCAGGAACTGATGCAGAAGGCATGGAGGGGTGCTGCTTACTGGCTTGCTCCACATGACTTGCTCAGCCTACTTTCTTACTGAATCCAGGACCACCAGCCCGGAGATGGTACCACCCACCATGGGCTGCACCCTTACCCACTGGTCACTGTTAGGGTCCTGGAGAAGCCCCACAAAAGACCACCATCCACTTATGTAATCAGGAAGAGTGTTTATTATTCCAGCATTCTGGGGCTTGCCATCCACACAAAGGCAAGATAGCAAAGACCCTGAGAGAAGCTCATAGGCTCCTTTTAAGCACAGCCAAGGGGAGGTCCTAGGGAAATTAGGTCATTTTGAATATGATTGGCTTAAACAAGTGGCAATCATATTAGTTTGTTCTAATTGGCCAGGGCTAGCCAGGGGCTGCTTAGGGCTACAGTTGTCCATTTTTGGCAGACCTGGAGAAGTTCCAGGCCCCTGTCCTTGAGCTGCTGTGGAGACTGGCCTGCCTAACATGTACTGACTGTGGGGGCTGGCTCAGTGGCCTGGGCTTGGCGAGTCCTGTATCTCCTGTCCGTGTTGTCAGGGACATCAGTGATTAATTACCCTTTGTTCATGGCTCTTTCAGAAATTGCTTGTTCAGTCTCAGAAGAATGAAATTGAGGGTTGATCTCTGAGAAAAGAATGAGCAGCCTGTTACAGCATCTGCTTGGCCTTCTCAGTCCTGAGTTGTAAAGGAAAGCAGGCTGAGCAAGCCGTGATGAGCAAACCAGTAAGCAATATTCCCGCAAGGTTTCTGCTTCAGTTCCTGCCTTCAGGTTCCTGCTGTCCTTTGTTGGTTATATTCGATACTATTCTAGTGTGATAAAACACCATGACCGTGACAATTTATGCAAGAAAGTGTTCAATTGGGCTTAGGGTTTCAGACAGTTATAGTTCATGATGACAGAGCAAAGGTGTGGTAATAAGAACAGCTAATAGCTCCTATCTGGATTCACAAGCAAGGAAACAAAGAGAGGACACACCAGGATGGCACAAGTCTTTTGAAACCTCAAAGCTCTACTTCAGTGACATACCTCCTCTAATAGGGCTGTGCCTCCTAATCCTTCCCAAACAGTTCCACCGACTGGGATCAAGTATTCAAACATGAGCCTGTTGTTGGGGGTCTAACCATCTGACATGGTGGCACACAGCAACCCCCAGAGAAACTCATACACTCCTTTTAAGCAGGGTTAGGGAAATTCCAGGGAGGAGAGATTAGTCTGGGGACTGAGTTTAAACCAAAAGTTCATAGGATTGGTAGGTGGCTATAGTGTTTATGGACTTTCCAGTGGCAGTGTAGGTAAAGAAAGTTATCTTTAGCTAACAGAAGGCTTCGAGGTGTCTGCTAATTGGCTGCTCCTGAATTGTGGTATTCCTGAGAACTCCAGCCACCTCCAGTAATCCAAAACTAAGGCCTGGTCCCTGGCAGGGGCTATTAGAAATCTGTTATGGCTCTAGTCTGGCTCTCCAGCCCTCTAACTTATGAGGGTCATTCTCATTCAGACCACCACAATGATGAACTATAGTGTGGAGTCAGTGTAGGCCAATGAACCCTTTCCTCTCTCAGTTGCTCTTGATCATGATGTTTTATCACAGCAATAGAAACTTTAAGACACTTGGGAACTCACTTGGAAGAACCAGAGACCAAGAAGAGCCTGGAAGAGGTTTAAACGAACTGGACTATGTAGAAATTATAGTGTTTAACCGGTTGAGCTGCCCGAAGGCTGGACAGTGTGCTCCAGGATTCCAGCTTGTATGAGCCATTATTACATGTCAGCAGTCATGCAATTTGCTTTGAGCCCTTTCTACTCCTGTAAGCAACCCTTCACCCACATTCCCTTAAAACCAATGAAACTCACTGGTTTGCCAAGTTGGATTTTGGTTGCCCTCGCTTTGTTCTGTCATTGGCTGTCTATCTGAGGTGAGGAGATGTTTGCTCATGTCGCCCCAGGATCAGTGTCACACAAGAGTTTTGCATGGTTGTGCCCCTGCATGGGATGAGATGACAAGGCTAATGGACTAACTGAATGCTACATGAAGTCTCTTCTATAGACATATTAATCCGTACTCTGACAGTCTTCCAGGAGGGGACTTAAGTGAGTATTTCAATATAGTCTTTGTTGATTCTTCCTATAGCTGTTAAGTAACACCCCTTTTCTCTTCTCTACTTTTATTGTTGGTCCAATTTTTTAGGGTTTTTCTTTTATCAGGATTAACCCTTACGTGTTCAATGTTTAAGTGGTAAATTCTTGGGGGCAGGCACACTGATGATTTTTCTAGTGAGTATGTTCCCATGCCTGGAGTAGTGCCTGGGGCAAAAGACACAGACCACTGGTGTTTGCTGAATTCAAGAATATGCAGAGAGCACACCCAGAGGAAGAGTATGCTCAAAGATGCAAGGCTGAGATTCTTGTCCAAACCTGTCAGGAAGAAGGCACATGGGTTTGTCAGCATCACATCTTTCCAGCATAGTCTTTGCTATGAGATATTGCAAATGGAAACTGTCAGTGTCCTTGTAATTGTGTTCTATTGTGTTCTTTTCACTCTGGATGAGATCTTCCTCCAGATGTTCTGGATTCCTTACTCCATTGCCACAGCCAAATCCTCAGGTCTATACCTGACCCCTGCTATCCTCCTTCATTCCTTCACATCATATATAAATCATCAGTATCTGGAGGAGAAAAAAAAAACTGGCTAAAATATACAGAAACGTGTCTATCCCTTCTCTCTCTCTCTTTTGGTTTTCATAACAGGGTTTCTCCATGTGGTCCTGACTGTCCTGGAACTTTCTCTGTAGATCAGACTGGCCTCAGACTCACATAGATCTGCCTGCCTTTGTCTCCAAGTGTTTGATTAAAGATGTCCACCACCACCACTGCCCTGCTATCCCTCTCCCTTCTCTCTTTATGACACTGTCAATTACTGGTTGCTAAGTTTGGGGAGTTAAACTGATCTGTGGCTGAGTTTCCTGATCTCTAATGTGGTCATAACATTAAACCCATGCTGGCCTTTTGAAACTCTTAGTAGGAGCACACACTCTCTCTTTCTTTAATAATTATAAATAACATACGTGTTACACGTGTGTGTGAGCACATGCATGTGCATGTATGACTTTTGTCTCCTTCCTCTTTCACATGGATTCCAGAGACTGAAGTAAAAATCATCAGGCTTGTGATTGCTGAGCCATCAGCTCAGCCCCAGGGGAGATGTGTACTCAACAAATGTTAAAAATTGTTGCTTTCAGCTGGCCAGGGCTGGCATATGCCTTTAATCCCAGCACTCTGGAGGCAGAGGCAGTTAGAGGCTAGCCTGCTCTATAGAGTGAGTTCCAGGACAACCAAAGAAACCCTGTCTTGAAAAAAACAAAAAAAAATTTTTTTTTAAAGTGTTGCTTTCCCACTGGGGTGTTATAAAATACATATTTTGAGCTAAGCATGATGTCACACACCTTTAATTCCATCATTTGGGAAGCAGAGACAGGTAGATCTCCATGGGTTAGAGGCTAGACTGGTCTACACAGTGAGTTCTAGGATAGCCAGGGCTACATAGAGAGACAGTGTCTCAGAAAGCCAATATTAATTAAAGTAAAATACACATATGACTCCTAAAATCCTTTGAGTCTCCAAATTGTTTGCTTTTTTTTTGTGCTAATGAGTTGCCTTAGTGGCTGGAAGTCCCAGTGTAGCTTCACAATAAGGCCAGGGTGGGGAGAGATGGAGGTTGCTCAGGGGTAATTGCCTAGCATGTCTGAAGCCTGGGTTTGATTCCAAGCCACTCTGCCTCACACACATCTCCTCCCCCCCTCTCTTTCTCTCTCTCTCTCACTCTCATAAATACACACACACACACACACACACACACACACACACACACACACACACACACACACACACAAAGATGGGGGAGGGGTTACTGGAAAGATCAAGACATAATTCAAGGCTTGAAACTTACACACATGTCATTTCTAGGAAGGAGAATTCCTAAGGTCAATTCTAATGGCTAAGGATTTAAGTCAATTTAAGTCAATTCTACCCAAAAAGGGCTAAAAAAGCTTCCAGAAATGGAGGTCACAAAGAAGGCATAGAAGCACTCCAGACATCTACCTCTTCATCCTTATCCTCTGTAATATTCCTTATAGTGAACTAGGAAACATGTTCTCCTGAGGTGTGTGAGCCACTTAAATAAATTAACCAAACTGTGTGAAGGGGAACTGGAATCTCTGGTTAACAGCCACCTCAGATGGGCTGGCAAAGCCACCTGGGAGCTTGCAAATAGTATCTAATGTGGGCCAGGGTTCTAAGCCTGGAGACATATGAACTGAACTGGGCTAGAGGACAAGTGACACAGCTGCAGAATCAGAATTGCTTGTTTGCTTCTAGCAGGCAGAAGTCTGTGTACATCATGTTATGAGAGCACAGAACAGAACACCCGGAGATGGTATCCTTGTTTCCATGGAGAAACAAGGACCTTCCTTAGTGATGACTACCTAGCAGAGCTGCTAAGAGCCATGGTAGTGGGAATAGTGAATGTGCGGAGGTGTGTGTACGTGTGTGTCCAGGTTCCACAGTGTGCAGTGGTGGTGGTGGGGAATCAGGGAGCAGCTTGCAATGTCCCACAGCCAGTTAGTAGCAGGACTATGACGTGGAGGGCAGAGTAGTGGAGTCCCAGTGGCACTGGCTCCTGGGCCCCTTCCAGGGGGCAGATCAAGTCTGGGTTGAGAAATTTCCTCACACAAGAAGCAATAACCTGGCTGCAGTTACCCGAGTCATGACGTTTTGGAGAACAAAATAACATTTACTCAATGGACTGAAGAAAGGGGATTTCCTTAATGTTTAATTCTTGAATCAACCACTGTTTGTTTAAGATAAAGTATAAGACATGCACAAGTTGTGTAGGCAAAAAGAAAACAAAAATCAAACAATACAATTTCCAAACAAGGACAGGTTTAAGACGGGAAATTTAACACAAAAGATAAAAGATCCAGAGACTGGTATTGGGGTTCAGGCTTCAAGCTGATGATCAGAAAAGGAAAGCAGCTGGCCACTAGCTTCTTTCTCTACCTCAGGCTGAATGTGCTGATCCTGTCTCCATGAGCTCTCACCAAGCCTCAGACTGTAACTCTCCTCAGTGTGTCTGGAGACTGAATGCCTCCTAAAGTCCCTGCTTCTATCTTTTATACCCCTCTAGCACTGGGATTAAAGTGTGTGATCTGTTACTCTTTTTAAACCGGTTCAATCTCGAGTATCACTGGGTGGCTTTGAATTCAGAGAGCTCTGTCTACCTCTAAATTCTGTATACCACTACTTCCTAGTTTTTGGCTGCAGGGATTAAAGGTGTATGCCTGGCTTCTATGGCTTGTGGCTGACTTTGCTTTCTGAATCCTTGGGCAAGCTTTAGTAAATCATAAATAATATACCACCACAGGAAATTCACTTGTTTATGTAACTAAAACATAAGAGCTGCCCAGCTGCCCAGGTGTGGGTAACTCTTAGCATCAGTTTCTTGGCTCAACCCTAATCTGTGTCAGGCTCCATGTGCAATGTGATTCAGCAAGACAGAAGCTGCCTGCCACCCTGTTGACTCCAGCAAAGTCTGAGAGTGTCGAAGACGGGCCTGTTGGTGAACTAATGATGGACTGTGTAAAACGGGTGTTTTCTTTGTCTGCACATGTGACTACCTCCAGGGCTTCTGAGTGAATTAGCCTGATTAGGATCCCCATGGGTTGACAGAGTGGAAAGAGGGAATTTCCAAACCAAATGTGTGACTATTGTCAGAAGCACAGTAGGGAGATAGTCAGCTAGCTTACTACAATGTTTAAACTTGTTTTAGGCACTGTTAACATGCTGGGGGTTTTGTTTTGTTTTGCTTGTGTACACAGTGGGGCTCTTGAGAGAAACATGCTCCTGTTTTAGCATTCATTAAAAGGCGACTAGTAATTGACCCACACTTCAGAATGAATAGTCTTAGCAGTTCTATCTGTATCAGTCATTTGGCCTATAATTCTGTCTGGGTCAGTGGTCATCTTTACATGTTTTGTCCTGTCTCTGTATTACACTGATACCAGTAATGATAAGCAATCCGTCCAATGATTCAGTCACTCAACGACTCTGTTTCCACTGAGATGTGACACAGTCAGAAGCATCTGAACATCCACTGGCTTGAAAACAGGAAGTATTCCTGGCAAGTATGAAGTCATTGTAACTCGTGTTCTTTAGTTATTTAGACTCCTGTCCAGAACAACACTGGGCTGACTGGGTGGATGGTCTATCCCCTCAGTGGAGCGCCTATGCTTTCTTTTTACCTCTTTACTGTTTTATGTTTATGGTATCTTGCCTACATGTATAATGGAAAGAAAATTTCAGGTGTTTCATTGCTTTTGGCAGGTAGGCCTGTGCCATTATTCTTTTGAACAGAGGCAACTCCAGAACAGTGGGTTTTCCACCTTTCAGTTGTAACTAAGCCTTAGTGCTATCAATTTGGATATTGAGATGTATCCATTCTAATACGAGGTGTATAGGCAGAATTTTGATCCTGAGGATAGGTGTCAGGGGAGGGGAGGGAGAGGAGAGAGAGAGAGAGAGAGAGAGAGAGAGAGAGAGAGAGAGAGAGAGAGAGAGAGAGAAACTTAATTATTCATGGTACAGTGATTACCCAGCATGCACAGAGCTACTTTCCATTGCAGCAGGGAACAAAGTACAATAGTGACTGTGGAACTGGAAAGTCAGTCTCTGCGTATGATGCTCTCATGACTTAGTCTTGTTCACCCTAGTCTACACATGCATTCTACAATGTTCTGGAACTTCTAAAGTGAATGCACCTTTATCTTTCCCAGAAGCAATGCTGGGGGGTTTTATTTCTGGTTGCTAGATTCTCTCTCCCTCTCTCTCTCTCTCCCTTTCTCTCTCTCTCTCTCCCTCCCCCCCCCCTCTCTCTGTGTGTGTATGTGTGTGTGTGTGTGTGTGTGTGTGTAAGGAAGGTAACTGTGGGGTTTTCTACTGCTACAGCCTCCAAGGAAATAATCATTCAATTCTTCTAAGCCTGAATTTACTTGACAGGGAATTCTTCATTGCTATGTTAATACTCTGGTGCCACACAAAACTCTGCTTATGCTTTCTTAGTTAAGGAAAGAGTCTTGTTTTGTTTTGTTTTGAGACAGGGTTTCTCTGTATTGCTTTGGAGCCTGTCCTGGAATTAGCTCTGTAGATCAGGTTGGCCTCGAACTCACAGAGATCTGCCTGTCTCTGTCTCCCGAGTGCTGGGATTAAAGGCTTGTGCCACCAATGCCTGGGTGGATAGAGTCTTAGTAACAAGGTAAACTTAAAAACATGCCCAAGAATTTAAAAACTAAGAAAATGAAAATATAATCACATTATTTCCCTCTGCCTTTTCCTCTTTCTAGCTTTTTCTCCTCTCTCCCTCTCAAAGTCATATCCTTTTGTTCTTTGTTATTGTTACATAAATATATGAATGCATATAAATACAATGCTGATTCTATTTATTGTTACTTGAATGTGTATGGTTTAAGGACCGACCACTTTGTACTGGATAATCCATCATCTTGAGTGTGGGGGGGGGACTAATTTCTCCCTCCCTTAGCATTCCTTAGTTGCTTATAGTTCTTTGTCTAGTGGTGGGACCCTGTGAGAATTGTCCCCTCCCCATACATGTTGGCATGTCTACTGGTGTTATCCTGATCTTGTTTGGGCAGCCATGTTGTTGAGGTATGACTTAGTATTTCTGTTATTCCTGTGATAAAACATCATGGCCAACAAGCACCCTGAGAAGGAAAGGGTTTATTTCTTCTTACAGTTTGGAGGCCATCATCCAGGGCAGGAATATGGAGGCAGGAACTGACACAGAGGCTGTGGAGGAGTGCTTCTAACTGGCTTTCTCAGTCTACTTTCTTAAAGCACCCAGGACCACTGCCCACAGTGAGCTGGGCCCTGCCACATCAATTAAGATAATGCTCCACAGGCTTGCCCACAGACTAATCTGCTAAGAACATTTTCTCAATTGAGATTCCTCCTTCAAAAGTGACTCGAGCATGCCATATGTTGATACAGAGCTAACCAGTACAGGTATCATGGGTGAAGCATCCCTGTAATTTCTAGGAGACACAATCTCACAGCAGATTTCATGGTCCTCTGTCTCTCACAATCTTTCCTCTTCATCTTACCGAAATGCTCAGTAACCCTTAGGTGCAGAAGTTGTGCTGTGGCTGTATCATTTGGGACTGGGCATCAGTTGTCCTCCCTTGGCAGCTTGAATAGCTAGTCCAAGGAGAGGAGAGGAGGCTTTCACGTCAGATCCATTTCGGATCCTCTGAGTCCTGTGTCCAAAGTGCATGGTGTCTTCAGCAGTAGGTACTTACCTTCAACCCCTGGGAAACAATCAAGGATGACAGCAATAGCTAGTATTGTTTGGGGAGTCTCTTGGACTCCCCTAACCAACAACTGGCAAGGGGGGGTTCTCATGCCTGGTGGTGGGGTTTTTGTTAGTCTATGGCTCTTAGGGGGAGCATTATCAGTCATAAAGTAACTTTTTTAAAAAAAAATTATGTGTTCCAGAGCCCCCTATAACTGGAATTACAGATGACTGTAAGCTGCCAAGTAGGTTCTGGGGATCAAATCCAGGGCCTCTGGAAAAGCAGCCAGTACTCTTAAATGTTAGCCATCTCTCCAACTCCGTAAACTGAATTTCATGTTGTCTTGTCTTAGTTAGGTTTTTATTGCTGTGAAGAGACACCATGAATACTGCAACTCTTATAAAGAAAAACATTTAATTGGGGCGGCTCACTTACTGTTTCCCAAGTTCAGTCCTTTATCATCATGATGGAGAGAATGATGGCATGCAAGCAGACATGGTGCTGAAGCTGACAGTGCCATATCTTACAGGCAACAGGAAGTTGCCCAAAAAACACTGGGTGGTGTTCTGAGCATAGGACACCTCAAAACCCATCCCCACAGCAACACACTGACTCCAACGAAGCTATACCTACCCCAACAAAGCCATATCTTCTAATAGTAGCACTCTCTATGAGATTATGGGAGCCAACTACATTCAAACTACCACATGTCTCTTCATAGCAATAGAAACCATAACTAAGAAAGCTTCCAATTTATTTATTTGTTTATTTGTTTATTTGTTTATTTATTTATTTAGATTTTCGAGACTGGGTTTCTCTGTGTAGCTTTGTAGACCATACTGGCCTCAAACTCATAGAGATTTGCCTGCCTCGGCCTCCCGAGTGCTGGAATTAAAGGCATGCACCACCACCGCTCAGCTTAAAGCTTCCAATTTTTATCCCTTTGATCTCCTTCAGTTGTCTTGTTGCTTTAGCTAAGACTTTAAGTACTTATTCAATATATAGAGGGGTTGAGCATTCTTGTCTTGTTTCTGATTTTAATGAAATTGGTTTGAGTTTCTATTTAGGTTGATGCTGACTATGGGCTTGTTGCAAATTGCCTTTATTATATTGTGGTATGTCCCTTGTTTCCCTAGTCACTCCAGGACTTTTATCACGAAAGAATGTTGGATTTTGTCAAAGGACTTTCCTCCATCTAACAACATGATCATGGTTTTTGTTTTTCAATATATTTATGTGGTGAATTACATTTATTGATTGACATATGTGGGACCATCCTTGTGTTTCTGGAATTAAACAAACTTGATCATGGTGGGTAATCCTTTTGCTGTGTTTTTTGGTTCAGTTTGCAAGTATTTTATTTAGAAATTTTGCATCTGTGTTCATAAGGGATATGAGATATAATCAGTGGCTTACGATATGGAATAGAGTTGGGCTAGAAGAGAAAAAGGTAAGAAGGGTGATGGGAAATAGCTAGGGACCTTGAGTCTGCAACAAGATATGGAGTCTCCAGAGAATTGAGGTGGTGGGGTGTAGAGAGCCTCGAAGTGCCACGCCTTAAAGTGGCACTGGCTTCCGCCTTACACCTTCCAGTTGGTGAGGGCTCTCTGGTGTAAACAAGCCCTTAGTTGGTTAAGTCTGTTCAGCCTGTCTGCGTCCTCGTTAGAGTAGCCTATCTGCAGGGTCCACGTAGCTCATTGGGGTTGGTTAGCGCAAGGGTATTTAAGCCTGTGCAGAAGTCCCCCGGGCTCTCTGGAGGGTCAGAAGAACATGTTTCAAGGATCCTGATTAAAACTGCATGAAGAAGATCTTCCCAGAGTCGCGTCCGTCCTTGCTGGCAGGGGTAGGTGCAGTACAGTGGGGGAGGGCCTCCATAGGCGGCTGAAGCAGGACTGAAAGTAAATCTGCAAAGACTGGAATGGAGGACAGGAAGGCTAGTGAAAATTTCCTACCTGTGTCTCAGACCCATGTGGCCACTGAGACAGACACAAAGCAATGGTTGTAGTAGAAGGGAAGGATGAGTGGATGGGAAAGAGCTAGGAAGACCCTGGAGAGGCCTCACTATGCCCTCCCTCCCTCCCTTCTTCTCTCCCTCCACCCCTCCCTTCTCTTTTCTCCTTTCTTTTTTAAATAAAAGACAGGGTCTCACTACATAGCCCTAGCTGTTCTGGAACTCATTAAGTTCCAGGATGGCCACAACTTACAGAGCTCCACCTGCCTCTGCCCTTATAAGTGTTGGGAGTAATATGGAAACCCAATAGGCAATTTCAGGAGATTATATATTATGTGTGTGTGTGTGTGGTGTGTGTGTGTTTTAAAAATGATTTTATTTAATTATGTAGACAGTGTTCTGTCTGCACATTTTCCTGCATGCCAGAAGAGGGTGCCAAATCTCATTTAAGACAGTTGTGAGCCATTATGTGGTTGCTAGGAACTGAACTCAGAACCTCTGGAAGAGCAACCAGTGTCCTTAACCACTGAGCTATCTCTTTAGCCCCACATCAGGGTATTCTTTTTTGGGGGTGAGAGTAGTTGAGACAGGGTTTCTCTGTGGCTTCGGAGTCTGTCTTGTAACTCACTCTGTAGATCAGGCTGGTCTTGAACTCACAGAGATCCACCTGCCTCTGTCTCCCAAGTGCTGGGATCAAAGGTGTGCGCCACCACTGCCGGGCCTCAGGATACTGCTCTCCATGACTGACAGCTCAGTGAGAAAGTATTGTCTCATCTGCATCTCTCCTTTCTACCTGGAAGAGGAGTGATTTGTTTGATGTGCTTTGGAAAAGAGAGTAGAATATGTGGTCAGTGACTGTCACTATGCTAACTGGATATACCTGGTCTACTCGCTGAACAGTCAGTCACAGCACCTGGTGAGGACTTGAGCATGCCTACTGCATCTGTGACAGGGTGGAAAACAAATATACTTCAGAGATAAATGATAAAATCATTTGGTCATATTTTCCAATCTAGTTTTTTTTAAATCAGTAATAAGGTTGTTATTTCTGTAAAGCTCTGAATTTGCTACCTTTATTCCTCAATTTTGACTTAAAAGGAGAATCATTCTTTCTTGAGTTCCCATATTTCCAGATCTGTTTTGTATAGTGTAGTCTATTACTGTGAGTTATATACTACTAGTGACTAATATACTTTCTTTTGTTTGAGGAGGTTGAAATCCAGTAAAAATAGTTAAAAGTTTTGAGCTGGCAAGATAGCCTACTGGATAACGGCCAGACAGTCTGAATTTCACCACTGGATCTCATCTGGTTGGAGAGAGAACCAACTTCAGCAGGTTGACCACCACACATATGCCATGACATGTTTGCAATCCTCCTACCAAATAACCTAATTAATCAATAAAATACAAGATGCCAGGTAATGGTGGTGTATGGCTTTCATCCCAGAACTTGGGTGGCAGAGGCAGGCAGATTTCCATAAATTTGAGGCCAGCCTGTCCTACAGTGAATTCCAGGACTGCCAGGGCTACACAGAAAAACCCTGTTTTGAAAAACCAAATAAATAAGTAAGCGAGTAAGTAAATACGTTTTCATAAATAATGGTAACAGCTGGTGAATAGCTAAAGTAAGGGAAGTGAAATAAACTATGATGGACAATTCAGAGGAGGAAGAGGACTCACCGTTATATGGACATTTCAAGGAAAAATACGTGGAAGAGAGAGTTTTTAATATGCCTGTTACTTTGACATTGAACTGGGATAAGGGTCAGGATGCCTTCTAAGCAAGGAGCAGAACCATGAAAGTGTAACAGTATCCGCGCAGGGAGGAGAGCAAGAGACATCTGAATAGACAGCAAACACTGCTGATCCTGTCTGTGCATAACCGGGGTCCCAAAATACAGCACAGGAGAGATGGAGATGGGAGAAGAGGGAGGGAGGGAGGGAAGGAAGGAGGGAGGGAGGGACAGATAAATGCACTACATGAAATTGGCTCACATGATTGACCATGGGGCTAAGAAGCCCCAAAAACGAAGCATCTCTCAAAAGTACAGTACAAGTCTGAAGACTGAGAACCACAGACTGATGATGTCAGTCCCTGCTCAAGCAGCCAGGTGGGAAGTAGAGGGTCCACTGCCTCCTCCTAGAACCTTCTGTCCTCTCCAGTCCTCACTGATTAGATGCTATGCAGCCACATTGAGTATGGTAGCCTATCTTTCAGAGGTCACAGAGTCAGTCACTGATCCAGACATGACCAGAAACAAAGTTTCATAGCCTTCAAACTGACACCTAACAGTAACCCATGACTCAATTAGCCCAGACTTGAATAACAGCTAAAGTAACAGCCAGCAGGACATTTAGATAAATGACTCTAGCTACTTTTAGCTCAGGGGAAAGTACCTCAGCAATTTTATGATTTATTACCTCAGTGACATTAGAGGATTTGACTTAACCTTTCTCAACTGAGTATCCTAATGTGTCAGAGGCTTCTAAAAGGTAGATAACACCCAGATGCTTTTTGCAGAGCCCTAGATGTGTTCCAGGTGCTGGGAAATGATTGCCATCACTATCATCACCCTTCTAGAGAAGAGGTCAAATACCAACACTAGCATTGTCACTTACTGTGTCTATAAACCTTGGTTTTCTCATCTGTAAAATGGAGACAATGATTTATAATTTATGTCAAATTTAATGGCACGATCTGTATATAGAAACCCTTTAAAGTCTATTGTTAGTAGCATTCACATTAGGAGACCTTTTAGTTTTGGGAGGGTGGTGGACACTGGAGAAGAGATGGTTCAGCAGTTAAGTACTGACTACTTTTTCAGAGGGCCTGAGTTGAATTCCTAGCACCCACATGGCAGCTCACAACTGTCTGTAGTTCCTATTCCAGGGAATCTGGCACACTCAAACAGAAATATATGTAGACAAAACACCAATGCATGCACAGAAAATAAAATCATTAAAATAAAAAAATTCATGAAGCTAAGCACTCTACTAGCAGAGCTCCATCCCCAGCCCAGCTGTGAAGACTTCACAAGCACTTAAATGTAAGGGTAGCTGGTGTACATACTTTCAACATTTCACAAATGTTAGCTATCACTAGAATTACACTACTGTGATTCCTATTGTGCTGCATCAGGAAGACACACCTCCACCTCTTCATTAGGGTTCTTTAAAGGATCTTCTCTGTGTCTGTCCCACTTTAAAATTACACAGCTGGGCACTGATGGCATACACCTTTAGTCCCAGCACTCGGGAGACAAGAGGCAGGCAGATCTCTGTGAGTTCGAGGCCAGTCTGTTCTACAGAGCTAGTTCCAGGCAGCCTCCAAAGCAATACAGAGACACCCTGTCTCGAAAAACCAAATAAATAAATAATAAAAATAAATAAAATAAAATTACACAGAGAGTAGATGCCTATGTAGATATTTTAAACTATAAACTGAGGACCTCTGAAGGCCAGTCTGCTGTAGGTGTCAGGGACACATGGGTATCTGGGCTAACAGTATTTACAACAGTACACAGAGGTGCCAGTTGAGATCCTGCAGGGAATGCTGGGAAAAGGAGCACTGAGGAGTGTAGTAGGTATTTACTCAGAGAGGTGAGAGGAGGGAAGCCAGAAAAGACACCTACAGAGAGGAGTGATACAGGAGATCCAGCTGAATCTGGCACCAAGGAGGGAGAAAGGCACGGGAGAAAGGAATGTTCCATTGTGCTCAATGGTGCATAGAGGCCTGAGAAAAACTGTAGGTATTGACAACTGTATGGTTATTGGTGACTTTCAAGGGAGTCATTTTTAGAAACGAGACCAAGGATGGAATCCAAACTTCAAGAAACCGAGGGAATGAGGGAGTGATAGGGAAATGGGAGCTAAGATGCACCCCGCTTTTTAAATGTTTCTTGAAGAAAATAAGAAAAACAGGGTAGTAACTGATAGTGTGGCAAGGTCAAAAGCAGACACTTAACAAGGAGGCAGAGTGTTCTTAGGAATTTAAACAGGAAGAGCAAATGAAAACACCTTTAAGAAGGTTCTTTGTGGAATAACATCATAGAGAAAGGTTGGAATGAATGAGAATGGACCTTAGGCTGAGCCTCACAATGGTAAAGAATTGCCGTTCTTGGAAGCCAGAGTGAAGGCCTGGGCAAACATGTTAGAAAGAGAGACACCAAGACAGAAAATGAAACTGCAAAGGCAAATCAGGTATCTTCTATCTTAGTGGTAAATGAGAATGTGACCTTAAAACTCTGAGAGTTTCAGGAGTGTTGTGGGAATTGAAGGACAGGACAAGCACTAAAAACAAATAAATAAAATAAAAAAAATGGAGCGTTGTCTATTAATGAGTATGAAATAATGTGTGGGTAGTAATGAGTACATAGCTGAAACAAGAGACGTTTCACAGTATGAAGCCAGCACACTGACTCTCCAGGCAGTGGAATGTGTTCTGGGGTACAAGAGATAGCAGCAGAGTTTTCATTACCCTGAACTTGAAAAATGGTAAGACAGGAATGAGAAAAGATAAAAAGACAGGAATGACAAGAGATGCTGCATGGCAGTTAAGAGTTCATTGCAGACATGACAAGGAAAGAGGATAAAGTGCAGAATAAAGAGAGTTCAGAACACAAACAGATATCATCAGGATTAAAACAGATGCAGTGATCAGGAGGATGAAAAACAGGAGGCTAAGGCCAGGATTCAGAGCTTTAAGGGTCACGATCTTGAACGTGAATGTCTGTGAGATGCACCTTGGGATAAATTCTCCAACTTGTTGAGCTTCAAGATGTCCTGCAGCACTGAGGATTGAACCCAAGGCCTCAAGCATGCTGGGTAAGCACTCTACCATTGAGTTCTAGCACACATCTGGCTTAACAGCAAGATGTCATCAAGATTTGGTCTTTTAAAATGGGTGACTCAGTTTCTTTTCTCCTGTTATATTGTCCTCATAGGCCATTTTCTGTCATACCTCCAATATTGCGTGTACAGTTTCTGTCAAGGTGAAAGCTTCACGTCAGCCCCTGGCATCCATATACCCAAAGAGTCTGGGATGTTATGGTGGAAGTTCCACCCAAGCTCCCCTCTCCCATCTCTCTTCAAACCCTGCTACATCTCAGAAAGCCCATGATGGCTCCTCCCCCAGAGATGCTCCAGACCACTCCCACAGGGTATTTAAACTGCCTCCAGAAAACAGACTCATGGTTTTTTTGGGTCTCCCTTAGCAGCCGGGAGTGTTGTATCCATTAAACACGGACTTTTTCTAATTCAGTTTGATTTGGTCTGATTTGGATTGTTGCATTGACTGAGAGGTTTATTGGAGTATAGAAAATTTTCAGTTTCAAGTATCCTGTGGGGACAATCTTTGGGATCAATTAGTTACCCTTTCTGGAATTTAGAGGGCTGTATTTATTATGTTTTGGAATTAAGATAGGAGGGAAGCTCTATTCCATATTTTGTATAGAAAAATGCTGTCATGCACATCCAATTGGATATTTTCTAGGGTACACAGATGTTGAATCACTTTCAAAGAGCACACTTGAATACAAGGATACATTTTTATACTGCTACTTTATAATTTTATTAGAAGTATAAAAATTACCCACACTGCCTGGAGCATCAGGATCCCTAGGCTGGATGACCCAGAGATGAAAGAGTCAAACACGACTGAATTGAAAGAAAAGTCAATGTAATGATACCTAATGGTATTCTGCTGTACTTATAGATTGGTGCCCAGCCCAATTGTCATCGAGGAATTGTTGGGAACAGACACAGAGACCCACAGCCAAACCCACAGGTAGAGTTTGAGGAACCCTTCAGAAGAAGGGGAGAAAGGATTGTAGGAGCCAGAGGGATCAAGGACACCACAAGAAAACTCACAGACAACTAACTGGGGAGCACAGAGACTGAATCAACAACCAGGGAGCCTGCATGGGACTGACCTAGACACAATGCACATATGTTACAGTTGTGTAGCCTGGTCTTCTTGTGGACTCCTAACGGTGGGAACAGGGGCTGTCTGTGACTGTTTTAGTGGCTTTTGGGACCCTACTTCCCATACTGCCTTGCCCTACCCAGCCTTAATACATGGGGAGGTGCTTAGTCTTACTGCAACTTGATATGCCATGTTTTGTTGATGTCCATGGAAGACCTGCCCTTTCCTGAATAGAAATGGAAGAAGAATGGATTTGGGAAGAGAGGAGGGAGAAGAAACTGCGGACAGGATGCAAAATTAATTAATTAAATTTTAGTATAAAAATAAAATTTATCTTCTTTTTTGTATATTTTTTATTTAAATTTGAAACAATCTTATTTTACATATCAATCCCAGTTCCCTCTCCTTCCCATCCTCCCATGCTCCCCACCAAACCCCCCATCCATTCCGCAGGGAGGGTGAGGAATGGGGGATCATCAAAGTCTGTCACATCATTTAGGGCAGGGTCTAGGCCCTCTACCGTGTATCTAGGCTGGGAGAGTATCCCTCCATGGGGAATGGGCCCCCAAAGTCCATTAGTACATTAAGGATAAATACTGGTTCCACTGCCAGAGGCCCTATAGCCTGCCCAGTTGTCCTAACTGTCACCCACATTCAGGGGGCCTGGTTTGGTCTTATGCTGGTTCCCCAGCTGTCAGACTGGGGTCTGTAAGCTCCCACTTGCTCAGATCAGCTGTTTCTGTGGGTTTCTCCAACCTGGTCTTAACCCCTTTGCTCATTACTTCTCCTTCTCTACAACTGGATTCCAGGAGTTCAGCTCAGTGTTTAGCTATGGATCTCTGCTTCTGCTTCCTTCAGATACTGGATAAAGGCTCTAGGATGGCATTTAAGGTAGTCATTAATATCATTATGGGGGAAGGGCATTTAAAGTAGCCTCTCCACTACTACTTAGATTGTTAGTTGGGGTCATCCTTGTAGATCTCAGGATCTACAGTGCCAGATTTCTCTTTAAACCTATAATGATTCCCTCTATTAAGGCATCTCTTTTCTTGCTCCCCTCTATTCTTCCCCGGACTCAATCTTCCTGGTCTCTCATATTCTCTTCCCCCTCCTCTTCCCCCCTCCCAATTTACTCAGGAGCTCTTGTCCCTTTCCCCTTCTCCAGAGGACCATGTATGTCTCTCTTAGGGTCTTTTTGTTTCCCAGCTTTTCTGGAGGTATGGATTATAGGCTGGTAATCATTTTCTCTAATATCCATATATGAGTGAGTACATACCATGTTTGTTTTTCTGTGACTGGGTTACCTCACTCAGGATGGTTTCTTCTAGTTCCATCCATTTGCCTACAAATTTCAAGATTTCATTGTTTTTTTTTTTTTGTGTCTCCCCCCCCCCCGTCCCCTCCCACCCCCCGAGTAATACTCCATTGTGTAAATGTACCACATTTTCTTTATCCATTCTTCAGTTGAGGGTTATCTAGGTTGCTTCCAGGTTCTGGCTATTACAAATAATGCTACTATGAACATAGTTGAACAGATGTCCTTGTTGTATGAATGTACATTCTTTGGGTATATGCCTAAGAGTGGAACTGCTGGATCTTGAGGTAGACTGATTCTCATTTTTTCTGTGAAACTGCCATACTGATTTCCAAAGTGGCTGTACAAGTTTGTACCACTACTGGTGGTACATTGGTGTTTATGATTTTCGCTGTTCTGACAGGAGTAAGATGTTATCTCAGAATTGTTTTGATTTGCATTTCTCTGATGGCTAAGGATGTTGAGAATTTTCTTAAGTGTCTTTCATCCATTTTGGATTCCTCTATTGAGAATTCTCTATTTAGTTCTGTACCCCACTTTTTAATGGATTATTTGGTGTTTTGGTGATTAGCTTCTTAAGTTCTTTGTATATTTTGGAAATCATCCCTCTGTTAGACATGGGGTTGGAGAAGATCTTTTCCCACTGTGTATGCTGCCGTTTTGTCTTGTTGACCCTCTCTTTTGCCTTACAGAAGCTTGTCAGTTTCAGGAGGTCCAATTAATCAATTGCCCATCTTAGTGTCTGTGCTAGTGGTGTTATTTTCAGGAAGTAGTCTCCTGTGCCAATTTGTTCAAGAGTACTTCCCATTTTCTCTTCTAAGATGTTCAGTGTGGCTGAAGACTTAAGTTTTGTGCATGGTGATATATATATATATATATATGTATATATATATATATATATATATATATATGTATATATATCTGCAATCTTCTACATGTCAGCATCCAGTTCTGCTAACACCATTTGTTGAAGATGCTTTCTGTTTTCCTGTCTTATGATGTAGCAAGACAAGACAATGACAAAGGGCTTGGAGCAGAGTTTCTAAACCTTTGAGTCATGACCCTTTGGGAGTTGAAAGAGCCTTTCACAGGTGTAGCCTAGGACTGTTTTCATGTCAGATATTTGTACCTTGATTTATAACTGGTAAAACTGCAGGTGTGAAATAGCAATGAGAATGATTTTGTGGTTGGGGGTCACCACAACATGGGAAGCTACATTGATGGGCTGCAGCATTGGGAACATTGAGAACCACTCACTGGCATGGAGAATGACTATCCTTACTCTTGACTATTCAGGCTTAAGAATGTATGTTTAGCCTCTTTGTAAGCTTTGTGAAGCTTATGTTAGCTATTCTGATAAACTGAGACATTTAAGAAACTGTTATATTCTGTAATCGTCCACTATGTAAGGACAAGAAAAGTAAAACTGCCAATCTCCCTGTGGACTATTCATGATTTAGAAGTTTTGTTTTGATACTAACAAGAGTTTCAATTCAGAAATTATTATTTCTTATAAAAGCTACTAACTGGGGCTGGAGAGATGGCTCAGCAGATAAGAGCATTGGCTCCTCTTTCAGAGGACCTGGGTTCAATTCCCAGCACCCACACAGCAGCTTACAACTGTCTATAACTCAAGTGTCTATAACTTAAGTGCCAGTGTATCTGACTCCCACACAAAGACATTCAGGTCAAACACCAATGCTTATAAAAATATAAAATTTAAAAAAGGCTACTAACAACTTACTGTAAACTATTAAAGATAATTAAGACAGGCAAGTTAAGGATAAGTCACCTCATAAAGAATGAAATTTTTTAAATGTATTCAGAACTATATTTGTAGTCATGCTAAATACTAATGAATTAATTACAGGAAAGAGGTTGAGCCTCAAGCAAGTAACTAAAACAAAGTTTTGTTTTTGTTTCTTTTTGGTCAGATAGAGTTAACAGATCACAATCTGCAGAGCTCTGCTGAATACAGAATTTCAAGTTTTTTGGTTTTTGTTGTTGTTTTGTTTTTTTGAGACAAGGTTTCTCTATATTGCTTTGGAGCCTGTCCTGGAACTTTCTTTTTTTTTTTTGTTTTTTGTTTTTGTAGACAAGGCTTTGAACTCACAGAGATTCTCCTGCCTCTGCCTCCCGAGTGCTGGGATTAAAGGCGTGCACCACCATCACGTGACTGCATTTAAAATTTTAATGGAAAAAGCTTACTATATCAGAGACCCCAGATCCTAACAGTGACCCCCATCCTCACCCTGAGGTCTCCAAAGAAGATGATGGCACCACCATGACTCCACCTGGCCTGTGGTAATGCTAACCATTTAGTTATAACTGTCCTAATGCCTTGTCCACTGCTAGTAAGCTGCCAAACTATGGATAAGCAGGACAACGGAGAGCTGATTTCTCCACTTTGCCTAGACAAAGTAAGGTCAGTTCCTCAAGTTCCTCCCCAGTGGGAAAAGTCTCTCAGGTCTCCTGGGCCTGAAAGCTAAAGACTGATACTGCTGGTACCTCTGCCCCCAAATAAGCCATGGAGACCACAGAAACCTTGTATGACTGTTGAGGCAATGGGTAAATCTCTGTCATTTTAATTGATACATTTGTTGGATTATACTTCCTGCTATAACTTACCCTTCTCAGATCTCTCTGATGGCCTTGAAGGCTAAGGCAATTATAGCTTTGGAGGCTTGGTAGCAGCAGACAACCAAGTCCTTCCCCAAGGCTGCAGCCACCTTGTTAGTCCATTTCAAATGTAAAAATCATTATATATTTTAAATTTATTATGGCAACAAAGACAGGACTTTTCACATAGCTCTATGGTCTAACAAAGAAATGATTCTAGCAAATATTTTTAAGTTAATTTAAAATTAACTTGAGAAATACATTTAATAATCAAAGCAAGAAAAGTTGTCTGGAAGCCAAGCATGGTGCTGCATGCCTTTAATGTTGTAGCCTAGTGTAAGAGCAAGTTACAGAATAACCAGGGCTATTCATAGAAACCCTATCTTGAAAACAAAAAAAACAACCCTCCTCAACAACAACAACAACAATAGTTGTCTGGAAAAGTCTATTGGATCAAAAGAAAATAATATAAAAGTGATACATTTTGTGGATAAACAATTTTTTTGTGACCTAATTTAATGGCCCTAGTAGTAATTTGAATTACCTTACTATAAAATTCAGTACACAGACAGACTGAAATGGAGGTGGAGATTTTATTTTGAAGCTTCATTTCTTTTAGCTTTATATATAATTTTTTATTGAAAATAATTTTTTGTTTGTTTGTTTTCTTAGGGGAAATGTATCTCATGTAGGTCAGGCTGCCTTGGCCTCAGCTTACTATGTAGCTGAGGCTGGCCTTGAATTCCTTATCCTCATATATTCATCCCTCAAGTCCTAGAATTAAAAGATGTACCACCATGCTCTGCGGATTTTGCTTTTTGGGATAGGGGTGGAGCATGGTATCACTATGTAGCTCTAGTAGCCTTGAACTTGCCTCAGTCTGTTGAGTTCTGGGAATGCAGGCATGCCTGACTTTATCTTTTAAAAATATGCCTATTATGGGAAACATGCACAAAACTCTTTGCTGTGAGGGCGTTCTATTGGTAAGAACCACTTGTTTGATTTTCAGAGTCAGCCCTGCCCAGGTCAATCACAGGAAGTTCCCTATAACAGTCATTGAAAGGAAGAGACAGAGCCTCAATGGCTCAACTTTGTTTCAACCCATGCGTCTCAGGCTGAAATTCCCCGCATTAGTCATCCCTCAGGGCTTCTGGGAACTAGGATTTTAACTAGATAAAGGGTGTTATTATCTTCTTGAGACTGGATAGTAGCCTTTTAACACATTAACATTATGCTCCTTGATTAAATGGGACAGAATATTTTCTTCAAAGTAGAAAGGGAATGTGGAGAGAATGGAACAGTAGACTAAGCAACGTGAAGTACAACACCAGGCCTGTGTCAGCAAGGAGATTTTATGGATGTCTCTGAGCAGTGAGGAAGAAGTCTCAAGGCAAATTTTCTTTTCCAGGAAGATTGGGGAAAAGGAAATGGGAATGTTATCAAACTAAATTTAATTTTTCCCCTTCCTGAGTCTAGAATTTTCAGTTCTACAGTATCTGTGCTACTTGCTATCAACATAGTAAAGTGGTTGCTCTCTACAAAATTAACTCTGACTTTGGCTGTTTCCTTACTGAAGTACACTTAATGAGCAGTTCTACAGCTGTAGCAGCAATAGGACCTTTCAAACTTCTGAAAGAAAAAGTCATTTGACATTTGAATGAGGGATTGCAAAGAAAGTGGCTTGCGTTAGAATGATGGCTCATTGGTTAAGAGCACATAGTACTCTTGAAGAGGACCCCGGTTTGATTCCTAGCACCCATATGGTGGTTCACAACTATTCACACTTCTAGCCAGGAGATCCAGTGTCCTCTGATGACCTCTGAAGGCATCAAGCACTCATGTAGTGCATATAAATACTTGTAGGCAAATCACACATAAAATGAGTAATTTTTTTGAAAAAGAAGTAAGAAGAGGGAGGGAGGGAAGGAGGGATGAAAGAAAGGGAGAGAGGGAGGGAAGGAAGGAAGGAAGGAAAGAAGAAAAGAAGGAAAGAAGGAAGGAAGGAAGGCTTGTTTTGCAGCTGGGTGTAGCTCACCAGTTCATCTAACATGACATGTATGAGAACCTGGGTTCAGTCCCGAGTATCACCACCACAGTAAAGACATGCTAAGTTGTGAGGATTCTGTCTTTGTAAGTGGCTTTAGTCTTTCTCTTGGAGAGAAAGGTGTTTAAAGAAAGCAGATCTTAATGAGTTGTTTAAATGCCCCTCACTTGGAGTATTTCTACTTGTGTTGAGTTCTTGTTTGGAAGGTGGTAGACTGAAGTCCTCAACAAAACCACTACACTTGATCTTAACCAAAAAGCAACAACAAAAACATTAAATGATTAATTTTCTTGAGTAGTCACTACCAAAAACAACAGTTCCACCTCTTGTACCATTTATTGCCTTAGTTACTATGATAAGTCACTATGACCAGGGAGACTTATAAAAGGGTTAATTTGGGGATTATAGTTTCAGAGGATAAGTCCACAACCATCATGGTGGAAAGTATGGCAATAGGCAGGCAGATACGCAGGGTTCTGGGGCAGTAGATGATAGCTCACACCTTGAAATACAACCAAAAGGCAGAGAAGGAGATTGGGATCATCAACATGAGTCTTTTGAACATCTAAGCCAACCCCTACGACATACCTCATCTAACAAGGCCATATCTCCTAATCCCTCCCAAATAGTTCCAACACTGGGGACCAAGTATTCAAACATAAGAGGCTATGGGGGCCATTCTCATTCAAACCATCACAATTTTATACTTAAAAAAAAAATAAGTTCATAGTTTCCCCCTTGCCCTAGTTACATAGCCATTCATTGGTACACTACTGGCCTCTTTCTCCTTTGGGTATTACTTTTAGTTACTCTTCAGTCATTCACAGTGGAGGAGTTACAGGGAAGAGAAAAGTTTCCATGTGTTAAGAATGGGAACAAAGCTCAGCTTGGCTATAGAAATGCAATCTCAACTATTCAGGAATCAACTTCAGGAAGGTATCATACCAAGGCTTGCCTAGGCTACAGGATGAGTTCAAAGCCAGTCTGGACAACACAATGAGACCATGGTTATCTTAGGGTTTCTATTGCTGTGAAGAGACACCATGACCATGGCAACTCTTACCAAGGAAAACATTTAATTGTGGTGGCTCACTTACAGTTCAGAGGTTCAGTCCATTATCATCATGGGACATGGCAGCATGCAGGAGAACACGGCGCTGGAGTAGCTAAGAGTCCTTCATCTTTCAGGCAACAGGGAGTGAACTGAGACACTGGGTGTGGCTTGAGCACATATGAGACCTCAAAGCCCACCTCCATAGTGACACAACCTTCTCCCAACCTATGTCAACCAGGTTACACCTCTCAATAATGCCACCCCCTTTGGGGCCATTTTCTTTCAAGCCACCACACTAGGTTAAACATTTTAAAAAGTGTAAAAAGGCTAGAAGGGAACATTTTGTAGCTTAGGGGTAACTCATCTATTTAGCATGCTGGAGCCTTTGGCTTTGGTCCAGCCCTGAGAGAAAAGAAAAAGAATAGAACTGCCAACAGGGCTTAACAGTTAGCAGCACTTACTGATCTTGCAGAGTAGCCGGGTTGGGTTCCCAGCATCCACATAGAGGCTCACAACCACCTGGAACTCCAGTTTTAGTGGGTGCTATGCCTGGCCTCCTGAGATACCAGGGTGAAGTTTCCCTACAACAAAAGACTGAAGTTGGATCTGATGGTCATTAAAACACCAACCTGCCCCTCCCCAAACCCTGTAGGAATAACCAATACTGTATCTAAAAGTGGAGGATGTGAGAATAAATGGGTTGGGAGTTGTATGAGCATTGCAGGGAGAGAAACTATGTTCACAGTCCTGCAGGAACCTGGATGGAAGTTCCTAAGTCTGTGAGGAAGGCTTGATAAAGATCTGGGTACAAGCAGGTGATCCTTTTTTTACGTTTCTTGCTGCTGTCTTTTCTCTGGAAGCAGAGGGCAAATGTTGAATCAGAAACACTGTACACATGATTAACTCAGCCCTAACACCCCAGAGAATATGAATTCATGATTTCAACTGAGCTATCTCTGCTTTGCTTTTTCCTTCCCCTCACTTAGCAAGTTATCATTAAGACTTTTTTCTTTCTTTCTTTTTTTTTTTTTTAAAAGACAGGCCCAGGATTTCTTTAGAAAATATTAAAAGTAAACCAAAAGAATGGGGTATGCAAATATTTTTGTCTGAGCCTCAAGGCCTAGTATTTAGAAAGACAACTTTAAAAGGTGATAATCTGTGCATGTGTTATTTAATTGTGATGTTTAATTTTTGTTGGGAGCATGTTATATTGTGACAGGGAGGACAGTGCAGAGGTTCCTCCATCTTGTATTCCTGCTGAGATCATTTCAGATTGAACTAGAATTTGATCTTCTTGATGGAGACTCCCATGGAAAATTACTCAATTCCATTCTAGGAACTCAAGCTCAAGATGCCCCAGCTAATTATCTTACCTTCTGTTAAACTGCTTGCTTGTCCAGACCCTTCACACAAGCTACTGATTAAGATAATAGGATGTGGTTTTGCCTTTCAAAGCCAGTTGGTCCTACACTTAGGTATCTGAAAACCTGAGTATAGACCCAACTGACTGGAATAAAGACTCTCAATTGGCTATAAATTGTGTGTGAGTAGTTGGGCTGTCCATAACAATATTAAGTATTGTTCCAAACATTTATACTCATTATGTGTCCTCATAGCCAGCCTTGTTATCTGCAAATGAGAAACCAAGAACACACATCAAGGCTAGTGGAGTGAAAGGAAGTGAGATCAGATGATGACAGTTTGGCTCCAGAGGCCACATTCTTTTTTTTTTAAAATTATTATTATTATTTTTTTTTATTTTACACATCGGACAAAAAAACAAAACAGAAAACAAAACATGACAGACTCACTGAATTGGAAAGAGTGAAACTTATGGAACTGTGTAAAAGCTACAAACATAGAAACTGCCATTTCTTGACCAAAAAAAAAAAAAAAAAACCAAAAAAAAACCAAAAACAAACAAACAAAAAAAACCTGCTAAGGAGCATATGGAATTTGAGGCTGTGAACATGGAAGATATGTGACAAGTTCCATGTAACTCTAGAATCCTGAAATGTGTAGTATGCAAATAGCGTGAAGGAGCCTTGGAGCAGGGATTAGAGTTTAACCTGGACTATTAAACTAATAACAGCAGAAAAAGCAGAGCATTTTTAACTAAGACTCAGAATCACTCATATTTGCATTAAGTGTTTCTCATTTTCTTGGCATATGTTTCTTCTTTCATTGTTGAACTACATGAGAGACAGTTTCAGGTCTGCCTCCCAGTCACTGTGGTTCAAAAACCAAAATTTCAGCATTCCTATGCATCAAGGACTTTCCCTGACATCAAAAGTTTTATTTGTATGTACCAAGATCTAAAGAAGTGGAATTCCAGGTCATTATTCGCCATTCTAACCTCTCCTTCACTTTTATTTATTGTTACTTATTTTTTCTTTACCTTTTATAAGTAACAAGATCAGCCCCTGCTGACCTTGAATGTCTGACTCCCTCAGCAGATCAAAAAGCTCTTATTTCAAGCTTTGCATGTGTCAATCACCATTCTCTGTATATACTTGTCAACAGTGAGAGGCTATGACAGAACACATATCTAACTCCAGACTGGGAGAGCAGGCTGGAAACACATACATCTCTTCTATGCTTCTAATGTGTCTGCAAAGGGAAAACAAGGCTGCACTGTACTCACTTTACAGACAAGGGACTTGAAGCAGAGAAGAGAATCAGTTCTTTTAAGATCACAGAGCTGCAAAGAGGCAGAGCCAGAGCCAGAATTTGAACCCTGTCTGACTCCAGAGTGTGTACCTTCCTCCTCCCCTGTGGGAACCTTGTGCTAGATGCATGGCTAGAACCATGTGCTAGATGAACCAGGCTAACACATTGGTGTCCCTTCAAAAGGAGGAACACATAACCTGTTTTCTGCCCAGAAGGTTGGGAGCAGATAGCCTGGTGACCTTTGTGCTGTGTGTCTGAGACCACATAGGATGCTCCCTTGTCATGAACTTGTTGATCTATAGAGCCCATCTTTATAGGTGTCGCATGCATTTTACAAACTTTGGCGCAGACATGTCTTAAGCTTTATTATGCACATGGGACCGAGTCACCAGGAAGTGTTCACTAAATTGTATTGTGCTTAACTATGTCTAAAATAAGCTAGTTGGTGTCAGGTTCCTGAAGTCTGAGCTAACACTAGCTGCTTAAGTTGTGTTGAACCAAACTGCCTGGTTCCTTTCTGTAGATCATTACTCTTCTGGCCATGGCACCTCGCCCCCCTGTACCTTTCTTGGCCAGGTGTGTTGGTGCATGCCTTTAATCCCAGCACTCAGGAGGCAGATCTCCACACAGAGAAACCCTGTCTTGTAATACCAAAGTACTTTCCTGCTCTGTGTACTTGTGCAGCTGAACACAGTTGAGGATTAGCGGCCAGGTTGCTGATTGTTTTGATTCACACTCACGCCTTGCATTGGTCGAGACCCTACTCCACCTTTTTGTTTTGTTGTTTTTTTTTGGAGACAGGTTTCTCTATGTGCCTCCCAAGTGCTGATATTGTGCTACCATGTCAGGGGTCTATCTTTCAGGTCAACTCATTTGTTGATTCTGTCACACCTTTTTTCTCTTCAGAACTGTGGTCACATGCTGTGTTGCAGATTATTCTAAAATGGAAGCTCCTTAAACCTAAGATGCTAAGAAAGAGATGAAACAGGGGAAGTTTTTTGTTTGTTTTTTTTTTTTTTAAACTATTTTTTTTGTGTGTGTTTTGCCTGCATGAATGTCTTTATGAGAGTATTGGATCCCCTGGAACAGAAGTTAGGGACAGTTGTGAGTTGCCATGTGGTGGCTGGAAATTGAACCCTGGGTCCTGTGGAAGAGCAGTCAGTGCTCGTAACCACTGCACCATCTCTCCAGCCCCTGAAAAGGATATTTTAAAATGTTTACTTACACAGAGGTGAAACAAAACGATGTCCTAAAGAGAGGTGAAACATTCTCACTAAGCTCAGGTAGTAAACACAAAATAATTTCAGAAAGCCCCAGAAATTAACCATTGTTTGTGCTGGCCATCACCTAGCACATATAAACAGTGAAGACTACTGAGACTCACCATTAGATAAGCTGAGCTACCCAGAAGAAGCAGAGGTCAGCCCAACTGTGTGGAGGAGGCTCAGATCCCTGACCTTCCTTAAAAGAACACCCTCCAGCACTTGGAGCTGCCTGCAGGCTGTGCAGTGTGCTCTGGGTTCCCAGTGATGCAGCTGTGTGAGTCATTTCTGGTCCTATAAGCAACCCCTTCATCCACAGTCCTGTAAATAACTCCAACACAACACACTGGTTCACCAAGTTGGATTCTGGTGGCATCCATACTTCGGTCTGTCATGGGTTCAGTATCTGTGGTGAGTAAATACAAGTTTGTTCACACCTTCACTTTTCTGACAGCTGTGTGAGAGGCAAAGTGTGATGTTGGCTCCTCATCAAAAGGGACCCTTCTATAACAAGACATGTCAACAAGAAAGAAATAGTGATCAAAATCCCATGTGCCTTGGGAGCCTTCCCAAATGACTCACAAAGCCTGCCCAAGAAACATTTTCTTGTTAGAGTCATTGAAAGTGGACAAATTCAAGGATGAAGAAACCCCCTGGGTTTCACTGAACCCTTGTGACTTCAAAAACAGCACAAAAGAAGGATGTTTCCTTCTGGATTATCTGGGTTACAAATTTGTGGATTATCCCAAAACTACCAAGTGGTGTAGCCCCAACTGACCTGGGATTCACTATGTAGACCAACCTGACTTCAAACTCAGGAGATCCATCTGCATCTGTCTCTGGAGTGCTGAGATTAAAGTCCTGCTTTACCTTGACTGGCTCAAGGTGAGCTTCTTGAGATGCTTAAAGGTTTAGATCAAGCTTTGCCTAGTAATAGTAGTCTACCCTTGCACTTGTTTCTTACAGTATCTGGAAAATTATTCAAAAGAACCTGGAAATCAACGTTCATGAAAAATACTTTATCTAGGCCAGTGTGATGGCTCACTGACTAAAGGAGCTCGCCTCAAAGCCTGCTGATTGGAATTCCCGGAACTAACATGGTAGAGTGAATTATCCTCTGACCTCTGCATGTGTGCTGTAGGTCTATGCATGTGCATGCATGTGTGCACATGTGCATGCACAATAAACTTAAAATATAGCTGCTAGCACCATGACTTAGTACTGTTGGTATACATTTGGTAGATTTGTATGATTAGTATTAGAAAGAATGTGTTATTTGTGTAAATGAAAGATGCAGAAATGTGTGACAGTGTCTTCTTAAAACATGCTGTGTAATAGACACAGAAAGGAGACAAAGTGAGCCAATGCTCAGCTGGATGCCTCTGTGCTTAGCATTTCATACTCTTCTCCAGAGTGCCACATCCTCAGGGCAAATAGTGTTTGCTGCCTTTTACAATGGAGGGAGGTCCATCCAGCTACTAAGGGGGAAAGTCAAGTTTGTATGTAGGGCTTTGATCTCTTGTCATTTTCACCATGCTGCATTTGGACTTTAAATCTTTCTACAGTAAGTCTTGTTTATTGTGCCAGTGAGTAAAGCCAGGAACCAGGGGTGAGGGGTGGGGTTGGGGGTGGGGGGAGAGACAAAGGAGTTCTTTTTAGCCTGCAAATGTCAAGGGTGATAATATGTAGCTGTATTTTCACCATCCAGCTAGTCCTACAACCGGTTGGCTTTTGTGAACAATGGAGGGAACAAATTCTTCATGGCACTTATAATAAATCAAAGACTGAGGAGATGTGTCTACATGTAGTCACAGGACTTCACCTTTTCCTTGGAACCCATCCTAGGACGACAAGAACATGAATCAACTAAAACGTAGAACGTATTAGCTCATTTGTTCTTGCCAGATACAATGAGGTTTTATACCTAACACGGTTTAAGATCTCCCTGAACTTGCTTATCAGTGGGCAAAGAATTGTGATAAAAAGATTATCTAAGAAATAATTCACTTTTACACGTGGTTCAAAGTATATCAGAGACATTAAAAAACAAAGATGCTTTCATAATTGTCCCAGTAGCAATAAATCGGAAACTATAGGAAAATTGACTTAACCTGTTCAAGGCAACATAATTTATTAAGTGCCTATTTGAATGCTGAATTGCTGGGTACCACACACAAAGAAAGCACAGTGTACTCAAGTAGTTCATAGCATTTAGAAATCCTTGAGGGACTCCTTTTGTGTGCTCCCAGGCAATGCAAAAGCTATTTGGGATGAGCTATATCCTGGACACAAAGAAATCATTTGAATTGGCTAGCTTAATGTCTTCACAGAGCAAGGAGGACAGAAAAGAGGCAGTCTTGTTTCTTAATTCTTTGCACAACCAACCTTCATTTAATCCTTAGGCACCTTCTCAATCAACCCATCTTGCACATGTTTTCACTATATGCAGAGATAATCTAATACTCTTAAGTTTGCAACACTTAGAAATCATTATAAACCTAGTCGGACAATTCTGATTAACACGTGTAGCAAAAAATTCAGTGTTGTCTTTTTGTTGGGATGGCTGATGCACATGGTTTACTGCTTATAGTCTAACTCCTTCAGTTTGATACCCACATTTTCTTCTTAGATTCATCTTGTTCAGGTCTTCTGTCGCTGAAAATGTTCTTAACCTCGTTCAACATTGTACCGTGCCAAGAATGTGTTTTGGTTTACATACATCTTTTTGTTTTTGTTCTGCTTTCTCAAGAATTTGCTGTAACAGTCAACTTTCACTTGATTATACTTTCCTTTCAAAGAGCAGGGCAATGGCTCATGGTGTAGGATCAGACTGTTGAATGATGTCAAGAAAAAGCTTACTGCAGTCCAAATCAGCCACACCTTTCCACACTCATGCTCAGCAGTGTCTATACTAAGATGAGAAACATACTTGACAAACAAGGCTACAACAAAGGAGGAGGAGGAATGACACACTGCTTACAAACTTCTATTTGTAAGGCCTAAAGGACCCCTCTATTGGCACATTTATATTCTCTAGTCTACTTTGGGCTTTTGAAAGTTCAGATGCAAGAAACCCTTACCTATGTGGGCAGCCATATTTGTCCTGGGAATTCTTGGAGGTTAGATACAACTTCCATGTTTGTGCTTTACACAACCTACCCCACTACCCTAACTCTCGCTTTTATCATTCTCGAAGGGGTTGCTTTTAAAGCTCTAGCTACTTCCAAGACCTAGAAGACAGTTTGGCGCAAAGTATCTGTGAAAATGTTTGCTGAATGAAGCCGAGGAGCTATACAAATAAACAAAATGGTGACTATTTCCCCTCCATATGTGAAGGAATGAACCAAACACTGCTAGGACAGAACTCATGCTGTCTTTAATTGATCCCTCTGTCCTACAATGACATCAAATGAACACTCTATGTTGCAGAGTTTTCCATGCAAACTATTAGTTCTCACAATTAGTGGTGTGTAAAATGACAACACATTATCAGTAGGTAGATTTTGATCAGTCTGGTCTACAAAGTGAGTTCCAGGATAGCAAGGGCTGCACAGTGAAATACTGTTTCAAAAAACCAAAACGTTACAGCTGAAAGAATTGCTATAGGCATGTTCCAGGGATGCAACAAATCAATTCTTTAACTGGCTATCCTATTAACAATAGTTTATTGATATCACTGCGTAATCCTTTGGCCATAGAGTTCGGGATTCAATTTGAATGGATCTGCTGTATCTTGGTCATGCTAATTCATCCACATGCCCATTGCTTACAAATAAGTATCTTAGTAGACTGTTTTCTTATCATACAAATTTTTATATTAGTGACCATGATAGCTCCATAGTACACTAGTGAAGGCTTAGGAATGAAGAGCCTCTCATACAACAATGGTCTTAATTTTAACCTATTAAAACAAAGTGAATATGGTTTTCTTTTATAATTTATTTATAATTTGTTTGAGGGGTGCCTGCATGGCATGTGTGTGGATGCCAGAGAACAACTTGCAGAAGTTAGTTCTCAGCAGTGAATTCAGGTTATCAGGCCTTTACCTACTGGCCCATCTTACTGGCCTGAGAATAAGTCTTCTAAGATTGAGTTAGAAATCACAATGGAGAAAAATATTGAGTATTATGAGTTAGAGTATTTGGAGTTTATGTATTTTCTGTACTTTTAAACAATGTTTCCCCCCTTTTAAATGCAGGCTTGGTCTTACTTGCTATATAACCCAGGTTGGCCTCACAATTCTCCCTCAGATCTTCCAGTTCTGTGATTACAGATGAACACCAAGATATCTGGGCCATATTTTAAACTTTTAAAACAGTTTTAAGCAGTAAGATCTTATCTTGCATATACACTTTTATATATGCATTTTCATCTTTTCTTTGCATATCCACTATAAAATGATATAAACAAGAAAGAAATGCATAATATCAAATTAAACTAATAGCCTTTAAGGATAAATGTATTCAATAAAGCAGGAACAGAAGAAACTCTCTCAAAGTAAGAGCTAAGGCCAAGACTGTGGCAACAGCTTGGTGGTAAAGCCTACAACATGTGAAATACTACTCTCAGCAAGAGGAAAGAGCTTCACAGGTGGCTATTCTCATAGTACACCATACTTCCCAGATTACTAGACAAGAAAAAGAAATAAAAGGCACCCAGACTGGAAAGACAGGATAAAATTATCTGTTTTCTGGTAATATCACCTTACCTGTAAAAAAAAAAAAATAAAAAAATAAAAAAATAAAAAAAAAAAAAAAATTCCACAAAGACCTGCAAAGCTATCAACACACAAAACATGCATGCATGCATACAAAAGAAAAACTTCATTTACTAAGGTTCCTAAAAGGATTATGCACTAAACTTAAGGATGTGAAGAACTTGTACACAAACTACTGTAAAACATTGCTAACCACTGAAGTCAGAAGTAACTTCAAACACATTCATGGCCACATGAACACCTCATACTGCACCGGGAAGGATGCAGACTCACTGTGATGCTTACCACAATCACTGGGTATCCTTTGCACAGATGAAAAGAGCTACTCAGATTCATAGGGAATCTCAAAGGACCCTGGAGAAAATAATCTCATGGAGTCTCAGATTACTGGTTTTTCTTTTGGTACAGTGTTTCTCTGTGCCCTTGCTGTTCTCGAACTCAGCTCTATAGATGAGGCTGGCTTCCAACCCAAGAGATCTGCCTGCCTCTGCCTAGGATTTAAGGTGAGTTCCATCATGCCAGGCATACTTCCTGATTTTCCAATTTACTATAGAGCAACAGCCATCACGATGATGCGACATGACAAAAAGGCACATGTGCAGAAGTAAATTTATTATTAATTTTTTATTTCTTGAGTTTCTCTGTGTATCTTTGGCTGTCCTGGAACTCACTTTACAGACCAGCGTGGCCTGGAACTCACAGCAAGCTTGCCTCCTCTGCCTCTCAAGTGCTGGAATTAAAGGCTCGAACTACCATGTCCAGCTTAGAAATTCTTAACAGCCAAATGATTTTTATGTTTTTTGAGGATTTCATACACTGTATCTGCATCATTTCCATCCTGCTCTCCTGATCCAATTCCTCCACACACCCTCTATAATTCATGTCTGCAACCTCTTCTGTGATTACTGTCACACACACCTGCTGAATCAGTCCAGTTAGGATGCCCTCATTGTCCCTGAAACAACCGGTTCTCCTGTCTGCAGCCACTGACTGCTTGGAGCTCTTCATCTAGAGTTGGGCCTTGTGGAACTTTTTGTCATACTACGACTATACAACTGAGAAAGAATATCTCTTCAGTAAGTGGAGAAAGAACTTGGTATCTATCTACAAATAAATGAATTTGGATATTTGTACTATAAAATAACTCACTCGGAAGAAGAAAAATGTGATGAATGGAGGAGTGGAACCACTGTGCATTGCTGTAGGGAATGCAAAATTGTGGAAATGTCATGGAGACTAACACGGATGTTCCTTTCAAAGTGAAATCATCACCATCATCTGACTCAGCAACTATAGTTCTGAATATACAACAGGAAGAGTTCAAATTTGAAGCTCAGTATTTGTACACTCTCCTTTTAATTCAGCATTGTTTACAACAGCCAGGAGAGGGAACATACATGAATACACACACGTACTACATAGAATAATGAAAATCTAGCCACATGGATGAATCTCAAGGAAATCATGCTGTGTGATTTCATTCAACTAGCTAACATAAACATGGTAGAAAGATGCTTGCCAAGGGCTAAAGGGATGAGGGAATTTGTGGTTAATGAATATAAACTTAGTTTTGCAAGAGGAAAAATTGTAGTGAGGTTGAGTAAGGTATACTTAACACTGTACAATTAGAAATGGTTAAATGTCTTTCTATGGCAGAATAGAGAATATCTGGTCAAAGCAGTCTTAATGTTTCAAAATAAATGAATTTTTGATGGTAAAGCATTTAATAACCAAATTATCAAATATTCATTACCAAAATGCAAGTACTGGTGAGAGGGCACTAAATTGAATGGCAGAGCTCTTGGTTTTACATACACAACACTCTGTGGGAGTCAAAGTGTGTACATAAAGCCAGATTCGTGGCTCATGCTGTAAGCTCAGCACCACAGTGGTGAAGGGGAGTGGTGGCGGGAGCAGGCTAGTACCTTACAGTGCCCTGGCAGTTAACAAGCAGAGATACTAAAAAAAGCTGCTCTACCCACTCTTTGTCCTTTTCACACACCCCATTAAATGGTGCTCACTACACTTAGGGTGCGTTTTTCTACTTTAGAAAACTTACCAAAGAAATCCCTCACTGGCAAATCCTGAGGCCCTTTCCTGGGTGATTCTAGGTCTTATCAAGTTTACAATGAATATATGCAAAGCATCCAAAAAATGACAAAATTCCCCCTCAAAGATGCGAATACAGAAGCAGAAAGGGACACCTGTGAATTTGGAACCCTTTGTTTTGGTGACTCAAAGGTATGAAAGGGACTTGATCTTTAGATTCTTAAGGCTATGTGGAAATGTGGAGACTGAGAAAATAAAGTATTTCACAAATAGGCACATGCAGGCAAGATGTAAAAACTACAATCCACAAATATATAACTACCTGTTTCCAATGTGACTGTGTATGTATTTGCAGATACATCTTAGGTACTGCAGTTGGAACTGTTTGTTACAAACATTAGCCTCACAACAGAGGAACAAAAGTCTGAATCCCTACTTTTCTAATGAGGTAACTAGGTATAAAACTCACACAACACTGAGTAATCAGGATACATAATAACAAAGCTGGGGCTACCATGACCTTGAAGACCATGCCTGTATTCCATTCTCCTTGGCAGAGCCTTTGAAGAATTACAAAGAAGGAGAACTCGTGACTTATAGAGCTCTGTTAAAAGCTAAACCCGGTAGGGCTTTATTGGTCCTGGGAAAGAAATAGGTAAATGGTAAGTTTGGTGACTATAATCTCAGGTTGAAAGGGATAGTCCCATGTATATCAATTGTCTTAAAAAATTCTAATAAAAGAACCTTCTTCACCATGTCCTCACACTCTAAAATGTCCCTGGTTTGAAATATAAATTATGTGTATCAAATTACGAACAAAGATAATTACAGTGGCCACTGGAACAGAAAAGGGCATTGCTGTAGGAGAAATCCTGGTGTGGTACAATGACTGGTTGTTTTCAGTCCAAGTCTCTGGGTGATAAAATCCTTTTCCCAGGGAAAAGGAAAAAAAATCTAAGAGATTTGAGAGAAATGATGACTTTAGTTTGGAATCTGACACACTGGCAGGAAATCTATGTTGCTGTGAGCAGCTTAGGAAATATGGGGCTAGAGATGGAGCTGCTCATGTGGAAGTGATTACTGAAATCATGAAAGTGAGGCTGGCAAGGGACAGAATGCAAAGATGTCAGAGAAGTCTGGAGGACACGGAAAGGATTGAAATTTCAAGTTTCAAATAAAGTTACAGGCAGTTCTGTTAACTGCCTCCCTGTCAGTAGGGCAGATGAAATTCCCATGCAGAAAGCTGAGTTTAGATACAGTGAGGAAACCAATGGGCAACTTCACAGCCTACTTCTTGCTATTTCCATCAAGTTTATTCTTGGTGAAAGTGGGAGACTGGAGCAGGAACAGACCAAGTTCAGACCCAGCCTGGCCCGCATAGTAAGACACTATCAAAACCAAAACCAGACACAGTATAATTACTTGGTTAGGCTATAACTCTCTGAAAGCAGGTAAAGCTTTTAGTGCATGCTTAGAAGAGAATGTATGTATCCAGTTAAGAATGCCAAACTGTACAATGAATTCAGGCTGTATGGGAATCTGAGAGGTGCAGACTCTACTAGTCAAGGCAACTGCTTTGTTTGGTTAGCAGTATCTTTCAAATATAAAAGTGTTCACTATGGTCACCATGGAGAGCTTCTGCTGTGTGTGCACACACATGTGTGGGGCTCATGGACACCTCAAGTGACATTCCTTGGGAACCATTGTTACTTTTCTATTGCTATGATAAAATACCATGGCCATGGCAAGTTACAGAAGAATTTTCTTGGGCAAATTCAGTCCCAGAGGGCTAAAACCAAGCAGGAAACTAAAAGCTGGCATTAGATGTGGCTCTAGTTTTTAATCTCTTTAAGTTTGCCTCCAGTGATACACTTCCTCAAGCAAAGCCAACACTTCCTCAAGCAAAGCCCGTAGCTCCTTGACCTCCCAAACAGTGTCATCAACTGAAACCAAGTGTTCAAATGCTGGAGACTATGGGGGACATTTCATTCAAACTGCCAGACTGTGTGGGCTTGTGTACCATGGCACACATGTGGAGGTCGGAGGACAACTTTCGGGAGTGGTTCTTTCCTGTCACATGGGTCCCTGGGATCAAAGTCAGATCACCAGTATTGGCAACAAGCACCTTTACCCAGTAAGCCATCTCACCAGCCCTCAGGTTTCTCACTTGGACTCGAGGCTCTCTTGATTAGGCTAGCTGACAGACTGGTGAGCTTCAGAAATTCACTTGTCTCTGCCTCTCAGCACTGGAATTAACACCAACATTTTACAAGGCTGCTTGTATAGTAAGCAATTTACCTGCTGAGCTGTTTCTGAAGCCCCTGGAAAGCATATCCTTTGATGCTAAACATACCCCACCATAAGCTGTGAAGAGTCATGATTTCAGTTTTTTGAAATTGGACAGCAATATTCACGAGAGTAAAATGACTCTGAGTCATGGCAGTTATGTTTAGAACATATTGGCCTATGCAGATGATGAACAGCTTCTATTCTAGAATGGTTTTACAGCCAAATGGTCCCATCAGTGATGTGTTTACAGGACTGGGTAAAATTATCCATACTTATGCTCTCAGAATTTCTACAGCCAGCTTTTAAAAGTTCATGTCATATCTTGAACAGATGTTCTCACTTCAAGTGCTTTCTTCACACATAATAGTGTTTCCACAGATTATAAGTGACCTGAAAATTCACCCACTGATGACATCATAGCTGTTCTAATGTTCAAATAAGACATTACTTATGGTGGTGATAATGCTGGTGTAAATAAGCTTACTCTGCCATCAAATGCACAAAAATACAGCACATGGAAAGTCAGGGTATGTGAGTGTGCCTGCAATACCAGGGAGGTGGAGGTAGGAGGTTTGCTGGAACACGGGACAAATTAATGACCTGGCCAATGTAATGAAAACTTGCTTTAAAACAAACAAAAACTAACCAATCTCCCTGCCCTCAACAGACTTATTCACAGTAATTGGCTGATGATATATAACCACGGTACTAAATTATGACTTCATTATATTTTAACATTAAGAATAAACTTCTAGGCAGGTGGTGGTGGTATGCCAGCACTTTGGAGACAGAGACAAATGATTTCCAAGTTCAAGGCAAGTCTGATCTACAGACCAAGTTTCAGAACAGCCAGGCTACACAGAGAAACCCTGTCTCAAAAATCAAAAGGAAAAACAAAGACTTCTAAGTCAGGAACAGCAGCAATATAGATTGACACAGGCTTGCAATTTCAAGCACTTAGGAGGTGGAAGAAAGTAGAGTCAGATTTTCAATGTCATCTTCTGGACACACCATTTTCAGACTGTTCTGCACTATAAGATCCCATCTCAAAAACAAACAAAAGTGGATTCTAATTAAAAAGAAAAAAGTGTATCTACCATTGAAACTGCATAAGGAATTATAGCAGCAGCAGCCTTACACATGTGTTTACATCATCTAGGGTCCTGTTAGTGTTCTTTATGATGATGTTCCCATAATGACGACACTAGTGGAGTTCTCAGAATGTATCCAATAGGAAGCAACACAGCACCAGACTTGAATGATGAAATAATGAAAGTATTTGTGGACCATGTAATGTTTTAATTCCCAGCACCAAAAAAATAAAAGTAAAATAAAAAAAAAAAAAGGACCCCAAACAAACAAACCAGAACTACTGTTTGAATGCCTATAACTGGTGTTGTTATCAATTGGATTGTTCACTACATGCAAAAACTGCATTTTGGGAGCTGGAGAGATGGCTCAGATCTTGCAGAGGTCCCAGACTCAGGTTCCCAGTGTCCACATGGCAGCTCACAACCATATGTACTCATGTTCCTGGGGATCTGATACCTGCTTCTGGCCACCATGGACTCCTTCATGTACGTGGCTTACATAATCTCACACCAGCATATACATAGAAATAATAAAAATTCTCTTTACAATTGAAAGTACAAACCACATATTCCTGAATTTAGTTCATAGAAATGAAAGCACTGTCCACACAAAGCTTTGTTCACGACTGCTCAGGCCCCTGACCAGACATAGTACCAGCTAACAGGTAGATGTACAAATTGCATTATATGTATTCAAATAGTACTACTATTTATGTCAAGTGAAAACATGATCCTAATAAAATTAGTACAAATGTGAACTAACCTAGAGTGATTATTACTTTCCTAGGGATGTAGTATCAAGGTGCTCATCTTAGGAAAGGGTTACAAAGGTGCATGAACAATCTCGGGAAGATAAACATACATTATATATTGACTATGTTTTTACTGGTAAATAAAGCAGTTGTTAGATATCAGATGTGTGCTGTCCCAATTTTACCTTAATAAAGCTGTTAAAAATTGAGTAAAGATAGTTGAAAACTTATTTAGTTCCATCATAGGAATTTACAGGAACTCCTGTAAATTACAGGAATCTTTTTGAGACTAACTTTATTCTTAAGTGTTAACTTATGAATTTTGTTTGTTTTTGAGACAATTTTACTATGTAGCTTTGGCTGCTTCCCAAGTGCTGGGATCAAAGGTGTTCACCACTCTACTTTTACAATTTAAGCTCACAGTTTGAAAAAAAAAGTTTCATTTAAAAACAATGACCCATCAAACAGGTCGAAGTGGCTCACCAGCAAACTACAGATCTGCCTGCAGAGAGCAGAGAAACGGAGAACCAGAGTCAAGCCTCTGAAGTAGGAGAGAAAGAAGTCAAGTCCGACTAACCATCCATCCTGTCTGTCAGTGGTCCCTGCCTCCCTTCTTGTACAATCCAGAGGAATATTTTTATTAACTATTTTGTAAATGCCAGTTTTTTAGTAGCTCTAGAAACATTTTTAAAAGGTTTTTTAAAAGGTGAGAGGAAATCTCACCTCATCCCATTTTTTTTTAAGTGTAAATTATTTTTTTTAAGAGGTTAAGTCATTTGCTGGTTGTTTATTCTTTGATACAACCAGAAAATAGAATACTGAATCAGGAGAGGCTGTGACTGTCTCCGGGTTCACCAGAACATTCTGTAGAGGGGGCTAGTTTTATATCCTACAGCATAAAGAATACTAAGTGGTAAGTTGGAGTCTTGGTAGTGCATTTGTGTCTGCAATATTTTGAGTTGTATCTGGTCTCGTGTTTCTAGTAGAACCATTTCCTAAAAAAAAAAAAAAAAAAAACAACCAAAAAAAACCCAAAAAACACTCCTTGGTCCTTGTCCTGTCAGAACTATCTCTGATGGTCATGGCTGTCCATTTTCCTACCAGCTGTGATAATGTCTGTGAAAGGTGGACATTCTGAGTATGTACTGTGTGTGTCAGAAAATCCCGAGTCAGTGGGGTTGAGGGTTGTGAGCATTTGAGTGTTACTAGGGAAAACTGGACATGTGTGAAGCTAGAACATCACTGGAATAAGTTCAGAGAGAAACAACATGTGGCTCTTTGAGGTACGTGAAAACAGTGTATGACTCTTCAGAGATGGGGTGCATGTGTTAAGAATCTAAATGTCTCTGTACTCTGCTCCTCAACCAATAAAATTGCAGTTGTGAAAGTGTAAAAAAAAAAAAAAACCAAAACAATGACCCATATCTCCATGCAAAACCCAATGTAAAATATTTTTCACAGAAGGGTCTTTGAACTTCTAGAGGTCTTATTCACTTATGCAATCAAATGAGACATAAAAACCTCATGCAAGAACAAACCTGTTAGCAGCAATGCACAAGAAGAAACCTGTTAACTGCCTAACTTCAGTTTTCTCCTAAGCTTTTTTTTACTGTTTGCCTCAGGACAAGGTCATTTTTGCATTTTGTCTTTTAACTAAGGAAAAAAAAAAAAAAAAAAAAAAGACAACTTTTAAAAAATTGTTTATGCCATGCAATTCCTTTCAGGGAACTTGAGGAATGGTACTTTACATTATGTATTACAGAATCTTAGCTGCACAGTGCTGGTGCACGTCTTTAATCCTAACACTAGGGAAGCAGAAGTAGGTGATCTCTTGAGGTCTACAGAGTGGGTTCCAGGATATAGACAGACACAAAGAAAAACCCTGTCTCATCCCCAACCCCCCCAAAAGATTTATTTATGTGTGTAAGTGTTCTGTATGCATGTATGTATGTGTACCACATGCACACCAATGCCCACAGAAGTCACAAGGAGTCAGATACCCTGGAACTGGAGTTGTGAACCACCACGTGGATGCTGGGAACCATACCTGCATCCTCTACAAGACAAATGCTCTTAATCACCAAGTCATTTCTCCAGCCCTAGAAAAATATTTACTAAACATTTTCTGACTTGTATTTTTCTGTACAGTAGCATGCTATATATGGACACAGAGGTATATGAATTTTATCATGTAATTAGAATATTGTCCCTGTGAATGCTCTTCTGGCTTTATAAACATTATGAGGCCCTAGCTCACTTGTTTTCACCTTATTGATAATTCAGTTATATGAACACCTCTATTATTTGTACATTAAAAAAAATAGTGTCACTTTTTTTTTTTGGTTTCTTGAGACAGGATTTCTCTGTGGCTTTAAAAACTAAGTGACATCTTTCATCGGCCATAATTTTGACTTTTCACAGATGCCTATAATCAGAAATTACCCAGTAATAGACCTATCGACTTTGACTTTTAGGTGTCACTAATTCTGAGGTTATTACAGTTATAAAAATAAGGGCTGCGAAGGCTATGTGTAGGAATACACACTCACCTCACATGCATTAATAATGAATGAAAATAGATCCTATGACTTTGAAGGAGGGTAGGAATGGTTATATGGGGTGGTTTAGAGGGAGGAAAGGGAAGGGAGACAAACCACCCTTTCTGGAGAGCACAGGGATAGAGTAGATGTCAGGAGACGTCTATGGCTTCCTATGAAATCTACTTTTTAGGACAAGGTCTTTTTATGTAGTCTAGGGTGGCCTAGAACTCAAAGTAGCTCCCCGCCTCACTGGTGTCACAGGTGTGAGCCATTACCAGTCCCACCAGGCTGCATTTCATATAGCCCATACTTTATCCTTTCAGTTAGAAAACTGCTTTGGGGAAAGCATGAACGAATGCACTAAAAATTGAAAAAAATCAGCCCAAATTAGATTACAGTTCTTTCAGTTTTACACCATAAAACATGCCAAAACCATCAAACAATTACTTTCCTTCCCAGTAATTAACTTCCCTACTGGGAGTTATATTGGAGTGGGTCTCCAATATAAAAATATTAATGAAATAAAAATGTACATAACTATTATTTTTCAATTAAAACAAGAAGTTAAAAAAAACCAACCCCCCCCCCAACATATAACTGATTTTCTGTCTAAATGTTAAATCATAGAATTACTGACCAAAACCAGGTTTACCTGCTCAGGCTTTCCTTTCCCTGGTCATTAGCAGTGTGAAGACTCCAGTACAGACACTCCTAAAGACATCTAAAGTTAGTGCATCTTATCACACAGTATGTTTGTAGCTTCCTAAGTTTCATTCTCTGATATATTTCTGTATATGATAAAGGTTGTTCTGAAAATGTACACTATTAGAAGTCACAATGACAACCTTGTCACTAGAAAAGTTTCCTAAAACATAAAAGTACAACTTAACATTCACAGACTGAATGAAACACAGCTGACCAGGCAGTGGTGGAGCACAACTTTAATCCCAGCACTCCAGAGGCAGAGGCAGGCAGATCTCAGTGAGTTTTAGGACGGTTGCATAGAGAAACCCTGTCTTGAAAAAAACAAACAAACAAAAACCAAAATCACAACAACAAAAAGTACAACTGCACCTTTGGAAGGAAATTAAAATATAACTTAGAATGGCTTTCTCCTGAACCATCCCACTAGGGATTGAATCCAGGGCCTTGTTAATGCTACAAAAGCCCTATAGCACCAAGCCACACCTTCAGACTTCACTGTCTTTTGAATTACATGACAAGGCTTAATAGATGCACTAGGGCACATTAGGTTCTGGTACTTGAGCTCCACAAGGGTCTGTTAGTCTTTTGAAAATAAATCAGCTGTCAGAGATTTTGGTCTTTGGGACCAGGAACATATTAACACCCTTGCATGATAAATATCCACCATGTTATTTTCACAAAGCATACCTCCATTATCACCCCTCCTACTCATCCAAACAACAAATCATAATAAAATCTAAAGAAGGAAAAACAAGCAAAACATCCACCAAAAGGCTGAGTTTGGTGGCACACTCGTGTAGCCCCAATACTTTGGAAGAGAGTTCATGATTATCCTTGGCTACAGTGCAAATCCAAGGCCTGAACTATATTAAGACCCTGATTTAAAACAATCCCGAAAATGTCACTGTGAAGTTTGGTAAAAAACTTATTTGCATAGTGTCCATATTAATGACTAGGCCATTAAAAAACAAAATATCAATACACTATCATTATTTTTGATATTCCTTCCTTTAATATGCATCCAAACTACAGACAGATGATACCTTAAAATAGGTGAGACAGTTCAGGCTATATATACTGCACCAAATCTATTAATTGGATAAACAAAGTCACCTTTTCTTTCTACATTAATAAAAACAATAATATGAGAGAAAATATACAGCATTAGTAGTATTAAAGAACCCTCTACTAATGTTTTATTCAGGTTTGACACCAAACAAAAATTTTTCTTGCTGAAGACACAAAAAATTTTAAGATACGTCACTAAACTCTACTTTAACTAAAAACTAAGTTTCTATTAATCTCTACTAATTGAGAACTACTATCTTTATTCAGCAGACAGTTATCATGAGGAATATATGCTTAAAGATTGAAAATTCCAAAACACAAGATTTTGGTAGTTCATTTCATTTCATTTCTTTTTTTTTAAAGAGAGGGTTTCTGTGTATCCCTGACTGTCCTGGAACTCACTTTATAGACCAGCCTGACCTTGAACGCACAGACATCCATCCACCTGCCTCTGCTTCTGCCTCCTGAGTGCTGGGATTAAAGGTGTGGGCTACCACCACCCAGGTGGGGTAGTCCCATTTTTAATTGTTTTTGAAATTCACCCATTGAAACACATATTTGAGTTTGTATTATATCAACAGTGAGCTAAGTACCTGGAAATATACAGTGTGTATATCGGAACAGTTCTATATTGAACAAATGTAATGGAGGTCTACAGTCTGTGACAACATTCTCTATACAAAGTACCCATCCTGGTGGGGAGGGGGGAAGGAATTAATTAGGAGAAAGAGAAGGGAAGAGGAGGATTTGAGGGAGAAGGAAGATTGACTCAGGGGAAGAATAAAGGAGAGCAAGAAAAGAGATATCATAATAAAGGGAGTCACTATAGGTTTTAAGAAAAATATGGCACTAGGGAAATGTTCAGAGATCTACAAGAATGACCCCAACTAACAATTTAAGCAATAGTGGCTACCTTAAATGTTCTTCCCTGATAATGAGATTGATGACTATCTTATACGCTATTCTAGAGCCTTCATCTAGTAGCTGATGGAAGCAGAAGCAGATATCCACAGCTAAACACTGAGCCGAACTCCTGGAATCTAGTTGCAGAGGAGGAGTGATGAGCAAAGGGGTCAAGATCACAAAAACTGCTCACCTGAGCAAGTGGGAACTCATGGACCCCAGTCTGATATCAGAGAAACCAGCATAGGACTGAGCGAGACCCCCTGAACATGGGTGTTAGTTAGGACTGGGGAGTCATTGGGTCTCTGATAGTGGATCAGTATTTATCCCTAATATATGAATGGACTTTGGGAGTCCATTACACATAAAGGGATACTCTCTCAGCCTAGACACATGGGGGAGGGCTTAAGCCCTGTTCCAAATGATATGACAGACTGAATATCCCCCATGGAAGGCCTAATCCTCCCTAGGGAGCAGAAAGGGGATGGGATGGCAGTGGGGGGGGTGGTGGTGGGACAGACAGGGGAGGAGGGGAGGGTGAGGGAATTGGGATTGACATGTAAAACAAGCTTGTTTCAAATTTAAATAAAAAAAAAATATTATAAAAAAGACCCAAAACAAAACAAAGTGCCTATCCTGGATATGAAGAAGACATTCACAACAATCTAGCCACTTCTGTCCCAAATGCCCTCTGTTGATTTTGTGTTTAAGTTTGGAGCTGCCTATAAGGCTTTCTTAATGATCTATATCTAAACTGGTGAACCCACAGTTTTGTTACTATCATATTAAAACAATTTTCATTAGTAGTATGGCAGGGCTTAGATTATGAGATAATGCAAAGATAAGGTAAAATTCAGACTATTTTGAGTCAGATTCTGTCAAACATGGGATCACACTATAGACTTACTGGATAAGTGCAGCCTCATGAAATCCAACTTAGGTAAGGAGAAAAGCACTCATTTAATAGAGCATACAGTAGTACAAACTTATATTTATAGAAAGCTTGTATTTACCTTCCTGATTTTTAAAATTCCAGATCTCTTAAAATAAGTAGTTACACACTGAAATTAGAATACAGATATGTGTTAACAGAGGGGATTATGCTAAAAGAAACTTGCAATAAAAACTATTTAAAATTAAGTTTGAAATAGCACACTCAATTTCAGATTAATTGCATTAATGTAGATTGTCCTGTGAACAAGATAAAGATCCAAGTTCTTTAAACTATTTTTGTAAATATTTTGTCACTAAATAATTCACAAAGTAATTTTAAACTTTTTCACAAAAGGACTGGAAGAAATACTTTGTAAAGTATAAAGCCATTATTTTTATACAAAAAGTAGTTGGGAAATAAACTTAGTTCATTATAGTCTATATTTGAAAATGTTAACTATGATAAATAAGGGCTAGAAAACAAATTTCTTTCTAAACTTTGAGGTAATCAACAAGATATGTAATCTTTTTCGTAAGTTAGATTTTGAAAGCAGTTTTAGAGAACAGGTTTTTAAAACACAATTTTAGAACTGGGGTCTTCTGCACATGCGAAGAGCTACATCTTAGTTCCATGGTCGATATTAAAATTCACAGGTAAATAAAAAGCTAAAACCCAGAAACTTAAGATATAATTTCTCTGAGGCAGAAAAGTTAGGACTTAGGTCATCTGATATTTTAATGCTATTTCATTTCCTAAGATAATAAAATCATTCCAAAATCCACATTTGCAAATAACCCCATAAAAACACAATACTATGGACAATTACTGTTATCTAGTACTAAGTATGCCATTAAAAACCTAATGTCTATTTAAAATGTGCCATTACTCTAAATTTTCAAGGGACATCAATGGCCAAAATCCTCAGCTCCAAGTTTTCTGGTGAATTTGTTTACTTTCCTGCAAACAGAATAATCAAACTTTATGTCATCTTATTCCAAGGAAGTATTTGGTTTAATTGTAAGAAGCATTTGAGTAGGTTGTGATCTAACAATTCTGGAACTAAAGTAACAGTACTTAAGTTTTTTTGGAAATGAAAAATAACAACTGTTCGTACTCCATGGTTATAAAACATGCACCAAGAAAATCCATTACGTCTTTGCCTCTGTGACACCTACAACCAATATAATCAATATTTAAATTAAAATACCAAGCTAGGAATGTTAAGCAACCCTTCACAGAAAAAAAAAAAAGGCCCATGGTAGGATTTGGATGTATGATGTTTTTTATTTACAACTTTATTGGCAAAAAAAGGGGAGAACTTTAAACAGCTTTAACACAGGGCACTGTGGCTGGCCTTGTTAGGTTGAACAAGTCCCATTCTCAGTGTCCACCTAATCGTCCAGATGTACAATACTGAACCTGCATATGCAGTTTCCTTTATCAAGTACAGTGCTCACCTTTCAGGCAGTCTTTAAAACATAAATACAAAGGAAAGGAAACCACTCATTAAAAACTGCATCAAACGGAAAGTATTAGGTATGAATTTGTTGTTCCTGGAAATTACACATGCCCAATGAAAACCAAAAGCTGGAGAAGCAGTTACACTTCCTACCGGAGTGGACAGTACAACAACAATCATCTTCTGTAATGACCACTTTCAATTTATCATCAACTACTCTGAACTTACTATGAGATGTAGTCAAAGTCAGAAGAGAAGACGCAGGGAGAGTACTTCTTTTTTGGAGGACAGTAGCCCTCCAGAATCATCATAGGGAAGTAAACATCCTGTTGATTCTAGGTGGTAGAACAATTAACATCAATTTCAGTTCCTGTTGATCATGGTGCGCTGACCTAGTTTTCTTCCTTGACTTGTTTGCTGTCATTCCTCTAGATCAAGTGTGTTTAATTCTTCTTCTAATTCCTCTAGATCTTCCCCAGTGAACAAATTTTCATCAACTGGAACGGCATCGATGGACCCATTTTCTTGTGCCCCACTTCCGTTGTCCTCATCCAAATCACTTCTTTCACCATTTTCAGCCAGACCGCCAGAAGCTTCACTTAATTTGTTCTCTGAAAACAAAAGCAAAACACCAAAACAAAACTGAAATCAGTAAGGCCTATAAACAAAAGACAGTACTACATTAGCAGTCAAAAGGATAGTCTAATACTTCTTTTCCTTTACTAGAAATACTTCCCTGAAATTCCTGAAGCAAGGGCAGGCCTTCCTTTTCTGAGCTTAAGTATACCAATTATCTGTCTACTACAAAATCCAATCTCTTATAACCTTGTGTTCCTTATGTGACTTAGTAATTTGATTCCAAAATAGTCAATTCCCACATATATTTCGTTAGACTAAAGATTATAGAACAACTACAACAAAGTGTCTATAAGAAGTTACTTGGCTATTGGTTTAACACAGAGCACACTAGTTATGCTCTGAGAGCGGGGACTGCAGATGAGGAGCAGAGGCCTGGGTCTAGTCTCTAACACCACACAAAATTCTAGTGCCAGGCAGTTTTAGCATATAGCTACGTGTAAATGAGAAACCAAAGATGCTGCTTCTTCTTGTTCAATGATATATATATATATATATCCCGGCAACTTTTAGTAGCCTTATTAATCATTTCTGACTACAAGGTCATGGGGATCAGAACCTCAGATGTTGTCACCAAATCCCAACTTATATAGGAAATCAGTCTCTATATCGCTATCAATCTCAGAGCTCGGGAGGGTAAACCACTTGTTTTGTTATAATTTACATATTTTCATAATAAAATGAGGTTTATTAGTCTTTTCTATTCCAGCCTTTGCCTTAATTAGTATTCCTCTGCGCTTTACTCTCACAGCAGATATCCCTAAGTTAGTCTTCAAACCACTTACCCAAGGTACAATTAGATACAAACCCCAAATCTTTATGTCTACACAGTCCCTAGAACACCTTCCCTCCATGCTCACACTCAATTGTTACATATATTTCCAGAACTTGTTTTTCTCTCCTGTCATTTTTTTTCTTCCTCTTCTGTTAGAGACTTTTTCTTTGACACATATATTTATATTTTGCAAATCATAAAAAGTCTGCCCCTTGACCACTTTGCTTCTGATATTTGGTGTACTCATTTGTCCTCTCTTCTCCCTATCTCTACATTGTCTTGGTAAAACAGGCACCTTATCCTAGTATCCCTTTGCCTAACTGCAACTAATAAATTACCTGTAATTCTACTCCCCACCCCCTGAAACATGAGTCTCTTCACCTTTTACTGAAGTGCTCTGTTTTGTAGGCATCTCTCTTTTTGTCCATCCTGTGATGCAGTCTGACTAGCTAACCTTCTTTATTCTGACCTTGTGCAGACGACTTTCAGCCTGTTTTTGTTCGCAAATAGTTGTACAGAATTTTAGAGAATAACATTAAAAAGCTGTATCTCAAAACTTGATTTTGGTCTCCTAAAGAAGTTTAGTTGACAATTTCAATATCCACTAAGCCATTCTTTTCTACAGCTTCCACTACCTTTTTTATTTAGCCCAATGTTTACATTTCCAGCCTAGAGCCTGAATACACCTGAGTTTTCCCAGGCTGGTTTAGCTCCCTCTAAATAGTTTCCTAGCTCTTTGGAACTCAGAAAAAGGTAGCACACTTACCATCTTTATCTGAAGCATACGTGCTGAATCTTTCAAGACTGGCTACAGTGATACCCGTCTCTTCTACATCTCTTGGGATGTACAGGCTTACATCTATGTCATTTACACCCACAGAATCATCAACCTTTAACAATACAGAGAAAGCAGTTATTACAGGTAAGTTCCCTCAACTCACTTTTAATCTTGACACATTATCTTCAGGAAAAAAATTATTACTAATACCAAGAAAAAAAAACAAAAACAAAATGATAGCTTGATAGCTACTACTTAAAAACTCATTTCTCCCTTAAATTTCTAGGAACAAAACAAAACAAAACAAAAAAGCAGTAATACTCTCTACCTGAAGTTTCCTTCTCTGGAATTATGGTTTTGGAGTATGACATTCTCTCAAAGTGGAACTCCATGACAATGACTTTTACAAAAAAATTTGTATGTTATATTAGCAAAACTGCTAAAGAATTGCTATTGTTGCATGCCCTTTAATAGCCATGTAGTACCCTGTTCCTTGACTGTTTTTACAGAACAAAAGAATTACTTTAAAGTGAGTTGCTTGTTTTTTTTTTTTTTTTTTTTTAAATACCTACTGTACAAAGCACTTAAGTGTAAGCACTAAGCACTGTACTAAATTTTTTATTTTGGTTTTTTAAGACAGAGTCTCCCTGTGTAGCCCTGGTTATCCCAGAGCTCACTTTGTAGACCACACTTGCCTCAAACTCAGACATCTACCTGGCCCTGCCTTCCCAGTGCTGGGATTAAAAACTTGTGCTACTACCCCTCAGCATGTACTAAGTTCTATAAAGAAAGCAACCCTAAAAATAAACATCAATGAACTCACTGATTCTCAGAAGCAGCCTGGGTTAGGAATTACTAACAGTGTCGGTAGAGTGGAGGTCTAGAGACAATTTCTTACTGATGGAAATGGGGCCTAAACTCTAGAGTTTGGCCCAGTGATGGTGCTTTCAACCATGTTTCTGCTTTCTCTGTTTCCCCCAGTAGGATCAATATGTTGAAGCTTGGTCTTACCTCATCACCACCTGTTCCCTGAATGTAACGGGTATCATCTGCTTCCTCATCATCATCATTGACCAGCTCAGGACGAAATTCAAACACCTCACGACCACTGATCTATTCATGGACACAAATACATCATATCTCAGGGGGAAAAGTTATTTCTTTAGACATACTGCATAGAAAAAGACAGAATCTCAAGTTTTGACACCTGAGACAGAAGAATGAAGGACTATTGGTGTGAGTCTGGGACATACCACCAGTGCTTTTCCTGCTTTGAAGTCAGCTTTCCGTCTCTCCATATCTTGTTCAAGTTTATCAATCTTTTCTTGTCTTTTCCTTTTCTTCCATGCAAGAAAAGATTCTAGAGTGATTTTGGTAACATTTGGACCTAAGGCAGAACGCTGCAAAGTAAGAGATTTTTAAAGTCATTTAGAGTTTAACAGCATTAAAAAAAAAAAAAAAAAAATTCTCTATGACTGCCCTAAAACAGCAAACAGATTAAATTATGATACTTTTCATGGCAATGGGTGAAACAAGCGCGTGCGCACGCGCACACACACACAAAACCTAACACTTGAGGAAAATCTTTGTCTTTTGTTTTTAGAGACAGGGTTTCTCTTCTCTGTATTGCTTTGGAGGCTGTCCTGGAACTAGCTCTCTAGACCAGGCTGGCCTCAAACTCACAGAGATGTGCTTGCCTCTGCCTCCCCAGTGCTAGGATTAAAGGTGTCCGACTCCAAAGCCTGGCAAGGAAAATCTCTTAAGTAAAAAAGTTGGTCATGAAAATTGTTGGTAAAACCAACAGATTTAAAAAACACCATAATAAATCCAAGCTTCAATTGTGTTCTTTCAGATGGTAAACCAAAAAATTATTACCTGCACATCTCAGGGGTAATAGGTAATAAATGGGTAGAAAGATAAGTATCTGCCAGACACCCACTGTTGAATCTTTCTCTCTTCACATTGCTCTCCACAAATAAGCAGAGGGTGATGGCATTTATCAAGCATGAACAGTTAGGAAGAGGTGAACTTGGGTAAAAACAATCTCAAGCATACTTGACTCTAACACCCACACTTTATTATATTGTCTTTGTCTTGTGTGGCATACAAACAATACAGCCACTTAAGGAGTGTATACAATCTTAGTATTGGTCACTTACACACACTGAAGCAGACAATGCTAATCTAGTATTCCCAATAATCTCAATTTCACCCTATCCTCAATGCACTTCAACTCACTTTTGCTTAGCTAGAAAACAGAAGGTTCTTTACTCAGACCACTTCTCCTCTAACTGGATAGATCAGACACACAGCCAGAATGTGGAGAGGAGTGGTTTCCTCCCACACACATTAGTGTGTTACAAAGAAAGAAGGACACCAACAGGAAGCATAAATAAGCATTTAAAATGCCCCATGGTACGAAAACAGCAGTAGTTAGCACTTCAAAAACAAAACAATCGTACACACTCCTATAATTAAAGTATGTTGGGCTAATGTAAATGGTAAAATTTATATTTAAGATACTCAAGAATAATTAAAGTGTAGTAACTTTAGGAAAAGGACACAATACTGTTTTTCCTTCCTTAACACGCTATTGCCCCCAAGTGGTAAATATTAGAACTTACAAAAATAATTAAAAATAGCTTTTAAAGATACATGTTACCTCTCTTTCAATTAGATCTTCTAATGAAATCTCATCTTCTTTCTCTTCTTTCTTTTTGTCTTTCTTCAGCACAAATCCAGGAGGAAGTGCATGGCGATACATGCAATTGTCGCCACCTCCAGGACACACCCAAAACCAGCCATACTTGTTATTTTCAATAGCTTCAAGGAAATGTCTGCACACCTATAGAGACAGTATTATTCAGAAGTGGTGGTGCAGTCTAAATCCATCTGACTTTGAAATAAGTATATGGAACAAGTAACAATACTCACATCCTAAGGCTAACTTATGTACAAAGCTCACCTATACATAAAAATGTTTGAAAATACATCTAAATACAAAGCCAGGCCTCGTGGCTCACTCATTTGTAATTTCAATCCTCAGGAAGCCAACCAAGGCAAGGAAAACTGTTTAAAGAATTCAAGGGTAGCTTGGGCTACAGTGTGAGACCCTGTCCCCCAAAAAACAAGCCAGGGGCTAGAGAGATGGCTCTGGCTAATGACAGGAGGCTCACAACTGCCTCTAGCTCTGGTTCTAGGGGATCTATTTGACTTGGCCTCTGGCTTCTATAGGCACTTGTCTTCATGTGCATGTACCACATAGACACTAATACTACACATAATTATAATGTGTATAATTATACACAAATATAATGGCAAGAACCAGAGCCTCAACTCTTGATGTGTTTCAGTTAGCCTTTGTAAATATAATTCAAAAGTCTGATTTTTAAAGATAAATTCAGCCTAAGGTCTAACTCCCAGCACTGCAAGGCACAATAAAGGAAAAAAACAAAACAAAAACAAATCCTATGCAATAACAACATAAATCCTATTGGGATTACTTGACTAAACAAGAAACTCTGTACATGAGTCATAAGGGTACAAGGTTCAAAAGGAACACAATAGTGATCTTTAAACACAAATGGGCACAAAGTGCAACTGTGCTAAAATGTCAGCCAACAAAATTCATAAAAAAAAATCACCAGTATTCATTTCCCCAAGAAAGCAAGGAGTGTTTATGAAGCACAATTTACTTAAGTGTTCTAGCAGAGCAGAACCTTATTGGATGTGAGTACAGAAGCTGGGAAATAATCTGAACTTTTAAAGGCAGATTTCCCAGAACACTAGAGCTACTACCTACCAAAACATTGTGGTGATATTTTGTTTATGTCTAACAATTAAAGCTTGCCTAAAGATCAGAGTGCAAAGCCACACTGGAAAGGCAGTGGTGGTGCACACCTTTAATCCTAGCACTAGAGAGGAATATAAGGTGGGTGGAGACAGGAGTGCAGTGTATTCAGTCTACAGTCATGCTGAGGACAGGATCACCCCTTTTTGGTCTGAGCCTTGGTAGAGGTAAGAACTCTTTAGTTGTTGTCTGCTTTGCTTTGGTAAGAACTCTTTAGTTGTTGTCTGCTTTGCTTCTCTTATCTTCAGCTTGAAACCCAGTATCTGTCTCTGGGTTTTATTATTTGTGCCACAAAGCACATTTTGGAATTCATATATAAAAATATTTTTGAACTAGTAATTAAAAAAACTTCCCAAATATTAAAAATCAAACAATTAATTACATGGCTTGGCTTAATAAGCCTACTTCTATCATTACAAGATAAAAGATTGTTATCTAAGTGTGTATTGTATTCATATTGTTTTTTGAGTCAATCTATTTATGTAGACTGGTTCTGCGTGGAACGTGCAATCGACCTACTGCAATTACAGGTATATGGTACCATGACCAACTATGCTAATCCACAGTTAAGGAAGTCAAATCACTCCAGAAAACTGCATTGAGGAGACTTTAGTTACTTAGCTTTTTGACAATTTTGTTAAAAAAATCTAATTAAAAAGTAAAACAATCCGTAAATTTCAAAAATAAAGTTTGATGTTGGTGAAATGTGATTTTTTAAATATTCAACAATCCAGGAGAAAACATCAATACCTTGCCACAAAATACTCCCTAATAATAAGTGCTATAGCAACTCAATTCAAGAAAAGTACATACTATTTGCGTTTTTGGTTTTTTCTTTTCTGCTTCACCGTGCTTCTTGTTTACTACTTCTTCCAGCTTTTTCTCATCCCAATTATCCATAGTATCTAAATACAAAGACACAGAAAGCAATTTTTATCTCCTGTTCCCACAACATAGGCCTCTAAACAGACAGGTACACTAAACTGCAATACTCATAATGTAACAATTTTCTCTGAAACAGGAAAGATAACATACAAAGTATTGCAAATTATCTACCCTAGCTTCCTAAGTAGTTCAGATAAAGGAGACATTAGCACAGGAAGACAGCCAAATCCAACACTGTATTCTAAGCATCATTTATTTAAATTTGGTGCAAAACCACAACTGTTCTTTACAACAGTATTAGTTAATACTATACTAATGCGCTACTAAATGGAAAAAGTAAAGGGATTTCCTTCTAAACTTTAGGAGAAAGTCATTAAATAGCTGCACTAATACACTACTAAATAGTAAGAAACAACAAAAGGGATTTACTTCTAAACTTTAGGAGAAAGTCAATAAATACCTTTTTCAAGTTCTTCATCTCTTGCATCAATGTACACACTTCGTTTTTCACATTTTCTCTCCAAAGTGAGGTCATGAGAGAACTTACATTTATCCCCTTTAGTACACTGTCCTTGTTTGAAGAATGCACACACCACAGACTTGGGATCTGCACCTGTATCAAAGGGGAAGTAACATCTGTACTACAGGCAAGTAATTCACTTTCTGGATTCCCTACCTGCTGCAGGGTATTGGCTGTTCCTTTATTTGTGTCTGCCCCCCCCCCACTCCCAATCTTTCTTATAGGCTGCTAGATAAGGCATAGCCTATATCTAGGATATAATTACATCTTCTTAACCTATTTTCTATTTACTAGTGTGAGAAAAAGTATCATTTACAGCTGCTTGGTTACATATTTCTTCAAAGTTCTTTACATAGCATTTTAGCTATTTGTTTTTCTTTTATTCTTATCAAAATAAGTGGTAGAAGTAGAAAACCAAACACAGGTTATTTTATTATTCTTTGGCTGTGGAGTCAGTAAGACAGGAGGCAAAGAAAAACATAAATGAAAGAATACTGCCCCAAATATGAATGTGACTTATACTTTATGAAACCAAAGTTTTGTCTTGGCTCCTAAAGACCATTCAAAACACAAAAAACAAAACTCCAGAAAACAAGATTTATTTTTTAAAGCAAGGTCGTGCTGTTTAGCTTTGGCTGGCCTTGACCTCATAGATTTGCCTGCCTCTACCTCCCAAGTGCTGGGACTAAAAATATGTATTACCATGTCAGGCACAAATCAAATAAAAACTTAAATTTATTTCATATACGTGAGTGTTGGCCTGCATGCATATACATAAGCATGTATGTACCTGGTGCCTCAGGTGGCTAGAATGTTGGATTCCCTGGAGCTGGAGTTATGATCCTGCTATGGGTACTGGGAATTGAGACCAGGTACTTTCTAAGAGAAAGAGTTGTCACTCAAGCTCCCCACAAATCAAATTTGTAACATGAATTATATTTGACAAAAATAGCACTTCTGACATTTAAATTTTACCTTTACTTATTTTTTGTGCAGCAACTACAGGTTTGAACAACTCATTTAGTTCTTGTAGCTCTTTCTTTTTGTCATCTTTCTTCAGTTTCTTTTCAGCTTCACTTTGTGCTACCTACATTTCCAAATTAAAAAGGTAAATCTGATTGCGTACAAAACTGTTTCACTATACAGAAATTACTAACATAACAAAGACATTTACATATTTATATGTATGTAGTCTTTACATTAAGTGGCTTACACTCCTGGCTTAAGCTATTAAAATTGATAAGCTTTGCAACAAATTCTTTTTTGTCCTATAATTAGGCATTACACCTTAATTAAAACACACTCAAAGCTCATGGTTTAAAAAAAAAAATTAATGACAACAAGCATTTACTAAATACTTAATCCTGGCATTTAGCAAATAGTTCTCAATTGAAGTATTTTTTTCCCAATGAAAACAACCTACACACTAGAAATATGAGTGCATTTTGAAATGAGATGAAAATATCCTGACATGTTCTGTGACTCAAAAATGGTCAGTAACCACCACAAACTATAGTGCCCTTATTGAAAAGACATTAATTTTGTCAATGTAGGAAATAATAGAAGACATAATATATTCATATTTCTAGTACATGTTTTACATAACTAATATGATTAGCATTTATCTAAAACATTTATACCTCAGCCCATATATTAGAAGACACGAATATAAGATGCTTATTTAAGGGGGAACACAGACATACAACTATAACCCAGTATCTACAGTACTTTGAAAACAAAGAGTGTCTATATGCCTAGAAAATTAGATTGAGCTGATAACTTGATAGAGGAGTTCTGATGAACAAGAAAGGAATATAGCAAGAACCTGCCACTGTAAAGACAAAGGACCAGAGAACACCAAGACATGAGAAACAAGTTTGAACTTTATCAGTAGGTGAGAGACTATAACTTAGAGGTTTAGAGTAACCAGATCAGGTTTTATTTTACAAAGACAGGGTGGCAACTTTGAAGACAGACTAGCAATCCAAGAAGAGAGGCGAAGAATCTCCTGCAATTTTAGGTAGGAAAGCACTAGTGTTTCAAATAGGTATTAGTATAAGAATGAGAAGAAAAGAGAGCATTTTATGAAACAGAACTAAGAACTCTAGCCATAACACTGAGCAGAAAGAAAAGCCTGAGATTAGCATATACACAATAAGGGCTGCTGAAAAAGACAGGGAATACAGGAGGAACAGGTTTCAGGGCAGGAGGTGGAGGTGAGCTCAGTTTTGGACACAGGAGCCTGAAATGCTTACAGAGCACCTGGGCGGAGCTGTTTAAAGGCAGCTGCACTGGACACGATACTGACTCCACTGCAACTAGACAGGGTCTAGTCTGTGATAAAACAGAACCTAATCTGTCAAAGAGACTCAAGAAACAGTAGGAAGAAAAATAAATCAGTAAGAACAAAATGTGTTCAAAAAGGAAAAACAAAACACACCTGGGAGAACAGTGAACCAATGCTACAATTAGATCATTCCAAGTTCTGACTTCAACTACATAGTGGAGTGTTTAAACAACAGTAGCAACAAAAATCATTCTGCTGTCTTTTAAATAAAGTGGTCCTTACTGATTAGGCTCCTCTCTTATGTAGCCTCTGGAAGAATATGCTGAAGGCTGCAAACCATTTGAAATATTTATAGTTAGAAATTAACTGGGGCCTAGTGGCACAGATCACTTAGGAGGCTGAGGCAGAAAGACAGATCAAGCAAATGATAAATCAATGTGGTTGTCTTTCTAGCTGAAAAAAAAATCTTCTGGCCTATGACGTTCAAATTTAAAATGCTCAGGCTCCTTTTCATAGAGTTGCTCAACAAAGCTTAGCAGTTGCAATGCAGTCAGTCTCTATTTATTTACCCTTCTTCTGATTTATCTGTATATATTTATACACAGACAGTATTTGTCTGTGTATGTGTTTGGGGGTAGAAAGTGGCAGGGAGGAAATAGTATAGTAGAGGCTCTGCCCTGTTTCCCTAGCACACTTCCCATAGGCTCTTAGGTAAACTGGCAGCACAACATATTCTCCCTGGAGGTGAGAACAAGGAAAGAACCTTCACATGCCCTAACAGTTACTTTGGGGAGCTGTGGAGCACACCTCCTGGGAGAGATGTTTAGGAAATAACTAAGAGCAGGGCCATCTTCCACAGCACACAACTTAGGGCAGAACTTGGGGCTGGGTCTACAAACAGGATTGCTGCTTAGCTTCAAAGTAATATATAGCAATTAGGTACTCTATATTCAATGCTAGACTAACTTACCCAAGAAAGTATCAAAAACATAATACTGAATGCAGTGACATGCTTAAGTAGCTCATGAATTTTATAACATTTCTAGGTCTATTAAATCTGAAACAAATTAAATCTGAAACAAATACTCAAACTACTAGGACGATGTCAGAGGAAGAGAAACTAGTACCGGACAGGGAGCTTTCTTTAACTACCAGGGGAATCCTACAGGGGACAGCTGTCCTTCCACTGTACAGTAAAAACTAGTATTTGTGAATAATTTACAATCATGTAACGAAAAAGACCGAACCCAAGTCTACCGGGATCCAAGGCTTAGATAGCATACAGTGATCCTTTGGTATTGCCCAAATCCATGGTAGCTCAAGTCCTTTTAGTATTACTTGAACTATCTAATACAATGCAGGCTATCAAAATCATCACACTGTATTGCTTAGAGAACACTAATTTTCAAAGCCTATACCTGTTCAGTACAACCATGACCTGCTTACTAGATCTAAATACACCAGCCATGAGGTGCCTTTTCTCTAAAAGAAAACAAAACATTTACAAGGTAAAGTTAGCACCTTGGAAGAATACTATCTTTTGGCTCCAGAATAAAGTTGTGAGTCTAGAAAGAAAGAGATGATGATAGATACAGCATGAAGAGAATTAGGTTTTACATAGAGATTAGTAATCTAACATGTTGATATTCTCAGACTAAAAAAATGTACTTAAAAACATAATTGAGAATTTCTTTTCTATGTTCAAAGAGTGTTGCCAAGAATTAAGGACAAGAGACATTAAAAAAGGAAATACTGAAAAAACAAAACAAAAAAAAAAAAAGATTGTAACAACTTATGGAATGAAAGGCTTAGTGAAATGATGCTGGACCAAATAACTATTCAACTTTAAAGACAATGTTATAGATATAAGATATAGGAGAAAGTACTGAGTGCAAAAAGAAAGTACTGAGTGCAAAAAGGAAACAACCAGAAAAAAAAAACCAAAACCTAAGAAACTAAGAAAATTATGCATAACAATTCAGCAAAAAGTTAGAGAAAATTATTGTACAAGAAAATTATTGTACAGCAAAATAGAGATTAAAAAAAATTATCTGCAACAGCAAAAGTATTTCCTACAAACTTGTAAGAAAAAGGCAGCCAATACTTGAGTAGTTGGATGTGTAAAATGACAAGAATATGAGAGGACTCACTCTACCACTGAGGAACAGAATGAAATGCTAATTTAAACTTATTATGGAGGAAACACTAAAAAACCTTACCATCCAGTACATACAGGAAATGAAAATGCGAAATATTAGTCTACATAATCTGTTCAGACAAACATATTAAAATGAGAAGTTCAGAATCAGAGAGATGGCTCAGTGAGTCAAGGCATTTGTTGCCAATCCTGAAGAACTCAGTTCACTGATTGGAATTTACACAGTGGAAAGGGAGAACCAATTCTCACAAGGTGCCCTCTGACCTATAGACAAGCACTGTGGCAAGTGCACTCACATACCAAAATAAAATAAATAAAGATGTAAAAAGTATTAAGTTCATTTTCTTTGACCTAGAAAGAGAAAAGTCTGTAGATAATTTGTACAAGGGAAATAAAAGCTTAAGCACATTTAAGGACATTATGTATTGGAGTGTTTCTTGCAGAAGTATTTTGTGTCAAAAAGATGGAAACAAAGGAATCACTTCTGAACAATGAAATAAAATAATATACTCATACCATGAAATAGTATGCAATTATCATTAGAATACCAAGTAATCTGAGATAGATGCTATATTACTTATATCATAACTATCAGAAAATACAACTTAATTTACCTGACGTGGATTCTGTTGACCAAATTTCACTTGATGAGTGACAGCCTTAATAAACTTCTGTTGCTTTGCTCCTTTCTTATTCTTTAGACCGAAAGTTTTGTCCTAAATGAGAAAGAACATAGAAATATCTTGGTAAATTATTATTAGTATCTTTTCAATGATGTGTTAGAAGCCACTTGTTTATTGATAGGAAAAATAAGTCTTCATTAAAATGTAAGATTTATTTTAACTTTATGTGCATATGTGTTTTACCTGCATTCAAGTCTGTGTGCCACATGTGTACAGTGCCCGGAGGCCAGAAAAGGGTGTTGGATGCCCTGGAATTGGAGTTGTGAACTGCAATGTGGGTGCTGGGAATTGAATTTAGGTCATCAGGAAATGCATCCAGTGCCCTTTAAATGCTAAAGCATCTTTTTAGCCCCCGAAAATATATTCTTTATGCCATAAAAATATGTAAAACATCACAACATCAGGCAAATGCGACATATCACTTAGTTAAGGGTTTCTATACTATGGCCAAAAGAAACTTGGGGAGGATGCACAGGAACTGATAAAGGCCATGGAGGAGTGCTGTCTACTGGGTTGCTCCTCAAAGCTTGCTCAACCTGTTTCCTTATAGCACTAAGGATCAACAACCTAGGGGGCACTGCCTACAATGAGTTGGGATATCCCACATCACTCATCAATCAAGAAAATAACCTCAATCTTTTGAGGGCACTTTCTCAGTTGAGGTCTTCCAAAAAACTCTGGCCTGTGTCAAGCTGACATAAAAACTAGCAAGCACAATAATTATGAACATATTTATCACTCAAAATATCAACTATCACTATTCGCAATTTAATCCTAACCTGAAACTGTCACTGGCACCACTAGATCTGTTTCCTTCCTTAGTACATTTCTGATCATAAGTTCTATGGGACCTGTGGAGTATTGTTATACTGGTACAAGCAGCCCCATGGTCAAACAAGTCAAGGAAAATGTGAAAAGTATTCTTAACTTTTTTCTTTTGCAGTGCTGGTAATAGAACCCAGGGCAATTTAGATATGATGTAATTTCTGTATTACTGAGCTGAATACCAAATTCTAGATTTTTAAGTCTTAAATTACAAGATATCTTAGCATCCCCTTTAGCAAGAGCAAATATACACAGCATTTTCAAAACTCAATTGATCGCAGGATGTACTTCTGTAAGCTTATGCTGAATCTGGTACTGATATATTGATGGAAGTTTCTGTCACAACCAGTCCCACAGTGCTTTAGTCCCAAATAAACACAGAGGCTTATATTAATTATAAACTGTTCGGTCCATGGCTCAGGCTTTTTATTGGTTAGCTCTCTCTTTATTATTTTTTGTTTTATTTTTTAAAATAAATTTTATTTAAACTAGAAACAATCTTATTTTACATATCAATCCCAGTTCCCTCTCCCTCCCACACTCCCATGCCTCCCACAGACTTGCATCCACTCTCTCTTAATTATTAATCAATTTCTATTAATCTATATACCTCCATGTGGTCTTGGCTTATGGAAAATGCCTTGGCATCCTACCTTCCCAGTAACTATAAGGCTTCTCCTTGACTCTGCCTACTACCTTCCTCTATCCCTGTTTGGATTTCCTGCCTGTTCAATGACTGAAACAGCTTTATTCATCAACCAGTAAGAGAAAAATATGTTCACCACACACACAGGAGAGCCCCTATCACTGATGAATTTATTTTGGGAAATACTGTACCAAGAATGCACATCTAAACTTCTGGATTAGTTTCTAGAACACAAATTTAACTGGAAAGCAATATTTCAGTTAAGTTTGGGCTTTTATTAGTTTATTGGAGGTTATCATTTTGTATTCAGCACTTATGGTGAACCTTGGCTTTCTACCTCATATTTAATAAATAAAATGAACAAAAGTCTTCAGAAAGGATTTCAGATATGTTGTTTTGTCTTTTAATTTATTGAGACAAGGTTTCTCTGTGTAGCCCTGGCTGTCCTACAACTAGCTCTACAGACCAGGCTGACCTCCAACTCATAGAATTCTGCCTGCCTCCACTTCCCTAGTGCTGACATTAAAGGTGTGCACCAACAGTGCCAGGCTGGAATTTCAGATACATAAGGACGCATGCACATGATTTTAGGTGCTGTAAGGAGATGAATGGTATCACTTGAAAATTTTGAAAACCCGTATCTACCACACTTTAAATTCATCTTTATTTGGAAATAAGTCTTTGTGGATACAACCTTAAAATGAGGTTACACCAAGAGAAGGCAATGTGAAGACAGCAGAGGATTAACATAAACACAAGTTGAGGAACAACAGATTGCCTAATAACATCAAAAATGAGGGCAAAGCCAGGAGAACTTTTTCCCTGTGGTCTTCCAAGGGGGACATGACATGTGGTCACTTGGATTTCAGACTTCTCCAATCCAGCATGGTGAGAAAACACGTTGTCTAGTAATAGTTTAGGGTAATTTGTTACAGCAGCCCAAAGAAACTTACACAGTGAGATCTGCCCTAACATGAATGGGTGGCACTACTCTCTGAACTTTTTCATTTATGTAATTTCATTTCTCTGTAAGGATCTGGTAAGAGAGATAAGCCTGATTATAGGGCAGAAAAAGAGAACAGGTGAGGGACAGGTTATCTTTTCATTCACTGCACAGACCCTGAACATTCTCAGGTCTAGCCTTGTTTTTTTTCGGGGTAGAGGGCAGGTTTTACTATGTGAGTCCAGGAGAGCCTTGATATAATTCTCTTGCCTCAGTCTCTTGAGTGTTTACATTATAAGCATATACTACCACACCTGGCTTCAGCCTCCCATTTTAAACACTTTCCCTCAGGCTTCTGTGCCCAGTGAAAACTCCATCTCTCTAAGGAATACACACCTGTTTGCTGTGGTGGAGTCACCTAACTGAGCTGTAGCAGGGTTTTGACTATTAGCTATTCTGGCGTCTTTAATCCAGTTTTCAGCCTCTCACTTTCTGCACTATATAGAGTTTCCTAGTGTGGTGTTTTCCTGAATACTTCTTCACAACAGAGAGCATTCATTCAGCCTGCCTGTTGGAAATCAGTTACCAACTCATTCATGAGCTGCCAACCTTCACATGTGCAAGCTAAACATTATAGATGGCTCCAAATCTCAAAATAGGGTTTATATTTTTCTTTCTCATTCCCTTGTTTATGAGTGGTTTCACAGAAGGCAAAAGGTCTTTTGAAAGAACTCAAGATTTTCTGAAAAGCCTTCAGCCTGAAAGAACAAACACTATCCAAAAATTAGCTGAAACCATGCAACACAACATAATCTTTACAGCATCTTAAACTCAAGAGTCTTTCAATGCTTCTAACAGTAAAAAGCTCAAAGGTGTTTTGAGTCTAAAGGTTACCTTTCACTGGCAAATACTTATTCATTATCGTGTACTTAAACTTTACTTTTACTTACCTAAATGTCTGCCTTGTTTAATATCCCAGCACAACATTACAAAATTCTACATATAAATTCTACAGCTTATGCATACAAAAAAGGAAACACAAGCTAAATTTGTCTCTTGTCAAGCTTTTTATAAACGGCACCCTCTATTTTTGTACAAAGCTTAACATTCTAGCCAATTCTAGGGTAGAATGGTTAAGTGTCATGTGACAGATTAAGAGATATTAATAAAGGGCTGCAACCAAGCATGAAATGCCCTATCTTCTTTGTACAGTATGAGTTAACATGAGTGGGAAAAGAGACTTGAGGCAAAACATGAGGACCAAAGTGCTTCAGCATCTATAAATATTTTGCCGGATAAGTAATTACAGAGAAGCAGTAGATCAAACTGGATAGTAAAGCATATACTGACAAAAATATTTAAGCAAAAGGAAAAAAATAAAACAAAAAAAAAAAGACCCACACAGGGAACAAAGTACTTTCAATAGTAGTTTCTAGGAAAGGTACATAATTCCAGACCTAAAAAGGAAAAAAACAACAAAATACAAGAAAAAACAAAACAAAACAAAAACCCTAGCAAGCTTCCAGATATTTAGCACTTAATACTTTGGAAGGCTCTAATTTTAATTAATTTTTGGGCAAGCAATTTTTTTTCTAGAGAAAGGGAAGACATTTACTAAGCACATTTCTGAATCCTCCCATCTATACAGACATACACATGTACACTCTACTGAACCTCTTCACAGACCTAATATATTTCTTATGACAATCATAGAAACTTGGACATGTTCCCAAGTTTTATTTAAGAATAAAATCTAAAATCTGGCACTAGGGAAATCTCCAGGGACCCACAAGGATGACCCCAACTAAGAATCTAAGCAATAGTGGAGAGGCTACCTTAAATGCCCATCCCTGATAATGACTGATGACTACCTTAAATGCCATCATAGAGCCTTCATCCAGTAGTTGATGGAAACAGAAGCAGAGATTCACAGCTAAGCACTGAGCCAATCTCCTGGAATCCAGTTGCAGAGGGAAGGAGTGATGAGCAAAAGGGTCAAGACCAGGCTGGAGAAACCCACAGAAACTGCTGAGGAACCAGCATAGGACTGAATCAGGCCCCTGAACAGGGGTGTCAGTTAGGAGACACGGCCAGTCTATGGGGCCTCTGGCAGGGAAACCAACTCCCTATGGAGGGACACTCTTCCAGCCTAGATACATTGGGGAGGGGGGACCCCACAAATGATGGGGATGGGAGAGGAAACTGGGATTGATATGTAAAATAAGATTAAAAAAATTAATTAAAAAAATACAATCTAGCCTGGTAACTATACCATAGGAAAAGAGTCTAACCTTAGCTTTCTGAATTAAAGACTTAGAACAGTAAGGCACTATAATACCTCTGAACTATTCAATGACATAATATTTAAATGAAAATGTATTTGATCTAAGCCTTACACCTCCCACCAGCATAACCTATGTTTTTCAGAGTCCTAGTTAAGTTATAGACTGGTTTACCAAAAGCACCCCTGCTCCCACTACACACAAAGCCTAGGCCAGCCTCAAACTGGGCATGGAGCTGAGGATGACCTTGGACTTCTGATCTACTTCCTTCTATCTCCAAAGTGCATACCACCATGCCATCTCTGTGGTACCATAGAGTAACCTAGGGCTTCAAGTGTACTCGGTAAGCACTCTACCTGGGCTACAAGCCCCAGTTACAAAAAGCCTTCTAAACAGCACATTCTGAAATAACACTGGTACACCTTAAAAGCAGATGGTTTACAAGCCAAACTATTTCAATAAAGCCTTTCTTGAGCTCTGGGCAAACTCTTATCTAAAAGTTGGTATAAATTTGGGAGTGAAAAAAAGCTTTAGGTTAAAAAAAGGTTTTATTACTCCTGTAAAACTAGAAAAATACTCTACGTCTAAGACTTCAAAAGTCAATTACAGGGAAAGAAGGATTATGTTTCAGTGGATGAGTTCAGAAGTAGAATGCAAAGTAATCAGACAAGAGGAAAGAACTGCTTCCCAAGTTTCCACACCCAATTCCACACTTTACAACTCTGACCTCTTCTGACCTGTAAGCAGTCCTGCTCCCTTTACAGGCCAGCTTCTGATCCTTAAAAGATATTTAAGAAAAAAAGAGGAGAAAGTCAACTTTTACAATGTTCCAAGGTAAGTAAATTGGGTTCTATTATTTGGGTAGGCAGAGGCTGACACTGCATTAACTTGACAGTTTTGTCCAAATACACAACCTAGTGTATTTTGTTGTCTATGAAATGAAAACAACTGATTAATCTAACCTCCAGCAATCAACAGCTTCTCCATTCTTCTTACAAGCCTGGGTTCTGTCTATATAGGTCTTAATGATGACTATTCTTCAGTGATACATTCCCAGAGGAAAAAACATTCCTTTCCATCTGCTTACCCTCTACCCAAAGGAACCCCCAACCAACATGCCTGTATGTGTATCTGTGTGAAGGCACCAGACCCTATGGGACTGGAATTAGACTGTCATGAGTTGCCATGTAGGTGCTTGGAATTGAACCTAGGTCCTCTGGAAGAACAGCCAGTGCTCCTAATCGATGAGCTGCCTCTTCGGCCCCTTTCTTTTATTCTTTAAGACAGGATTTTATGTTGTCATCAAGGCTGTTCTCAAACTTAAAATCCTTGTGCCTCTGCCTGGTGTGTGGTTGGACATTTTGTTGCTCAAAGCTGATCTTAATGTATTATTTCGGCTGTAAGAAAGCAAAAGTTATGTACTGTCTGGGAACAATATGTGAAGGGGGAATAAAACTTGGAACCACCATGAGATACATCCACTTCAAGAAGAAAATACATATTCACACAAGTGAATTCATGATGCCTCAATTTAAAAGAGAAAAAAATGCAGACAATTTTCTTTTGTTACAAAAGTCAACAGAGGGCTGTTTTACATGAAATGTGACTAAGGAGCCAAAATATACACTTACTCCACCACTGCATAGCTCCTAATAGAAGTCATCAAGATGTGCTAGGGCTTTAGAGAAATTACAAACCAAACCAAACCAGGCTTAATTCTGTTACTCTGTTACTTTCAATCAGTTAAAGGATGCAGTTTTCTTTTCTTTTTTTAGAATATGCATTTATCTTCAAAGATGTCTTCATTGATAGGAACTAAAGTCAGGTTTTCTTTACTTCAAAAACAAAATTAAACCAACCACCAGACAAAATTTTGACTAGGACTGTAGATTGGTGGTAGAATGCAACCCTAGAATGTGTGATGCTCTGGGTACAACACTCAGAAAAACAACAAAATCTTGTTACACGATGAACTGAGCCAAAATATATGCATGGTTTTAGGGTAGAGAGAATACCATAAACAATTTTTTGACTTTTTCTCTCTCCCTCAAGACAGGGTTTCTCTGTGTACTCTGTGTGAGTTCCAGGCTGTCTTGGAACTCACTCTCTAGACCAGGCTGACCTCAAATTCAGGGACCTACACCACCACTTTAAAGAAATACCTTTAGTCTTATTAATTAAAAATGGTTAAAGTTCTATATTGCCCAAAGTGTAGTCTAACTTGCTATGTTACACTCAATTCTGTATGTTGTATGGAGGTTTGACTGTCTTGTGGTCTATATCATGTTGGTTCAATCTCTGTAGTTTTTAAGTAAAATGGTATCTCCGAATGTCCTTTCCCAGAGATTTGTCTCCCAAATTCTGATTTATTGTTTTTTCAGATGTGAAGATGATAATCAATGATTTTGTTTTCCTTCCCCCCCTTTTTTTTGAGGCAGAATTTTTGTGTAGCCCCAGCTGTCCTGGAAGTTGATCTGTAGACCAGGCTGGCCTTGAGCTCATATCCACCTGCCTCTGCCTCCCAGTGCTGGGATTAAAGGCATGCACCACCACCGACCAGCGATTATTTTGTTTTCAAATGTTCTGGTTATGGGCAATTCTACTTCACAGCTACAACAGCCAGGATTACTAGATGTCTTCAGCCAATTTTAACTATGTACATTGACAAAGTTCTCATTAGACTTTTAGAAAGGAACCCTGGGGCTTCTCATTGCTATCTTTTAAGGCTGTAACAATCAAATATTGAAAAACAAAAAGAAGCAAACATCTCGTTTCAAAATACCGCGAAACATTCATTATGGTATTGTAATAAAAGCCTACTTTTTATTCAGATATGCTATGCTCTAAAACGGTCATTGCTTTTCCCAACTACACCCTAAATCTATGAGTTACCATATATTTTTAAGTATGAGGAGGATTAATAGGGAAGATCTCACAAAGTAAAACATGTTGTTTACCGAATGTCAAATATAGCTAAGTGTCTTAAGGAAACAATCGGTGTAAAGCTGATGAGGAACATCAATCCCTTGCCTAGCTCACTGAAGGCCCACAGATTCAATACACTCCAAGTGGCGTGTGTGTGTGTGTGTGTGTGTGTGTGTGTGTGTGTGCGCGTGTGTAAGTAAACTGGGAGCATCGTATTCAACAGCGTACACATTTAATTCAGACTCTGAATTAGATACTATCTATTTACAAGACAGCTGGACTACCCTTTACCTGATCAGGAAGTTTCCAGGTGGACGAAAAGGAAAAAAACAAGTAAATATGTTGGCGCTTGAGAACTAACAGTGCTACGTCTCACTGGCTGATAAAGAAAAAAAAACCAAAAAAACCAAGAGGCATTAGGCCTGTCAGAGGCGGCCTTCCAGAACGACGCTCAGCCTGTGTTTATTCAGGAACAGCCCTAGGAACGGCTGCAACTCGTGAGCAGAGAAAGGGCCGGGCCGGGGGTCACCGGGCGGCCGAGTGGGAGTGGGCGCGGCGGGCGCGTGGGTGGAGACGCGGCGAGCGCGGGGACGCAGCGGCCTCCCTGTAGCGATCAGGGGCGGCGAGCGCCCCCCGGGCCGGGGCCTGGCAGGCTGAGCGCGGACACGTGGCCCCGGGAACGGCGCTCCACAGCCCGGCGAGCCCCGGCCCCGCGCGGAGGGGGGAGGGTACGCACCTCGATGATCTTCTCCTTCTTCTTCTGCTCCGCCTTCTTGCTGCCCCCGGCCTGAGCCTGTTTCTTGGGGGGCATCGCGGAGGCGGCGGCGCCGAGCCGACTGCGGCGCAGATGACTACCGTCGGGGCGTCCGGCAGCGCGGCGGGAGCAGGAAGACCCAGCCGCCGCCGCAGCGCACGGAAAGCGACTCGCTCATTCGCCGCCCGGATGCGCCCTTTGCGACAGGACGGCGCCGCACGGCATTGTGGGGTGCGAGGAGCGGAGGCCGGAAGTGGAGCTGCGCGTGCGCCCCCGCTACGCCGGGCCGGGAGGGGGCGTGGATGAGACGTGGGAACGGGAGAAGGCGGAGCACGTGACACCTTGGTTTGTGGCGTTTGGGGCTTGCTAGGCTCACCCCTTCATTACCTCGGCGGGCGTTGCCGAGTGTTGCTCGTGTGGACCCCTGAACTAGATAGTTTTAGATCTAGTTAGAACTCCATTGTACCATCCTGGGTGATCACGAGGTGGTAGCTCAGCAATTCTGAACTACTTTCTTGATCCCCCCACCCCCACCCCCGGAGGGGGAAGGGTTGGAATGCAGCACCTTTCAGTATGAAACAATGTCAAGAAATAAAAAGTTTCGTTTGGACATCGTCAGAAGTGGATGCAGCCTTGGATCTCCTTTGAAGTCCTGTATTAACTTTAGGTTTTACGGAAATGCCTTAACGATTCCCAACTAAGTAAGCCCAGTTTAAGCACACGATTTCATTCATAAAGGCTACTGAGGTATGAATGGTTAACTATTAGCACTTTTTAAGGGGAAACACAGAAGGGAAGCCGCCTAAATTTAAGACAAGGTCTGAGACAAGGATTTCGTCCCGGACAGTCTTAATTTAGGGCCTATGTTTCTGTTGTATTCTAATCCAAAAGTATGACTTGTCCTTGATATGAAAACGAGTCTATTAGTATCTCAAATACACACTTAAAACAATGTACAATGAACGACTGTTCTTTTGCATAGTTACTGTTTTACTTGCCTTGACTAAGACTCATTCTTCCAGAGAAGAGAGTTATTCCATTTTTATAAAGTTTTTCATAAGGAGAAAAATGCTACTTTGAGCAGGTGGTTGCACAATCATAGTGCCACCATGGGGGAATGGACAGTGGAGGAGGCTTGTTCATCTGGTGGCCACGGAAGCAAAGAGAGACACTTGGGGCAAGGATCCCAATATTCGTTTTAAAGGCTTGCCCCAATGACCTGACTTCCCTTTATCCTTTATGTGTTCCGCTCCCCGAGGAGTTCCACCCAATCCAACATGGGCTTTGTGGGACACTGTGACAGTTTCTGTGTTATTTATTTCTTTGAGGTTGACTACAGCGTCCTCGGAGGACAGAATGTAGTGATTTTAATTTCTTCCTTTTTAGTGACTCATACAATGCCTTTGATTTTTGAGCATTTTTATTGGCAATCATGACTATAAATTCAGGAATCTAGAACAATCTAGACTCTCATAATTGTAGCTGGAGTTGTAGATCACTATTACTTCTTGCTGCTCTTGGTTTGTTTGTTTGTGGGTTTTTGGTTTGTGTGAGTCAGGGTTTCTTTGTGTGTCCCTGGCTGTTTTGGAACTCACTCTGTAGACCAGGTTGTCCTAAATCTCAGAGACCCGCCTGGCTCTGTCTCCTGAATATTGGGATTAAAGGCTGAATGATGTCTTACTCTTCATCTTCTACAGCCTCCATATTGTTTAAGTTCCAAATCCATAGTATCCTGTTATGGAAACCCTAGCAAAGTAATAAATACTCTGGTAAGTGATAGAACTGTAGTATAGATGTTGCTATTATGGCGAGCAGAGGCTATTATTTAATTTTTTTTTTGTTAAACATAAGATTAATATAATCAACGATTTAAATTGCTGATCTGAGACGTTTCTATTTAAATATTTAATGCTTCAAAATACTCTGACATTCAGGCAGTCTCCTTTAAGACATTTCCCTCTCCAAAATAAACTATGACAAAAGACTTGCCAGTGCTTCAGTAGAGCATGTAAAATCTCTTTTAACTTGTCAGTTTGAGTTTCTGTACTGTAACCCTTCACTGCAACCTATACTGACATAAAATTTTCCTAAGTGGATGACTTATCTGTTTCTATTTGAAATACTTCTTGCTACTGTTATAATAGCTATTATGGCATTTGTCAGGAAATCGAGTTGTACAGTTTCCAAATATATTTTTGCTTCACTGAAGCTTAAACCATTTTTTCATGATCTCCATCAATCATGTCATTTCCCTAGTAATAGCTTTCCGGTGGTTTCCCATGGCCCCTTGCATTCAGTGCAAGGAGGCTGCACTTTCCTTAGCACAGTACTGAATAATTTTTAGCTTCTGCCACTTCAATTGATATTCCCCATTTGAGGCCTACTTTTCCTATTTCCTGCCTTCACACACCACCCATTACTGTCTCATGACTAAGAGCTTTTCATAGTCTTACATATATGACCAAGTAAAAAGGAAGAAAGAAAAAAAAAGTGTTTATTCTATCTAGATACCATAACTAGAAGCTTCAATGAACTGTTTTATTTTTCAACCTCCGAACCCAGTCAATTCATAGCTATCCTTAATAATTCTGGGTAGAATTGGGGACCTTACACAGTGGATTTATTGTGAGCCACAACCCTCTCCTCCTCATTGATTCAGATGTTTGCTTTCCATCTCACAATCTTATTTCAGAGCTCTATTGTTTGCTTGGACTCTTATGGTAAATAAAACCTTGATGTCTACCTCCCACTTATAGAACCTATAAGAACTCAGTAAGCATCTTTATAAAAAATGAATGTTTGGGCTGGAGAGATGGCTCAGAGGTTAAGAGCACTGGCTGTTCCTCCAGTGGTCCTGAGTTCAATAATCCTAGCAACCACATGGTGGCTACAAGCATCTATAATGAGATCTTGTGCCCTCTTCTGGCAGGCAGGCATACATGCAGTCAGAAGACTGTACATAATACATAAATACAATATTAAAAAACAAATGAATGTCATGGCCAGACATGGTGGTGTGTGCCTTTAGTCCTAGTCCTGGAGGGCAGAGGCAGGGGGATCTCTGTGAGTTTGAAGCCAGACTGGTGTACACAGTAAGCTCCAGGACTACACAGAAAAGCCCTGTCTCATGACAACAACAACATCTACAAAGAAACCAAACCAAACCAAACAAACAGCAACAACAAATGAATGATTCTGGGCCAGACAGATGGCTCAGCACTTAAAACCCAGGCTCACAATCAAAACATCAAAAATGAATGGTGCCTGAATGCTGAGAATCCCATCCTCACTTGTTCAGGAGTAGTGCATATAATTTTACATGTAGTTTTGCTATTGGAGATGGATTTGATAAAAGCTTCTGTGCCAAGATGGTAAGAGCACCCAGACTCATCTGGAGAACTCCTTAGTTATCATGGGATGCATCACTGTCACTCAGTGCCGGAAGTTCACAACAAAATTATGCAATAGTACTTCTGAGGATGAAAGTCTTCATATCAATGGATACATTTGTAGGCTCCCTTTTTTCTAGTTTTCCTGATTACAGTTTATTATGGGTTGTAGATTTGTAACAATGTTCTGGGAAATAGGAAATGGTCAGTATGGAAAAGGTATTAATGTTACCAAGCTATTTATTTGTGCTCTAACTTTGAAGTGACACTTAATCCTTGCCACTTGTATTTTCTGAAATAAAAGTAGAAAATGTGGCCTGATGTGATTAGGAGGTATGGCCACTATTAGGAGGTGTGGCCTTGTTGGAGGAGCTGTGGGATGGGCTTTGAGGTCTGTTTTGCTGAAGCTCCCCTTGTTGTGACTCAATTTACTTCCTGTTGCCTGCAGGAGGTAGCACTCTCAGCTGCAGCACCACATCTGTCTGCAGGCCACCATGCTCCCCATCATGATCATAATGGACTGAACCTCTGAAACTGTAAGTGAGCCTCCTCAATTAAATGTTTTCATTTATAAGAGTTGCTGTGGTTATGGTGTCTCTTCACAGCAATAAAAACCTAAGAAACTTGATAAATTTATGTTGTTTTACTTATTTGTCTGTGTGTGTGTGTGTGTGCGTGCGTGCGTGCGGTGTGTGTGTCTGCTTGTAGTGACCAGAAGAGAACTTTGCACTCCCTGGCTAGAGCTATAAATGATGGTGAACTGCCCTACATGGTCCTGGGAACCATACTCTAGTGTTTTGGGAAAGCAACAGGTGCTTGTAATCACTAAGCTGTGGTTACCTCCATGGCTCTATCTTCATTTTTCATCTTCTTATGAGAGGGTAAGATAGGAAATTTGAAATTGAAACAGTCCTAAAAGCATTCACAACATACAGGTGTCAGACAAATACTGTCAGTGTATGACAGATGTTGTGGGGTATAGGAAGTGAAATGACTTTACACCCAGCGAAGTTAGCTTTTCAGAAAACGGCCTTTTCAAACCATGGGAACAAGAGTTTTCTAAGCAGAGCAGAGAGTAGTAGCAGGCAGACAGAGTAGCATGTGCACATGTATGTTTGTGTAGAAGTACCTGGCATTTTCAGGTAATGACTGTGGTTTCCTAAAGAAATATTAAGACAGTGGTAGGAGATGCAGCTAAAACACATTAGGGTAGATTTATTTTTTTGAGTCTTATATATGACCTAAAAGAGTGTTTGCTTTAAAATGAAGTTATTAGTGAGCCATTCAAGGCTTTTATAGAGATATATGCGTTCACATCCATATTTTAACCAAGATAAACCTGACAAAAGATAAATTAGGATGGTGAGAGACTAGACAGTGAGATCAATTTTTATGTTACTGCTGTAGAGTAGGAGATGAATGATAGCCTGTGAAGATAGTAATGATTGAGATAAGGGACTCAATTGAGTTATTTAGGACATATAAATAATCAAGATAAATCTATGTTGAAGTCTATGAGAGTTAAGAAGGACAGGTAGGAACTGAGAAGGAGTTTGTGCGTGGATAACAGGGCTGAAGATTTAGAGCAAGGAGTGCAATGGAGACATGGGGAAAGGAAAACAGAAAATTAGTTTTGAATAGGCTGCGATGGCTTCCTGGGTAGAGATTTGTGATACACAGTTGAAAATTTAAATATGGGCTCACAGAGAAAGGCTAGGGTAAAGATAATTTTAGAGCCATCTGTTATGTAGGTTTCAGTAGAACTTCTGAGAGTAGTTGAGATCACTCAGGGTAGATTGATTAAGGTAAAATGAGAGATCCAAGATAGGACTCCTGTGCAATAGTTCTATGCAAGAATAGAATATGGAACAATGTTGAGAGCACAGAGGTCTGTAACGAGTATGTTTTTCCTGTCGGCCCGGGGCCCACCACCACACCAGCCCCCAATAACACACAGAGACCCTGTATTAGATATAAACGCTGTTGGCCAGTTACTAGCATTTCTTATTGGGTAGCTCTGTCTTAAATATCAATCCATTTCTATTAATCTAAGTATTTCCACATGGTCTCATCTTACTGGAGAGCAGGCCGGACCTCTGTTCTCTCCAGTCTCTACATGCTGACTCCTCTCTATTACTTCCTCTTTCTTCCTAGTCTCCTAGCCCCACCTATCTTGCTTTCCTATTGGCCAACAGTGCTTTATTCATTAACCAATACAAGAAACTTATTTACAGAATGACATCTCCCATCGGAGGTCCTTGTACCTACAGATTTCCCGAGAACCAGGAATGTTAAGCACCCAGGATTGTCCATTCAAAACAATATATGAGCTGTTTTTACAGAAGGCTGGGAATTAGAGGTGATTGATGATCTTCAATATTTGTTGGGCCAGGTTTTGTCAAGCTCCTACAACCAGGACCAGAGGTGCTGGTACTCCAAATGACCCTTATATTACCTGAACAGCCAGGAGCTCCTCCAAACTTCCCCAACTAGGACTCCAGATACCTAGTAGTCTAAATGACCCTTACATATTCTGTATAACCAGGACTCCCCCAACCTATTAGAATCAGGACCAGGCTAATATCACCAATGACCTCTGTGCTATCTGTATGAACTAGATTAGGCCAGATCCTTCCTTAAGGTAGTCCAGGTAGCTTCTCTAGCACCCATCTTCTTGGAAGAAATTACATGTACTTTGAGTTACATTTTGATGTAATGATTGCCTCCTTGTGCAATTGAACACTGGGGATTGTATTACACAAGGAAACTTTTTTCCCCAAATTATATTGTGTTTAAATATTCTGGCAGTAAACTGCCTGACATCAGAGTTTCTAGAAATTTGATCCAGCCTGGGTGACTTAGTTGGGCTGAACCTAGTTTTCATTCTCATCTCTTTGAGGATCATTTCCTTGTCTGCTGTGACATCTACAGAAACTCCCTCAGAAGGATGCATTAGCATAAAACACACCCATTCATTCATTGAGATGCCAACATCCACTTGCCTTCAAGATGGAGAACATGACTCTCTTTCTCTTGAGTATTGGGCTGGATTAATTAATTGGTTTACATCCAATAGATGAATTTAAAACAGACTGGCAGAAACAGAATCAACCACAAAATATTACAGCTGAGAACAGTGTTTCTCAACCTTCCTAATGCTGCCACACTGTAATACAGTTCCTCTTGTTATAGTGGCCCCCAACCATAAAATTATTTCATTGCTACTTCATAACTGTAATTTTGCTACTGAATCATAGTGTAAATAGCTGAAATGCTACCCTGTGAAAGGGTCGTTTGACCTCTGCTGGCCTAGGATATAAAATACCCCTTTCTCCCCCTTTATCTCCCTACCTCACATCTCCCTCTCTCCCTTTATGCCTTTTTCTTTCCTATTTGATTATAAGGAGCAGAGTGGCTATGCAGGCAACTTATGAACACACTTCCTTCTTAGTCTTTCCTTGATTTATCTTCACATCCTCTATCTTTTGTATCCTGTTCAACTGCTGTCCAGTACTGCGAAAACCATCATGTGAGCTAGGATGTCAAGATGGCTCAGTGGGTAAAGGTGCTTTGTTGAGCCTGATGATCTGAGTTTCAGGCTGGGGAACCTAAATGCTGGAAGGAGAGGCCAACACCCACAAGTTGTCCTCTGACCTCTACACTCACACATGCACTAAGACAAATAGAAATTTTAAAAATGTCTATTATTATATTTTTATGTGTTTTTGCATAAAGGATTATTTACTTACTTATTTTCCCTTCTATTTATTTATTTAGCTTTATTTTTATTTTATATGCATTGGTGTTTTGTCATAGCTGTCAGGTCCCTTGGAACTAGAATTAGATAGTTGTAAGCTGCCATGTGGGTGATAGGAGTTGAACTCTTCCTCTGGAAGAGCGCCCAGTGCCCTTAACCACTGAGCCATCTCTTCAACCCTTATTTAGCTTTTTCAAGACAAGGTTTCTCTGTATGTATCTCTGGCTGTCCTGGAACTCGATCTGTAGACCAGGCTGGCCTCGAACTCACAAATATCTGCCTGCCTCTACCTCCCAAGTACTGGGATTAAAGTCTTGTGCCACCACCACCTGGCTCACTCGCTTTCTTTCTTTCTTTCTTTCTTTCTTTCTTTCTTTCTTTCTTTCTTTCTTCCTTCCTTCCTTCCTTTCTTTCTTTCTTCTTTTCTTTTTTTCTTCCTTTCTTTCTCCCTCCCTCCCTCCCTCCCTCCCTCCCTCCCTCCCTCCCTCCCTCCCTCCCTCCCTCCTTCCCTTCTCCCCTTCCTTCCTTTCTTAGAGATTTTTTTATTAGTGGAAGAATATTTCCACTGCTTCTCTGAGACCTACAGAAAGATGAAGGAAGAAGCAGGTTGGGTCAGTACTGAGTGTCATGTGAATGCCAGACTCTATGTGAAGCCTTTTATCTCTTATTTTTTACTGAAAATTAATGGCCTATTAAACCACTCTATTATTGGACTTCTCTACAAATTGTTTTCTAACTATAATAAATGTACAAGTAAGTTTTAAGAAGAGTTGGGGTATATTTAATTCAAATGTCAAATGTGAGATTCTAAAATGCATACAACAAATGATAGTCTTCAATAAATGCTTATCTCTTCATACTCTGAGGCAAAGAGAGCACACGCAGATATAAAAAATTCTTCGTGGCAAAGAAGATAAATGCAAAACACATTTTACAACATCAATCAAGTTGATTTTTTATAGAAATGAAACAGAGCCTTCAAATGCAGTAAAACAAGGAAAGTTTCCCTAACATTTCTGTGTGAATATAATATATAATTCACACATCAGTGCCATGTGTCAAGACTGAAAACCAGCACACACTTTTGACAGTTAAATAGAAAAAAAAATTAAACTGCAGTAATCTGAAAGTAATTTCAGTGAGCATGTTGTGACAGTCTCTCTTGGATCGCTCTAACAATTTTATGGTTGCTCGAATGTTCCTTCTAATGTGAGCTTACACCCCTGTATCACAAAAACTTGTGAAGGTCTTTATGGTTCAAGAATGAATCTGCAGTTTACATTCATTATGCAGAGTCATTTGTTGGAAGAGGCAAGACCCACTTCTTACTTCTAAGCTAAGGTGTTTAAGTCATCAACTAACAGCTCTCACTGGTGGTTGAGTTTAATTTTGTCAAGTATTTATGGAGTTCTTTTCTGGAAGTGTGTTTTTATTTGTTTGAGCAAAACATTTACTTTCATTTATTTATATATCATTTGAGATTCTCATGTAGTCCAGGCTGGCCTTGCATTGTCTGTGTAGCCGAACATGACCTTGAACTTTGATCCCCCTGTTTCTGCTACCCAAGATTGGGTCCAATTTAGGCAGTGCTGGGGATTGAACCCAAGGCTTAATGCATGCTAAACAAACATTTTAGGAACTGACCTACATCTCTAACCCCTTTCTTAATTATTTAATTATTATTGTGTGTGTCTGATATATACATGTGTTCATGTATATGTATATAATGTATGTATGTGTGGGGAGGCACATATATGCCACAGCCTAGATAGGGATGCAGAGGACAACTTTTTGGTCCTGGGGATCAAATGCAGGTAAAGGCACTGTATTTTCTTGGTGACCTGCATTTGATCCCCAGAACTCACATAAAAGTAGGAGAGAACTGATACACATACATGAAGGACTATCACTAATTTAATCAATACTTAAGCTAATAAAATGAAGAGACATTATTTTCTTTTATTTTTTAATTAACTATTTCTTCATTTATTTTACATCCTGACCACATCTTTTCCTCTCCCCCCCTCCCATTCCCTACTTCCACTTCCCTTCATTCCCTTCCCTAGTCTACCTTTCCTCCACCTCTGTTCAGAAAGGAACAGGCCTGCTATGGGTGCTGTCATAGCATGGCATATCAAGGTGAGGTAGGACTAAGCTCCTCTCCTTGTATTAAGGCTGGGCAAGGCAACCCAGCATTTGGAACAGGTTCCCAAAATCCAGCCAAAGTGTTAGGGACAGGCCTGCTTCCACTGCCAAGAGTCCCACAAGTAGATCAAACCACACAATTGTCACACATATGCAGAGGGCCTAGGCTGGTCCCATTCAGGCTTCCTAGCTGTGAGTCCATAGTCTGTGAGCTCCCATGAGCAGGCCAGTTGCATTTGTGGGTGCCTTTGTGATGACCCTGACTCCACTGGCTCCTATAATCCTTTCTCCCTCTTCTCAACAGGATTCCCCAGTGCTTGGCTGTGGTCTCTACATCTGTTTCCATCAGTTAAAAGACAAAGGTTCTCTGATGACAATTGGGATAGTGACCAATCTGATCACAGGAGATGGCCAGTTAAGACTACCTATCCTCTATTTCGAGAAGTGTTATTTGGACCATCCTTGTAGATGCGTAGGGGTTTCCCTTGCATCAGGTTTCTACCTGACTATGAAATGTACCCCCATCAAGTCATCTTTTTCATTACTCTCTTCCTCCAACCACTTCTCAGCCAGATCTCTCATGTTCTCATCATCATCTGCCTTCAGTCTACACAGGTGATCAAAGAGACATTTTCTCCTTCCTTCTTTCCTTCCTTCCTCCCTCCCTCCCTCCCTCCCTCCCTCCCTTCCTTCCTTTTTAAAAGAATTTTTATTTATTATGTGTACACACACCAGAGGACCAGATCTCATTATAGATGGCCTGAACCACCAGGTGTTCAGCTTTTAACCTCTGAGCCTCTACTCCAGCCCCGAAGAGACATTCTTAAAAGACGAAGAGCAAATGGTGAATATGCATATGAAATCATGTTCAGCATTCTTAGCCACCAGGAAAATTAAAATTGAAACTACTTTGAGATTCCTATTTATCCCCGTCAGAAAGGCTAGGCTCACAACCAGAAATAGAAGAAGACTAATAATAAAAGTGCTGGGGAAGACAGAGCGGGGAGGAAAGAAACCATGCCAGTGGAAAAGAAAATTAGTTTAGTCACTATGGAAATCAAAGTAAGGGTGCCTCCAAAAACTAAAAGGGCTACAGTATGGCCCAGCTCTACCACCCCTGGCACACAGTCAAAGGAGTCTAAGCTAGCACTCTACAAAGATACCTATGCATCACTACGGCATCACTATTCACAGTACAGATGCAGCCAGCCCAGGTGACCATCAACGGATGGATGGATAAAGAAATTTGTTGTAGCTTCTTGCCACTGAACCTGTAAAGGTGGCCATATCCCTTTGGGCCTGGCTTCAGGTGGATGGAGGCAGAAAGAGGGAGCGTGAAGTGTGCTCTTACTTGCACAGGCTCTTTCTCTTGAGTCAGCTGATTGGATAGGAAGGGCAGAGAAGGGCTCTCATGGTTCTTTTTTTATTATTATCTGTGTAAGTACCCCCCCAATAAACACTCATTTATTATTTGTCTTGGGTCTATTGAAATCATTTAGATCCTCACCTTGTTTTTTAAACAACTCTAGAAACAAAAGTGCTTAGGAAAAGTGAAAACTCAGTAAAGTTAGTCCTAGTGTCGCCCTTTCTTTTCTTCCTATGCAGTCATGATTCTCCTCCTCCCTGGATTGGAGGAATTACATTTTGTTTTGTTTTTTGGTTTTCTAGCTCTTCCATATCTTTTCCAAGCTAAGGCATATTGACATTTCCAATACTTCTGAAACTGGTTGATATGTTTTCTTTCTGATACCACTTTCACCTCTCTAGTCTTCCTTCCTTTCTTTCTTTGAGATGAGAGGTTATTGTGAAATTCAAAATGACCTTGAACCCAAGCCAGTCCTCATCTTTCCATCTCTTGAGTGCTCAGATTATGGATGTGTCAATATGTGCAGTTTATAGCTCATCTTCTTGTTACATTATTTTTGAAGGACCTCCAGCCAGTTTTCTCCTTTTAATATGTTTTTACAAAGACTCGAACTTTGCTTCCTGTTCATTGTGGAGGATTTCTTTTTTTAGGTTGGAATTTGTACATTAAAAAGCATCTGGCTATTTCTTCCAGGGATGAGAGTTAAAATACACAAACTCGCTATATCCCAGCATCCACATGTTATATCCACAGTTCTCAAAAAGAGATACATAGACATGGGTCGGTTCTCTGGAACTTTTCATAATCATTTTCAAAATCATTTTCATAATAAATTGCATTGGCCCTTTACCCATGTTAACATTTGCATGAACAGTGAAAGCTATGGGAGTAATTCTACAGGTACCCCGACACAGTCGAAGCATTGACATCTAGCGATATTTGTTATGATTTGAATATTTGTGCCACTTCAAAATTCATCAGGGAAAAGAACGCTGGCTCTTGCCAGATACTACATCTGTTCCCTCCTTGTTTGAGTATTTGCCAGCCTCCAGCACAGTTAGAAATAAATTTCTGTTGTTTATAAGCCATCTAGTAAGTGACATTAGTTATAAACCCTCAAATGGATTAGGTAACACCGTTAAACACTGATAGAAAGAAAAGTTTTCCTTTAGAGAACAGTAGATGTTGACAGAACATTAGCCACTATTAAGTTTTTATTTTATATTAATTATGTAATCATTCTTAATTATGTAATAATGGGCTTCATTGACATTTTCATACCTGTATATAATGTATTCTGATCACGTTTGCTCATCACTCTTCTGTCTCCCTCTCACTCATATTGACTCCTTTCCTCTGGCCAGATAGTCTCACTTCCACTTTCATGTCTGCTTTTGGCATCTAATGAGCTTAGTTAGAGTTGCTTACAGGAATATGAATGAGGGGTTATTTACCAAGTCATTACCAGCTTGCTTTCTTATAGATCCCTGGACCACCAGACCAGGGGGTGGAACCACCCACAATGGGCTGGGCACTCCGGTCAATTACCAATTAGGAAAATGCCCCACAGCCAGATGTTCTGCAGGCACCTTCTCAATTGAGATTCCCTCCTTTCAGATGACTCTAGTTTGTGTCAAGTTGTCCTAAGATGAGCCAGCACAGTAACCACCTGTGTTACAACCACATGGGAATGTAAATAAGAGGAATTTAGGATTAACTCAACTCCAATTTCAGGAACATAGTTAAGTGAAAAACAAAGGGAGGGGTTTTTTGCTTTTGTTTTCTCTGTATACCTATGTACATCCAATCCTGTGCATGTGAGAGCTTCTTGAGCAGGAAGACCTATAGCTTTTCTCATTGGATGGTGAAATTAGTGGAGGTAATTCACAAAATTGTCCTGCTTTCCTTACTCTGGTAACCATTTGTCACTTACTCTGTGCTGAGGCTGTAGCTTACCCATAGCAAGCATACTTAGCAGACACAAGGTCTGTAGGTTCAGCACCCTCCCCCTCCCCCATTCAGTTTTGTTTTTGACATTTAGGGTGAGCAGACTTTAAGTCTGTTGAAGCTTTAAGAAATTCAGTCAGGATGAAGATGCTGCATCACAGCTTTCAGTTTCGAAGAGCTATGCTTGGGCTATTATAATTACAGCTCTATTGAGAGGTTTATATTTAGTGTTCTATAATTGCCTTGTGCTTATTTGCTTCCATTTGTGTATGTTATAAAATGTACATGTTATAATAAAGTGACAGGAAAGTATTACTCTCAAAGTGGTTGCTTTTATCGGGAGTTTGACTTCTTAGGATGAATATGTCTTAGATGAACAAGGAAAATAAAATTTCAGTGAATGTTAGTAATGTTCTAATACAAAAAGTGAAGTTAAAAAAAAAAACAATAAAAACCTAAGGGCATGTTATTTGTTTTCTACTCTGTAACAAATTATCCAAATAAATATTTCATTTAGAAAGAACCAGGAGTTGCTCAGTGTGTGTTGGTGGGCATCCAGCCACCACTTGGTTGGGTCCTGCTCAACTGTCCCAGCAAAGGAACTACTGTGTAGAGCTGCAGCCTCATGGGAAGCTGACTCCCTTCTCAAGTCACTGGTTAGTTGGCAGGATTTGGTGTCTTGGAGCTGAGGGAGGGCCTGATGCCCCTTACTCTTCATGTGGCTTTCTCTACAACACAGTAGTTAGCTTCTTTGGGCTCATAGAAGAGTGCTGTTACATTGCATGCCTTTTAAGCCTTATTTGATGGAGTCTGCCCCATCCAACATAGTCTTCCTTTTGATGAACTCAAGTCAATTTACTAAAGACCTTAATTATATCTGTCAAATTCCTTCACTCTTGCTATGTAACGTCACCCAAGTGAAATAAATGATATTTGTTCACAGGCCCTTTGAATACATGTGGAAGAAATCAGATAAAGGCAATTGTTTACTTAGAGCTGTTTAAAAAATCTGGGTCAGCAAAATGACTGCGGGGGGGGGGGGGAAGCGCTTGCTGTAAAAACCTGGTGATTTGAGCTCAATCTCTGGGCCCTACATGGTGGAAGAAGAAAACTGATTAAAGTTGTCCTCCGACCCCAACAATGGCCCCCCAATTAAATATAATAAAACATTTAAAATCTGCTTACCATATGGTTATTAAGCTATGAGTGTTTCCCCATCTTCAGAAATGAGCTGAGAAATGTTATATTTTTGATATTTAAGCCTTAGATGCTTTCACAGAATCATTCTATAGAAAGGGAAAGCAAGCCATGAATGTGAATATTAGAGGAAACTTCAGAATTTTTGGTTACCACGTAGGAAAAAATAAAGAAGCAGAATTAATATATCTTAAGAATTATATCTTCAACAACACCAACTCAATACACAGTCTATATGGAGCATGACCAGTGATATATTATGCATTTTCATGCTAGAACTTTGAACAACATATCTCCACTTAGGGCAGCTACGTTTCACATACTCTGTAGGCTGGAGCTTGTCACTATGCAGCATGCTACTGTCATTTGTCTTCTCAATAAAACCCACCAGGTGTCACAATGACATTATGACTGTAAGCCAGCAGTATCAACACATTTCTTTTCTCTCCTGGGGACAAGAACTATGATTCTCTTTCTCTCTTTTTTTTAATTGTGTGCATTTGCAACATTTTTCCCCTTAGATAATTAAGAAGTCAAGCAATGTGTATTTTACTCCATCAGGAAGTTCAGACTCTAATGTGCATATCACACTCATCAGTTTTATGTTCTCTGCACATTCGTTTTAGATGCTCTGCTTGCTGAGAGAGCAGATAATTTCTGCTCACGTGCATCGTCAGCACTGAGTAATGCAACATAATTCCTTTAAAGTTGGATCATTTCAAATTCCCAGGAAATTTCACAACCCCAGAAGCAATTAAATGGTGTTTTTGTTACTTTATCAAATGATCTAATAGAACACATTAAAAATAGAAATCCAAAGTTTTTCAAAGTGACAAAATTTTCTTTTGCAAAATCACATTACTTGTCCGCAGAGGTCTGTACTGATGTCACACAGTGCCCCCCAGTGGTGAGACTGTGGCACTTGCATTTATCTACACCTACCACTACTTTGAGAAAAGGAATTCAGAATTTTCTTGTGGTATTTGCAGGGTGACAGAGGATTCTTTCCAAGTGAGAGAGAAACTACTTTTGTCTTAATCTTTTGTAGATTTATTTTTGTATTCTCTCTTGCCTTACAATCTTCTTGTAAAAGTGTATTGCCGTCCGCACGGCCAGAGTACCGAGCTGGCGGAGGATGTCAGGATTGAAACACTTAACAGACCACCACGAGAAGTGAAGAGGAAGCTGCTGCCTTTTATTACAGAAAGTAATGGGCTTATATACCCAAGCTAGGGGATGGGTTAAGCATAGGAGGAAATCATGCACCACCCACACCTGGGGTCAAGGCACGGGCACTGCACACCGGAAAGTTATGAGAACAACCTTGTTTGATCAACCTTGAGAGCATGGAAGTTCTACAGCTGGGTGGGGATAAGGGACAAGTACTTAAATTTTCTAAAAGTATAGGTATCATATGTGTATGTATGTATGTGTATATGCATCTAGAGACTAAGCTTTCTCAAGTATTTTCATTAATTTCTAAACATGAAAATATGTGGAGGTAAAATTGATAAGTCAGAATAGAAATGTGTTTCTACCACTAATTTCATAAATGAGTACCGTTTACTTGGACTTGAGTTTTATTTCAACGACTAAGCTCTTTGTCACATTAAAAAAATTCGTGTGTGTGTGTGTGTGTGTGTGTGTGTGTGTGTGTGTGTGTGTGTTAGTTTTCAATGGTCAGAAGAAGGTGTCAGATGGAGTTACAGATGGCTGTTAGCTCCTCCACTCTTACTGGGGTGCTGGGATCTGAACTCAGGTCTCTTGGAAGAAGCAAGCATTCTTAACTGCTAAGCCGCCTCTCCATCTGTCTTATGAATTTTAACTCTATAATGTCTGCAGGATAAAAATAAACCTACTTCTAGTGAGGTACCATGATTATTTCTCAGGCATTAGTATTGTTAACCAACATCAGAATGGTGGCATCAGCCTTGGAATTTTGGCTTCTATGCCTGGGAAAGTAGCAGTAGGCACTGTGGCTGGAGGGAGCAGGAGTTGTAGACACGAATATTTCAAGTTTAAAATAATCCATTATTTTTGGCTTTCAGTTTTCAGAATTCTGTTTTTTAAAAGTCTCTAATACATTACATTCCAACTGAAGTTTTCCCTCCCTTCACTCCTTCCAGACTCCTCTCCCCCACTTACCCTCCTCTTCCCTTCCCCTTCAGAAAAGAGCAGCTCTACCAGAGATATCAACTGTAGACTGCATAACAAGTTACAATAAACTAGGCGCAAACCCTCATATCAAGGCTGGACAAGGCAACCTAGGAGAAGGAAAATGGTCGCAAGCACAGGCAAAGGAGGCAGAGACATCCCACAGATGTCCCACAAGAACACTAAGCCACACAACTATCACATCTATGTAAAGGACCTAGGTCAGATCCACAACGGTCTGTGATTGTTGTCTCAGCCTCTCTAAGCTCCTCCTATGAGTTTCCAGAATTCCTTTTACAGCATATCCAAGGAAATACAGGTATGTATTTATTTATGCTTTATAAAACAAATTTCTGGTATAGAAAGTATAGGCCAGTAATAGATTTTTGCTTTACAACTATTTACAACTTTTATTTTGTAAAGAAATTTCAGTCATAAACAGTAGCCCGATTTGTTTGTTCTTTTTTTTTAGAGCAAAATGCTTAGACAATCCAAGAGATGGCAGTAAACACCTTTGTAAAATAAACGTTAGGTTGACAGTTTATCACTGTAATTCTCCTAAAGAGGCTTCTTTATTTTAACAATAGCCCCAAACCAATCACTGAAAGAAAAAAAAATCTGATAAAATTCTAAATGTAGCTGTTTTGGTCTAAGTATGCTAAAGAGATTGCTCAGAGTATTTTGCATGATAAACTGAATAGATTTCTTCCTTCCTTGTCTCTAGACCAGTGGCTTATAGCACACTATTAACTCAGAATTGACTAATAAACAGGATAACTAAAGAATACACACAAGATTAATTAATATTTCATCAGTAAAAATGAAATGGCTAAGATACTAATAACACAGTTTCGAAAGTATGCCAAAACTGATAGCTGAGGTTTTTCTGGATACCATGATTTTTTTTCCCACCCAGTTAGAATCATAATTAAAATTAACCTATAGAGAGATTCTTCACAACTCAAGAAAAGAATGACAAATTTTGTCAAAACTTTTTTTCTGCATGTGCTTTAAGGGGCTATTTAGTCCATTACTATACTCATTTGTATAATGTTAAACCATCTTGCTAGGGGATGCTACAGGGTAAAGGGAGTGTTAAGGAAAGCTACTCTGCTTTGTTTTAAAGCACTGTTATCAGGGCAAAGGTTATGCCTTGAAGGCTTGGTCACCAACCATGACACTATTGGCCAGCAGTGAAACGTTATGGGGTGGGATTTAGTAAAAGTACATTAGTTTGTTGTAGATGTGCTCTGAAGAGGAGGAGTTAAGAACCGAGGCTCTGCCCTCTCTCGCCTTCAGTATCCTGAAGTTGAGTGGCTTTGTTTCTGCAGGCACAGAGCAATGGGGAGAAGTGAGCATGGAGAAAGCTCTGGAAGAGTGAGGTAAAATAAGCCTGTTCACATTCCGGTTGCTTATCTCGTGTTTTCTGTCACAGAAACAGACATTTGACTGAAGGGGTCACGTGACACATTATAGCAAACAATCCAGGAACCTTGGCCTCCTTTAATAACTAAAATTAAAACACAAAAACGATTCCCCTAGCGTGTTAGTTTTGTGATGCTGTAGCAACCATAGCACACACAGCCTCCTAAACCGTAGGCATCTATTCAGAGTTCTGTCCATGACTCATCAGCGGTGTGAGCTTCCGGTCTCACAAGGCTGAATAAATCCTGGCATCAGTTTTGGTAAGTCCTGTCCTGAAGTTGCGGAATGATTCAGTTGTTCATAACGTCACACTGGGATCCCCATCTCCTTGCCAACAGACACCCAGGGACTGTGTGTGTGGCTCCTTCCGCCACGAGAGTCAGCCACAGAGACTCTCTTTTCCACTGAGTCCTTCTAAAGATGTGCAGTTATTTGTTTGTTTGTTTGTTTATTTATTTATTTATTTATTTATTTTTTTTTTACTTTTGCCAGAAAGAACGCAGTTCCTTTAAAGGGCTTACAGATTTGGACAAACTGGCAATGTGGACCCTGAGGACATTCTATTTTAAGGTTGGCCAGTTGAAGCATTAATTATACCTACACAAAGTTTTCATATTAACACCCAGGTTAGTGTTCGCTAGAGTGACTTGCGTGAAAGCGCCCAGACAAGCAGGGACTGGAACTTTTGAAACCCTCCTTATCACACTTGACTCTATTTATTGCGTGTGAACATCACATTACTTAAAAAACACAAGGACCTTAAAAAAACCCAAAACAAACAAATAAACAAAAAAACCAAGAAGGGTTTAATTAACAATTAGAGAAAGTTTTTATTAAGGGACCTTATTATTGCTTCAATAAATTTATTCTTACTTAAGAATACTGAAGAAAAAGCTACTCACAAAGAAAGTTTGCTGGAACTTAAAGAAATAATGTAAACGGGAGAGCTGAGGTTTTGGAACCTCAAAGTTCCAGATAAGAATGTTTTATTTATTTATTAATTATGTACACTCTGTTCTGCCTGCATGCATGTCTGTGTGCTAGAAGAAGGCATTGAATCCCATTATAAATGGTTGTATGCTGTGGTTGCTGGAATGGAGCTCAGGACCTCTGGAGGAGCAACCAGTGCTCTTAACCTCTTAGCCACCTCTCCAGCCCAAGAATATTTGACTCTTAGAATTTCTCTTCATAACTTTTTGTTGTTGTTGTTGTTATTTTTTTTTTTGTGATAGGATTTCTTGAATGTGTAGCCCTAGTTAGCCTGGAACTCACTCTGTAGACCAGGCTCACCTCAAACTTAGAGAGATCCACCTGCTTCTGCCTCCTGAGTGCTGGGAATAAAGACATGCACCACCACCTTCTGGCTCTTAAGGAAGTTTTAATACTTTTTTTTTTTTGACAGTAACTCTGATTTGGGAATTTACATTAAAAACAACAAAACAAACTCCCCAAACCAGGAAAAAACTTCCCCAGTACTTTTTATTTTGTTTTGCTTTATTTTACTGTGCTATCCAAGCTAGCCTTGAACACATGCTTTTTTTTCCTTTTTCCCTGCCAAGTGCTGTGATGACAAGTATGATGTCACCACATTAAGCTTCAGTACTTTTATTCTTTAGCAAGATTTGGGGAAAACTTGTCTCAGAGCAATAACTTGTTCAGGGCCTTGGTTTCTTAGAGATGCGGCTGCGGCTCATTTTTTTTTTCCCTCTAGACATTAATGTCTAATTCCCTTTTCACTGCATTTCTCTGATCTCCTACTGTGGGGCTAGATGAGGGTGAGGCCAAATTGCATCATTCCAAGGATTGCTGTAAGGCCACACAGAAGAGCTGGCCAATGGTGTCAGTGACTTGCTGATATGGCTGTATTTCAACTGGAGAATTTCTGAACCAAGATTCAGTGCTATCTGTTATCACGGCTATGCTGTGAAAAAGAAAACACAACACCCCAGTGTGGTTAAGTTTTGCTAATGAATGTGTGGATCTTTTGAACTGGTCTATTTAATGCTTATCCAGGGATTTGTGCTCTGTAGGTAGAGCTGCTGGGGATTGGTGGATCTAGCTTGACCTTGACTTAGCATATATGTATGTATGCATATATGTGTGTGTGTATATGTATTTGTATATGTATATACCCACACATACATGCAATGCCACCCATTAGCCTATTCTGGTTCATTCTTATGGTAATGACAGAGTTCTAGAAGACAGTGGACAGGTGCTCAGAATTTATAAAGCTTATGCTTTAAAATGGTGCCTCATGTTAGGTGGTCAAAGCTGTAAGGACTGTGAAAATAAACTCCAGTCCTCGATTGAGAACTGATGTAACATCATACTGCAAAAGAAGTGTATAAAAGAACGCAGGAAGAATCAGGCAATTAGCTTCTTCCCCCGTTGTCCTGTCTTCTAATTAACCTATCAGAAGTGTCATAACTTATATTGACTATAGTTTTGGTTTCCCCAAAGACTGGCTTTTGGGTTGGTGTGATGGCTCAGTGGATAAAAAGTGCTTGCTGTTAAGTCTGTTTGCTTGAGTTTGATCACTGACACTCACAAGGTGGAAGGAAAGAACTTACTCCCTCAACTTTTCCTTTGACCTTAACATGCATGCTGTGGTACATGCCCCCATGGCAATGAGCATGCCTCCCCATAAATTTTATGTGTCAATTTTTTTAAAAGGACAGACTTTTGTGTCATGGCCACAGATTTGTGTTTTTATACTGTTAGGACTCAGTGATTTTGAATGTTAGTTTTCATTTTTGTTTTGGAGTCATTATTTTTTGAATAACAGGTTTTGAATATTGGAGAATTTTTAAGACTGAAATTTTACTGGTTAAAGACCTGAGAGACACAGACACACAATGAAATCCAAAGAACAGGTAAAAGCCATCAGCCTTTCCCACAAGCAGACTGTTTGGCAATAAATTGTACTTTTAGTTACCTTTAAATATCAGAGCATGCTTCATAAATATTATTAGAAGGATAATATTGACAATAATGTCAACAAAATACTTTATGGTGTCTCTATTTGTTACCTGTGCTATGTTAGTTACATTAACATACTCATTTTATTTGATCCATGTAAAATCATAGGGGTATGTTTTTATGTAATTTTTCAAGAAGCAGCATCTGAGATGAAGAAATCTGGGATGTTAAATCATTTCCTTGAAGTCATACAAGTAATATCAGGACAGGAGCCAAAAACCTATGAACCTAATCCTCAAGTTATTTTGGATATACTGCTCTTCATCACAGTTGTCTCCACAGCTCCAAGAAATCAAATTTTGTACAAGCAGATTTTCTGATAAGTTCTTGCCACATTTTGCTCACAATCTCATCTCTCAAAAGGTCAAGAAAGACTAAAGGGAATTGCAAGTCTGTGGTTAATTCCAAGTAAGAAAGAATTGATGGATGGTGTGGAATTGACATTCAGCTTGAGTGAAATGTCTGTAGGTTGCTAAACATATCAAACAGAGAGAGAGATTTTTGGAAAATTTCTCAAAACTTTTGGAAAAAAAAAAGAGGTGTGAAATTGTGTTTGGAGATGTAAATGGAACTGTGGCTGAGGGTGACTAGGTGGCTGATGGCAAATGCAAAACGTGCAGTGGGCTCTCCTGATAATGATGGGGGAGCTACCGTGGAAGGAACCAGCACAAAGGAAATGCTGGATGGCCAAGTCAGAGTCTGTGTCAGAAGGCCAGAAAGAAATTACTGCAAAGGGCTTTGGGCTTGTAACACCCGGTCAAGAGACTAAGCTTTACAACACACTCATTTTTTTTTTTTTTTTTTTTTTTAGAATTGCTGTTACAAGTAATTAAGAATGCTATGAAAATCTATTTTGAGACAAGAAAAAGAAAGACAAGAATGAAATAAGGAAAGGTCTATTGTTTTGAGTTGTTGTAATGCTAACAAATGTTAAGAAAAATCCCAGATACTCAATGCATATTGTGCTCATTTTGGCAAATAATAAGGACTTTTTTATTCAAATTTCAACAGCAGTATAATTGAGAGAATTGAATCCTAACATTGGTGAGAAGAAATGAAAGGAGTGTTGCTTCAATGAATTCATGGCCTTGCACGGTCTAAACCATGTTTTAAAATGTAAGTAAGACCTTCAATATGTGATCAGAGAGTTGCTGGAAACTTTTGGGGAATGCTAATAAAGGAGAAGTAACCAAAGTTCAGTGGGGAGAGTGGGTCTTATTTTTATGAGAAATGACTGACACAAACAGTTCTGATTTTTGGAGGGAAAGCAAATGAATAATTATAGAGAGAAACTAGCTCTGTGCAAAGGGCTGGGGTCCTGTTAGCCAAGTCACAAAGAGGGTAATGGAGACGAGATCACCTCCTGCCTAATTAGCCTTCCTTTTGTTCATCCCTTCAGCTCTTGTTTTCCCATGTTGTAAAAAAAGATACAAAGTACATGGGTTATTGTATGAAAGGATCTGGGCAAAGCTGAGCTGCCTTTTTAATTGTGAGAACAACAGACAATAGTAAGAATAAAGCTTGTGTATAAATTCATGATAGCAATGGTCATCTTTAAGACTAGTGGTTTCAGCTTCATGATATGATCACATATCCAAATCATGGAGATTTTGATTTTTTTTTTAAATTTTAAGTGTAGAAAGTGTTTAACAGTCATTTAACAATATTTCTGTTTTGCTTTATGCTGATTTACTTATTTTAAAATCACTTTCTGCATGCAGATTGTGTAAGATGCTTGGGATTCAAAGATGAATTGGACTCTGAACTTTGAAGGTTTAATATTTTGTGAAAAAGGATAAAATTTAAACAATTATAATTGTTATCATAACATAACTGATATATTACTAATACAATACTTTGCATAGGACAATAGTATATAGAAGATTCAATAGTTAATTTTGCCTTGATAAATGGGGATCTTGGAAAAGGATATTTCAAAATGTTCAGAAAAAACATAAGCATGAAACCATCTGGTAGTGTTCTGCTGAGTCTAAAAGTGTAAGCAGTAAAAGGAAAACTGTAATTGCAGGTGAAGGATGAATTTGTGAAAAATCTCAACTTTGCGAAGAATTGTGTTCTTCAGCACCAACAAATGGTTCAGTATTGCAGGAAAATGGTATTCAGATGACGGGGAAGGGCAGTGGGGGATGTGGCTGGAAAGCAGTTGGAAACCACAGTGAACCTCTGAAAGTGAGTGCTAGAGGGCTGTGAGATAGAGCAGATAAAAGGGGATCAGTGCCTTTGAAGACAAGCTTGTAGGAGTCGTGTATACTAAGTGTATACCAAGGGCCTCATGTTATTAGAAATAATTTACTTAGGATTTTATTTATTTTGAAAAGTACTTTGTTTAATATTCATACATTCATGTAATGTGTTAGAATCAAATCTATACTTTATTCCCTTCCCTCTAAGTTTCTACCGTGTGCCTGCACACATTTCCCTCCCAACTTCATGTGCTTTTTCTGTCTTAAAAATCAATAAGCTGGGTATGGTGGCACAGACCTTTTATTCCAGCACTTGGGAGGCAGAGGCAGGTGGATCTCTGTGAGTTCAACACCCTCCTGGTTTAGGGACTGAACTATGTACTATGTACTATGACTATGTAGAGACACCCTGTCTCAAACAAAAACAAACAAACAAACAAACAAACAAACAAACACAAAATGCCAACAAAACCCTCTGAGTCCCTATAGAGCTGCCTCTATATGCATGGATATGGGGTCATCTATTGGAGCATGGATAGTTCCCAGGATCCATATTCGTGAAGAACTGATCCTCCTATCTCCAGCAGCCACCAATTTTGAATAGCTCCTAGGATAGGAGTGAGACTTCATGTGCTGACTCCTATCCCACTCTGTTCCCTCCCTCCCTCCCTCCCTCCCTCCCTCCCTCCCTCCCTCCCTCCCTCCCTCCCTCCCTCCCTCCCTCCCTCCCTCCCCCTCCCTCCCTCCCTCCCCCTCCCCTCCCTCCCTCCCCCTCCCCTCCCTCCCTCCCTCTCTCCCTCCCCCTTCCTCTCTCTCTCTCTCTCTCTCTCTCTCTCTCTCTCTCTCTCTCTCTTTCAAACTGGTTTGTTTTTTGTGGAAGTCTTCTGTATGTAGTCCAATGGCTCTTGGAATCTTTCTGTTCCCTCTTCAGAGATGGTCCTGAGTGTTGGGGGTAGGGTAGGTAGGTTGTGATGTAGATGTCCTGTTTAGAGATGAGAACTCCACAGTATCTTATTGTTTGCATGTTGACCAGTTGTGTGTCTCTCTGTACTCATTGCCATCTATTGCAGAAGCCTTTTTCATGAGAGTTAAGAGATGGACTGACTTATGAGTATAAAGATAAAAATTTAAGGGACAGTTTATTACCTTGTCCATTTAGCAGCTGTAGACAGCTGTAGGTTTTTGGTCCATGGCATCAGGCATGGATTTCATATTGCGCAACAGGTATTAAATAAATCCATAAAGTGGTTGGTTAACCCCATAACACTCATGCCAGTATTTCACCAGTGGACATATATGCTAAGCGAATCATTGTAGTTCACAGGGTTCACAGCTGGGTACACTGGTAATGACTTTTCTCACCTAGTACCATGCACTGTGAAAGCTAGCCAGTAGAAATGAAGCTTCTAGGCTGCTACCTGCTTGATTTTCTCCATATTCTCTGACTTAGGTATGTGATGTTTCCTGAGATAGGGTGTTACTATTAAACTCTGGAGGGTAACCAACTGTTTTAAATAGAGGGTATCCTAGTTTGCTTTCTACTGATGTGATAAACACAACGACCAAAAGCAATCTGGGAAGGAAAGGGTTTATTTCTGTTTACAGCTTTGAGTTTTCTATGAAGGGAAGTCAGGGAAGGAACTCAAAGCAGTAATCTGGGGACAGGAACTGGAGCAGGGTGGGAGGGGAGTGTAGCCTACTGGCTTGCATTTCGTGAATTCTTTTATGTACCAACCGGGATCATCTGCCCAAGAGTGGCACTGCCCACAGTGGGCTGGGCCCTCCCACATCAATCATTAATAATAATAATAATAAAAATTGCCCCACATACTTGCCTACAGGCAAGTTTGATGGCGGCATTTTTTACATTGAGGTTCCTTCTTCCTAAATGATTCCAGTTTGTGTCAAGGTGACCAAAAGCTCATTGGCACAGAGGGAGAGCATCATTTGGTTGATTTGTAAAACAGTAGTTTGACAGCAGAGAAAAGGTTGGAATAGAGGGAGTGAAGATGGGAGACAGAGAAATTGTACTCAAGTGTTCAGTTCAGGGAATTTATGGTTGTTGACTTTGTGGCAAGTACATTTATCCTCCCACACTATCTTGCTGGACCTTTTTAAGGCATATTTTGGTATTTAAGGTATTCTTTTTAAGGTATTCTTTTTAAGGCATATTTTGCAACTAGAAATACAAAGCCTAAAACAAAATCAGTAGATAAAAATTGCATAACACTTTACTTTGACAGGATTAAAGGACCTGGCAATGTAGACTATGAAGTACTAATAATTAGGTGTACTGTTTTATAGAATTTATAAGGTATGAAATATATCTAAAAGATCAGTAGAAATTATTTTCAGATAATGTATTTGGGCTTTATTTAATGAATAATCTGCTCTTAAACACTACAACTGGTAGATATCTGTGTTTATTTCTTAAAAATTCCTATGATCCTGCAGGTGAGGTTAAATCCCTTAAACGTAACACTTGTGTTATTAGTTTGAAGTAAACCTTTCTGCACCTAATCCTCAGCAGCTGCCATTACACTATGAGATATTCCAAAAGATTACCTTTCAAATATTTTAATTTCAAACATAAATTGAAATACATACTACTCTGTTGTATGTATGCATAAAACAACCCAAATTTCATAAAATGGTGTTTATATTTTGTATATGCAATAAACTATGGTATTTTTCATTTCATATTATACCATCCAATTCTTCTCATTCCTTTCCTTTATAAAACACTTATTTAGCCAATGATATTGATAGAATACATCTCTAATTGTTCTTGAGCTGTGGTTTGAAAAAAGTGTTGCTTGAGTGTGTCTTATGTGTAGCTGTTACAAGGAGAACCTAGTTTGTTCTGTGGAGATCTTTAGAAAGGACTGCAGTGTAAATGCTAATTTAGGGGGAAAAGTGCTGCTTCTGTTATATGCAGCAAAGGATTTTCTAAATTCTCATTTTAAAGAAATAGTGTATACCATGAGCCATGAGTTAGGTTAAAAATAAAAGGCTGTAAAACCTTGTTAAGCTGTATTACTGTAATCCTACTAATACCAATGTGACTCAGCCACGTGCAGCCAGGAGTAACATACTGACAGATTCTCAATTAACACAAGTGCCTGGTGGGCAGTGCTAGCATATTAAAAGCTTTATTATTCTCAGTACAGAAGCACCATGTACAGAAGCTAAATGTCTGGAGTATACGGGGAGTAGAAACTTTTACTGGATATTACTGTATAGGTGAAAGTTTTATATGCAACATGAATACCCAGATCTAAACTAGTATATCAAAATAAATAAACTAGGTTTTTTTTTTTAATAAATAACTGTCTTAAGGTTTCTGTTGCTGTGAAGAGACACTATGACCACAGCAATTAGGGACTGGCTTACAGTTCCAAGATTTAGTCCATTGGCATCATATTGGTAAGCATGGCTGCATGTTGGAAGACACAGTATTGGAGAATTGGCTGAGAGTTCTATATCCAGATCTAAAGACAGCATAAAGAGAGAATGACACTGGGCCTGGCTTGAACATCTGAAACCTCAAAGTCCACAACCAGTGACATACTTCCTCCAACAAGACCACACCTACTCCAACAAAGCTATACCTTCTAACTGTGCCACTCCCGTTGAGCCTATGTGGGCTATTTTCTTTTAAACCACCACAATAACGAAGTCTGTAAAAACCACTGATAAGCTGGAGAGTAATAAACAACACTGACTGATCCTTCAGAAGACCCTGGTTCAATTCCTTGTATCTACATGGGGTCTCATTGCTATCTGTAATTCCAGCTCTAGAGGATCCAACACATTTTTTCTGGCCTCTGTGGGCACCAGGCATTCACATGGTACACAGACATAAACATAAGCAAAAACACTTACATAAATAAAATAAAAATAGTGATGGAAAATTAAAAATATAAAACCAAACTATGGCAGTTTGAATGTAATTGCCCCCCATAAAGTCATAGAGAATAGCACTATTATGAGGTGTGGTTTTGTTGGGGTAAGTATGGCCTTGTTGGAGGAAGTGTGTCGCTGTGGAGGTGGGCTTTGAGGTCTCATACATGCTCAAGCCATACCCAGTGTCTTAGTTCACTTCTTATTGTCTGTGAATCAATATACAGGACTCTCAGCTCCTTCTCCAGCACCATGTCTGCCTGCACACCACTATGTTCCACCATGATGATAATGGAGAAGACCTCTGAATTGTAAGCCACTCTGATTAAATATTTTCCTTTATAAGAATTGTCTCTTCACAGCAATAGATACCCCAAGGCATAGACCAAAACCCAAAACAAAACAAATCAAAACACTGATTTTTTCAGATATTTAATAAATATGAAAGTCACCAGGCATTTGTACTTATAGTTCTTTAATTAGATTGAATAAACATAATATACATATGAAATTTTTATATAATTCATAATCTAGACATTAACATTTGTGTAATTTTCTGGTAGCCTTCCTTGCTGTCTTCTGTAGCAGTGATTCTCCAGTAGTCAACCTGCTTTTCCTTTGGTTGCTAATAATCTCATTACTGATGAATTCAGAAGATAATTTGGGACCCCATGTTTCTCAAGAAATCTGTTCTACTTGACACTGTTGTCAGGTTCTACATGTTCGTTTTGAGTTCTTCAGGACTGTTGACTTTAATTACCAAGTCCTACTGGAAGTTTCTCGGTTCCCTCTCCAGCTTCCCTCAGCTTCTATATCTACTCTCATCTTAAATATTCTTCCTTAGAAATCTCAATGAGCTCTGACTTCACTGGCCCTCAGGTGACTTTTAGATGCAGGTCACCAGCTCAAAGGTTTACTGAAATGAAGACTCACCATTCTGTCAAACTATTTCATGAGAATAATAACTATCTAGGTGTAAGAGCATCTCCTCAAACTCTATATATATCTGAAAAAGAATGATTTCTCTCTGTGTGCCCTTCTCCAATAATGAGGATAAATCTACTTTTCCCGTGTGTGTGTGTGTGTGTGTGTGTGTGTGTGTGTGTGTGTGTGCGTGCGTGTGCGTGCGTGTGCGTGCGTGTGTGTGGTGCATGAGTGTGTGTGGGTGTATTGGTGTTGTGCATGTGTGTATGTGGTGCCTTTTTGTGTGCCTGTGTGTGTGTGTGTGTGCATGCATACAAGCCAGAGGAAGATCTCAAGGGCGCTGCTCTATTACTATGCAATTCCCTCGAGGCAGCATCTCTTCACTGAACCCCGAAGTCAAGCTGGCACAAACACCAATGAATGTTCTGTCTCCACCTTCTACATAAATTAGGATTATAGGCAACCCTGGTATTTTCCATTGGTGCTGGAGATTTGAACTCAGGTCCTCATGTTTGAGCAGCAAACACTCATATATGCTGAGTCATCTCTCCAGCCCCAAATCTTCCTGGTAGCATGGGCTTGAGCACTTGATCCCCTTGCTTTTGATTTCCAAGCACTGGGATTATAGGTGTGTGTCAACGTTTCCCCAGCTCATGTCTATTTTTCTATATATCTTACCTTAGTTGATTGTTATAGATTTTCCTTTAATCCTTTTATTTAAATAATTGACCCAGGCAATTTTTTTGAGTATTAAATATTTCTTGAATATCTCTGTATCTTTATTCTCACATGCCGCTATCAGCAAGTGTGGCCAGGAGAGAAGAAATCCATGTTAGATATGAGATATTTAATATAGTAAATGAGTATCACATTTGGGCATCTGAAGAAAAATCAGAAGAAATTGCTTGTGGTATTTAGGAAACACTAGATGAGCAGTGAAGGAATGCCAGCGATTTTAACTCACTGCAGTCCTGAAGTGAGTTCTGTCCTCATTGTAGTTCACAGTCCATTCTCCGCATCCCCTGCAGCTTGGTGAGAATCAGTTCTTTTATGTTCTGAAGATACCTCACTTCTGACCCTTTTTTCTGGCATCATGCTGCATGTGGCACAGAGTGTATCAGGGAGCTAATGTGCCATGAGCAACTAAACTGCAGAAGCTCAGAACGGTAGCAGATGGACTGGGGATATGTCTCAGTGGTAGAGTATTTGCCTAGCATATACACAGCTTGGGGTTCAGTTCCTATCACTGCAGAGAGAGAGAGAGAGAGAGAGAGAGAGAGAGAGAGAGAGAGAGAGAGAGAGAGAGAGAGAGAGAGAGAGAGAGAGAGAGAGAGAGAGAGAGAGAGAGAGAGAGAGAGAGGAGAGAGAGGAGAGAGAGAGAGAGAGAGAGAGGAGAGGAAAGAGAGAGAGAGGAGAGGAAAGAGAAGGAGAGGAGAGGAAAGAGAAGGAGAGGAGAGGAAAGAGAAGGAGAGGAGAGGAAAGAGAAGGAGAGGAATAAATAGTAATGCAAGTAGATTCATTACTCTCAGTGGACACTCCAAAATGTGTTCCATATTTTTCAGCTCCCAATAAGGCCAAGTTTTGGTTGACTATACCTCTAACTGGGATGTTAATATCTTTTTTGGGGGTTTCTTTTCAACCATGAGTCCTCTCTCTTTTGTTTCTAGATGAACTCTTAAAATAAGGTAATTAACTCTTTCATGGAGAAGTTTTTTTTTTTCTTTTTTAAATTACTGCTCCAATCTCACCCCATGTTCCAGGTGTGTTAAAGTTGTTTATGTCATCCTGCTTTAATTATGAGAGGCCCTAGGCATCTAGACATTTATTCATTCTTCTAGATTTTTCAATATATTAGATTATAAGTTTCAAACCATGCTCTGGTAATGCTAAGAGTTTTCTTGGCATCTGTTGTCTCGTCTACCTTTTCTTTTTAGATTTGATTAACTTTTCTCATGTTCTCTATTTTGCTAAGTTTAGCTAGTGTTTGTGATCTTGCTTATTTTGTCAAAGGATCAACTCTACGCTTCATTTATTCCTTGTATTCTTTTTATTTTCATCACATTAGTGCCTGTACTGATACTCTTATTACTTATTTCTGTTTACTAATTCTAGGTTCAGCTTGTTTTTGCTTCTCTAAGATGTTGAGGTACAACAAATTATTTCAATGAGAGATGTGTGTTTCTCTAATGTAGGCACTTATAGCTATAAAGTTCCCTCTTGCAACAGCTTTTGTTGTATCCCACAGGTCTGGCATGTTCTGTTTTCAACTTCATTTTCATTCTGTTGTAGGGATTTTTTTTCTACCTCCTTCTTGTTTTCAACAATCCATTGATCATTCAACAGTACACTGTTCAGCCTTCATGAATTTATTCATATTCTGTATTTCCTCTTGCTGTTGGTTTTTAGTTTTATTCCACTGAGGTCAGATAGAATATAAGAAATTATTGTCATAATTATTAACTTGGTGTTAAAAATTATTGTTTGACATCTCATACATGCTTGTAATGCATTTTCACCACATTTGCCATTCCATTACTTTTTCATGTCCCGTTTTCCTCCTGCTGAATTCCTTCTTAGAAAATAGAACCCCTTCTACCTCCATGATTTTTTTCTGCTGAGTAATATTACGTTTTGTAAATGTATCACATTTTCTCCTTTCATTCTTTAGTTGAGGGGCATCTAGATTGTTTCCAGGTTCTGGCTATTGCAAACAACACTGCTGTGAACATAATTGAACATATGTCCTTGTTGTATGAACGTGCATCCTTTCAGTATATGCTCAGAGTGGAATTTCTGGATCTTGAGGTGGACTGGTTCCCATTTTCCTGAGAAACTGCCATACTGATTTCCAAAGTGGCTGCACAATTGTGCACTCCCACCAGCAATGGAGGAGTGTTCCCCTTTCTCCACATCCTCTTCAGCATAGACTGTCATTGTAGTTTTTTTGTTTTAGCCATTCTGCAAGGTGTAGGGTGATATCTCAGAGTTGTTTTGATTTGCATTTTCCTGATGGCTGAGGATGTTGAGCTCTTTCAACCATTTTAGATTCCTCTATTGAGAATTCTCTATTTAGTTCTGTACCCCACTTTTTAATTGGATTATTTGATGTTTTGGTAACTAGATTTTTGAGTTCTTTGAATATTTTGGAAATCAGCCCTCTGTCAGATGTGGGATGGTGAATATCTTTTCCCATTCTGTGGGCTGCTATTTTATCTTGTTGCCTGTGTCCTTTGCCTTACAGAAGTGCCTCATTTTCAGGAGGATCCATTTATTAATTGTTAATCTCAGTGTCTGTGCTACTTGTGTTATGTTCATGAAGTGTTCTCCTGTACCAATTCCTTCAAGGATACCTCCCACTTTCTCTTCTAAGAGATTCAGTGTGGTTCAATTTATGAGGTGCATGGTGATAGATAAGGATCTATCTGCAGTCTTCTACATGTCAGCATCCAGTTATGCCAGCACTATTTGTTGAAGATGCTTTCTTTCTAAAAGCTGCTTTAACGACATATTTTATTCTCCTTACACCAATGCTACAGTAGTCTTTTTTAAAGATGATTTTTGCTATTCTGGGGTCTTTTGTGTTCTCATAGATTTTGTGATGAGCTTTTCAGTGTTTATAGTAACAAATTGCTGAGCTCTGTTTGGGTTGCATGCCTTTGTGGAGTGATTGGGAAGATGCTACCTAGTGAGAGTCCAGATAATTATGGAACTTATTTCCTGGGTTTCCTTTATTTCCTGGATTATAGTACTTTTCTACCTGATGTCAAATATCTACCATCTGTATTTTTCTGGTTCCATAATTATTTAAAGGAGGGTAGTTAATTCAGTGCTAGTTATGGCTGGAAGCAGTAATCCTATATAGAAATTTAGCTTAGACTTGTACACAAAATGCAAGAATGTATCATGGGAAACACGATTATTATTCTAGTCATGAGGTACAGAAATATATATTACAATGATGAGGTGCAATATTAAAAAAACAGCAAGTGTTATGTGAAACAGAAGCTTAAATAAATATTGTTTTTCATGGTAAGGATTTTGTTTCTTTTTTGATGATCATTTATTTAAGTCAATCAATTGGTTCATCTCTTGATTTTCTTAATTGATTAATTTCTTTTTTACATAATGCTGGAAGTGAGTGTGCTATTTTGACTAAAAGTATATTTTGAGTTTGTTTTGCATAGATGTTCTCCTTTTTCTTGTATGTGTTTACCAACACTGATAATAGGACATTATTTAATGAATTCATGAGTTGAAATATTTAGTGGATAGTCCAGCTGGATTACAGTTTGTACTTTACTAATGTAAATTTTGGGAGACATCCATCTCCCCGAGTAGACATTTAATCTATCATTTGAATCTATGAAACTGAAATTCTCCAGACATCATTCCAAATTTTGATATTTTAAATAACAGGTAGAGGATACTGGGCTTTCCCCTACTTAAATATTTATGACCTCATTCTTCAATAAATAATATATTTAGTGGACATAGATATATACACAGTTTATAAACATGAACACAGAGGTTTTTACAAACACAAACAGAGGTTGTGAACTATGAGACATTGAGTTTACTAAAGTAGCAAGTCCATTGCCTTGGTTCAGTGTGATTAAAAGGTATTGTTTGGTTGTTCTTAAAGACACCATAATACAGTTTACTAAGGGAATGAAGAAGCTTTAATGTGTTAGGTAACTACACAAGCACAAATACTAAGTAACTATATAATTATATTCTGTAATTGCTTATCCAGTTTCTAGACAAGCCACAAAAATTTAAAGCCCACAAAATACTGTGCTGCCTAATACATAGGGGCAACAAAAGTTGATAGAACAGTGGTCTTCCTAATACATAGGGGCAACAAAAGTTGATAGAACAGTGGTCACTAGAGGATAGGATGGATTTGGGATAATAAATATCAAGGTACAATTACACTGTATAGTGGTGACTTATAATGTTCTATAGCACACAATAGCTCACAACTTGTTACTTGTTTTATAAAGAGCCCAAAGGCAGAAGTTTGAAGCTCCCCAACATAGTGAAAAGTAGAAATGCTAACTACCCTGATTTTATCTTTGTATGCTATGAATCCATTGGATCTTGGTACTGTACCCTGTGAGAATATGCAAATATTGCATGAAAGAATGCTTATGACCTTAACAGTCATTTTATTATTTATACAGCCTTGATCAATAAATAGGGAATCTACTTTGGTGTCAATGTAACCGGGCAGTGGTGGTGCATGCCTTTAATCCCAGCACTCGGAGACAGAATCAGGTGGATCTCTGTGAGTTCACACAGTCTGGTTTACTAGAGCTAGTTGCAGGGCAGCTAGAGCTACATAGAGAAATCCTGTCTCAAAACATGAAAACACAAAACAAACCTAGGTGGCAATGTTAATGTTTTAACCTTGTTCCTTTCTGATGTACCTCCCTTACACTATTAGGAAGCATCAACAGCTCTTTTCACATCATATTCCTGTACTTCCTTCTTGTAGTCCAGCATTCTGGCCAGAGAATATTAAGTGGGGTGGTAAGGAAGAATGAATTCAGAAGATAACTGGAAAACAAAACAAATAGGTACCTGATATATAAATAGGACTTTGTGACCTGTAAATTACTTCAGTTTATTGCTAAGAATGAGACAGAATAGGATGGAACATTCAGAATTTAATTAATTGATTTAAAAAACATTGAGTTCCACCTATGTCTCATTTAGCATGCCAACACTCTGGGAATGAATGATGGCTAAGACAAGACTCTTTTCCCTAGGAAGGTCACAGTCTGATAGAGGAGGTAAAAACACACCTGATCAACTATAACACAATGTAATACATTATGCTTTAATACTTTACCACTGACATATTTAATGTAGTGAGGGAAGACAGATGAAGGAACAGTTAATTATACTGGGGACAGCATCTGTGAAGACTCCAGAGAAAATGTAACGTTTGTCCTTTACATTTAAAAAATGATCTTTCTAGGGAAAGAAATGTGGTAGGCAGTTTGTGTGGAGGAATGGAGTGAACACAGAAAGTACAGAGTGGAAAAGAGGAAGCAGTTTGGACTCCAGGAATTAAACTATGTTGAAGGAGTAGTCAGGATGGATCTATACCACTGTTGTGATGAGGTCATAATGTGATGAGGTCATTTGTAAGGATGATTGAACTTTACCTCTTAAGCTGCTGACAATCATTAGAGATTTTTAAAAGGGAGGTGACAAATCCAATTCATAATTTTATAGATGATTTTGGAGGTGGGTAGATTAGACATGGTTGTTCAATAGTGTGGGAGAGGTGATGGAACAGGAGGTGATGTGGCTGTGAGAAGGAGGCAAAGATAACTGAGAACAGAAACATCTCTCATCACAGAAACATTTCTAAATTTAGTGGCTTCAAAGCACAGAAAACTTGTCCATACACTTTTTAAAAAACTTTTTTTTTAAATTTAAAAATTTTACACACCAACCTTAGTTTCCTCTCCTTCCCCATCTCCTGTCCCCCCCAAACTGTCCCCTTTGCACCCTCCAACCTCTCTTCCCTACCCCTTCCATCCACTCCTCAGAGGGGATAAGACCTTCCCTGGGGAGTCAACGAAGTCTGGCATATCAAGTTGAGGCAGGACCAAGCCCCTCCCCCTTCCCATACACTTCTTACTGCAGAAATAAAAGGGCAGCTTAATAGTGGCTCTGGCTTTGGTTTTGCTCATGAGGTTGTATTGAAAATTGAGCTGGTATTGCAGTCATTTGACAGGGGCTGGAGGATCCTATGCTAAGATGGCTCACGTGAGAGAGAAGCTGATGCTGGGAACTGGCAGCATGCTTCAGCTAGTCATCCCTAAGAACTTCCTTTAAGGCCATTTGCGGCCATTACCCTCTCTAAGGGTGAGGAAAGAGAAGGAAGGCTCTTGTGACCCTAATGGGGAAGTCACTTCTGTACTTTCTCCAGTCTTTTGTTTGTACTGTTTAGTGCCATCCCCTGTAGCGGTGGATTTCACAGAGGTTTAAGTTTCATTAGGGGCATTCCAGGAGCCCAGCTCCCACATCTTCATCATGTTAGTGCCAGTCTATTTCTTTTTTTAAAAAAAATGTAATTTAACTTTTTTAAGAGTCTGGTTAGATATCTTGGTGGGTAAAGGCACCATTGCAAACATGATGACTTAGGTTCAATCCCTGAGACCCATATGGTGGCAGACGAGAACCAACTTCCACAAGTTGTTCTCTGACCTGAACATGTGCACCAAGGCACCATGCAAAGACTCATACAACATGCATTCTCTCTCTCTCTTTCTCTCTCTCTCTCTCTCTCTCTCTCTCTCTCTCTCTCTCTCTCATATATATATATATATATATATATATATATATATATATATATATATGTATATATGTGTGTGTGTATGTATATATATCTGTACGTGTGTGTGTGTGTGTGTGTGTGTGTGTATATCTGTACATGTGTGTGTGTGTGTGTGTGTGTGTGTGTGTGTGTGTGTGTGCGTGCGCGCGTAAGAATAATAATTGAAAAGGTCATGAAACTGAAGGGGATAGGCAGTGAAGGAGATGGAGGGGAGAGACTGTGGGGTAGAAATGATGTAAATAGAAGACCCATGTGTGAAGTTCCCCAAAGGTAGTAATAAAGCAAGTGTTAAAATAATTAACAGGCATGCCTTTAATCCCAGCACTCAGGAGGCAAAGGCAGGCAGATATCTGTGTGATCTGTGAGTTCTTGAACTCACAGCCTGGTCTACAAGAGCTAGTTCCAGGACAGCATCCAAAATCACAGTGAAACCCTGTCTTGAAAACAAACAAACAAAAAAACTCAAAAAGCAAATTAACAGGCTTTTAGCCATATTGAAATGTAAGTTGTCCAAATGCTTTGAGGCATAATTACATAGATGTTAGGATCTTTTTCCAATTTGGCAATATATTGCAATTATTTTTTAGAGCCAGCTATATTAACTGATTTGAGGATTATTCCTATGTTTGCTATTTGGATAAGATTGATGAATACTACTTGTCCAGAATAACATTTAATGCAAATTCTTAATGACAGAGTATTCTGTGATGCCAAATGTTACTCTTAGTTATTCCCTACTAGCAAACATAATTATATTTTCATCAGTAAAATTATTTCACATTTTTGATTAAAGTTGTTTTGCTTTGTAATAATGTAGTTGAAAAATGGATTCTGTTGGGAAAATGATTTCACTGTTCTATTGAGAAATTACCAAGCAAAGCAGTGCCTGTGGAGACTTGTTTTGGTCAGTGTACTTCTATGCATATATGTGTATGCCTTTCCAGTGAATACAAAAGCCACTGCAAATATCCTAATAGTTCATGAAGAACATTGTTTATGGTATTGTAAAGAGATGAAGACAGGGAACTGCTGAGTTCCAGCCCTCATTTTATTTCCTAACATGCATATTTGTATATGTCTTTCCAGTGAACACAAAAGCCAGGGCAAACATCCTAATAGCTCATTAAGAAATATTGTTTACAATATCACAAAGAGATGGTGAGGACAGGGAACTGCTGAGTTCCAGGTCTCATTTTATATTCCCTAGCATATGAATATTTGCATATGCCTTTCCAGTGAACACAAGAGCCACTGGGAACATCCTATTAGTTCATAAAGAACATTGTTTATGGTATTGTAGAGATATGAAATGAAGATAGGGAACTGTTGTGGAATATTACTTTAACTATGTAAAGGTGTGTTACTTTTGTTTATGATACATTTGTTTAACCATGTAAAGATGTGTTACTTTGTGTGCCTAAGGTGTCTGACTGGTCTAATCAAAAGCTGAATGGCCAGTAGCTGGGCAGTAGAGGGATAAGAGGGGCTGGTGGTCATGGTTCCTTTGGGTCCTTCTTCAGTCATCTGCCATGATAAATGGACTCTAGTTAATGGGGTTAGGTCGTTAAACAATAAAAGACAATTTGCTTTTGCATCAGGGTAGGGGGAAAGAAGAGGGGCTGGTGGGCAGACAGAATAATAAGAGGAGAAATCTAAGCTTGAGGGAGGAAAAAAGAGAAGACATTGAGGGAGAAAAAGGGGGAGATGCCCAAGGCCAGCCAGCCAGCCAGGCAGCCTCCAGCCAGCCAGACACAGAGTAGAATCCACAGAATGAAAGAAAAGTAAGAAGTCCTGAGGCAAAATGTAAATGAAAGAAACAGGTTAACATAAGTTATAAGAGCTAGTGGGACAAGCATAAACTAAGGCCAAGCATTCATAACTAATAAGTCTTCGTGTCATTATTTGGGATCTGGTTGGTGGCCCTAAAGAAAGCCTGTTACAGGGAACTGCAGAATTCCAGTCCTCATTTTATATTTTCTAACACTATTTTGAGTTCCCTACCTAATGTCTTAATTTCTGTCACATCCTTTAATCTTGAGGTTAATAAAATCTACTTTATAATCTCCTTGAGAGGATGTATAAGCTAGGATATGAAATAATTCTAGTCTTAATTCTAGAAATATTAGCATTCAGTAAATACTCATTTCTATTTCTAAAGTTTCTTTATTTTTTACTCCCTAGTGCCAAGTATATTACACATTGGGTAAATCAATGAAAATATATTGCAATAAGAAAATATTTTTGTGTAATTGTGTGCTGAGTTATTTTAGCTGCATAACTAATTGTGACATTGGATAGTTTGCCTAGGATAAAATAAGAGTTTATTGTATGACCTCTTGAACACTTTTATTAAAAGGATGTCTTGTATGTTATGGGTAGCCAATTATCTTGATTGGATCATCACTGTCATACACAGGTATTGAAATGGCACACTGTTCTCCATAAATATGTATATGACTTAGAAATGTAAAGTGTATTTAAAGTGTTATAGGATAAATTCCCTTCTTGCTTGTTTTTGAGACGGAACTCATTGCATAGTACAAATTGGCTTCAAAACTGTAACCCTTATGCTGCTGCCTTCTGAGGTCTGAGGTTATGGGTATGTACTACCACTCTTGTAGAAGAAAATTTATTACATTTAAATATATTAAATATATTATATATTTATATAATATATAATATAATTTTAAACAAAGTATGTTTATGTTTTATTGCTAAGTGGAAAAAATATAAGATACAATATGAAGAATGACCTACTTTTAAAAATATTTTGGAATGTATCTGTAAAGATATGTGTGTATCTTTAAAGGGCACATGCATAGAACAAAGACTATAAAGATATATTATAAACTATTACTGGTTAAAAATTAACTTTGGGAGAAATTCTGAAGACAAACAGGAGACAGAGTGACAATAATAAACACCTTTGAACCTTTCCTGTTGTGCTAGTGACCTCCCTTCAGTTATATTGTCTGAACAGCTCCTGAAAATGTTTGTTGCTGTTTCTGGCTGTGACTCCAGACATCAAAATCAGCATCCATTAAAAAATAATTGCTTTTGTAAAATCTTGTAAGAGGAATGTGGAAACTGCCTGTCTCAGAGTCAGCCACAGTCAGACAGACTCCAGTACTGTGTTCATCCATTGTTTGCACAAGGAGAGAAGCAGCAGCAGCAACAGCAGCAACAATAGAGACAACGCCTCATTATTCCCAAACAGAGAAGAGGGGAAAATCAATTCTGACCTAAATAGAGAAAAATGATCTTTCTTGTTTAGCTTCAACATGAGCCTGATTCCTAGAGCCCTGACACAAATAACATATTTTCAAATTCACAACTTTCCCAGCACCTTTACTCTTTAAACCAGGAACCTTAGAAGTCTGTGAACCAGTGGTTTGAATCTGAAGTTCTTGGGAAGCTCGGGGAATTATTATTGTCAGCTTTGGGTACTGTATATTCAACACTAGGCTAGGTTTTCTTAACTTTCCCCTTTCTTCCTCTAACTTGAAAGTGATTTGTTGCTTCCTGCCATTGACTCCCCCAGAGGGACCTGGAGGCAGAACAAAGCATCTACTATTGGCCACCATTCCTGTCTTGCCCTTGCACCCTCCGTTAGAGAGGAGAGGATAAAGCCTTGGACCCATACTCACTAGGAGAGGGAGAGACCCCACCTGTACCTACTGGAAGAAGAGATGGGAAGACGACAGTATAAGAACACATCTAACAACAGAAAAACTTATATGACACCACTAGAATCTAGGGATTCTACACCAGCAAGACCTGAACATCTCAACACAAATGAAACAGAAGAGAATGACCTTAAAAACAACTTCATGAAAATTATAGAGGCCCTCAAAGAGGGTATGAGAAAATCCCTTAAAGAAATGGAAGAAAAAACAAACCAAAAAATGCAAGAAATCAACAGATCTCTTAAAGAAAGCAAGGAAAGCCAAGAAAAAAAACAATCAAACAGATGAAGGAAACAATTCAAACAGTTCAAGGCCTGAAAACTGAAATAGAGACAATAAAGAAAACACAAACTGAGGACATACTGGAAAGAGAAAAGCTGGGTAAACGATCAGGAACTACAGATGTAAGCATAACCAACAGAATTTAAGAGATGGAAGAAAGAATCTCAGGTGTTGAAGATAAATTAGAGGAAATAGATTCATTGACCAAAGAAAAATCTTAAGTCCAACAAATCCTTAACGCAAAATATTCAGGAAATGTGGGACACCGTGAAAAGGTCAAACTTAAGAATAAAAGGCATAGATGAAGGAGAAGAAGCCCAGCTCAAAGGTGCAGAAAAAATCATAGATGAAAACTTTCCCAACCTGAAGAAATGGACTGTTTTCTGGATAGATATCACTTACCATAATTAAATCTAGAACAGATAAGCAACTTAAACATACCCATAACCCCTAATGAAATAGAAGCAGTGATCAAAAGCCTCACAATCAAAAAAAATCCCAGGGCCAGATGGCTTCAGTGCAGAATTCTACCAGAAATTCAAAGAAGAGCTAATACCAATATTCCTCAAATTGTTCCCCACAACAGAAGCAGGAGGGTCATTGCCAAACTCTTTTTATGAGGCTACAATTACCTTGGTACCCAAGCCACACAAAGACACAACTAAGAAAGAGAACTACATACCAATATCCCTCATGAAACATGTGACCATTGATGCAAGAATGCTCAAAAAATACGGGCAAATTGCTGGGGGTTGGTGGTGTATGCCTTTAATTCCAGGCAGAGGCAGGTGGATCTCTGTGAGTTCGAGGCCAGCCTGGTCTACAGAGTGAGTTCCAGGACAGGCACCAAAGCAATACAGAGAAATCCTACCTGAAAAAAACAAAAAAGAAAAAGAAATACTGGAATATCCAAATCCTAGAACACTTCAGAGAATTCATCCACTGTGACCAAGTAGGTTTCATCCTGGGGATGCAGGGATGGTTCAACATATGAAAATCTATCAAAGTAATCCACCACATAAACAAACTGAAAAAGAAATACCACATGATCATATCACTAAATGCTGAAAAAGCCTTGGCAAAATCCAACACCTTTTCATGATAAAGGCCTTGGAGAGATCAGGGATAGCGGAAACATACCTAAAACAAAATAAAAACAATATACAGCAAACCAACAGCCAACATAAAAGGAGAAAAACTCAAGGTGAGTCCTCTAAAATCAGAAACAAGACTTCAATATTGTATATGAAGTTCTAGCCAGAGCAATAAGACAACAAAAGGAGATCAAGGGGATACAAATTGGAAAAGAAGTTAAACTTTTACTATTTGCAGATGATATAATAGTTTACATAAGTGACCTTCCCCAAACCCCCCCCCCCCCAAATCTACCATGGTACTCCTATAGCAGATAAACACCTACAGCAAAGTGCCAGGATAAAAGATTAACTAACAAAAAAACAAACAAACAAACAAACAAACAAAAAAAAAACAGTAGCCCTACTATATACAGATGATAAAGGTGGCCGAGAAAGAAATCAGAGAAATATCACCTTTTACAATAGACACAAACAACATAAAATGTCTTGGGATAATGCTAACCAAACAAGTGAAAGACCTATATAATAAGAACTTTGAGTCTTTAAAGAAAAAACTTAAAGAAGATACCAGAAAATGGAAAGATCTCCTATGCTCTTGGATAGGTAGGATCAACATAATAAAAATGGCAATCTTGCCAAAAGCAATTTATAGATTCAATGCAATCCCATCAAAATTGCTGCACAATTCTTCACAGACCTTGAAAGAACAATACTCAAGTTTATATGTAAAAAACAAAAGACCCAGGATAGCCAAAACAACTCTGTATAGTAAAGGAACTTCTGGAGGCATCACCATCTGTGACTTCAAGTTTTATTATACAGCTACAGTCCTGAAAACAGCTTGGTACTGGCACAAAAATAGACAGGAAGACCAATGGAATCTAATAGAAAACCCTGATATTAATCCACACACATACGAACACCTGATTTTTGATGAAGAAACTAAAATTATACATTGGGGAAAAAAAAAGAATTTTCAACAAATGGTACTTGCATAGCTGGATTCTGACCTGTAGAAGACTGCAGATCTATATCTATCAATATGCACAAAACTTAAGTCCAAATGGATCAAAGACCTCAACATAAATCCAGCCACACTGAATCTCTTAGAAGAGAAAGTGGGAGGTACCCTTGAAGGAATTGGTACAGGAGAACACTTCCTGAACATATAACACTGGTAGCACAGACACTGAGATAAACAATTAATAAATGGGACTTCCTGAAATTGAAAAGCTTCTGTAAGGCAAAGGACACAGGCAACAAGACAAAATAGCAGCCGACAGAATGGGAAATGATCTTTACCATCCCCACATCTGACAGAGGGCTCATATCCAAAATATACAAAGAATTTAAGAAGCTAGTTACCAAAATACCAAGTAATCCAATTAAGAAGTGGGGTAAAGAAGTAAATTGAGAATTCTCAATAGAGCAATCTAAAATGGCTGAAAGAGCTCAACATCCATAGCTATCAGGAAAATGCAAATCAAAACAATTCTGAGATACCACCTTGCACCTGCCGGAATGGCCAAAATAAAAAACTCCAATGACATTCTATGCTGGAAAGGATATGGAAAAGGGGAACACTTCCCCATTGCTGGTGGGAGTACAAACTTGTGCGTCCACTTTGGAAATCAGTATGATGGTTTCTCAGGAAAATGGGAATCAGTCTACCTCAAGATCCAGCAATTCCATTCTTAGCCATGTAGTGAAAGGATGCACATTCATACAACAAGGACATCTGTTCAACTATGTTTGTAGCAGCATTATTTGTAATAGCTAGAATCTGGAAGCAACCTAAATGCCCCTCAAGTGAAGAATGGATGGAGAAAATATTGTATATTACACAATGGAGTACAAGTTACTTGGTGAGTAACTAGAAATTCTAGAAATTCTCAGGGAAATGGATGGAACTAGAAGAAACCATCCTGAGTGAGGTAACCCAGTCACAAAAAAGATGAACATGGTATGTACTCACTCATACATATTGATTTTAGGCATAGAGCAAAGGATTACCAGTGTATAATCCACACTGCCATAAAACCTAGGAAACAAGGAGGACCCTAAGACAGACATACATGGTCCCTTGGAGAAGGGGAAAGGAACAATATCTCTCGAGCAAATTGGGAGCATGTAGGGAGTGGAAAGGGAGTTAGGAGGAAGAGGAGGGGCGAGGTTGTCATGAGGGAGTAGGAAAATTGAGTCAGGGAAAGAATGGAGGAGAACAAGAAAAGAGATACCATAATAAAAGGAGCCATTATAGGTTTTAAGAGAAATCTGGCACTAGGGAAATGTTCAGAGATCTACAAGGATGACCCCAACTAACAATCTAAACAATAGTGGAAAGGCTACCTTAAATGCCCTTTGCTGATAATGAGATTGATGACTACCTTATATGCCATCCCAGAGCCTTCATTTAGTAACTGATGGAAGCAGAAGCAGACACCCACAGCTAAACACTGAGCTGAACTCTTGGAATCCAGTTACAGACAGGGAGGACTGATGAGCAAAGGGATTAATACCAGGCTGGATAAACCCATAGAAACTGCTGACCTGAACAAGAGGGAACTCATTGACTCCAGTCTGATAGCTGCGAAAACAGCATAGGACTGACCCAGATTCTCTGAATGTGGTGTTAGCTGGGAGGACTGGAAAATCCATGGGGCCTCTGGTAGTGTATCAATATTTATCCCTAGTATAGGAATGGACTTTGGGAGCCCATTCCACATAGAGGGATACTATCTCAGCCTAGACTCATGGGGGAGGTCCTGGGCCTGATCCAAATGATATGACACTTTGAAGACTCCCCATGGAAGGTCTTACTCTTCCTGGGGAGCAGAAATGCAATGAGATTGGGGTTGGGTGGAGAAACAGAGGAGAACTGGAAGGTGAGGGAACTGGGATTGATATGTAAAACAAGCTTGTTTCAAATTTAAATAAAAAATTATATAATAAAAACCAAAAATATACAAAGAACTCAAGAAGCATGTCACCAAAATACCCAATAATCCATAGAAAAATTAGGGTACAGAATTAAATAGAAAATTCTTCACAGAGGAATCTAAAATGGCTGAAAGACACTTAAGAAACTGCTCACCATCCTTAGTCATCAGGGAAATGCAAATCAAAATAACTCTGAGATACCATTTTACTTCTGTTAGAATGGTTAAAATAAAAAACACCAACGACAGTTTATGTTGGAGAGGATGTGGAAAAGGGATACATCCCTCCACTGCTGGTGGGATGTACACGCCTACCCCTGCCAGCAAGGAAGACTTGGACTCCAGGAAGATCTTCTTCATGCAGTTTTAATCAGGATCCTTGAAACATGTTCTTCTGACCCACTAGAGCCTGGGGGACCCCTGCACAGGCTTAAATCTCCTTGTGCTAACCAACCCCAGTGAGCTACAAGGACCCTGCAGATAGGCTACTCTAACGCAGAAGCAGACAGGCTGAACAGACTTAACCAAATAAGGGCTTGTTTATGCCAGAGAGCACTCACCAACAGGAAAGTGGAAGGTGGAAGCCAGCGTCATCTTTAAGGCATGGCACTTCGCAGCTCTCTACAGTTCCTCCTTTTTGTTTTAATAACGCAACAGGCAAGGGTAGTGGTCTGGTCTCCAGTAAAGCAGTGGACATTGTAATGACCCTGAATCCTGGTAGTCAGCCAAGTCAGTGCCACACCTGTCTGGCATCTTTTTCCTGGAGGTGGGGCCTTGGACACCAACCCACATGCAACCAGACTTGCCCTTCTCAGAGTTGCTCACTTCCAGAGCTAACTTGGAGTGCAGTGCTAAGCCATACAACCTGAACGTGAAGGATTAATACTTGTTCATGACTGTGAGCCAGGCTTGGGGAGACTGTCCTGCCCCAATGGTTGTAAATGCCTGGACAACCATAGATGCATGCTGCTTTTGAGCAAACCTCGTCTTGCAAAGGCACTACAGGCCCACGAAGGAGATAAGCAACAAGAGGACAGCCATTGCTCCCATTCCTGCCCACTCTTTCAGATGATCCATGGCAACGGGAACCACGATGACAATCCAGCAGCCAATCCTGCATCCACATGTGTTGAATTTACTGCAATGATGGCCATTCGCAGCTGTACCATTAAGTCATCAAAGTCAGCAGACCATTTTCCTAAAAGATAGCTAGACAACTGTCATGACAAATTAGCAGCACGTGTAAAGTTCTCATACTGAATGCTGGTAACACACAAACCTGGATATTTCTTTTCACATCCCAATTGGGCCAGCTGCCACAAGGTATCTATTTGCTCCTGCACCAGATCAATTCTTAGGTTTACAATCATTAAACCTCCTTTTAGTTGAGCACCAATTGTGGATTGAGCATCCAAGGCAGTAGCCACATTCTTGGACAACTCATTTAGCTTACAGGCTGTCTTTACCCATGTGCTCATAGCCACAGCAGCCGTGACTGAATCCACAACTGCGAAAGAGATAGCTGCAACTATGGCTACTGTAATGCCAAAACCTCTCCCTGCAGCCTCTACCAAACAGGCCATAAAATCTGAAAATGGTTCCATTGGGTCTTGCAGTATCTTAGTGAGGTTATCACTCACCTCTCCTTTATTGGGTAATGACTTCCATACTTTTATGGCAATCCAATTTACTTGTTCAAAAACTTGTATTGGATATCCTGTCTGTTGATTTGCAAAGCGTCCCTGTCCAAGTAACATGTCCCTGTCCCATGCTGCATTTCCTGCTGCCAGGTTAGTTGCAGCCTGTTCATTGACATACTCAATTAAAAAGGCTTTCCAATCCAGATACTGCCTGGGGTTTAGCCATGCTCGAGCCAGTGCACTCCACTCACTAGGAGTCATGCTATACCTGTTTAGGGCTTCAACTTGAGCTACAGTAAAAGAAGCTGAAATTCCATATGTTCTCACAGACTCAGCCAAAGCCTTGATGACCTTAAAGTCTAAAGGCTCCTCATATCTATTGCCTTGGGCATCCTGGAAAACTGGATGGGCCAGGCTTAAGTCATTTCGTTTCCAGACCTCAGGGCAAAAAGAACGCCCTGTACCTGGGCCCCGCCCTTCCTCACTCTGATCCGGAGAAGGCGCCCGAAGGCATTGTTCTTGGAGGGTCCCTCCCCTCCCCACATCGCCATTTCTCCTCTCCCTTCCGCCTCTGCCCCTTAAGGGATTGTTTCTGAACCTTTTCTACGAGGGCTTGCAATTCTCCCTCAGAATCCGTTTCATCTGTACCTGACTCTCCTGTGCTTTCAACGTCTTCTGATCTTTCTTCTTGTAACATTTCTAGCGCAGCTTTCCCTTTTTCCATCGCCTCTTTATAGTACCTCTGGTCTTCAATACAGCTATGCACTAACTTCCAAACAGGTCGGACTCCGGACTTTAGCGTCCCTTGTTCCCAAGTAAAATCAAGATCCCTGCCTAACTTGTCCTAGCACGCTACTGTGAGGTCTCCCGAAACTGCGAACCAAGGTGCAATGGCATCACATTTGCTCAGGAGTCTTTCTAGTGTGCTTTTCTTTAAGTTTCTTTGACAAAAGTAGCTCCTGAAGAGCCAGAAAAATTGGATGAGACTGAGAAGTCCCCATTTTGAAAATTTTACTTTCAGTTTATTACAACCTCTTACTCAATGCCTGAGACTTTATTGCCACTTATTTCCGAGGTCTTTAGTTTGGTCCCAATTTACCTGGGACTTTATTGCTCCTTACCGGAGACCTTATCGCCTCTTTACCGAGGGCCTTAATTTAGTTCCAACTTACCTTGGGAACTTAACCAGAGCTACCCTGACTGCAAGAAGTTCTGATCTGAAAATTTCCCCGTACGGGTCACCATTTGTATGCGCCTACCCCTGGCAGCAAGGAAGACTTGGACTCCGGGAAGATCTTCTTCATGCAGTTTTAATCAGGATCCTTGAAACATGTTTCTTCTGACCCGTGAGAGCCCGGGAGACCCCTGCACAGGCTTAAATCTCCTTGTGTTAATCAACCCCAGTGAGCTACATGGACCCTGCAGATAGGCTACTCTAACGCGGAAGCAGACAGGCTGAACAGACTTAACCAAATAAGGGCTTGTTTATGCCAGAGAGCACTCACCAACAGGAAAGTGGAAGGTGGAAGCCAGCGTCATCTTTAAGGCGTGGCACTTCGCAGCTCTCTACAGTGGGAGTCCAAACTTGTAAAGCCACTTTGGAAATCAGTAGGGCAGTTTCTCAGAAAAAAATGTGAATCAGTCTACCTCAAGATCCAGTAATTCTGTAGTGTTGACTGGCCTTGAACTTACTATGTAACCCAGGCCTTGATCTTCAGTTTCTCAAGTTCTCACTGGTGTGACTTGCTATGTCCAGTTTGAATTTTTGTTCTTCTGATTTCTTAAAAATACTTGAGTTAAGATTTATGGAACTTATTTCTTGTTGTTTGTGGTGGGACTTTTGCTCTTTATACATGTGACAATGTAAAGAACATGGAGTGAGATAACCTTGTTGGGGCTATATTTATAAGGTAGAGAAATATACTTTAACTGTAGCCTTCAGTCTTAACATACTGCTACAGAAAAACCAGAAAAGAAGCTGATATGGTACCACACACCTGTAATGTCAGCACTCTAGGAAGAGAGGCAGGAGAAATTTTAGTTCCAGGCCAGTGTAACACACACACACACACACACACACACACTTCTGAAATATGTATAGTTTGGAAAATTTCACAATAACCTCTGTTGTTGGAACAGGGTCTAGAAGTGGAGTCGTATGAGAATTCTGAGTGCTTGTGTGAACACTCCAAGAAAACGAGAGTCTTGGGGCTTCAGTTTCTTCAGAACACGAAGCTGTTCTTGGAACAAGTTTTTGTGCTCCTCCCAGGTCTAACAGATAGGAGTGAGTTTACTTCAGATTATTCACCATTGTTTGCTGTTGTTATTCAATTAAAAATTTTAATTAGCCTTTAATATGCCTGTATGGAAAAAGCATGTTTTTGCCATGTGCAGCTTATCCTTGTGATTGTATACAGACTGAACTCATGAAAACCTTCCTCATGTGACCTTCCTAGCCCTCAGAAATTGTGGGATGTTCTGGGTAAAGTTGGCTATTGCATGAGACTTTCGTCTACCTTGTTTACTCACTTCTCCCAGGGTCCACTGCTTTAAGTGGTGACACTGTGATTGCAATTTCTTTATTTCTCCGTCAAAAATAATCGAGTGATCTGAGTTATGTTAGCATAGCACAGTTAAAATAAATATGACCTGGATTTAAACCTAAAAAAAAATTCAGTAATTCTTCTTTTAGGCATATACCCAAAAGATGCACATTCACGAAACAAGGACATATGTTCAACTATGTTTATAGCAGCATTATTTGTGATAGCCAGGACCTGGAAGCAAGCTAGACATTTCTCAACTGAATGGATAAAGAATGTGGTACATTTACACAATGGAGTACTACTCAGTGGAAAAAAAAAAGACCAACCAACCAAACCAAAAACAAACAAACAAACAAAAAACAATGGGATCTTGAAATTCCAAGGCAAATGGATAGAACTGGAAGAAACCATCTGGAGTGAGGTAACCCAGTCATAAAAAGACAAACATCATATGTACTCATATATGGATTTTTGACATAGAGCAAAGGATCACCAGCCTACTAGCCACACTGCCATAAAAGCAAGGAAACAAGGGGGACCCTAAGAGAGACATACATGGTCACCCGGAGAACGGTAATGGGAGAAGATATCCTAAGCAAATTGGGATCAGGGGGAAAGGAGATAGAATTAGGTGAAAGAGTAGGGGAGAAGAGGAGGGGAGAGGAGAACATGAGGGATTAGGAATATTGAGTTAGAGGAAGAATAGCAGAGAACAAGAAAAGATATACTATAATAGAAGGATCCATTGTAGGTTTAAAGAAAAATCTGGCACTAGGGAAATATCCAGAGTTCTACAAGGATGACTCCAACTAACAATCTAAGCAACAGTGGAGAGGTTACCTTATATGCCCTTCTCTGATAGTGAGTTTGATAACTACCTTATATGCCATCCTAGAGTCCTCATCTAGTAGCTGATGACAGCAGAAGCAGACACCCACAGCTAAACACTGAGTCGACCTCCTGAAATACTGTTGCAGAGAGGGAGAAGTAATGAGCAAAGGATCAATAACAGGCTTGAGAAACCCACAGAAATAGCTGACCTGAACAATAGAAAGCTCATGGACCCCAGATTGATGACTAGGAAACCAGCATAGGACCGACCCAGACCCTTTGAACATGGGTCTCAGTTACGAGGCCAGGGCTATGTATGGGACCTCTGGCAGTGGAACCATGATGTATCCCTAGTTTTCGAATGGATTTTGGGAGCCCATTCCCTGTGGAGGGATACTCCCTTAACCTAGAGACATGGGTTAAGGCCTAGGCCCTATGCCAAATGACTTGACAGATTTTGATGTACTCTTAAGGAAGGCCTCACCCTCCCTGTGGAGTGAATGGGGGATGGGGTTGGGGCATCTATATGAGGCATGGGAGGCTGGGATTGATATGTAAAATAAGAAAAATATTAAATAATAAAAATAAAGTGATTTGTATATGAAATGCTTTGATTCCTTGCTATGAAAGTACCATTATATATTTAATGAAAATAGAATCTTATAATATGCAGCCAGTTGAACCTAAAATTTAGATTTTGTTTATTTAATTGCAAAACTAACTTATATTCCTTCTAACCTGACCACAAAGTTATAGTTAATATTTACCTAAGAATAAATAAATAACCAAAAAATGAAAATCTTATAACATGTACCCAGTTGAACCCAAAATTCAGATTTTGTTTATTTAATTGCAAAAATAACTTATCTACATGACCACAAAGTTATAGTTAATATTAACCGAAGGATAAATAAATAACCAGAATTGTAGGAGGTACTAGACTCTCAGAACTCACCAAGGTTTTTTCCCTCTCTTATTGTATTGTAATTGCTTTTCTCTTTTTATCTCAGGGTTTCTTTCAAATGAGGAAGAAGGGAAGATGGAGTCTCTCTAATATAACGATGGGCATTCCATTGTCCTGCAAAGGACATTCCACTATTTAAACAACTGTGGGTTAGGCTGGTAGAGCGAAGGTGAAAAGTGAAGATACATTAGCAGATCAGTAGAGTCAGGAAGCATTAGACACCAGTGCAGGTTTAGGAACATTTCATTTATGTTGACACTTTTAGAACACTGGGGAGAAGACATGACAGGTTCTGAATTTTATAACTTTTGTAAAAGATTTGACCAGTGGGATATGTGTGGTGTGTGTGTATATGTGGGGTGTGTGTGTATGTGTGCATGTTCTGTGTGCAGATCTCAGGAATCATTTTGAGTCATTCCTGGCTTCAAATATCATATCACCATTCTGGTATCATGTGAACATGTTTACACATCTAACTGTATTGTTTTTTGTTCTTCCCATACTGCTTCTGAGTTTCTTATCTCATTAGAAACAACAGCTTATGTAGCTGAATGTTTCTCTTCCACCAACCAGTTCCTGAATAACCACTTGGAGAAAATATCAAGTATAATTATTTAGCCAATGGCTCAGGCTTATTACTAGATAGTGCTTACATTTAAAATAACCAATTTCTATTAATCTAAGTATTGCCCTGTGTCTGTGACATTACTGGTTTTATGGCATGTTGTTCCTTGGGTGACTGGATATTGTTTCCTTTTGATGCCACCTTTTTTCTCCCTGTATTAAGTTTGGCTTTCCCACCTAGTTATATTTTGCCATAGGCCAAAGCAGCTTTATTCATCAACCAATAAATTCATACATATTTATGGCATACAGAAAGACGTTCCATTTCAATTTATGTGTATAAGCAGAAATAATTCTTCCCTCATTTCATCAAAAGCCATGTGTTAAACAATCTTCTACTTTTATTTGAAGCATGCACTGGGGTGCAAAGGCTAGAAAAATTGTGGTCCACAGAAAAATAAGTGTATAAGGCCAGAAATTTGGCTGCTAAATTACATGATATGGGTCTCAGAAGAAAGGTTTTGATAGGATATGGAGTAATGCTTCTTAGCCTTGGTTGTACATTAGTAACTGGGCAGATGCTAAAAGTTCTGATGTTTTTGTTTTATGTAGGATAACAAAATCAGGTTGTTAGAGGAAGGGCTTCCAAATTATTTAAAACTTATTCAGGTGATGATAATATATATAAGAAACACAGGCTGGTTATACAGTGATAGACTTCTAGGGGACTTGATACTTGACCTTGATATTGAGGTGTAAAAACCCAGGGAATACTGTAACAGGGAGAAATGACATCTTTTCAAAAGGCAAAGGACTATGAGGCAGATTTAGGTAACTCTGAAGCTATTCTGTGTGGCAGAAGGAAGAAAGTGAAGGGAATGTTACACAGTATAAGTGTAGGTAGAAAACTAATCACCAAAGACCTTCCTTACTTATTGGGTATTGGAAAGTCATTGTCAGTGGAAAATTGGACTGAAGAAAGAGAAAATGAGTTTTAAATGGAGAAGAATACAGATAGAAATGGGATGGGTTCGCCAAGCATGATGGTGCATGCATATAATGCAAGAACTGAAGGGGGTGGAGGCAGGGGATTGGAGAGTTTGAGGTCACCTTGTGTTGCATATTGTAAGCCCTTGTCTCAAAGGACATTTACCTATCAAGGCTTGTGTGGTGGAATATACTTGTAATCACAGTAATCAGGAGGTAGAGGCAGGAGAATCAAGAATTAAAAGCCAGCCTCAGTTATGTGGTGAGTTCAAGGCTAGGCTAGGCTACCTGAGACCCTGTCTCAATATCCACCCAACCCTCTTCTCTGTGTATATACATAAAAGAAAAGTAGGGTATGGGAGTGAGTAAAGGAGAAGTGAGTCAAGAGTGGGGCTAGCAGCATCTGGGAGAAACCAGCAGCTCTCACCAGACAATTTTGATTGATGTGGGGCCGGTTTGATACCTGATACTGAATAGGGCTTAGGACTATTGTTTCTAGGGAATGGCCGTCTCTGTGCATCTTGATGGTATAGATCTGGGAATAGTATCTGGGAAGGGGTTAAAGGGAACTAAATAGGGAGGCACGTCTGTTAACTGGCTGCAGAGTTCATTAGCTTAGCTCTTTCAACATGGAGGGCCTCTGGCTGATTAAGTTTGGTGGTAAGGTTGCTTTTCAGACATCTTCCTTCATACTTAACAGATGCCCTTCCCCGGCTCTTCTTCCTACCCTACCCTACCCTGTTTTCTCCTTCCATCTCCTACATGCCAATCTGAATATGGGGATAGAACCTATACCTGTTTCTATACTCTACTCAATTTGATATTCCTACCATAGTGTTGGTAAAACAAGTCAAGTCTTCTTTTGACTGAGGGTGAGAATGGCTAAAATTGTGTTATCTTTACCCAGTATGGAGGCCCCATTGCCTGGTGCCTCTGGAAGCCGGTAGAGGGTGGCACTAGATCCCTGGGAGCCAGAGTTAAAAGTGGTTGTGAACCACCATGTGGTGTTGGAAACCAAACCTAGGTCCTCTGCAAGAGCAGCAAGCATTAAACCATCTCTCCAGACTTAACCCTTTTGGTCTTAATTAATTGGAATTTTCTTTTTTAACACTTTGAGACAGGGTGTACATCTGGTCTCAAACTCATTTTCTCTGGCCTTCTCCTGCCAGGCACTAGACTTTCAGGCATGCTCCACCATTTTTTCCTTAACCTCTTTCCAGAGGTGCTGTCTCCATCAGCCTTTTGTACTACTCTCATAGGTGTTTACTCAAACGATTCCAGCATTGCTTTCATGTCCCCTGCAGCTCTAGCATCAGTCCTGTTATGGTATCCATAGTGTTCCAGACGCTGAAGTGTGTTGTCAGGTCTTCATCCTTGTGTGGCCTTATTTTATCAGCATTGTTGGGCCAACAGTGCCTGTGTCTCATACAGCATCCTCCTTTGATTACAGCTCTGATTCCCTGCTGCTGCACTGATCTCACTTTTGTAATTCCCGACCATTGCTTCATAAACATCACAGCCAAAGCAAGGTTGGAGAAGAAAGGGTGACATACAGGTTATGTATGGTCCATCACTGAGGAAAGCTGTGGTGGGAAGTCAAGGTAGGAACCAGCAGACAGGAACTGAAGCAGAGATTACAGAGGAAGGCTACTCACTCCCTTGATCTATCTCCATGGCTTGCTCAGCTTGTTTTCTTTCACAACTCAGGACCACCTGTCTAGGAGTGGCATGGCCCACTGTGGCCTAAGCCTTTCCACATCCATCATTAATCCAGAGATTGCATCACAGACATGCCTACAGATCAATCTGATGGAGATAATTCCTCAGCTGAGCTTCCAGTTCCAGGTGACTCTATGTTGTGTCAATTGGACACGAAACTAAGGAACATACTCACACTCAGGCTCTCTGCCTTTCTGGCTTTCATTTTTTTTTTTTTTTTTTTTTTTTTTTAGTTTTCAGCTCTCCTTGCCTTTCTGGTTTCATTCATTAGGTCATATTACTCAGCCCTAGGATCTTATTTACATTAACACTATCTCTAACTTTCTTCTCCAGCTTGTTTTAAAAGTTTGAGATTCACTTAACAAACTTATAACTCCACTTAAGTTTCAAATAGCTGACTTATACTTCAAGTAGGAATCTTACTTCTTTCCCATCTCAATAGTTGAGCCATATTTTTTTTTAAGTTGGTAGGATTTATAAGGGTTTTGGAAATTTTGCTTTGGCTAGCTTATTGGAATGTAGTTTTTGGGTTTGTCTCTCTTCCTTGACTCCCTGTCCTTGCTGCATGTTGACCTCAACACCTTTGCTTTTTGGGCTGTCCTTCCTCACATATTTGTGACTCACTTCTTAAAAATCAAGATCCTTGAACCAATATCAGCTCTTCAGTAAAGCTTTTCCGAGCTGATTTCGATAACCCACAGCTATGGTTTCAGTACTGAGGAAGCTAAAATAGAAAGATCACAAGTTTGGTATCAGCCTGGGACTACATAGTAAGTCCTGGCCTGAAAACAAAACTAAGGAAAAACAACAACAACAACAACACGGAAAAAAAAGTCTTTCTTCTTCCTAAAAGAAAAGTCCATCCTTTCTGGAAACAGTCCAGTCACAGCACTGAGTTATTTGTCTACTTACTGCCCCCACTCCCCTTCAAACTAGAAGTATATCTCTTAGAGGTCAGGGTTGTCTATGTTCTCAGTTCTGTACAGATTCAGGAATAGTGACTGGTCCATAGTAAAAAAACACCAGTGAGCATGTGTTGATTAACAGGTGGAAGGTGATTTTGCTGAGATGATAATCTTTTTTTTTTTTTTTAAACCAGATGCTTCTTGATTATCAGGAAGCTTTTTAACTGGGAGAATAGTTGCTTTTGGACTTTACCTGGAGTTATATTTGATATTCTCCTTTAAGAAGGTTTCTAAGTAATGTGGCAAATCTTATTCTAATAATTAATCTGGCATTTGAAGTCAAATAGGAAACATTAACCACCACCATGTGTTCTTAGAGTTTGATATTTTCACATCCTCCAGTTCTCCTCCCCTTCATTTTTCTACCACCCCTTCATCATAATAACACATAAACTAGAGGAGAGGGAATGAGAACAATTAGTTATACTTTGGTGTCACATTTCATGTGCAACATCAATGAATAGGTTTTGAATGGAACACAAGATGGGCTGTAGCTAATCTGAGAAAATGATTTAGCACACAACTCTAAAGGTTAGGTGACAAAACAAATGGTTAAGCTTAATTTTTTTTCACATTTTGATATCATTTATAGAACTAACACTATTTATAATAAAATTTCAAACTTGCAGCCTTTTTTCTTTTAAATGAAATCTTCTGAAAGCCAAGCTACTAATGTCTAACACTGTAAGGATAAATTATCATGGCATACACTGTGCTAGTGATAAAAAAAAACCATGAACCTGTGTTTATTTAAGTAAGAGTTCGTGCATCAAAAACATTTGAGAAACATCATTTTTTTCCTCTCTGTCTGGTAAAGAGGAACAATAGAAGATCCACAAGCACAAAAGTAAGTAAAACTTAGAAATAAAAGTTAGAATATGGTAAAAATATTTACAATGAAAACCCAGCAGCTTATTGTTGGTGTACATTTTTATAGCTTTTATTTTTAGGTAGGATATACATTTAGTTCCAAACTAAACAACAGACGTTGAAAAAGTAAGATAGGATTGACTTTACCTATCAGTTTACCTGGGAAATATTAGAGGAGTCAGACTGATATATATATCATCTCCAAGGGGGGGAAAACCCACCCAGTTGCCCATTTCATTGGCTCATATACTAATAAATCCTCAAACTAGGTTGAATTTCTTTGATGTAGTTCAGCAATAATTCTTCAGTGACTTTCTTATGATCTTGTTAATGTGTGTTTTTTCTCAAGGGTAGTTTGAGAAACAAATTAGAACTACTATGAATACTGGAATTACAAGAGAAAAATCCCCAATACATTATTTTGATATTATAAATAGTTCTGTGCATAACAACAAAGTAGATGAGGTTTACAATAATATCTAGGCTAGGGCTTTGGGGGTTTTTAGGTGTAGTAATTCATGAGCCTTCCAACCTTAGGCTGGGGACATATTTGTAACTCACTTCATTTCTAGTAATTCATATTAAGCTGGAAAGACTCCCAGGTCACACTTTCAAGGTTTCATAGACGTAACAGCTTCGGTTGTATTTGTGACTCTGGTGATAACTCTGAATATTAAAACTGCAATTCTGGTGATATTTACACTGGACCTAGCACTCTCAGCTCCATAGAGGATAGTAGCAGCACACTTTCAAATTTATGTCCTTTAATTTAGTAGTTGATATCCATCTTAAAAATCAAATCTTAATAAAACCTTAATTTCTATGCAAAGCTCCTTACTTTGTACTGAGGAAATTAATATGTAGTAAAAATACCATTTATTTCAGATCACAACAAAGTAATCAAAGAACTTAAAAACCTTAGAACATCTATATTCAAATAAAAGTCATTTTGAAGAATGTTAAGAGTTTGCATACTTATTTCAGTGACCCTATCATTGTTTGAAGTATTGTGACTTCATTTATTACAGTAAATTTAATCTCTTTTTTTATGGTGCACATACAGCATCAACTATAAGTACAGTGTTATGCAGCAGATGCTTATAATTAGTCCAGCTTATAGGACTAAAACTTTATATGTTTTCAACTGTGTAAGAGAGCTCCAGAGAAACAGTCAATATGAACTATCCACCTTCATATTTATCTCTGTATATATTTAATGTAGAGAATTGACTTAGGCAATTTTAGAGACTGCCTTATTATTTTCTAATGTGACAAAATGCCATGGCCAAGGCAACTTACAAAAGAAAATGTTTAATTGGATTTACTGTTTCAGAGGGTTAGAGTCCATGATGGTGGAGCAAGGACATAGCAGCAGGAACAGCTGAAGTCACACCTTGCTCTGTAAGCAGGAGGCAGACTGTGAATGCCACATGTCTTTTGAAACTCAAATCCCACCCAGTGACCATGATGATAGTGCCTGTGAGGAACTATCTAGATTAAGTTAGTCTTTGGGCATGCCTGTGAGAGACTATTGAAATTAATTGAGGTGGAAAGAGCTGCCCTGTAGGTAGGCAGTACTATTCCATGGACTAGTGTTTTGGATTGAGTAAAAAGGAGACAGTTAGCTGAGAAGTAGTTTTTGTTACTTTCTGCTTCCTGACTGTGGATGCCATGAGACTACCTGCCTTAAACCCTGATGCCATGACTCTGCCACCATATTTTGTAAATCCTGATGCCATGACTCTGCCACCATATTTCGTCACAGCAATGACTTAAGTAACTAAAGTAGAAATGTAGTAGAGTAGGCTGTTGCTGTCCTAAACCTTACAGTATAGTTTTTGGTTTTTGAAAACTAGTTTGATGGAGGAATGTGGAAGAATTTGAAAATTCAGTCTATAAAAGTCCTCAATTATTGTAAGTGGAGATTAATGGGCCAATATAGTGGGAGTTAAGAAGACAAGAAAGTTTAGAGAAATGGAGATCCTGCAGATCCTGAGGTTTCAGAATGGGAACAAGGACTTTTTACTAGGAATTGCTCTAGATACCATTCACATGATATTGTGTGAAAGAATCTGGCTCCTTCTGTCCTTCTGGCTCCACTGCTAATTTGAGTGAGGTGGGGGTAACAGACTAATTGTTTAACTTTCTTTTTACTTATTCAATGTGTCGTTCACATCATGCATCTTAATCCCATTCATTTTTCTGTTGCTTTATATCTGCCTTGTGCCCCTGTAATGTCGCTCTCCTAAATAAAACAAAATTAAAGAGAAAAAGAAAAAAAATTTAAAAATCTCATCATGGAAGCTATAGCGTGACACAGTGAGTCAGGCAGTAAACCCCTTTATCCATATATCTTTATGTGCAAGTGTTTATTGCAGAGTCAATGTTTTTGGTTCGAGGCTGCTGGTATCCACTACACTTTCCATACTGGGGCCTCACTGGACCTCTCCTTGGATATCTTGTTGCTGCCCTATGACATGGAGATCCTGCAGCTGAGTCTACAGTACTGGCCCCTTCATGTGCTCCAACAGATCATAGATGGGGTGGATGATGGGACATGCCAAGGCAAAACCCAGGTTCTGGGCCTGGGCAGCTGCGGAATTGGTCAGTTCTCCCCTGTCCTCACTATCATGGTGAGCTCTCCAACATTACCCTGGCTGGTTCACCCTTATAACAATGAGCAAGGGGTGGAGCCAGTTCTGCTTTCACACCCTCAGGATCAGCTCTCCCTTACCTACACCATCAGGGCCGGTTCTATTATGTTACCCAGGAGAGATACAGGGGCCACTGCTGCAGCTGATGAGGGGCAAGAACAGGTCTCCTGCTCTTAGGACCCCATGGCCAGCCCCTTCATGTGCCCCAGATGCTGATGGGTGGGGGGTGGAGGTGGGGAGGTGGGAAGGTGGGGGAGGCCACCCTTATGCCACCACAAGACAGATGAGTAATGGGAACAGTGCTACCATGCTCAAAGCTTTGGGGCCGGCTTATCCACACCTCTGTCAACAGGGTTGACTCTATTGTGCTGCCCTAGTGAAATTCAGGGCCTGTTGCAGGGCAGGCACAACTCTCAGACTAAATTTTTTTAAGTAGAGGAAATTTCAAGATAGAAGTGAATTCAGGTTGTAGCATGGGCACTGTGTACTGTACCTATTTATGTCTATAGTGAAAAAAAAAAGGCAAAAAACGCAGAGCAATATAGGAAATGCATAGATTGGCAAGAAAAAGGGCATGCAATATTTTAAACTTGTATCAAGGTAGGTGTTGAAAAAGAGGCTGTAATCATAAAGAGAGATGTCCAGCTCTGCATTGGGACAATAAGAAACAAGCCCCGGGAGTCAGATCTTCCCATCAAAGGCTCTAACATAAGATAACGTGAATGTATTTGATAGTCTGAACTGATAATATAGTTGAAGGAGTATCCTGCTGAAAAACAAACACTTATGGAAGCATTTCCTCTGGATCAGCAGCTAATTTTACAGAGAGGAGAAAGACCACCAACCCAAATTATCACGGACAAATTAATTAAATCAAGAAATTAATTAAAACAAACTGTGTGTGTGTGTGTGTGTGTGTGTGTGTGTGTGTGTGTGTGTGTGTGTTACGTACACAGGCTGCTTCTTCCTAAGGTGGGGTTCAAGAACTCAGCATTAGACAAGGGCAAGATAAAGGTTTTTTATAGCTCAGGGGTAGTGGTTTCCAAATGGGGGATTTGGCAGGCAAGTAGGCAGTGTTACAGAAGCAGGACACAACTAGGTGTTCATAATAACAAGTGGTCATAACAATAGTTGATCATAACAACAGGTTATGAAACAGAGGTAGGATTGCAAGATGGTCATAACAACCTCCTGAAGCAAAGGCTCAGTTGTAAGGGGGTTGTAACAACAGGTGGTCATAGCCACTTTTTGAAACAAAGACATGGTTGTTGTTTCCCGGGACAGGAAGTACAGAACCATTTGTAGTTAAGGTTACAGGTAGGGCATAGCCCAATTTTTGAGAAATGGAGATTTAATCACACACAGGAATGAAACTAGTTTGTCTTTGTTATAAGATGGCTTTCAAGCCCAAGATGGAGGCAAACTGGTTCATCACAGCCAAGAGGGTACAAGCAGGCCAGGCTCCATTGGGAACATGTAGCAGAACTTGACAGTAGTATTGTTCACATGGTTGGTTCTGGTTTTGCAGGTCTGAAAGATGCATTATTTAAGAGTGTTATGGAATATTGCTTCATGGTTCCAGAAATCCATGGTGCTCAGGCAACGTGAGACTAGGGTTGGAATCTATGCAAACAGGCCCTGATGCGGTTAAGATTATAGAGTCAAGGTCAAGTCACTCATCATATGTTCTCTGCTCTTTCAGTTTTATATCTATGTTAGCTCCTTTCTCCCCATATATCATATAAATTATAGTTTCAAATGAACATTTTAGTGACATTTATCCACACTTGACATATTTGTTCAGGAAAGAAATGTTAAATCTTAGAGTCCCTGTCCATAAGGAGACAGAGTTCTCTACTGTCCATCAACCCTGCCCTGTGGTTACCATGCAAAGTTGAATTCTGCTGCCACCAGGTGGAATAAATGAATTCAGAGATAGTAACAGAGAAATAAATACCTTTATTAGCAGCACGAAACCTGTATGCACTATTAAAGATGGGCCATTGCTTTCAGTGATCATCTTTCCCTTTGTCCTCAGAAACATTACTTTTATATGGTATTTTAGGGGAAGACATATAGGGATGTATGTGAGCTCCAGACAGGTGGATGCCTTTGTCATGCACTGTTTCTTTTTAAGAAATAGACTCCTTTAGAATGTGTACTGTATACATTTTACCTCATTCAGATACATCTCCAGTGGTTTTAAACAAGGAAGTTTTTGGGCTGATAAAATAATGGCTGTATGGTTTTTGATTTCTCATAAGCATCCTTTCTGGTATGACCTTTTTCTGTAACTTGAGATTAGAGATGTACGTTCTTAATGTGTGGTTAATCTTTAAGACATTGACTTCAATGAGTAGATAGTCTTTAAGACAGAGTCAGTACAACAAAGAGAGATTTTTGAGAATTTATTCTTGGTGAGGAAGGACTCATATGTGCACCTTCCCTTTGAGATGATGTAGAGTTTACAGACCTTGGATGTTCCAAGTGATGCTCCCTTAATAATTCCTTCATGGAACACTTGAATTCTTAAAACCCATAGAAGGCCCTTACTCACTGGCTTGTGGGTTATGTGGCAAACTTGCCCAAGTCATGTAACTTGAGCCTCTCCACTCTTTTGTCTTTATATACAATAACGGTATCCTGGATGTCATGCTTCAATTAGCAAGAATAGTTATCAATAAGCAGAATTAGAGAGAAGCTGTAAGGCTTTCCCAGAGCTATGGACCATGTGATAGATTAGGTTTTTGTTCTTGTTTTGGCAGGTGTTAGGGGTCTACATGCTGAACTCTTGGGTCAGAATGGTGGGTTGGTGCCTCTAATGTGGATCAATTGTGTTAAGGCCTGAAAGCCTGCTGCACAACAAGGCCAGTGTCTTTACTTGAACGAACGAACCAGAAATTGAGACAGCTTTCTGTTACTGTGGCAAAAAACAAAACAAAACAACAACAAAAAACAAAAACAAAAAATAAAACAAAAACCTGAACAACTGAAAACATCATTCTAAAGAGAGATGGTTTATTTTGATTCACAGTTTCAGAGGTTTCTCTCCACAGTTCGATGAGTTTATTACTTTTGGGCCTGAGGTGAGGCAGAAGTATGTGAGACAGAAAGCAATTGACTTCCTGGTGGCCAGGAAACAAGAGTAAGAGGATAGAAATAGGTTATGCCCTTTGGTGAGAGCTGAAAGACAAGGTCAATGGCTGTGAAATGCTATCAGCTAGATTGGGTATAATCACTAGAATCATTAAGTAAAACCTCTGTAGTTATCTGCATAAGAGCAGCCCTGTCAACAATCAGTCATGGAAGGAAGAACAGCTTATGGGATGTTGTATGTCACTGTTCAGCTTGGGGTGGGGAGAGCGGGGAGAGCTGCCCAGTAGGGGAGGAGGAAGAAGAGGAGGAGGAAGAGGAGGGAAGGATCAGAGGAAACAGAATAGTCAGGGATACCAAAAGAACAGCACTCACAGAATCAAAGGACCAGGACTCATGGGGGCTTGAAGAGATCAGGGAGCCTGTAAGGGTCTGACCTAGATCCCTAGTATATATGTTGTAGCTGAGTAGCTTGGTGTTCTTTGAGATTCCTAACAGTGGGATCTGGGCCTGTCTCACCTACTTGTGGGATGCATTTCCTCCTACTGGATTGCCTCGTCCAGCCTTGATGTGATGCCATGTGCCTGGTTTTATTTTAATTTGTTATGCTGTGTTTAGTTATGTCCCTGGGAGGCCTGCTTTTTTCTGAGGAGAGATGGAGGGGGGATGGATCTGAAGGAGAGGGGATGTGGGACAGAAAGACGGGGTGGGGGGAAGAGGGAGGAACAACTGAGGATGGTATGTAATATATGATAGAATAAATAAAAAGCTAAGGAATAAAAAAAAGGCCTTTTAAAGCAGCAGTTCTCTGTGTGTGGTGACCCATTTGGGGGTTGAACAACCCTTTTGTGGGGGTCTCTTAAGACTATCTGTATATCAGATATTTACATTGTGATTCATAACAGTAGCAAAATTGTAGTTTTGGAGTATTATTGAAAATAATTTTATGGTTGGGGGGTCACGTGAGAAACTGTGTTAAGGGGTCGCAGCCTTAGGAAGGTTGAGAACCCTACTTTCTCTATTCAGGTCCTAAGCCCATGATCTCCACCATCTCACAATAGACTAATCCACAAATGGTGTCAGAGCCCTCATGATCCAAGCACTTTCTAAAAGTCCCATCTCTGAACACTGAATTTGAGATGGAATCTTCAACAAATGAATCTTTGAACTGGGAACTTCATATCTCAGACTTAACCAGAATGACTCTACTTTTCATTGTAAAAGAGCAATGGGAATGAGTTTAAAGAAAAACAGAAAAAACTGTACTCAGTGTCAGGAAGGGAAACTGGTAGCTTTCTTTATGATACATGGCAACCAATACATTTTTTTCCTTGTTGTTAGAAAATAATTATATGTTCAAAATGAAGGAAACAAAAAAAAAGACCTTAAAACTATAACTAAAATCTATTTTTAAAAAGGCTAGAATAAAAGTGAGCAGTAATCAAAATACTTTAAGAGCTCTACTTTTAATTTGCATATATGCATATGTATATATTTAGATGTATGGGTTTAATTTTTATGCTTATTAAGAATGAACTTTTACTGCTGTTTCAGTTAAAACTACTATGCTTACTATAGGATAGCAAATAAATACACATTTCATATTATTTATTAATTAGTTCTCTGTGTGCACGAGTACTCTCACATAAGTTTGAATATGTGTGCTTGTGTGTGTGTGTGCATGTGTGTATCTGTACATGTGCATGGGCATATGGATGCATGCTTTCCTGAATGCACATGAGTGTGCAGATGTGTTTTAAGGCCAGAGGTTAGCCTTGAGTGTGATTCTTCAGGTTAAATTGTTTTTAACCTTGTTTTTTTTTTTTTTTTTTCCAGAAAGGGTGTCTCAGTCTCTCAGTGGTTTGGAACTCTCTGAATAGGCCAGGCTGGCTGGCCAGTGAGCCCCATCTTTCTCTGCCTCTCTAATACTGAAAATACATGCAGACTCTAATGCCTAGCTGTCTTCACATGGGTGCTGGAGATGAAGCTCATGTTTTCATAAATATATAGCAAGTACTTTTTTGACTGAGCCATCTCACAAGCCCTTAGGGTTATTTTATTTTTTAACACAATAAAAAAACAAACCTGGTCTTAAAAGCAAGGCTGTTAGATAAGCAGCTTACACATCACCTGGGGACTTGAAAGAAACAGACTCTGAGGTGCTAGTCAGGTTCTACTGAGAAAGAGCTTTCTTATGATAATGCTAAAGAAAATTTCAGGTACAGTATATTCCCTTTACAGTGTGGCGAGTAGTCTTAGAGCACTACACTTAGCAACTGTACGTAGAATGATAACTCTTAAGTCCCTGCACACAATTCTGGAGGACTAATACACAGCAGCCCTGGGAAAGGGTTTTCAAGTGTTTCATAGCGCTCTGAAGTCTGAGGAATTTAAAAAGCAATTCTCATGTGTACTGTTCACTCCCAATAGTGAAGAAGTATAAATAAGTATGGATATGTCTGTGCTGGCTAGTTTTATGTCAGCTTAACACAATCTAGAGTCATCAGAGAGGAGAAAGTCTCAATTGAGAAAATGCCTCCAGAGCGAAGTCTTTAGGGCATTTTCTTAATTGGAGATTGATGGGGGAGGGCCCTGCCTGGAGCTGTTGGTCCTCAGTTCTTTAAGGAAGCAGGCTGAAGGAGCCAGTAGGAACAAGCCACTAAGCAGCACTCCTCCATGGCCTCTGCATCAGCTCCTGTCTTCAGGTTCATGCTCTGTTTGAGTTCCTGTCCTAAATTCCTGTGGTAATGAATAGTGATGTGGAAGTATAAGCTAAACAAGCCCTTTCCTCCTCAAGTTGCTTTTGGTTATGGTGTTTCAGCACAGCAATCATAGTCCTAACTAAGACAGAGTCTAAAAGTATTCCCTTCTATTCCAGCTGTGCTGATGCTTAGGAACCAATGTTCTGATAATTAAGGAGCTGGAAACTTGGAGTGAGAGCCATATGTGTATCTTTGTATATAGAGAATCTATAAAGAAGAATGTTTTAGCTCTCCATCACAGCTGAGACAATAACTGTATAAGGATAAAGATCTATTTTGTCTCTCAACTTCAGAGGGTTCAGTCCATGGTCATTGGTCCCATCATCTTTTAGGCTGGTGGTGGCACAGAACCTCTTGGTACATAGCAGAGGAGTACATTATAGAGCCAAGTTGCTCATCTCAGGGTAGTTGGGAAACAGAGACAGGAAGGGGCCTGTAGTGGGATATTCACTTTGTCTGCTTCTGTGGCACTGACCACACCCATTGGGGGGTTGGAGCCAGGGGCGGAAGTGACCCATGGAACTAGGTCTGGGGAAGAGCCGGGAATGCTCTCTTGCTGATGGTACGAGGAGAGAGGAGCATCCAGTTTCAATTGCTGTGTTCATCTGTGTTATGAGTTGTTTCTCCCTGAATAAACATCTATTTGGCCTATTTATTTATCCTGATCCTTATTAAACCGCGACATCGGGGCCAGCGTACCAATACCCCTTTATAGTAATACCCAATATCCTAAGGCCTCCCACTACCAGTGAAAGGTTGTATCACCTCCCAATAGCATTACGGGGTGGTAGTCAAGCTTTTAGCTCATGGATCTCTAAGGGACAATTGTAAACCTTGGTGGCATAGGCTAGGACATGTGGCATGACAGAAACATGCACATTATCTAGATTCTTAAACTTGCAAAAGATTCACTATTCATTTGAAAACTTTGATTTAGGTTTGATTTTATTTATGGATATATTTGTGTGTTTATGTGTCCCTTTGTGTGGGTGCCCAAAGAGTTCAGAAGAGGGTGTCATATTTCCTGGAACTGGAGTTTCAGGTGGTTGTGAGCCATCTGATATGGGTGTTAGGAGCTGAATTCTGGTCCTCTAACTGCCTTTAACTGCTCAGCTATTTCTCCAACCCTTAATTTAGCTTTAAAAGCATTCATGGAAGAAGGCACTGGAATAGGGAGGTTGATGATGAATAAAAACAAAGTATAGTCTTTCTTTCTCCCTCTCCCTCCCTCTCTCTGTCTCTGTCTCTCTCTGTCTCTGTCTCTGTCTCTCTTTCTCTCTCTCTCTCTCATACACACACACACACACACACACACACACACACACACACACACACACTTCCATAATGAAATCTATTTATTAGTTTGTATGCTAACTCCTAAAAATACCAACTACTATAAAACCCAAATAATTACTATTTATTTGGGTCTTTGTAGCGAGTATGTTTTTCCCTGTTGGTTGCCTGGTCCCAACGCAGTACCATTCAGCCACAAATAACACACAGAGACTCTGTATTTGATATTATGCTGTTGGACAGTTACTAGTTTCTTATTGTCTAGCTCTGTCTTAAATATTAACCAGTTTTTATTCATCTAAGTATTTCCACGTGGTCTCATCTTACTGGACAGTGGGCGGCCCAGACCTCTGTTCTCTCCAGTCTCTACATGCTGACTCCTCTTAACTACTTTCTCTTTCCTCCTAGTCTCCTAGCCCCGCCTATCTTGCTTTCCTATTGGCCAACAGTGCTTTATTCATTAATCAGTATGAGAAACACATTCACAGAATAACATCTCCCATCAGGTCTTTAATTAAAAATTGTTTTTCTTTTTCAGATTTTTACTGTGGGGACTTTTGTTCATGCTTTCACTCTGTCATGCCCTAAAAATTTTTTTATTAAATATATTAAGAAATTAAATATGCAGGATAAGCTATTTCCTGTGGGGGAACCACAAGGCATGAACAGTATGTATCTAGTTGGGTAATACAAACTATTAAGAGGCAAACATTTCATTAAAAAGTGAATAGCATTAAGAATATAAGTGGTCACTTAGTGTGGAGTCAAATAATTTCAAGACGTCTTTGCTTGTGCTTAATTATGATTGTTATAAAAGTTTCCACCTTGGAATGCAGCATTTCTTCTTTAAAGATTTTATTGCCCATTTGTAAAAATAGTATATTCCAGCAAGTACCTGGGCTAGGCTTTCTCAGTTTCAGTTTGTTGGCCATGGTGTCATGGCTCTTTTGCGTGTAGCGCATAATTATTCACACAGGGTCTGAGTATTTTCAGTGTTTAAACGTCAGAGTGTCTTTATCCAACTCTTTTTTTTTTTTTAAATCTTGTAATCATATAAATTCCCACCATCTCTTTTGTTGTTCAGGGTTGAAAGGAACCTATTTCCCCCCCCCCCCTTGAATGCACATTATTGATTATACATTGTGCTAGGAATTTTATACAAACCACTTAATTCCCATAGTAGATTTCTACGGTAACATTTAGCTTGTCTACCTGACTTTAAACCCATGAACTTTCGACTAAATGCATCATCTGGATTCCATGTAAATGTCACAGAACTCAAGACAGTTGTTATTTAACAATATTTAACAGAGAATCATTTGCTCTTACAACACATCTTTCTTGTAGTTGCCAGGGTGATATTAACCCCTTGGTATTATACCATATTTTTCTTTAAAACCTGTAGCCCTTCATTTCCTTAACTGCAGAGTCAGGTGATAGGTCAGTACTGCCACCTCACAGTCTTCCCTCAGCTGTTCACATCCTCTTGCGCTCTGTCAAAATGGAAGTCCTGGGACCCTGCCTAAGTTCTCCTCAGCATTTGTTTCCCTGTACATATTCTCTGTTCTGCCTGGGATGCTTTTAATCCCTTTAAAGTACAAAGACCCATTTTCTTCTTCACTGTCAGTCTGGGGTTCCCACAGAGAGAAAATCAAAGGGATTTATGACTATAGATTGGTATCTATAGATAAAGACATTTACTGTAAGGAACTGACTAACAGAGTTAAGAGGGTTGAGAAACTGTGCGATCTGCAATCAGAAAATCACAGGTGGTATAATTCCAGCTGGAATCTGAGGGCCAAAGAGGAGAAGGCTTACGTTTTGGTCCGAGTCGAGCTTGAAGGTAGGAGACTGATATACCAACTTGAAGACAGTCAGGCAGAGAGAATGAATTCTCTCTGTTCTGCTTCTTTATTCTATTCAGACCTGCAGCAATTGGATGCTGTCTCCCACATTGGGAAGGACAGGTTGCTTTATTCAGTCTGCCATTTCAAATCTCATTTAGATACATCTCTGGCACACAGAATAGTATTGACCAAATATGTGGATACTCCTTAGTGGTCTAAAGGTGACATAAAGCCAAGTATAATACCTCCCTCCAATTTTTAGCCTACGGACCATCAATGCTTTATTTTTTTCTAATATTTTGAGTTAGGTTAATAACTTTCTAACCTCCATGACAGAGATGTCTAGCTGCTGAATCAATCTGTTTTCTTTTTCTAACAGGCATGTCTACATGTCTACACTATTGTATTCCCCACCTTGATGTAATAATATGGCTTTCTATATCTCTATATCTGTTCCATGAACACCAACAGCTGGTTCTTTATAACTCAGTTATTTACATCTACAAACAATGTATATTCAGAAACCTTATTTTTGAAGATACTAAAGCTTCTGTTAGTCTTCGTACTAACCACTTCTTAGACCTACCATCCTAATATTTATGAGAAATATCATTTTATTTTACCAGACAACTGAGATGAGTTTGTCATAGCACCTTGTCTTACTGACTGAGATTACTAATACATGGGAACATTCTTTTTAAATAAATTTAAGAAGTTTTATATTTGTCATAGACAACCTTTTTCCCCTTTGGAGTTTTGAGATTTGGCCTCACTATAAAACTCTGGCTAGCCTCAAATCTGTGTCAACCCCCTAACCCCTGTCTATTCTTCCTGAATATTAGGATGATGTCTATGCCACTATGTTTATGTCAGAGTCTCAGTGTATTCTACACCCACTGCTGCTTTGATGCACCTGCAGCTGAATCATTCTGGGCATGTAATATCTTAAGAATTTACATCTTTCTGCTTCACCTTCTGAAGGATTTATTTGCTGCCACTGAAAGGTGCATGCACAGTGACAGACAGGAAGAATGGGGAAAAGCCTCATCAACTAGTGGGAAGGAGTCAATGGGTAAAATACTTCAGCATTTAATCTGTCAGTAGAATAAATATGAGCCTATTTCCATATGGTTCTCAGAAGGACTTAGCCTCCATGCCCACTGTGGTAATCTGCTCATGATGGCACCATTTATCCTGGCCTTTCTCCAGTAACTGTCTCTCTTACATTTCCTGGAATCTTCCCTAATAAACTGCACCTAATATTTCTGTGTTAGTCAACTTTTGGTTACAGTGACAAAACAGCTGAGTGGGGTGATGTGAAGGCGATATGAACAATTGTAATTTGCAGTTTCAGAAGCCTCAGTCTATCAGATAACTCAGTTCCTTTGGGCCAGAACTGAGGTAGAATACTATGGCAGGGAGGAAGTACAGCAGAGGAGACCACTTGCTTCATGGAGACCACAAAGGAAAGAAAATGAGTTTTGGGGCAAGATATATCCCACAAAGGCACACCTCCAGTGGCCTAATTGTGCAACCAGTTCACATCTGCTAATAGCCCACTCAGTTATGAACTTATCGATGGATTAATACGATGAAGTCAGTGTCCTAATGATCCAACCACTTCTCAGTAGTGTTCCTACCCAAGACAAAGCCTTCAACACATGGACCTTTTTGGAGGATATTTCACACATAACTCAAAACAATCTCAGTCTGGGTCAGATCTTGGAGGGACACAAACAGGGACTTAGATCCAATGTAGCTCACATCCCATGTAAGTATTTGTTTTTTATGTCTGTCTTCTGTATTTATAAGACACTGTGATAGGTAGAATTCTATCATGACTCTTGAGATTGCAGTTTATTGGAACAATTCTCCTCTCCTGTTAAGTGTGGGAAGCTCTTGTGATGAGGTAGTTCCTACTTTGATGAGGATGCAATAAATGGCTAAGATGAATATGCCACTTTTTGTACAGCTATCAAATGAGAGATTTGTTTGCTGACCTTGAAGAATCAAGTCACCATGAATCTAACAGATGCAGGGAATGGATTCTGCCAGTTATCAAGTGAATTTTGGAAAAGGGCTGTGAGCCTCAGATGAAATGCTACCCCTGGCCAACACATGGATGGCGCTTGATGAAAATCTGATTACCCATCAAAACTATGCCTTTACTCCTGCCCATGCACACTGTGAGATAAATGTATTGTTTTAAACCAGGACTTAGAATAATTTGTTGCATACTAGGTAAAATGATCATAGCCATATGTATTATGAAAAATTATTTTGAACTATGTCAAATACATAAGAAACAATGAAAAAATATTGTTGTGTTATTATGTATCTAGTATGAACTTTGAACAAATATTGACATTACATTGTACTCCAGATATTTTTCAGGAATAAAAGATTACAAATAATTATGAAGTCTCCTGCATAGGTTTTCTAATTCTGTGGATCACTCATTTCTATCTGAGAAGCAACCCACTGTTCTGAATATTGCTAATTACATTCTAAAAAATATTATTTCATTACATGTGTGATTAGGTCTAAAAGTAACATACACCTTCCCTTTTCTCCTCATTTAATCTTGCCTTCTGAATACAGGCAGATTAAAACACTTATGCTATGACTCTGTTTTGTTGCTATTTCTTTTTAATTATTGCCCAATTTCATATTATAAATTTCAATAAGAATCTGTTAGTTATTTTGACAGACATTTAATGCTTACTGAAGCAAGGTACTCAACACACCTGCCAGTTTTCCTGCAGGCTTGTCATGCCATGTGACTGATTCTGGCCAGCTGCCTCTTTGGGGGAAGTCGTGGTTGTCACTCACTGCTGGGCTGACGTACTAGAGGATGCCCGCAGAGCAGGCTCATCCCTTCCTCTGCCTTGGCAACCAAGGAAATGGTGCTGCTGTGACTGATGCATAGACATGAAACAGCCAGAATATCTCAGGGAGAACTTCTGGCTTACCGAGTTATGAAATTTGTCTTAGATTTTGCACGAGTAAAACACAAACCTGTCTTTGGTGTATAATTTTAGGTTTTAATCCATACCTGTTCTGAGAGTCTCTCCTTCAAATCCCTGGCAATCATCAACCTAAATTACATCTCTATGCTGTATCTGGCTATTCTGCCATACAGAATCATCATGATATACAACCATTAATATCTAACTTCTTTCATTTAGGATTATGTTTTTGTGGTTTGTTCTTGCTATACTATACATCAGTACTCCATTCCTTTTAGTTAAAAAGTTTCTCTGACAGTAGAACCAGGATGTATCCCTGATGCACAAAAGGACGTTGGGAGCACATTCTCCATGGAAAAATACTCCCTTAACCTAGAGGCAGGAGGGAGGGCCTAGTCCCTACTTCAAATGACTTGACAGATTGTTGATCCCTCCTGGAAGGTATCACCCTCCCTGTGGATTGGTGGGAATGGGATGGAAGGGTGGTCAGGGGGCATGGGAGGGAGAGAAGGAGGGAGGAAGATAGGGAGAGAGAGAAAGAGAGAGAGAGAGGGAGAAGGAACTGGGATTGATATGTAAAATAAAAAAAACAAAATTAAAAAAGTTTCCTTATTTTTAAAAGTTTTATTTTTATCATTTTTATTTACATGTGTATGTTTTATATGACTGTATGCCGAGTACATGAGGATGTCCGCAGCAGTCAGTAGAGAGCCTTGGGTCTCCTGGAGCTTGAATGAGGGCAGTTATAAATCTTCTGCCATGCGTCCTGTGAACTCCAGTCTTCTGGAAGAGCAGCAGTGCTCTTATCCACTGAGCCATCTTTCAAGCCCCATTTCCAAGTTTTGTTTATTATGGTAAATATACATAGCCATAAAATGTGCTGTCAGTTATTTTAAATTCAATGGTTTAAAATACATTCATAATGTGCATCCACTTACCACTGTCCATCAAGAACTCTTGTAGTTTTGAGAAATTGAAATGCTACCCCCATTTAACAAGAGCTCCTTTCCCATTGTAGCTCTAGACTCTAGTGTAATGGTTAGTTTTTACATAAACTTGACATAAGCGACTCTTGTGAAGAATTTGCAATTGAGAAATGCCTCCATAAGATTGGCCTGTAAACTAGTATGTAGTACATTTTCTTGATTAGTGATTGATATTGGAGTACTCAGCCCCTTGTGGGTGATGTCACCCCTAGACTGGTGGTCCTGGGTGCTGTAAGAGAGCAGGCAGAACAAGTCAGTAAGCAGCACTCCCCCATGGCCTCTGCATCAGCTCCTGGCTCCAGGTTCCTCCCCTGCTTGAGTGCTTTCCCTGACTTCCTTTGATAATGGACTGTGTTGTGAAAGTGTAAACAAAAGAAAACCACTTCCTCCTGAATTTGCCTAAGGTCAAGATGTTTTATCAAAGCAATAGAAATCCTGAGTAAGTCATAGAAACCCTAACTAAGATATATGGCAACTAAGATTTTGTCACTATGGTTTTAAGTACTCTAAGAATTTCAAATCTCATACATACAGAGTCATATGGGATTCATTATCAGTGCTCATCATATACTGTCATTCTCTTTCCTCTTTTGTCTTTTTTCCTTATTTGTTTTGAAATAGGATTTCACATAATCCAGTTTCCCTTCAAACATTCTATGCATCTGAGGGTATTTGTGAACTCTCTTGATCCTCCAGTTTCCACTTCCTAAGTGTGTACCACTACAGTGGATTGCTTCCTTCTATAGACACAATAATAGGCTATTGTATGTTCTAATCATACTTTTGCTTTTTTTGTACATCTGTCTGTGGGCATTTTGCGTATATCCACTTTTTAGTTAGTGTATACTCTATTGTGAGCATGAGTATGCACACATCTATCGCAGACCCTGTTTTAAATTCTTTAGGGCATATATTCAGAAGTGGAATTGCCAGATCATATGGTATATCTATTTTAATTTTTCTGAGTAGCTATCATATGTTATAAGACATAAAACTTATCTCACTGACAGAGTGCAAGCCTCCAATTTATCCACATACTTATTAACATTTGATATTTTGTTTCAGAATATTTTTATTTGGTCTGTGACAATTCTCTATATGTTACCAATGTGTCTTAATGATATCCACCTCAACCATCTGTGGACTTCCTCAACACATCCCCTCCTTCATGTCTTTTTCTGTGGATCCACTGGATGGTTTTGAAATGACTGTATAGATCAGGCTGGCCTCAAACTCACCAAGAACTACTTCTCTGAGTGCTGGGATAAAATGTGTTTGCTACCATGCCCAACCTCTTTTTTTCCCATTAATAACTGAGTGAATCTAATTATCCTGTTTACATGAGCACCTACAGGGGCATCTACAGGATTGTGGTCAATCCACCCATAAAGAGAAATGATGTTTCGTTCATTTTTAATGTCTATGTAGTATTTCATTGTATATACAAGCCACTTTTTGGTTGCAAGCCTAGCCTTTAATGTCTAGGCCATTTCTCCAGCCCACAAGCCACTTTGTATAAATTTATTCATACTCAGATGAACATTCAGGCTGTTTTCCCCATTTTGGCTATTGTAAATGATGGTGTAGTGAATAATGTGTATGCATTTGTTTGAATGCTTGTTTTTAATTTCCTTGGGCAAGTACATTTATGTACTTTGTAATTATGTTTTAATTAACAATGAATCACATCCCCAGCTATAGTATAAGTTAATATAATTTATTATTTGACATAGCTTAAATTACTCTGTTTTATTCAGAGATACAAAAACATGTTATTTTATACATAAATCTAAGATTAAAATGGAACCGAAATGTTTCTATTTCCTAGTGATGTCATAATTGTCCTAGTGTCATAATACCACACATTGCTCATGTGTTTTTGCCAATGCTGGTGTAAACAAATCCTATGGCTCTTCTAGTATAAAAAGACAGCACAGACAATAATGTGAAGTATATCAAAGCTATTAATTATAAAAATGAATGCTATTATTTTCTGCATTTATTGTCTTCCTCCAGTCATTGATTTATAGTGTATTTCCACTTATAAAGCATATATTAAAACAGTGTGCCATGTTACACTAGTAACAGCCTCATCCACATTGTGTTTACTAAATATCTGGATTCTCCCAGGAGGCCACATTAAGTAACTGACTTCTACAACCTAGATTTACATCAGTACACTTGGTGATGCTCATCTAGTGATGAAATAGCTCAATGGATTTCCCAGAACAAATGATTTACACACTTACTTGATATGTAGGAGAAGAATTCCACATTAGCACAGTGCATCTGTTATTGTTATGATCCCACATAGATGCATTAGCAAAAATCAATGTTTTGCTCATATTTTTCTCGGTTTTAACCTATACACTTACTCAGTTCCAGAAAACCATGTGGAACACCACATTATAGCCAGTCACTCTATTTCTTTAAGGGTACTTATGGAAATGGAAAATTTCCATTTTTTAAAATGTCTGTGGCAATTTTTAGAAATATACCTCAAATATTGTGTAGTATGCCTTCAATTGGGATTTCCCCACCATATTTCTGGTGATTTGACTGCAGTTGTAGAGGTAATGTACCTTTTTGTTTGTTTGCTTGTTTGTTTTTGAGACATGGTTTCTTTGTGTAGACCTGGCTGTCCTGGAACTCATTCTATAGACCAGGCTGGCCCTCAAATTCATTGATCCATTTGCCTCTGCCCACCATCCATCCCCATTGCTGGGATTAAAGACTTGTACCATCACCACTACCTGGCCAAGTAAAGTGTTATTTTTATCACCTCATATTAAAAGTACATATTCTCAACATGACCCACTGTGGTGGTTTGAAAGAAAATTGGCCCCCAAAGGGAGTGGCACTACTAGGAGGGGTGGCCTTGTTGGAGGAAGTGTGCCATTGTGGAGGCGAGTTTGAGGTCTCTTTTTCTCAAGCTTCCCTCAGTGTGACAGTCAGTTGACTTCCTGTTGCCTGCAAGATATAACCAGCACCACAGCTGCCTGCAAGCTGCTAGACTCCCCTTCATGATTATAATGGACTGAACCTTTGAAACTGTAAGTGGGCCACCCCAATTAAAAGCTTTCTTTATACAAGTTGCTGTGGTCATGGTGTCTTTTCAAGCAAGAGTAAACCATAACTCAGGCATCCACCACTGATGATGTAGACCTTCATCACTGGCCTGAGATGGTGTTTGTCAGGCTTGCTTTAACACTGTTCTGTGTTCCCTGTTCTCTACTGTATCTCTTGAAAGGAACTTATTCTGTGTGAAGAGTTTTGTCTAGCTCCGTGATGGCAAGACTTAAGTATTTTATATCTTGATTTTTTTAGATCTAATTTTATTCTTTTTAAAATTTATTTTATTTTGTGTTTTTTTCCTATTTTACATATTAATGCCAGTTCCTTCTCCTTCCCATCCTCCCATGGTCCCCAACCCCCCCCCCCCAACCCATTCCTCATCTACTCCCTAGTGAGGGTGAAACCTTCCAGAAGGGATCATCAAAATCTGTCATTTAGGGTAAGGCCTAGGTCCTCCCTCAAGTCTCCAAGCTAAGGGGGCATCCATCCATGAGGAATGTTCTCCTGAAGTCCTTTCCTGCACCAGGGATACATCCTGGTTCCAATGTAAGCGTCCCAGGCCTCCTAACTGAGACCTACATTCAGGGTATCTGGGTCAGTCCTGTGCTGGTTTCCCAGCTATCAGGCTGAAGTCCATTACTCCCTCTTGTTCAGGACAGCTGTCTCTGTGGGTTTCTGTAGCCTGGTCTTGACCCCTTACCTCTCTGCAGAGTTTGGCTCAGTGTTTAGCTGTGGGTGTCTGCTTCTGTTTCAACATCAACCACTGGATGAAGGCTTTAGGATGGCATATAAGGTAGTTATCAATCTCATTATCAGAGAAGGGCATTTAAGGTAGCCTCTCCACTATTGCTCAGATTGTTAGCTGGGGTCATTCTTGTAGGTCTCTGGGCATTTCCCTAGTGCCAGATATCTCTTAAAACCTATAATGGCCCCCTCTATTATGTTATCTCTTGACTTGCTCTCCTTTTTTCTTCCATCAATTCAATATTTCTTCTCCCTCATATTCTCCTCTCTGTCTTCTCTCCTTCTCTTTTTCTTAACTCCCTCTCTACTCACTGCCCACCCCACTCCCAATATGCTCAGGAGATCTTGTCCTTTTCCCTTTCTGTGGGGACCATGTGTGTCTCTTTTAGGGTCCTCCTTGTTTCCTAGCTTTTCTAGTGTTGTGAATTTTAGATTGGTGATCTGTTGCTTTATGTCTAAAATCCATATATGAGTGAGTACATATCATGATTATCTTTTTGTGACTGGGCTACCTCACTCAGGATGGTTTCTTCTAGTCCCACCTGCAAATTTCAGGATTCCATTGTGTTTTTCCCCTGATTAGTACTTCATTGTGTAAATGTACCACATTTTCTTTATCTAGTCTTCAGTTGAGGGGTATCTAGGTTGCTTCCAGGTTCTTGCTATTACAAATACTGCTGCTATGAACATAGTTGAACAGATGTCTTTGTTTCATTGATGTGCATCTTTTGTATATATATCTCAGAGTGAAACTGCTGGATCCTGTGGTAAACTGATTTCCATTTTCCTGAGGAACTACCATACTGATATCCAAAATGGCTGAACATATTTGCACTGTTTATCCTACCTATCCAATGGGAAATCTTTCCACTTTCTGGTATCTTCTTTCTTTCTGTAAAGATGCAAAGTTCTTGCTACACAGGTCTTTCACTTGTTTGGTTAACATTGCCCCAAGATATTTTATGTTGTTTGTGGCTATTATAAAAGGTGATGTGTCTCTGATTTCTTTTTCAGTCCCTTCTATTGCATATATAAGGGCTACTGATTTTTTGAGTTGATCTTGTATCCTGCCACTTTGCTGAATGTGTTTATCAGCTGTAGGAGTTCTCTGGCAGAGTTTTTTTGGTCGCTTATGTAAACTATTATATCATCTGCAAATAGTGAAAATTTGACTTCTTCCTTTCCAATTTATATCTCCTAGAGCTCCTTTTGTTGTCTTATGGCTCTAGATAGAATTTCAAGCACAATATTGAAGAGATATGAAGAGAATGGACAGCCTTGTCTTGCTCTTGATTTTAGAGGAATCTTGTTAAGTTTTTCTCTATTTAGTTTGATGTAGGTTGTTGGTTTACTGCATATTGCTTTTATTATTTTTAGGTATCCCCGATCTCTCAAAACCTTTATCATGAAGGGCTGTTGGAACTTGTCAAATGGTTTTTCAGCATTTAGTGAGATAATCATATGTGGCTAGTTGTTTTCCGACAGCCCTCCTGGTCCCACCATTGTGTCAGCCCCAATAACATGCAGGGACTCTGTATTTCATACAATCCTGTTGGCCAGTTACTATCATTTCTTTTCGGCTAGCTCTGTCTCAACCCATTTCTATTAACCTAAGTATTTCCACGTGGCTCATCTTACTGGCCAGAGCGGCTGGTGTTCTACCTCTCTGGGCTCTCCATCTTGACTCCTCCTCACTACTTTCCTTCCTCCTAGTCTCCTAGCCCCACCTATCTTGCTCTTCTATTGGCCAACAGTGCTTTATTCATTAACCAGTATGAGAAACATATTTACAGAATAACATCTCCCATCATCTCCTCTTTTCTGTCTAAAATAAAAAGAAGGGTTTTAACCTTAACATAGCAAAATATACCATACAACAGTTACCAAATTTTCTTTAATTAGAATTAAAGAAAATATTTTATCATCTATTCTATCTTTGTGAGTCTAAAGTCCTATATGTAACTTCTCTTTAATCCTAATTAAGGAAAACTGTAACCATAACTATCTGTCTTCAACTCCTTCAAAGACCACAGAAGGATAATATATAAACTCTAGAAATAACAGAGACAACTTGCTGCCTGGTCAGTCACCTGAAGTTCTTCTGTAATGTTCCATCTTCAGCCCATAGGCCATAGTGTGTCTGGCAGACTCCTCAGCAAAGCAGGAAACTTTAAACTGTCCATCTGTATTGACAGTTTGTCAGTTACTTTTCTCTGTGTCTTGTAGACTGTATGGCTGTCTGGCAGCCTCTTCCATGAAGCAGGAATCCTGTAGCAATGTCCATCTTGAATTATCAGTTACTTTCCTGTGGGTCCTGCATGTCCAGTTTATACAGCATAAAGATAAACAGTCTAGACAAGAGCAGTATCTTGTCCAAATGGCTAGTCTTGCTATATTAGAAGCAAACTCCATAACTCGTTTCTTCGATGTCCATCTTCCTTTCTGACACAGGTGGTGTTACCAGGAGCAGTTGTGCCTCACTTTCAAGAAAAACCCTAAACCATTTTAAATTTCATATTCTGTAGGTCTTTGAAAGGTTTGAAGAATGGCTATTCATCTCAAATACATCTCTGCATATCTAGAAATCCTAACTAATTTAACACCAAGTTTTGACTATCATAGGTAACTCTCTATAATCTGTACTAAATTATACATTACATTTTCCAATAAGCTATATAAACACAGTACCTAAACAAGAGAAGAAAAACACATATCACAAAATTGACCTTAAATTTGTATCAATAAATGAAAATCCATTCCAAAACAAAGCATTCATATCTATACCATGTTCTCTTTGATTATATTTTATTGATTTCAGCCTTCAATTTCATTATTTCCTGCCATATTCTCCTCTTGGGTGTGTTCATTTCTTTCTGTTCTGAAGCTTTCATGTGTGCTATTAAGTCATCAGTCCTCTTAACTAACACCCACATTCAGGGGGTCAGGGTTAGTCCTGCACTGATTTCTCAGCTATCAGGTGCATGATCTATCCCTTGTTCAGATCAGCTGATTCTGTGGGTTTCTCTCGCCTGGTCTTGACCCCTTTGCTCATCACTCCTTCCTCTCTGTGACTGGATTCCTGGAGTTTGGTTAGTGTCTAGCTGTGAGTGTTTGCTTCTGCTTCCATCAGCTACTACATGAAGGCTCTAGGATGGCACATAAGGTAGTCATCAATCTCATTATTGTGGAAGGTCATTAAAGATAGCCTCTTCACTATTGCTTAGGTTGCTGGTTGGGTTCATCCTTGTAGATCTCTTGGCATTTCCCTAGTGCCAGATTTCTCCTAAAATCTGTAATGGCTCCCTCTATTATGGTATTTCTTTTCTTGTTCTCCTCTATTCTTTCCATGTCTCAATCTTCCTGTTCCCTCATGCCCAACTCTCCCCTCCTCTTCCCCCCTTCTCTTTCTACTAACTCCCTTTCCCCTCCCCCTCATGCTCCCATTTTGCTTGGGAGATCTTGTCCCTTTGCCCTTCTCCAGGGGACCATGTATGTCACTCTTAGGTTTCTTCTTGTTTCCTAGCTTTTATGGTAGGGGCATGGATTATAGGCTGGTAATCCTGTGTTCTATATCTAAAATCCATATATGACTATTGATTGTTAATTCTTGTGGATTTGCTGTGGTGGTGGTGGTATTGTGTGTGGATTTCCCTGATTTCCCTCCATTTTTCTTTTGGCTGTTGGTAAAGTGGGACTATCTATTGTTTATGTTTTTGTGGGTGTAGTTATTTTCCTTGGATTGAAGCTTTCCTTACAGAACTTTTTGTAGAGCTGGATTAGTTGATGTGTATGGTTAAATCTGGTTTTGTCATGGGATATCTTGGTTTCTCCATCAATAGTAATTGAAATCTTTGCTGGTTATAGTAGTCTGGGCAGGCATCTGTGATCTTTTAATGTTGGCTGAATATCTATCCTGGACCTTCTGGCCTTCAGAGTTTCCATGAATAAGTCAGATGTAATTGTGATAGGTTTTCCTTTATGTTACTTGTTCATTTCCCTTTGCTGCTCTTAATATTCTTTCTTTATCCTGTATGTTTGGTGTTTTGATTATTATGTGATGGGAGATGTCATTCTGTAAATATGTTTCTCTTATTGGTTAATGAATAAAGCACTGTTGGCCAATAGGAAAGGAAGATAGGAGGGACTAGGAGACAAGGAGGAAAGAGGAAGTAGGAAGGAGGGGTCAGCATGTAGAGTCTGGAGAGAACAGGTCCGGTAAAATGAGACCACGTGGAAATACTTAGATTAATAGAAATGGGTTAATATTTAAGACAGAGCTAGCAGATAAGAAACAAGTAACAGGCCAACAGCATTATATCAAATACAGAGTCTCTGTGTGTTATTGGGGGCTGGCGTGGCAGTGGGACAAGACCGGCAGGGAAAAACCTGCTCGTAACAAAACCTGCTCATAACAATTATGTGGTGAGGGAACATTTTTTTGTGGTCTATTTGGTGTTCTGTAAGCTTCTTGTACTTAATTGACATGTCTTTCTTTAGGTTTGGAAAGTTTTCTTCTATGATTTTGTTGAATATATTTTCTGCACCTTTGAGTTGGATTTCTTCATCTCTTCTTTACCTATTATTCTTAGGTTTGGCTTTTTCACAGTGTCCTATAATTCCTGGATATTTTGTGTCAGGGATTTGTTGGACTTAAGATTTTCTTTGGTTGATGAATCTATTTCTCCTAGTTTATCTTCAATGCCTGATATTCTCTCTTCCATCTCTTGTATTCAATAGTTTATGCTTGCATCTGTAGCCTAGCTTTTCTATTTCCAGCATTCTCTCAGATGGCATTTTTTTTATTGTCTCTATTTGAGCTTCCAAACCTTGCACTGTTTCAACTGTTTCTTGTAATTTTTGGTTTGTCTTTTCATCCATTTCTTGAATTATTTTTCCACTCCTTTAAGGGATTTTCTCATTACCTCATTAAAGTTCTGTATCATCGTCATCAAATTGGTTTTAGGGTTATTCTCTTCTGCTTCATCTGTGTTGGGATGTTCAAGTATTGATGGTATGGAGTCCCTAGACTCTGGTGATGTCATATTGATCTTTCTATTGTTGAATGTATTCTTATAGTGTTGTCTACCCATCGCTACTTCCAGTGTATACTGGTAGGGTCTTTCCCTTTCCTGGTGGTTATGGGATCAAGGTCCTCTTCTGGTGGTGCAAGCAGTTCCAATAGTCATATGGCTCACCTACTCCATTGGGTGGTGGTGGGGCTCCTCCCTTGGTTGAAGGCTGGACCAGGATGCTGGCAGATTCTAGATGAGCCAGTCTGCTAGGGTGGCCTCCCCTGCACTCAGACCTCATCCCTCAGTCCTCAGGACACTCTGAGCAGGGCACTAGATGGCAGGCTGAAAATGGGTCCACACTTGCTCCCTCCCATGATTGGAGATCGGACCAGTTCACTGGCCCCCTCTGGATGGGCCAGATAGATAGGGCTGGTTTCCCCTCTTCCAGTGGTTGGAGGGGGTACCACGATGCTGGCAGCCTCTGGATGGGCTGGCCTGCTAGGGAGGGCTCCCCTACATGCAGTCCTCAATCCTCAGGAAGTTCCAGTTCAATGGACTTGAATTGAAGACCCAGAAATAAAGCCACACACCTATGGATACCTGATTTTTGGTAAAGAAGCCAAAATTATACAATGAAAAAAAGAAAACATCTTTAACAAATGGTGCCTCCATAACTGGATGTTGACATGTAGAAGAATGTAAATAGATCCATATCTATCTCCCTGAATAAAACTCAAGTACAAATGGATCAAAGATCTCAACATAAATCCAGTTAGAGTGAACCTGATAGAAGATAAAGTAGGAATGCATTGGCACAGAAGAAAACTTACTGAATAGAACACCACTAGCACAGACAGTAAGATAGACAATAAATGGGACCCCATGAAACTGAAAACTTCTGTAAGACAAAGGACATTGTCAATAGGACAAAATAACAGCCTACAGAATGGGAAAAGATCTTCACCAATCCCATGTCCAATAGAGGGTTGATCTCTAAAATATATAAATAACTCAAGAAACTAGACATCAAAAAAAAAAACCAAAACAAAACAAAATCAAATAATCCAATAAAAATGGGGTATAGATCCTTCCCAATGAAGAATCTGAAATGGATGATGTACTCTTAAAGAAATGTTCAACATACTTGACCATCAGGGAAATGCAAATTAAAAGGATTCTGAGATTATATCATATACCTGTCAGAATGGCTAAGATCAAAAACTCAAATGACAGCATATGGTGGTAATGATATAGAGTAAGGGGAACACCCCTTCACTGCTAGTGTGATTGCAAACTTGTACAACCACTTTGGAAATCAATATAGTGATTTCTTAGAAAATTGAGAATTGATCTACTTCAAGACCCAGCTGTACCTTTTTTGGATATATAGCCACAGGATGCTCATACTACAAGAAAACTTGGTAACTATGTTCATAGCAGCTTTATTTATAATAGCCAGAACCTAGGAATAACTTAGATACATCTCAATCAAAGAACAGATAAAAAAAATGTGATATATTTACATAATAGAGTATACTCTTCTGTTAAAAGCTATGACATTATGGAATTTGGAGGTAAATGGATAGAAGTAGAAAAAACAATCAGCCTGAATAAGGTAACCCAGACCCAGAAAGACAAACATGGTGTGTATTTACTGATATGTGGATATTAGCTATAAAGTAGAAGATAATTATGCTACAATCCACAGACCCAGAGAGTCTAGGTAACAAGGCCAGCCCAAGATGGGTTTTCATGGATCTCCCAAGGAACGGGAAATAGAAGAGATTTTGTGGTTGGTCTAGGGGTGGGTGGAAAAGGAAACATGAGGGATTGGGTTGGGAGGTGGATGGAGGGGAGACTACTGAAAGAGATGACTGAATAGGGGGACATTTGGGGGTCAGGTAGAAACCTGGTGCAAGGGAAACTCCTAGAAATCTACAAGGATGACCCCAACTAAGACTCATCAATGGTGGATGTGTAGTCTGTACTGGCCACCTCCTGTGACATGGCAGGACTTCCAGTGGAGGGGTTAGAACATCATCCCAGCCACACAACCTTTGACCTATACTCTGTCCTGCCTATGGGATGTGTAGGGCGTAGGAGGCAGGTAAGGATGGGATGGAGATTGTGGGCTTGGCCAATCTGTGACTGATGGAGTCTTAGACCCATCCCATGAGAGTGAGCTCTCCCCTGACACTGCCTGGAGTGGCAGAACTTAGAGGCTGGATAGCCCAGAGACCTAGGATAGAACTAATCATGACTGGAGATAAAAATGTCAATGTAATGATGCCTAACAATTTCCTACTGTACTCGTAGTTGTCATCAGAGAGCCTTCATTCAGTGACTGATGGTGACAGATTTAGAGACCCACAGCAAAGCATTTTCCTGATCTCAGGGAATCCTGCTGAAGAGAGGGAGGAAATATTGTATGAGCCAGGGGTGTCAAGGACATCACAAGTGAACCCATAGAAATAACTAATTTGAGCACATAGGAGCTCACATAGTCTGTACCAACACCCAAGGAACCTTTATGGGACTGACTTAGGCACTGTGCATATGTGTAGCAGTTGTGTAGCTTGGTCTACTTGTGGGACTCCTAGCAGTGGGAGCAAGGCCTCTCCCTAATGCTTTGGGTGGCTTTTAGGCTTTTCCTCATACAAGGTTGCCTTGATCAGCCCTAATATAATGGGTGGTGCTTAGTCCTACTGAAACTTGGTATGACATGCTTTGTTGATACCTGTGGCAGTCCTGCCCCTTTCTTAAAGAAAACAGAGATGGAGGGGATGGGGGCTGGGTGAGTGGAGGTGAGGTGAGGGAATGGGAGGAGGGGAAGGAGGGGAAACTGTGGCAGGGATCTAAAATAAATGAATACATTTAATTAATAAAAATAGCAAAGAAGAAAAAAAGGAAAGAGAAATAGAATAGATAATTTTGAATAGATGAGGGAAGGGACAGGAGTATCAGGTGGGAAGGGGGAGGGGAGAGAGAGTTAATGGAGGGAATACTAGGAGAGACAGCTAAAATTAAGAGACATTTGAGAGGAAATCTAATATAGTAGAAGCTTCCATGTTTATATATAAAGGTGTTCTAAATGAAATAGCCAAACAATGGGGAGACTGAGTCCCAACTGGCCACCTCTTGTCACCAAGTGAAATTCTAGTACTGGGATTGGGTTACATATAATTGAGTTGCTGGCCAAAGGGGTCCTATGGGAATCACTAAACAACCCATTCTGTTTCCAAGACAATAGGTTGCTCTCTACAAACTGGCACCAAAGCCCTGTTGCTGAAGACAACACCCACACAACTCACTGAATATGAAGAAGTTGGGCTGGTGCCCTTTTCCTTATATGTCTTTGGTACAGGAAGGTACTCTGCACACTACCAAAAGAGAAAAAGTAAACACCAACACAGCTACAAAGTCTTTGATACACAATGGTGTCCTGCCTGTAAGATATGCTTGGTTAATGCTGGGACAAAGCTTGAGGGAGTAACTGAGCAACATCTAATTTGACTTAAGGTTCACTTCAGAAGATGGAATGCATACCCAAAACTGTCTAGGTGACCAAGAACTGGAAACTAGGTAACCCAGAGATCTGGGTGTTATAGTACGGGTATCAAAAAAGAAAAAAAAGTAGTTATAAAATGACTCCTAATGATATTCTGCTACACCCATAGATCAGTGTCATTTTTTTCAGCCATCATCAGAAAAGTGTCTTTCCGCAGTAGATGGAAACAAATATAGAGACCCAGAACCAGACATTATGCAAAAAAGTATGAGACCTTGCAACACTTAGTCCTAAATGGGATGTTTTCATCCAATTCCTTCCTTCAGAGCTTGGGGAACCCCATGGAAGTGGAGGCAGAAAGGGTGTAAGAACCAGAGGGGCTGGAAGACACTAGGAGAAAAAGGCCTTCTGAATCAACATGGGCAATGCTCATATGAACTCACAGAGACTGAGGCAGAGCACGCAGGGCCTGTGTGGGTATGAGCCAAGTCATCTGTATTTATATGATAGCTCCCAGCTGGATGCTTTGTGTGTGGGTCCCTGATTCTTGTGCATTCTCTCAGAGATTTTTCCTTTTGTTGGTTTGCCTTGCCCAATTTTGATACGATTCTTGTTTAATCTTATTACAATTTAATATTATCGCCTAGAAGCCTGTTCTTTTCTAATGAGAGACAGAAACCTTCTTAATGAATAAGAAGGGAGGTGGGGAGGAACTGGGAGCAGGAGAGGGAAGCAAGAGGAAACAAAAATCCTAGTAGAATTCTTTTCCTCTAAGAATTAAGACTTGAAAAGTACATATGCTTAAGCATTTAGGATAGTTAGTAATATACTTTTTTTTTTTTTTGCAAAACATATCAAAATGACTCAAAGAGCTGTAAAGTCACTGATGAGCAGATGCCCCAGCAGACTGTCAAGAGGACTTTCCTTCAGCCAGGGACTTATCTCATTGACGAGGAGCTTACTAAACACTAAATAGAAGAAAACCCATTTACAAGAAATGGGCCATTTGGTGCATCCAATCAATGGTTAATCTAAGTCTGGCCGGGAATTGCAGGCATTGCAGTAGCTTACTAAAATGCACATGGGCCATGCGTTTTCTTTCTCATTTGTTCCAATCACAAAGCAATTCAGCTTTCTGGCTTGCATTCTGAAGAGTCTGTCCATGGATGCATGAAGAGAAATTTAGAAATAGTGTGCAGAAAATTTAGATTATATAATCTACTTAGGGACATACTTAAATATAGCAAATTGTAATCAAACCTTCTGTGCTGCCATAGCAATGTGAATATAGATTAGTTTTCTTTATGCAAAATCATGGAAACTTTTATATCCATGTGCATTATTTTCAGGAATACAAAAGAATATTATTGAATTTGAAATTTAAAACATTTTGTAAGAAATTGAGAATAGAACAATTATAATACTAACTACAATCAGATCTCCAAAAAAGATGCAACACAAATTTTATTCAAGCATTATGCCATAACACAGTAGGTGTGTAGGAAGAAATCCTGGCCTGATGCAGTACCTGTGTGGATGGTGCAGAGGTCTTTAGTTATGGAGCAAAGAGATCTAACAGCTCAAGTAAGACTTAGACCATTGTGAGGGCTTACACTTTGCTTGAAATAAGTTTGGAAGTTACAGGAGGGTTTTATGAGAAGTATGATCACAGGGCTTGTGTCACAGAATGAATTTCTCTTCTGTGCATAAAAGTTATGTTTATTTTACAATGTAATAAAAGTTATAAGTAAAAGTCACATGTGAGGTTTGTAAAACTGTATCACACAAATGTACAAGTGTGCATAAAGGTGTCACAAGTTTCTTCAAATTAAACCTCTAAAAATTCTTAGGCTGAGAGATACTGCATGAAGTGTTCTTAACACAATAGAATAAAACTTGAAAAAACGATAATGAAATAAGATGCAATAGTATCTATTATGGTGATTTTAACGAGAATACTTCCTGTGGTTGTTTGAATGAACCTGTCTCCCACAGGCTCATAGATTTGAGTGTTTGGACATCAGGGAGTTGTGGCCTTGTTGGAAACTTTGAGATTTCAGAAGCACAAGCTAGGCCCAGTGTCCCTTCTTGCTGCCTCCAGATTTGGGTGTAGAACTCTCCCCAGCACTCTGTCTGCCTGCATGCCGCCATGCTTCCCACTATGATGATAATGGACTAACCCTCTGAAACTTTAAGCTAGCCCCAATTAAATGTTTTCCTTTAAAGAGTTGCCATGGTCATGATGTCTCTTCACAGCAATAAAACCCTAACTAAGACAGTCCCCATAGGTGAACATATTTGAATGCTTGGTTCCTAGCACTGGGTTTTGAGGGTTCAAAAACACCTGTCAGCCCAAGTTTTCTTCCTCTACCTGCAACTTGTGGATCAGATACACGTTCTCAGCTACTGCGCCAGCACCATGCCTTCCTGCCTGATGCCATGCTCCCTGCTGTGGCCATAAGTTAAATTTGTGCTGATAAAAGCAAGAAACAAACAAACTTACTACATCAGATCTTGCAGGCCAGTTTATTTCTCCCATAGTTGGTGTCACTGTTTCACCGTGTTTGTCTTCTTAAGACAGGGTTTTCCTATGTTTCCTTGGCTATGTTTCCTTCCTGGAACTCACTAGATAGACCAGGTTGGTCTTGAACTCACAGAGATCTGCCTGCATCTGTTTTCCTAGTGCTGGCATTAAAGGCGTGCACCACTACACTCGGCATTGTCTCACTTTACATTATCTTAGCATCATTGTCTTATCTTTAGAAAAAGTCCTAGGGTGCAGCCTCATCATTTCATAGCATTGTCTACCTGTAACCACAAAGTACAATTCATATCGTTTTTACATTTTTTTAAATTTTATTTTTCAGGTGACCCAATGTAAAGAAGATTCTCAACAAAACGAAATCCAAACCCACCCTTCACTGCAGCTTCTCTGCATAGTAATAGCATAGACCACGAGACTTTCCCAGAGGCTTCTGGTCTCATTCAGAGAAATGGGCACTCTTCTTACAATGGCCTTCATGACTTAGTCTGGCCTTCTGTTTACCTCTGTGATTTTATGTATAATCTCCCTTTCATTCACCCCACTGTGTCTGGCTCTGCCTTTAGGACACCACTCACACTGTACTTTGTATGTGTCCTGACCTCATTCATACTCAGTGCGCACCTTTATAGTTGGGAAGTAAGAGTAGATCAGGTTTGTTCCCAATTTACATTCCTAATTTGAGATCTTTCAGGAGCAAGGTTCCCAAGAAGAAGCCCCCTTGGGGAGGAGAGTCTCTGCCTAGCTTCAGGGAACAAAGAGCTGGAAGAAGCCTGGGACAGCAGGTAAGTTCCTGGGTGAGTAGGAACCAGCTGGCACAAGGAGGAAGGACTTGGGGTGGGGGTAAGGAAGGAGTAGGGTGAGTAGGGTGTCCTCAGGGTTCCCCCTCAACCTGAGCTAATAGACCATAGCCAGGCGGTCCAACCATAGCCACTCCACTCCCACTGCAGCTTGTCCTCTTCAGGCAGTCTCTGCTTTTGAGTTTGGAAAGGCACTGTATTGTGGTAGAAGCTCCCACTCCCAGGCCTGGGCAACTGCAGAGCTAGGCTCCTACTGAGACTGCTTACCCTCCCAGTGTGTTTCCCTGGGAATAAAGATGGCATTGGTGATGGAGGATCAGTGAGGAAGGCAGTTGTGGCCAGTAGGCACCGAGCTTGCCCTAGGCAGCCATGGAGCTCTGTGCCCTTGAGTCCTTTCCTCTCCACCTGTCCCTGCCTGGCCCGCAGACACGATGGAGGACGAGGAGAAAAGGAGGAAAATAGAATACGGCAGGGCAAAGGTAGGACCATGGTGGCCTGCCTGCAATGGGAGGCAGTTATCCCTGGGCAGGGGTGGGGTGTGGAGGGGCAGGGCCTCGGGGCAGAGGTTGGGGCTGGAGAGAGTTGTCCACTCTGGCTAGAGCAGGAGACCCGGTACCTGCACTGGCAGCCTCCTTACTCCCTGGAGCCACACAAAAATCTCTCTTAGCCCCACCATACACTGCTCAGGAATTGCTCTACAACCTCAGCCTTTTTTGTGATCAGTTTTGTGACTGATCGTTCTTTGAGTGTTCTGAGTGGGTGTTTAGGGGTTTCTTTATTCTCAGGGACACCTGTGCTCTGATCACAAGCCTGCTGCATTTAGAGGTGTGTGTGTGTGTGTGTGTGTGTGTGTGTGTGTGTGTGTGTGTGTGTGTGTGTGTGTATGATTGTCCTGTCCCCAGTAGGCTGAGTGTGCCACAGGTGGTGAACTTGGCTGTTGGTGTGTTTTTAGAAGTATTATTTCTTCTTTTTCTTCTTCTCCTGCTCCTTCTTCCCAACCTCTTCATTCTCCTCCATCTCCTTCTTCTCCTGTATATTTGTGTAAAATGTCTTTTGGAGTTGTGTGGAATTCTGAGCATCAAAAGGTTCTATAAATTAAGCAGCACCTGTAGAATTGCTGTTAATGTATTTATTATGTATTTGGTGAGTTCAATTTTGTGTGGGCATGGGTATATGGCAAGACCTGTAAATAATCCGGAATTATATGCAGGTATCTGTCAGTGGGCTTAATGAATAATTTCACACAGCAAATGAATGTAATGATTTCTTTCTGAAATTACCTCTTTGAGCTTATTTTGCCCTCCTTGCTTCCTAAAATGAAGTTACCTTTGGGATAATACGTTGTCATAAGTGCCAACAATTAAGATATTTTTAAAGCTGTTTTTCCTTTTGTACTGGTTGGCTTTGTATCATCTTGACACAAGCCACAGTAATCTGAGAGGAAGGAGCCTCAATTGTTTCATAGAAAATTTTATAAAAAAGTAAGTTCAGGCTTGAGAGATGGTTCAGTATGCAAAGTGTTTCTTGTGCAAGCAAAGTTCAGGTCTCCAACATTTATATAATAATCCAGGCCTGGTGGTATGAGTCGATATTGCATCACAGGGAAACATAGATGGAGACAGGAAGTTGCCTGGAATTTGCTTGCCAGCCTACCTAGCCAACACTATGAGCTACTGCTTCAGTGGTGAGTGATACAGGACGGTACCTGCAATCAACCTCTGGCCTATTCGCACACTCCAGAAAGGACACCTGCACACACATATACACACATACTTCTCACCAGCATACTCAGAGAAATTAAATCTAGGGGAAAACACTTGTAGTTCTAGTTGGGAAACACACAAAAGTTATTATACATTTTTTTAAGATTTATTTATGGCTGTGAGTTTAGTGTTATTAAAATCCAAGCTAGATACAATTCTTGATGGTTGAAGCCTGAGGTGAAGCCTGCTGTCTCTATTAAGTCTCTATTAAGAAGAGGTGTGATGATTTTATTTTCATAATAATTATACTGGGATAATATTTATAGCCTCTATTCTGTCATAAGTATTGTCATTAGTGGTTTTCATCATCATTATTATTTTATATAATTTTATTAATAATGTAATTTAAAAATTTTGCATGTTGATCCCAGTTTGCCCTCCCTCCTTCCCTCCCTCCTTTCTTCCCTCCCTCCCTTCCTCCTTTTCTCCCTCCCTCCCTCTCTCTCTCATACCCTCTTACTCCTCACTTGCATCCTGACAAGCCTCGCCTCCCATTTCCCTCACCCCCATTCTACATGTAGGGCTATGCTAGCCAGGTGGGGTCATATAATCTGCCAAGTCATTTGAAGTAGGGACTAGAACTTCTCTCCTGTCTCTAGGTTAAGGAAGTATCCCTCCATGGGGGATGTGCCACAAGGTCATTTTGTGCACTAGAAATACATCCTGGTTCTATTGTCTGAGGTCCCTTAGACTGCTCAGTCCTTCTAGCTGAGACCCATATTCAGGGAGTCTGAGTCAGTCCCATGCTAGATTCCCAGCTATCAGATTGTGGGGCCCATTAATGCCTCCTTGTTCAGGTCAGCTAGCTGTCTTTGTGTATTTCTGCAACCTGGTCTTGTCCTCTCTCTCTCTCTCTCTCTCTCTCTCTCTCTCTCTCTCTCTCTCTCTCTCTCTCAGCATCTGGATTCTAGTTTGACTCAGTGTTTAGTTATGGGTGTTTGCTTCTGTTTCCAACAGGTACTAGATGAGGGCTCCATGATGGTGGGTTAGTTGATGATCTCACTATCAGGGAAGGGCATTCATGGTAGCCTTTCCATGGTTGCTCAGATTGTTAGTTGGAGTCAGTCTTGTAGGTCTCTAGACATTTCTTTAGGTTCAGTTTTCTCTTCAAACCATTAATGGTTCCCTCTTTTAATCTCTCTCTCTCTCTCTCTCTCTCTCTCTCTCTATCTCTCTCTTTCTCTCTCTCTCTCTCTCCCTCTCTATCGCTCTCTCTCTTTTGTCTTCTATTCCTACCCTGACTCAATCTTCGTAGTCTTATGTACTTTCCTCTCCTCTCCTTCTCTTACTCCTAGTTCTTTCTCCATTCAATGCGCCCCTACTTCCCATGTGCTCTGGGGGACTTGTCCCTTCCCCCTTTTGTGAAGGACCATATATGAATCTCTTAGAATACACCTTGTATCCTAGTTCCTCTGGTAGTGTGAATTATAGGCTGGTGATCCTTTGCTCTAAGTCTAAAATCCATATATGAGCGAGTACATACCCTGCTCCTCTTTTTGTGACTGGATTACCTCATTCAGGATGGTTTCTTCAAGTTCCATCCACTTTCCTGTGAATTTCAAGATTCTGTTATATTTTTCTGTAGAGTAGTATTCCATTGTGTAGATGTGCCACATCTTCTTTATCCATTCTTCAGTTGAGGGGCACCTAGGTTGCTTCCAGGTTCTTGTTATAACAAATAATGCTGCTATGAACATAGTTGAGCACATGTCTTTGTTGCATGGATGTGGATCATTTGGGTATATACCTAAGAGTGGAATTGCTGGGTCCTGTGGTAAGCTAATTCCTATTTTTCTGATGAACCGCCATATTGATCTCCAAAATGGCTGTACGAGTTTACACTCCCACCAGCAGTGAAGGAGTGTTCCCCTTTCTCCACATCCTCTCCAGCATAAATTGTCATTGGTGTTTCTAATTTTAGCCATTCTGGCAGGAATAAGATGGTATCTCAAAGTTGTTTTTATTTGCATTTCCCTGATAACTAAGGATGTTGAACATTTTCTTAAGTGTCTTTCAGCCTCTTTGATTTCCTCTATTGAGAATTCTTTCTTCAATTCTGTACCCCATTTTTTAATCAGGCTATTTGTTGTTTTGTTGACTAGTTTCTTGAGTTCTTTGTATATTTTGGAGATCAGCCCTTTGTCAGATGTAGGATTGGTAAAAAAACTTTCCCAGTCTGTGGGCTGCCGTTTTGTCTTGTCAACTGTGTCCTTTGCCTTACAGAAGCTTCTAAGTTTGAGGAAGTTCCATTTATTAATTGTTGATCTCAGTGTCTGTGCTACTGGAGTTATGTTTAGGAAGCGGTTTCCTATACCAATTTGTTCAAGGGTACCTCCTACTTTCTCTTCTAAGAGAGTCAGTGTGGCTGGATTTATTGATCCAATGGTCTTTGATCCATTTGGACTTGAGTTTTGTGCATAGCGATAGACATGGGTCTATCTGCAGTTGAAAGTCCCCCGAAGGGAGACCCTCACTCAAATCTCGGGAATAGCGCGCACCCAGTGAGGCACCGAGACCGGACTTGCTGCAATCACATGAGGAAGTTTATTGAAAACGGAATTGGATGAGATCTCAGGCCAGCATGCTGGGGTCGAGACTTGTACACCCACGGCGGAGTGGAGGAGTTCGACCCCGACCCAAACTTGTGACAAGCTTATAAAGGCAAAAACATCAAAAGAGGGGAAGGAAATAGGGGAAGTCCAAAGTTACACGTTTACTCATCAGCTGACTAGGGAGGGTGTAGGGGAGATCCGGAGTTACATGTTTACTTATCAGTTAAGCTATGTATTGTATTAAACAAGGCGTTGGAACATTCCACAGAGGTCGTTGGGACATCCTGGAGTTATCTCAGGAACTATTTTTCTCAAGAGAGTTCCGTGAGCAACCACCTGCAGGGGACGGAGGCCCTAGGGTGGTGAGTTCATGTCCCTACAGACAGCTAGTAAATTTTTTACTTTTCACAGTCTTCTACACACCATCATCCAATTGTGCCAGCACCATTTGTTGAAGATGCTTTCCTCCCCCCATTGTATTCTTTTAGCTGTTTTGTCAAAAATCAGGTGTTCATAGGTGTGTGGGTTAATATCAGGATTTTAGATTTGATTTTATTGGTCTACCTGTCTATTTTTGTGCCAATACCAGCCTGTTTTCAGGACTGTAGCTCTGTAGTAGAGCTTAAAGTCAGGGATGGTGATGCCTCCTGAAGTTCTTTTATTGTACAGGGTTGTTTTGGCTATCTGGGTCTTTTGTTTTTCCATAGAGTTGATTATTATCCTTTCAAGGTCAGTGAAGAATTGTGCTGGGATTTTAATGGAGATTGCACTGAATCTGTAGATTGCTTTTGGCAAGATTGCCATTTTTACTATATTTATTTTTCCAATCCAAGACCATGGAAGATCTTTCCATTTTCTGGTATCTTCTTTACTTTCTTTCTTTAAAGACACGGAGTTCTTGTTGTATAGGTCTTTTACATGTTTTGTGAGCATTACCCCAAGATACTTTTTGTATGTTGTTTGTGGCTATTGTAAAAGGTGATTTCTCTGATTTCTTTCTCGGCCTTTTTGTCATCTGCATAAAGTAGGGCTACTGATTTTTTTGAGTTTATCTTGTATCCTGCTAGTTTGCTGAAGGTGTTTATCTGCTGTAGGAGTTCCCTGGTAGAATTTATTATGTCACTTATGTAAACTATCATATCATCTGCAAATAGAAACAGTTTGACTTCTTCCTTTCCAATTTGGATCCCCTTGATCTCCTTTTGTTGTCTTATAGCTTTAACTAGAACTTCAAGTACAATATTGAAGAGATATGGAGAGAGGGGACAGCCTTGTCTTGTTGCTGATTTTAGAGAATCGCCTTAAGCTTCTCTCCATTCAGTTTGATGTTGGCTGTTGGTTTACTATATATTGCTCTTATTATGTTTAGGTATGTTTCTGTTATCCCTGCTCTCTCCAAGACTTTTATCATGAAAGGGTGTTGAATTTTTTCGAAGGCTTTTTCAGCATCTAGGGAGATGATCATATGGTTTTTCTTTTTCAGTTTGTTTGTATGGTGGATCACGTTGATAGAATTTCGTATGTTAAACCATTCCTACAACCCAGGGATGAAGCCTACTTGGTCATGGTGGATAATTTCTCTGATGTATTCTTGGATTCGGTTTGCCAGTATTTTATTGAATATTTTTTGCTACGATGTTCATCAGGGATATTGGTCTGTAGTTTTCTTTCTTAGTTGTATCTTTGTGAGGCTTGGATACCAAGGTGATTGTGGCCTCGTAGAAAGAGTTTGGTAATGAGCCGTCTGTCTTTATTGTGTGGAACAGTTTGAGGAGTATTGGAATAGCTCTTCCTTGAATTTCTGGTAGAATTCTGCACTGAAGCCATCTGGCCCTGGACTCTTTTTCGTTGGAAAGCTTTCGATGACTGCTTCTATTTCATTGGGGGTTATAGGTCTGTTTAAGTTGTTTGTCTGTTCTTGGTTTTATTTTGGTAAGTGATAGTTATCTGAAAATGTGTCCATTTCCTTTGAATTTTCAAATTTTGTGGAGTACAGGTTTTCAAAGAATGACCTAAAATTTGTCTGGATTTCCTGTGTGTCTGTTGTTATGTCCCCCTTTTCATTTCTGATTTTGTTAATTTGCATGTTCTCTCTCTCTGCTTTTTCATTAGTTTGGATAAGGGTTTGTCTATCTTGTTGATTTTCTCAAAAAACCAACACTTTGTTGCATTGATTTTTTTGTATTGTTTTCCTGGTTTCTATTTTATTGATTTCAGCCCTCAAATTGATTCTTTCCTGGCATCTACTCATCCAGCATGAGTTTGCTTCTTTTTTCTAAGGCTTTCAGTTGCCCTGTTAATTCTCTAATGTGACTATCCTGTTTTCTTCATATGGGCACTTAGTGCAATGAACTTCCCTTGTAACACTGATTTCAAGGTCCCATAAGTTTGGGTATGTCGTGTCCTCATTCTCGTTAGATTTTGGGAAGTCCTTAATTTCTTTCTTTATTTCTTCTTTGACCCAGGTGTGGTGCAATTGCCCATTGTTCAGTTTCCATGAGTTTGTAGGATTTCTGTGATTTGTGTTGTTGTTGAATTCCAATTTTAAAGCATGGTGGTCTGATAAGATACAGGGAACTATTCCAATTCTTTTGTATCTGTTGAGGTTTGTTATACCACCTAGTTTGTGGTCGATTTTAGAGAAGGTTCCATGTGGAGCAGAGAAGAAGGTATATTCTTTTGTGTTTGGATGAAATGTTCTGTAGATGTCTGTTAAACCCAGTTGAGACATAACTTCTGTTAGTTCTTTTGTTTCTTTGTTGAGTTTCTGATTGGTGGTCCTGTCTAGTGGTGAGAGTGGTGTGTTGAATTCTCCCACTATAAGTGTGTGAGGTTTTATGTGAGGTTTGAGTTTTAGTAGTGTTTCTTTTAGGTATGTGGGTGCCTTTGTTTTTGGGGCATAGATGTTCAGAATTGAGACGTTGTGTTGATGGATTTCTCCTGCCTTGAATAAGAAATGGCCGTCTTCATCTCTTTTGATTAATTTTGGTTTGATGTCTAACTTGTTAGATATTAGGATAGCCACAACTGCTTGCTTCTTGGGTCCATTTGATTGGAAGAACTTTCCCCAGCCCTTTACCCTGAGGTAATGTCTTTCTTTGAAGCTTAGGTGTGTTTCTTGTATGCAGCAGAAGGATGGATTCTGTCTTCGTATCTATTCTGTTAGCTTGTGTCTTTTTATAGGTGAGTTTGCCTACGTCTTTGTGAGAGTAGTTAACTTCCTTGGGTTGGAGTTTTCCTTCCTAACTTTCTGTTGGGTTGTGTAGAGAGCTGAGTAGTGCCACGCCTTAAAGTGGTGCTGGCTTCTGCCTTACACCTTCACGCTGGTGAAGACTCTCTGGGTAAACAAGCCCTTAATTGGTTAAGTCTGTTCACCCTGTCTGCTTCCGCATTAGAGTAGCCTATCTGCAGGGTCCACGTGGCTCACTGGGGTTGGTTAGCTCAAGGGTATTTAAGCCTGTGCAGGGGTCCCCTGGCGCGCGTGCTCTCTCTCTCTCTCTCTCTGTCTGTCTCTGTCTCTCTCTCTCCCCCCCCTCTGTCTGTCTCTCCCCCTCTCTTCCTCTCTCTCCCTGCGGGCCAGAAGCAACATGTTTAAAGGATCCTGATTAAAACTGCATGAAGAAGATCTACCCGGAGTTGCGTCTTCCTTGCTGGTGAGGGCAGACGCATACAGATGGTGGCCCGTACGGGGAATTTTTCAGATCAGAACTTCTTGCAGTCAGGGCAGTGCTGGAAAGTTCCCAAGGTAAGTTGGGACCAAATTTAAGGCCCTCGGTAAAGAGGCAATGAGGTCTCTGGTTAGGAGCTATAAAGTCCCAGGTAAGTTGGGACCAAGTTAAAGACTGCAGGGCAGGGGGGGGGAGAGGGGAGCAGCAATAAAGTCTCAGGCATTGAGCGAGCAGTTGTAACAAACCAAAAGTAAAATATTTATGATGGGGACTTCCTAGTCCAATTTTTCTGGCTCTTCAGGAGCTACTTTTGTCAAAGAAACTTAAAATAAAGAAAAGCACACTAGAAAGATTCCTGAGTGTATGCCATGTCATTGCACCTTGGTTCGCAGTTTTGGGAGACATCAAGGTAGTGTGCTGGGCTGAGGAAGAATTGCAAGCCCTTGTAAAAGGAGTTCAGAAACAGTCCCCTAAGGGGCAGAGGGGGAAGGGAGAGGAGAAATGTCAATGTGGGGAGGGGAGGGGCCCTTCTGGAACAATGCCTTTGGGGCCTTCTCCTGATCACAGTGAGGAAGGGCGGAGCCGAGGTACAGGGCGTTCCTTTTGCCCTGAGTTGTGGAAAGCCATACAAAATGACTTAAGTCTTGAACAAGTAAATCAGATTGCCATAAAAGCATGGAAGTCATTACCCAATAAGGGAGAGGTGAATGGTAACCTCACTAAGATACTACAAGGCCCCATAATACCATTTTCAGATTTTATGGCCTGTTTGGTAAAGGCTACAGAGAGAGATTTTGGCATTATAGCAGCCATAATTGCAGCTATCTCTTTTGCAGTTGTGGGTTTAATCAAGGCTGCTATGGCTATGAATATGGCTATGAATCGGAGCAGACAGCCTCTAAGCTGAGTGAGTTGTCCAAGAATGTGGCTACTGCCTTGGATACTCAATCCACAACTGGTGCTCAACAAAATGGAGGTTTAATGATTGTAAACCAAAGAATTGATCTGGTGCAGGAGCAAATAGATACCTTGTGGCAGCTGGCCCAATTAGGATGTAAAATGAAATATCCAGGTTTGTATGTTACCAGCATCCAATATAAGAACTTTACATGTGCTGCTAATTTGTCACAACAGTTGTCTAGCTATCTTTTAGGAAAATGGTCTGCTGACTTTGATGACCTGATGGTACAGCTGCTAATGACCATCATTGCAGTGAATTCGACATGTGTGGATGTGGGACTGGCTGCCAGATTTTCATCATGGTTCCTGTTGCCATGGATCATCTGAAAGAGTGGGCAGGAATGGGAGCCATGGCTGTCCTCTTGTTGCTTATCTCCTTCGTGGGCCTGTGGTGCCTTTGCAAGACGAGGTTTGCTCAAAAGCAGCATGCATCTATGGTTGTCCAGGCATTTACAACCATTGGGGCAGGACAGTCTCCCCAAGCATGGCTCGCAGTCATAAACAAGTATTGATACTTCATACTCAGGTTGTATGGCTTAGCACTGCACTCCGAGTTAGCTCTGGAAGTGAGCAACTCCAAGAAGGGCAAGTCTGGTTGTATGTGGGTTGGTGTCCGAGGCCCCACCTCCAGGAAAAAGATGCCAGTCAGGTGTGGCACTGACTTGGCTGACTACCAGGATTCAGGGTCATTACACTGTCCACTGGTGTACTGGAGACCAGACCACTACCCTTGCCTGTTGCATTATTAAAACGAAAAGGGGGAACTGTAGAGAGCCGTGTAGTGCCACGCCTTAAAGTGGCGCTGGCTTCTGCCTCACACCTTCCTGCTGGTGAAGACTCTCTGGGTAAACAAGCCCTTATTTGGTTAAGTCTGTTCAGCCTGTCTGAGTAGACTATCTGCAGGGTCCATGTGGCTCACTGGGGTTGGTTAGCTCAAGGGTATTTAAGCCTGTGCAGGGGTCCCCTGGCTCTCTCTCTCTCTCCCTGTGGGCCAGAAGCAACATGTTTAAAGGCTCCTGATTAAAACTGCATGAAGAAGATCTACCCAGAGTCTCGTCTTCCTTGCTGGCGAGGGCAGGCGTGTACAGGGTTGGATTTGTAGATATGTATTGTGAAAATCTGGCTTTGTCATTAAATATCTTGTTTTCTCCATCTATTGTGATTGAGAGTTTTGCTGGGTATAGTAACCTGGGCTGGCATCCATGGACTCTTAGTACTTATAGAACATCTATCCAGGACCTTCTGGAGTTTAGGGTTTCCATGGAGAAGTCAGGTATAATTATGATAGGTCTGCTTTTATATGTTACCTTTCCTTTTTCCTTCGCTGCTCTTAATATTCTTTCTTTATTCTGTATGTTAGGTGTTTTGATTATTATATGTCGAGGGATCTTTTTTCTTTGGTCTAGTCTATCTGGTGTTCGGTATGCTTTTTGTACTTTCATGAGCATGTCCTTCTTTAGATTGTAAAAGTTTTCCTCAATTTTGTTGAATATGTTTCTGGCCCCTTTGAGCTGGGCTTCCTCACCTTCCTGTATGCCTATTATTCTTAGTTTTGGCCTTTTCACAGTGTCCCACATTTCCTGGATGTTTTCTGTTAAGGATTTGTTGGATTTATGATATTCTTTGGTCAATGAATCTATTTCCTCTAGTTTATCTTCTGCACTTGAGATTCTCTCTTCCATCTCTTGAATTCTGTTGGTTATGCTTGCATCTGCAGTTCCCAATCATTTGCCCAGTTTCTCTATTTCCAGCATTCCTACAGTTTGTGTTTTCTTTATTGTTTCCATTTCCATTTTCAAGTCTTGAACTGTTTGTTTTTTCTTGGCTTTCTGTACTTTCTTTAAGAAATTTGTTTCTTTCTCCCAATTTTTCCTTTCTTCCAATTTTTTGTTTGTTTTTTTCTTTCATTTGTTTACGGAATTTTCTCACGTCTTCTTTGAGGGCCTCTATTTTTATAGCGATATTTTTTTTTAAATGAAAACAAACATTTACAAACAATATTTGGGAATTTGGGCGTCATTTTTTCCAAACTGCTTCCTGCTGCTAGGGGGCGCTGTCATAGGGAAATCCTAAGAAGATGCAGAAATCATGGCTGTAGTGGTCTGCAAGGCTGCATTGTCCCACTGACATTGCTTCAGGGGGGTCTTGCTCGATCAAACCACATTAGTCTGGAAGGAATCCACAGCTTTTCCTTTTCTGTGGAAACAAAATTAGAAATCCTTTTCCCCAATAACTTGTCCTTAGGCTTAAATTTGAAGTCAAAACAATATATATATATATATATATATATATATATATATATATATATATATTTAATCCAGCAGCATTTTTTCCTTTTTTTATTAATAATATAATTTAAAAAATTTACATGTGGATCCCAGTTTCATCTCCCTTCCTCCCTCCCTCCCTCCTTCCCTCTTGCCCTCTTTCCCCTGTGACATGCACTATGGCCACCCTCCCCTCCCATCCCTCCACCCCCATTCCACTTGTAGGGCTATGTTTTCCAGATTGGGTAATATAAATTTGTCAAGTCATTTGAAGTAGAGAGAGAGGGGAGGACATAAAAGAGGGAGCCATTATTGGTTTGAAGAGAAAACTGAACCTAAAGAAAGGTCTAGAGAACTACAAGACTGACTCCCAACTAATAATCTGAGCAACCATGGAAAGGCTACCATAAATGCCCTTCCCTGATAATGAGATCATCAACTAAATTATCCACTATCATGGAGCCCTCATCTAGTACCTGTTGGAAACAGAAGCAAACACCCATAAGCAAACTCTAAGTTGAACTATAACGATAATTTTTAAGTCATTCTCTTTTGTTTCATTTGCTTTTTGTTCTTTGTTGTGTATTATTATTAGTTGGTGTAGATTCCCTAGATTCTGGTGGTGTTATGCTTGTCTTTCTGTTGTTAGGTGTTTTCTTGTATTGCTGTCTTTCCATAGCTTCTTCCAGTAGGTGTTTGTGGGGTCTCTCCCTTTCTCTATGGGCTTAGGTTGGTCAGAGGTTCAATGTCTGTAGCTCTGAGTGGTTCAAGTTCTCTAGGAGGTCTCTCCACAGGCAGGGGCCTGGCAGTGGGGGTCAAAGATCAAGCTCCAGCAGAGGGCAGCAGAGGCCTCTTTGGCAGAAGTCAGCTCGCAAGATGTTTCCTCACCGATAGGCAGGTCTAGCTGGGACCTGGCACTCTCCAGTTGAGGCTTCTTTAGCAGAGGCCCTACAATGGGGGTCAAGGATCCAGCCTGCAGGAACTCAGAAGGGTCCTGCAGAGATAGGCAGATCTCTGAGAGTGGCCCAGAACTCCAGTAGAAGACCGGCCACGGGGGTCAGAGACCAGGCAGGTGGAAATTATGGGTGGTCCCGAGTGGATAGGCAGGTTTATTGTGCTCCCATATCATTTTTTTTTTTAAAATTCAATATGAAATTGAAGACAATGGAAGTACAATGGTTTGCTCAAGTTCATGGTATCAATGTAAATTTGTAATTAGAAATTGAATCTCATGCACATATCCACTAATCCTACTTCTATTCAAACAGCAATTACAAATAATTTTTGTAAGCAAATTCTTGATATTTGAACATGGTAGAGATTCTTCACCCTTTAAGGACTTCCTTAATTTGGACAGATACCATTCTTGCTCCCATGTGCTGAAAAAGCATAATTGGAGTCTTGGGGAATTACACATTGGCATTTGTAACAGTGACATTTCTAAATGAAATTGGGCATTAAGTTTTTATGTCTACTAACATAATACTAACAGTATTTCTACAAAACTTCATGTATTATGAGAAAATGAGATGTTATCACTGCTTTTAAAAATTAATATCTAAGGTATATAGTAACAGTGATGCTGTAACCAAAGCAAATAATGTTTTTTACAAATAAGGAAATTTTTACTTTGAATTTCTTGTTTAATTTAAATCCCCCCCTTTTTTGTTTTTGTTTTGTTCTGTTTTGTTTTGTTTTTTTGAGACATGGTTTCTAGTTTCTCTGTCTAGCATTGCCTGTCCTGGACTTGCTCTGTAGACCAGGCTGACTGGAATTCACCGAGATCCACCTTCTTCTGCTTCCTGAGTGCTGGGATTAAAGGTGTGGTCTACTACTGCTCGGCTTCTCCTCAAGTTCTCATGGGCATCTTCTGACATAAAAATATTTCATGGACATTAGAGGGTGGATAACCTAAGATAGAACCAAACATGACTGGTCAAAAGAAAAAAGTCAATGTAACATTGTCTAACAATATTCTGTTTTACTTATAGATTGGTGCCCAGAACAATTGTCAGAGACATCATCCTGTAACTGATGGGAACAGATGCAAACCCATATTGAAACTTTAGGTAGAGCTTTGTAAATCCTGCGGAAAGGGGGAGGAAATATTGTAGGAGCAAGAGGGTCTAAGGACACTAGAAGAAAAACCACAGAATCGACTAACTTGGGCTCATAGGGCTCACAGAGGCTGAACAGAAAACTAGGGAGCCTGCACAGGACTGAACATATATGTTATTGTTGCTTAGTTTGATCTTTTTGTGGGATTTCCTATACTGAGAACGAAGGCTGTCTCTGGCTCTTTTGCTGGCTTTTGGGGCCCCATTCCTCATACTGGGTTGCCTTGTCCAGCCTTAACAGGAGAGGAGGTGCCTAGTCTCACTCTCTACAGCTTCATATACTGTGGCTGATTGATATCCATGGGAGGCCTGCCCTATTTTGAAAAGGAATAGAGGAGGAGTGTATGTGGGACAATGGAGAGGAGGAGATGGAGGGGAAACTGTGATCAGGTTATTATTAAATCATCAAAATTAAAATTAATCAGTACAATGGATATGGCCAGTGAAGGAAACATCACCACATTCCTGTGTTAGCATTCACTTACCAGATATAAAATACTATAGCCATGAAAGCGTTGGCTTCCGGAAAGGTCCCTTACCAGTTTAATTGGTTCCCCCAATCGTGTGTGTGTGTGTGTGTGTGTGTGTGTGTGTGTGTGTGTGTAGGGTCACACACTGATAATCCTACTTCTAGGTTGTTTTATGATCTCTGGAAATGTAAAATGAGGTGAAAGTTATATAGCTCCCAGTATAACCAGGACCTCCCAATTGCTTTGACACTCATCAATGTGCTTTGAAAAGGCACAACTATGTATATAATTATACCAAGATACTTTGTTTTTTCCCCCCATAGTGTTGGCAATGCAGTAGCAGACAGGGCAACTGGCACCTTGTCCTAAACAAGGCAGCATCACCAAACTGCACTAATTGCTTGTCATCATGTACTCCCAGCTTCCAAATGGCCAGTTTTACTTACTTAAAATGTTTTTGAAGAAGGAACCAAATGATTAAAAATCTGGTAGATTAGAACATTTAATTTATTCTGTATGATATAATTGATAGTCTACATACAGCTCTTCTGGCACTTCCCAGACCACAAAGGTGTTTCAAGAAAAGAACATGGAGGTAGCTCAGTGGTTAAGAGTGCTTGCTGTTCTTGCATAAGAATGGAGTTCCTTTCTAAATACTTGTGTCAAGTGGCTTACACTCATTTTTAACTCGAGTACTGGGGATCTGATGTCCTCTTCTGGCCTCATCAGGCATCTGTACACACACACACACACACACACACACACACACACACACACACACACACACACACACATACAGCCAAGAAAAAAAAAGACTATGTGTGATTTAGCTAGAATGACATTTTTCTTTCTTTAGGGAATAACTAATCAGACTTAGATAGTCACAAGCATTTTCTAAAACCAATTAGTAAAGCCTACCACTTTCATCCTGCCTTTATTTGTTGTGAGTGATAAAATTTTAGCTTTTGTTGAAAATTAGATAATTATAAAAAATTATCTGCTATTGTGTCTTGACAGCTTCCCAGTAACTTATTGTTAAATAAAACCCTTATTGTTGAGAAGAGTGGTAGTGGAATTAAAAAACTGTGATTTTTATCTTGTAATTGAAATGTATCAATATTTGGTAGTTCTGTGATACTCAACTAATGGCTTCAAAGGACATAAAAGAATACATAACCCAAAGATCCCTTGAAACTGCGAAGCTGATCATTTCATTTAAATGAAACAGTACATAAAACAAAATACTCAAAGTTTTCTATTTCCCAGAACCCTTTTGTGTGAGGCTCCATTTTCTCCATATACTGTAGTTGAAGCATAACAAGACAGTGAGAGCTGGAGTAGATCTGAGAGTATAGTTCCTCTCAGTATACCACATGCTGAAGAAACCTGCAAAAATGTGAGCCATTTCTTAATAATTTCTTTGTTTTATTATGTTTTTTCTAAATTAGTTACATTTAACATTTAGTGCTTATATTACTGCTTTAATATAAATGATTCAATAGTTCTCAATATTTTATTTCACACATGGTTGTAACCTATCATAACTAGAAGCCCCATTTTTCCTTGAATTTAAAAAGATTCAAAAGCTGGGCAGTGGCAGCACAGATCTTTGATTCCAGCACTCAGGAGATCAGACAGATCTCTGAGTTTGAGGCCAGCCTGGTTTGCAGAGCAAATTCCAGAATAGCCAGAGCTACATAGAGAAACCCTGTCTCAAAACAAAACAATAACAGAAAACAACCAAAACAAAAACCAAAAACCAAACAGCAAACAACAAAAAAGATTCAGAGACAAAGAGAACTGCATGCTTTTACTGTGGGATCTATAGGACAGTCTTTACTTATCTTTTCTTTTATGAAAGGTAGCTAGACGTAGTGTCTTAGCATAAGTGCTTTAGCATCTCATACATAGTTTAGATGCAGGACAGGCAGGGATTACAATAGTACTTGTCAGTCTTTTGTTTCACTCCCAAATTACAATCAGAACAAAAACACAATGTGTGAATCTAAGGTCCTGAATTCCTGTCATGTCCCCAGATACTTTATGTCATTTCCCTATGGAGCAAGATCACAGGGATGTTTATCTTTTATGTCACCTTTATCCTGACAGAACTGTCTTTACTTCGCTGAATTACTATTTTGATATCCTGATTTTAAATTGTTTTGAAAATTCATTAAAACACTTTTCCGGCTTCTTGTCACCGAATTTCCTTAGAAATGTTAATAACCTAGACCTTACTCATATTTTACAACTCTATATAAACACAGATAAGAAAGTTTAAGAATCAGGAAAAGCTATTTCTATTGAAGAGTACATGGGTTCTTTCATCCCTTTAAAAAAGATTTAATATTGATTTTTTATATGTATGATGTTTTGTTTTCATCAACATATGTAAAGCATGCATGTCTCATTCCTGTGGAGGCCAGAAGATAGTACTGGGTCCCCCTGGATGTAGACAGTTGTAAACCATGTGGTTGCTAGGAATTGAACCCAGGTCCTCTGCAAGAGAAGCAGGTGTTCATAATTGCTAAACTATCTCTTTTAGCCCTGTGTTCTTTTGGTCATAACTACATTTTTTTTTTTTTTGAGACTGGGTTTCTCTGTGTGGAGCCTATCCTGGCACTCGCTCTGTAGATCAGACTGGCCTCGAACTCACAGAGATTTTCCTGTCTCTGTCTCCTGAGGCGTGTGCCACCACCACCTGACTTAATTATATAAATTTAGAACAGATTGTTTTATCTTTTTTCTTCCTTTTTCTAAAATTTATTTTATTTTTTAATTTTTCATATCAATCACAGTTCTCCCTTCCTCTCCTCATCCCACTCTCCCCACCTTTCTCCTTTACCTTTCACAATGAGAAAATAAATAATAAGATTTTGGTTTCCATTTGAAAAGCATTGAAGATATTTTTTTTCACTTGCACATTATTCCTCTTTTACTTCCACCTTCTAGACAGTGTCTCTATATTGTCTCCTAAGTTTATTTTATCCTATTTTACATGTTATCATCATGATTTCCTTCATCATGGATGCTCAGTTTTATGTCAACTTGTTCCAACATAGAGTCGCCTGGGAAGAGAGTAACAAGGCAAAGCCGTCTGGGTCAGGTTGGCCTGTGGGTATGTCTGTGGCCAATTGTCCTGATTGCACTGAATAATGGGAGAAGATGTAGCTGACTCTGGATGGCACCATTCCTTGGATTTTGATCCTGGAATTAAGAGGAACTGAGTAGTATATGTTTTTGCATTCATTTCTCCCTGTGGATGTGATGCAATCAGTGATTTAAGTCCCTGCTACTTTCACTTCTCTACTATGGTGGGCTGTTACCTGAAATTTTGAACTAAAATAATTCTTTTCTCCCCTAAGTTGCTTTGTGTGAGGGTATTTATCACAAAATGCCACAGCATTATGTTTTGGCACTTTCACTAAGAATAATCTGGTAACAAACTATAGGAATAGTTATTTCTATAGTCATAGATAATTTCTATAGTTTGCTACTAGAAGATCATTCTTAGTGAAAGTCTGGCCTGAACAGATAAAGAAATCCTATGGACAAACAAAAGAATCAAGTCAGCAATAAAGAAAATTAAACTCTTATTGGATTCTATTCTGAGTCTAAACAGGGCCAAAACATAATGTTGCAGCATTTTGTGAAATAATTTTTTTTCTTATCTAAATTATCCTACAAGTACATGAAAATAGTTCAAGCATGGAAGAAACAAGGATATTGTTTCTATACATTCTTCTTGAGGAAAATGCTAGGTTGAACTTCAACCAAATCAGAGATTTCTGTCCTAGTTTTATTTCAGCTGCTCCAGTGAATATATGATCTACACAAATTGGACTTGTGTGTTTCTTCTTCTTCCTCTTCCTCTTCTTGGGGAGAGGTCACAAGGGTGGGGTAGAGACATGGTAGGTCAGAGAAGTGAACGTGATGGGGATACAGTTCCCAAATAACCAACAAAAATACTCTGATGGGATAAAATAAGAAAGATTTTCTACAGACTCTTTGATGTCTGTTTTCTCTGACACATTGTCAGCCTTATCAAAATATTTTCCTTTAGGTCAGATCTCATTTCCTTTTATGTCCTATTTTCGTGATAATTTCTTTAAAGTTTTTAAAAGTTATATTGTATGGTTTGACCTTTGTGTTTGGATCAGCTATCATAAGTCATTTCTTTTTTATTGTTTCCATTTTTTTTGAAAGAGATTCTTTTCTCATATAATATATCCTGATTATAGTTTTTCACTCTTCTACCCCTCCCCAGTCCTCCCCACATCCCCTACCCTCTGGATCTACTCCATTTTTATCTTTAATTTGAAAAAAATCCAGACTTTTAAGAGATAACAACCAAACACAATAAAATAAAATATAATAAGATGAGGCAAAAATTGTCATATGGAAGATAGACACAGCAAACCAACAGAATGCAAAGAGTCCTAAGAGCAGGTACAAAAGTCAGAGACCCACTTGTTCTCACAGTCAGGAGTCCCATAAGAATACCAAGCTCAAAGCTATAACATATGCATAGAGGACCTGGTATCGACCCATGTAGGCCCCGTGCTTGCTGGTTTAGTCTCTGTGAGCTCATGCACCTCCTTTAGTTAATTCAGAGGGCCTTGTTCTCTTGGTTTGCTGCGTCCCTCTGGCTCTTACACCCTTCTGCATTCTCTTCCATGGGATTCCAAGCTCTGAGGGGAGGGGTTTGATGGAGACTTCTCATTTGGACTCTCTCTACAGAATGTCTGACTGTGGGTTTCTACATCTGCTCCCAGATGATGCCAGAAGTCTCTCTGATGATGACTGTATAAAACACTGATCTATTAGTGTAGTAGAATATCATTAGGAGTCATTTTCACCCTTCCTTCCTCCCTCCCTCCCTCCCTCCCTCCCTCCCTCCCTCCCTCCCTCCCTCCCTCCCTCCCTCTCTTCTACCTACCTTGCCCCTTTCTCCCTTTCCCTCTCTTTCTTTCTTTCTTTCTTTCTTTCTTTCTTTCTTTCTTTCTTTCTTCCTTTCTCCCTTTCTCCCTTTCTCCCTTTCTTCTTTGCAGCAGTGTTTGATTTTATTCTAGGTCTCTGGGCTATGTAGTCTTTGGTTCTGATTGGTACCCAATCAGTTTTGGTATGGGAACTTTTTTGTGGAGTGGGTCTTAGGTAAAATTAGACATTGCTTGGCTTCTATCACAGGGTCTGTGCCACCTTTGCCCTAGCATTTTTTTGCAGGGAGGACAGATTGTAGGACCAAAACTTTGTGGCTGGATTGGTGTTTATGTTTCTCTTTTGGTAGCCTACAGACTACTTTCCTGCACCAAACAGAGTAGAATGAAGGGGTAAAGGCTCCATGTAGGCGCCAACTTGACTTCTTCAGGTTCAATGAATTGTGTGGGTGTTGTCCTTGGCAATGGGCACCACTGTCAGTTTTCAGAGTGCAACCCTTTGTCTTGCCAACAGCCTGGGTTGTATGGGGATTTCCATGGGACCCCCTTGGTCAACAACTCAATTGAATGCAACCTAGTCCTGCCACTGAAAGTCTCTCCTAGAGACAAGGGATGGTCAGCTGAGACTCTATCTACCTTATTAGAAGTCTTCACTAATATCACCTTCATACATTCTAGGAAGTTCTCACTGCACTAGATTTCCACATCACCCACAAATGCGCCCCCACAAATTCAGCCCATCTCTTCCTGCAGTCTCTTCCTCAATCCCATCTATCCCCTGATCTGATATGGTTCCCATCTCCACACACTCCCAGTCTGACCATAAAATCTATCCTATTTGCCCCTCTCATAGATATTCATGAGTTCCCCCCAAAGCCTTCCTATTTACCTAAACCTGTCTGGTCTATAGATTGTGTGGGGCTTGGTTATCATTTACTTATTGGTGACTATCCACTTATAAGTGAATACATACCATACTTGTCTTTCTGGGTCTGGTTTACCTGACTCAGTATAATTTTTTAGTTCTATCCATTTACCTGCAAATTTAATGATGGCATTTTTTAAAAAGCAGAGTAATGCTCTATTGTGTAAGTGTATCACATTTTCTTTTTCTGTTCTTCTGTTGAGAGACATTTAGGTTGTTTCCAGTGTTTGGCCTTTCTGAATCAAGTTTGCAAGCAGAGGCAGGGATAGTATGAGAACATGCTAGTAATCTCCATAGTGCAGATGATCTTTTCTTGTGCACAAGAAGTCATTCTCTGTGAAGAATCTCAGATCTGCTCAGCTGCTGTTCCAAACGGATTTATTGATAAGGCAGAGGGAGGCTATATTTTCATATCCTGAGGGCAGGAACTCATTAATCTTTTGCAGAAGTAATTAAATTGCATTAAATTTTTCAACTAAACAAATCTGAAAAGTCCGCCAAATCAAGAGGAAATAGTTGTCACACTTCTCATGTTCATGGAGAACAGAACATAGACACATACTGAAAGTGAAGTAATTTTTCAAAACTAAGCAGTGCTCTCTTTTTCTGTGTAGTTAGTTTATATGAATTCATCATCTTTAGAAACACTTCAGATTTAATAATGTTTGCCAGTGTCTGAACTTCACAAACTTCTAATCCTACACCAATGTTTTTATGATTCCAAATGATATATCAAAAATGAATCACAGGAAAGTTTACTGAATCTTGAACATTGTTTGCATGGTTTTGGAACTGGAAATGATCAAAGACAGTGATTTTTCTAAATTTTTCCTGTACAGCATTCTTGAAGGGCTGTGGGTGTTCCTGAAATGCTGCGGAGGAGACTGAATTAGTCATAAGATACCTGCCATGCATGAAAGTCAGGTAAAACCACTATGGGTAGGAAGGAGCTGATACATAGGAAGAAGTCAACAAATACCGTGGCTAAATATCGGAATTTTTATTTTCTAGCATCTGTGAACAAATCATTTATATGCCTAGATGCCCCTTGAGCACTGGGATTACAGTTCTGTGTTGCCATGTCCAGCTGGTCTGCATTTATCATAGGACACTTGAGTAAAGGACATGTTAGAGAAAAGGTCCTTTCTGTACCTCTGCTTACATCAGTGACAATTAACCAACTCTGCATTTACTGAGTACAGAATGTTCAAGTTAGAATACACACAATTTTATAACTAAACAACAAAGAATTCAGGATACAAAAATTATTTATAACATGCCTTCAAGGACAACATGCTCTTTTCATTGAAGACATCTAAGACAATGTATTTCGGGGGCTCTTTGTGTATTTTGGGTATATACAATATATATATTGTATACACTGGCTTAGTAAGATCTTATCCTCTTGAGTTAATTTTATAATTGGTAAGTACCAAATTCTTTGTCAGGGCATTCCTAAAAATAGTTACCAGATTCCATATCTGATCTAACATTGTTCTGGAGGAAGTTTCAAGCTCCTTTTAGACATATAAAAAATACATAGAGTTCCTAAGCATATAACTCTAACTACAAAATAATTCAATTCAAAATGGATAAATATTTGTCTATAATTTTGTATTTTAATATCTGCGTGTGCAAAAAATGAGGGTGCATGTTGGTTGGTCATGAAGTTGTGTGTGTGTGTGTGTGTGTGTGTGTGTGTGTGTGTGTGTGTGTGTCTGTTTTGAGACAGGGTTTCTCTGTGTAACAGTTCTGGCTGTCCCGGAACTCACTCTGTAGACCAGGCTAGCCTTGAACTTAGAGATGGGAGTGAGGTCTTGAACCAAGGAAAACTGCTGTGTGGAAGAAACAGAAAACAATGAATCCCAGTTCACCAGCCATGATGTTTGATCAACTGAAATTTTCTACCAGAGAGGTACTGTGACTATTTTCATTTGACTCCTGCCTGTTTATTTTCTGTATAAGACATCCTGAACATTAATATTTTAATAATATTATGCTTGACCTTAACAATTTTACATGATGATATTAAAAATATACAGCCATCTATGTAACAAGTTACAATCGAAAAATACATTTTATCTTCATGTTCATTTTTAATGTGTTTTTAAATAGAAATGCTTCCTATATATATTTTCATGGAAACAGAAGGGATTTTTTTTGTATGAGGTAGCCATGGCATAGAAAATTGTTCTTCTAGATCCTGCTATTTCATTGCCTGTATTTTATTGTAAGTGATGGTTCAGAGATTTCTTTTACCTTCAAGTAACACTTTTTTATTAAAAGGTAGGAAAATTGGAAATTGGAAGTGGGCGTAGGTGTTGTTTTCTAGAATTACTGAATACTTTTGAATGGATTTATTTCTGAGGTGCCTATAAGAAGTTGCCTGGGGATGACAAATTACTGTTTGCTAACCATTTTTGCAGTCTTGTCCTATCCATGTAACATTTTTGTTTTCCTTTAGCTTGAAAAGATTATGGGGGAAGTCTCTCTCTCCACTGTCTTTTCACAGAAAAGGACAAACATTTAAAATTATTTTATATAGGAATTTGTGTAACATCTTGAAATTGCTATCCAAGATATATTGGTTTTCCCTTTTTAATCTCTGGGAAAAGATTACTTTCTCTGTATTCAATAACTTGTAATATGTTATAGTTGTGGCCCGATACCATTTCCCCAAATCTGGAATTCAGAATGCATGCAGCAATGATTCATAGGGTATCAAATGCTGGCCAGTGAGTCACTCTGCAGGGACCTTTGCACATTAATAAGTGTGTGGCACTGGACCCTTGTTAGAGTGGCTAACAGCAGAGCTCAGCCATACCTGCCTCTCTCTCTTGTAACAGGCACAAATCAATGTTCCTGTATCTGTTTCCTCTTTTCACTTCAGTCCTTGCTTGCAAAAGCAGGTATGTCATGAACTGAATTTAAAGTGCTGTCTGTCTGCTTTGTGCCATTGTTAACTCTGATAAAATCTTATCAGATTAATATGGGAATTATTTGGAGCCCCAGGCTGTCCTGTTTGGTAATTATGAAGCCCTTTCCCCAATAGAATTCTAATTCTCACTGCTTTCTTTCCAAACATGTGGAAATAGTAATTTTCTTATGTAACATCACCTATGAGAAATGCATTAGATGGCTATAACAAAGCTCAAACTATTTTAAGTTAAAATTTCTAGTATCTGTTAACTTTACATAGGCTTACTATTTTATTAACTTTGTTCTCTGGCTCTAGTTTTGATTTCAGGCTGCTCTTCCTAAGACAACTTAATCTATTGTCTCTAAAACGCTACTTGAAAGTTTGAAAGTGATCACATTTTATACTTTATGTCTCACCACGTTGCTCACTAAATTAGTTTCTCCCTCTCTCCCTCCTTCCTTCCTTCCATCCCTCTATCCTTCTATCTTTCTCTCTTATCCTCCCTCATCCCCTCCCTCCCTCCATCCCTCCCTTCCTCTCTCCCTCCCTTTCTCCCTCCCTCCCTCTCTTCCTGCCTTTCTGCCTTCATGCCCCCACTCCCCCTGCTTCTAACATGAGACATGGCCTCATTATGAGCTCAAGTTGGCCTGGAACTCTGTAAACCAGAGTGGCCTTGAACTCACAGACATCTTCCTGACTTTGCCTATATGATGAAATTGAAGTTATGCACCACCATGCCCACAACTTCTAAATTTCTAACATAGTCTTTGGCTTGTAATTTATCTTTCTGGAATTTTCTGGAGCTTTCTAGAATTCAAGGTAATTTTACTTCTGTGTGTTTTGTATAATGTGTTTGATTATATTGGTGAGACATATCCATATGTTACACTGAATTATGAATGAAGTGATAGGAAATAGTGAATGATGTTTGATTTTAACATCAAAAATCTTTTAAAAGAATTTTTTTCTTCTTTTTCTTAATATTAAAGATCTTGAAGAGGATGGGTTGAAGGGAGAATTTCTCTGTTAAGTTACAACTTCTTAGAGATGCAGGCATTTCATGCATCTGAATGATTCAGGATGTAAACAGGTACACATGGTCAATGGGCAGTTTGGAGCCCAATAGAGGTAACATGTTTTTGAGATGTGAGCATTGAACTTCATTTAAGGTAGGACATCTGTTTCACGAGACATTCTTCAGCATAGCACTGTCCATATTTACCATGTGTTAGGAGGCTCAAGAAGGGGAAAACAAACTGCACAAGGAAATAGTGACAAACTATGTAATAAGCATTTTAGCAAAGGCAGGTGAAGAAAATGGGAAGTAGATTTATTTAGGTAGGCAATGTAGAATGATAAACCAAACAGCTTAAGGGTGATATAAAAGTTATTAATAATAAAGTTGAGTGGGGCCCAAGGTGAGGGAAAGTTCACACTGCAAGCCAAGAACTAGTAGCAAACAGAGTGATTACCACTCTGTGTGCTCCATCATGCTCAGAGTTAAAGTGCTGCTGTCGTCCTTGAACTTACCTGTCATGTTTTGTCTGGCGATGAATTACACCATGTTACTTCATGTGACGTGTAGGGTAACCTCTTATCTCTAGTTATTTAGAAAGACAATCAACTCTGAACGTTTCAAAACAAATGATGCTTTTAATTCCAAGATTTTAATTGTTGGATTGCAATCACAAGGTATAGGTGATATATTTGCGTAATTAAAAAGATTAATGTTCGTGAGAAAATAGGAAAATGTCTGGCAGTGGAAAGTAAAAGCCAATGCCAGGGTCCAAGTTTTTCATGAGTGAGTTATCTTTGTTCATATGATTAAATGAAATTCATCCATCACATGTTATTTAAGGGAGATAGTTCAAAAACACTTTGTATGTTTTGTAGAACTTGCACTCTACATGGTATTTATCTGAGCCTCTGTAAAGTAATGCTTGTTCAGATAATTTGTCAATAGCTTGATTGTAGTTATGTTCAGCAATGAATCAATTTCTTTTGTTATTGTTGTTGTTTTGTTTTTCAAGACAGGGCTTCTCTGTGAATCTCTGGATGTCCTGGAACTCACTCTGTAGACCAGGCTGCTCTGGAACTCAGGAGCCACCTGCTCCTGGCTCCTGAGTGCTGGGATTAAAGGAACTCCAACATCAACTGGCCTGAATCCATTTTAAAAAGCACTATGGACTGAATGTTTACATCTTCCTAAATTTGACTCCTGAAATTCACTTCACAGTGATGACTTTAGGAAGCAGGATCTTTGGGTTGTATATTGGTTACTTATCTCATGCATGGTTCCCTTGTGTACATGGTCAGAGAGCAGAGATTACATCTGTGCAATTGTTCAACTTGCTTTTCTTTCTTACTCAGTTTGGGGCACCAACCTGTGAAATGATACAGTCTACATTCAGGGCAGGTCTTCCCTTTTCAGTTTGGGAATACTGTCATGGCTTGCCCAGTAGTTTGCCTCCTAGTTTATTCTAAATCCAGTCAGCCTGCCAATCAAGATTAGCCATCCTGGGTGGTAATCAGGGCACAGGATAAGAGCCTTCATGAATGCCACCAGTTCAGTTACAGAAGAGATCTAAAGAAGAGCTGATCATCTCTTCTGGTATGTGGACTCAGTACAAAAACATAGCCATCAATGAGGAGGTGGGCCTGGACAGACTCAGGACCTGTGAATACCTTGGTGTAGTTTTCTCCACATCCAGAACTGTGAGAGAGACATGTGTATTTGTGAAGTACCACCTGTGTGTTGTTTCCTTGTGATGGCCTGAATGGACTAAGCTGTTATGTGAATTTAAAATTAATTTAGTTACAAGGTAAATGAGTAATGCTGGATTAAGAAGAATGAGAATACATTGTGTTTGAAAGACAGGAAAACAATAACAACAACAACAAAACCCCACACCCACCTGGAATATGAATCAGATCATGCAAGTTTTGGACACGTGTTGACTCTCAAAGATGTTTTCTTTATTTACTTTTTTCAACTTCTACATTGTAAACCAGACGTAACATTCACACTGAAGTTTCTGGAGGACAGTTTCTAGTCATTTAGGTGATGGTTTACTTTTCCTTCTTACATGTGATCTCCTTCCATACAATTTCCATGCAACTGAATGTTAGCTGGTGATATCCCAATGACATCATTTTCACTGCTGGCCCATCACAATGTCGACAGGCAAATGTCTCTTATGCTATTTGCTGAATGTGGAGGATATAAGGTCCTGGACAAAAGCAGGGGAATAATGAAGAATAAACTCAGGACCTGAATGACTGTGCATAGCAAAGTGCCTTTTAATGACTTGAACTCGGCAATATCTTAGTAAAAGAAAAGTAAAAAAGGTTATTAGAGCAATTAGCTGATTGCTACTAACACAATGGACAAGTTACTCCTGGGTTTAAATTGTTCAGTTTTCCCAGGAATCTTAAAAACAAAACAAGAGTCAAAACTTTTTTTTTTGTCTCAAATATCACCCATCTTTTATAAATTTAAGAATTTTTGGGGAAGCAAATAATAATAGAAGCAGTGTGGCATGATGTCCATGATCTAGAGCAAAAGGCACTGAAGAATCTGCCCCCATCTCTGATCACTTGCTGACTAGGCTACTAGGTCATGAGGACATTCAAGTAGCCCATGAAAGCCTCAACTGGAGAGGTAGGAACTTACTAGTTGTATAGCATCTACCACTCTTTTACCCTCTAGCATTATAGAACTAATCAATAATGAAGCAGAGTCTTGAGAATACAGACAAGGCCACTCCATAATTCCTGGGCCAGAAACTTTGACATACAGTACCTACTTATTTGACACAAAGTGTTGTTGCACTTTATAGCCTAATAATAGGTCACTAACATAAGATCATCATAGTATCATCTTTTCACTGTATTCTTGCATAGCACAGCCTGGAGCCTTGTTCTTAAAACTTTTCATTTTCATCACTTACTGTTTGAAAATGTATTTATTTATTTATTCATTTATTTATTTATTTATTTATTTATTTATGTCCATTTGAGACATGGTCTTGCTGTGAAGCCCTGGCTAGTGTGGAACCCACTATTTAGACCAGGGTGGCCTAAAATTTGTGAGCAATTTTCCTGCTTCTGTTTCCCATGTACAGGTATGGGCCATCACACCTCACTTACTTTATTATTTGACTGTTAAACAGAAGTCTCTCTCTCTCTGTCTCTCTCTCTCAGATTTTATAATAGCTATAGTGGTCCTCCAGGTACCAAATGTTACAAATTGGTAAGGTAATGTCATAATAGATATATCTTGAGATCTCAATGAATTACTTTAGGAAAAAGAATTTTTTTTTAAAAAAATTCCACCTCAAATAGAAGTGGATATTTCAACTTTTGAGACCAGTTCATACACCCTCTTTCCTTCACCTACCATCCATGTGCTGTTACACCCAGTTAGGATAACTTTTTACTGTAGCTTTGCCATTTGTTCTGTGCTTATTTCCTACTGATTGTGAGATTGATGAAGGCAAACATCAGGGTTTTTTAGTCTACTGTTATATACCAACCACTTTGTGTATATTCAACAAATGCACCACAAATGCTGTGGTGTTACTGTGTTCTGCATAGCTTGGCTCCTTGCCCGGACGAGAAGAGGTAAGAGAATGAAGAAAGTAGTCATAGAGATCCACACACAGGAAATCTGGGTTCGGGTGGGCTATGAGTGCTCTGAGGGAGTGGTGACAATTATACAACCTTGGACTCCTGTGTGTTTGTTATGTACAGCACAGGGAGAGGAGTTAGCTACTCTGGGTGTGAGGTCTTTGTAGGTGAGCAGTCTCAGGCTGCAAACTTCCAGGAGGAGGAAGCTATAATTGATAGTTTAGGCACACACTGCCAATATTCCCACTTGGACTAAAGGAAGTCTTTGCTATCCTTCTGGGCCTGATCCAGGGGGAAAGCTTTGCCACTTTCCTTTGTTCCTGAGGCCTTGGAGTCCTTCACAAGGCCATACCATGTCAAATACTACACAATAATTGAGAACTTCAGCTATTCTTCACACATTCACTCGAGGCTTCCTGGGCTCTCCACAGATGAGAATGTGAAAAGTTCCCCTTAGGCTCATGTATTTGAGCATTTGATTCTCAGCTGGCAACACTGTCTGGGTAAGCTGTAGAACGTTTAGAAGGTGGGGTCATGTTGGAGGAAGTTGGTCACTGGGTTGGTTTGAATTTTTATAACATCATCCCACTTTCTACCCATTTTCTGTTTGGTGAGTTGAGATTAAATGTGACCAGCCACATTCCTGCTCTTATGTCTTCTCTGACAGAATAGACTGTATCCCCTTGGGATTATAAGCTAAAGTAAACCTGTTTTCTTTTAGAAGAGGAGGAGGAAGAGGGTGAGGAGAAAAAGAGGTAGAATTTAAAATCATGAAACCTTTTTCTTTTATTTTCAAAAATTATTTAACAATCTTATTTTACATGTCAATCCCAGTTCTTTCTCTCTCCCATCCTCTCATTCCCCCCACTGACCCCATCCCATCCCCCATGCACTCCCCAGGAGGGTGAGGCCTTCCATGAGGGATCATCCGAGTCTGTCACCTTATTTTGGGCAGGACCTAGGCTAAGGGAGTATCCCTCCATGGGGAATGTGCTCTCAAAGTCCTTTCATGCACTAGGGATACATCCTGGTTCCACTGCCAGAGGCCCCATAGATGGCCCAGGCCTCCTAGCTGGGCATATTAGACCCACATTAAGATCAATGATCAAGCCTGCCATGCACCATTGAGACTGAGTGGGAGACAAGGATCCACATGCTGGACTGGGGTTCTCTGTCCTGAGTTGGAAGAAGACAACATGGTCACATTTGGCACCAGCTTGGGCTCCATTATTGTGAGCAAATACAGGGTGGGTTATTGGAGAGAGAGGCAGAATGGTTCATGTCCTGTGCAGAGAGGCAGATCTGAGGAGGAGAAACAATGAGGGCTGAGGTGGGTGGCCTGCTTGTTGCCTAGGGTCATGGTGATATTCCTGCCTGGGCTGTTGCCAAGGGCCATGTCTGTGCCAGTGACCCTGCTGCAGCCATAGTCTGTGTTGATGTTGGTGGTTTCTATTACCTTCAAAGGCTGCACAGAATTGGACCCACCCCTCACTAGGGAGTACTGTAAAAGCAGGCCCTGTACTTTGCCTGAGCAAATACAGTAATGCTGATTCTGCTGTCAGGTTCATGGGTGAGTACCCCAGAGGGTACGGTGGTAGATGGCATGAGAGATTCCACTCTTTTGCTCCTTATCCCTTGCCATCTGCAGCAGGTGAGAGAGTAGGTCCCTGGGTCATAAGAGTGGAAAAGCTAGCCCAGCCCTTCACAAGTTGCAGAATTCAGGAGAGCAGGCCCTGTACCTTGCCTGGGCAGCACAGTAGCACTGTAAAATAATCCTTTTGTACACTGTGAAGATTTGTTGTCTTCATTGGTAATAAAGAGCTGACTGGAAAATAGTTATGCAGGAAGAGGGTGTGCCAAACTGAAGAAGAGGGACAGATGCAGAGGAAGCAGGAGATGAACATGCTGTGCTTAATAAAGGTACTGCCATGTGGTAGAGCGTAGACATGACATTTGGGTTAGTTTAAGTTGTAAGAGCTAGTTAGTAACAAGCCTAAGCTACTGGCTGAGCATTTATGATTAATAATAGGATTCTGGTTACTTGGGAGTGGACTGGTGGGAGAGAAAACACCACTTACACGGTAGTGCTGACTCTGATGGCGGGGCTACATGTTAACCTCCTTTAAGGTGTGAGAATAGGAGAGGTGGTCCTGCACACCTTGTCTGCTGCGTGGTGGGAAGTGCAGAGGGAAAGATTTCCTCCTCCCTTGCTGTAGCCACCTGTGGCAGGTATGAGAGAGGTTTGCTACCAGCTGTAGCAAACACGTGAGAGCAGGCCCTGTACTTGCTTGGGCAGCAGAGTAGATGTGGCCTTCTTAATAGGGGCAGAATTGAGCGAACCGGGTGAACATGAGCATGAGAGATCTGGTGCTACTCCCACATGTGCCATAGAGTGTTGTGAGCAAGGGAGAGATGCACTCTGTCTAAGACCACCCTTCACTGCCCGGCAAGCAGGTGGGAGAGCTGACCCTGAGGTCAGGAGAGCAAGAGAGTCAGCCTTGACTCTCACCAGCTGCAACACGGGAAAGTGACTCCTGCCCCTTGCCTGGGCAACACAGTGGGGCTGGCCCTGGTGGTGTAGGTGTAGGTGAGCTGGCCTGATGGAGTAAGAGCAGGAGAAGCAGCCCTGCCCCTTGCTTCTGACTGCATAGGGTGAACTATCCCAGGCAGTGTTGGAGAGCTCACCCTGGTGGTGATGATGAGGGAGAGCTGGCAGGCAGACCAACCCTGCAGCCACCTGGGCCAGAACCAGGGCTATGAGATGGCCCATCCCAACATCCACCCCATCTGTGATCTGCTGGAGCATATGAAGGGGCTAGTTCCGCAGTTCCAAAGTTGCAGGATCGCCTGACACAGGACAACAACAAGATACCCAAGAGGAGTCCCACTGGGGCCTCAAGAGGGTCCAGTGTCAACACTGTAGCTGAAAACACAGGACTTGATTCAGACCAATGACTCATTGCAACGAACACTTGCAAGTCAAGATGTGTGGGCCAAAGGGTTTACTGTGTGACTTACTGGATCACATTACAGCTTCCACGATGAGATTTTCTTTATTTTATTTTAAATTTTATTTTTGTTTTATTTTGGGGAGGAGGTTGCAAGGGCAGAGGGTGGATGTGAAGGGAGATGAATGGGATCGAGATGCATGATCGAAATCCACACAGAATCAATAAAAAGTTAAAAAAGATCAGTGATTAACCATATCACTTCTTTCTCTGTGTGTTCATTGTACTATGTATGCTATTCAGTTTATATAAATTATGAAATTGCTTAGCCTTTCTCATTAATGAGTGATATAGCATACAAATTTATCCTTGAAAGAAAGAATCAACTGGTGAAATATAAATTCAGTGAGGAATTGCTTTGGAAGGGGAATCCCAGTTAAACATGAATATAATTACTGAAAGAATACTGGCAGTAGGTATAGTGACCCTTTCCCCATTGGAGAACATACACAACAGAGGACAGAGTAAGGAGAGCTTGTTAACAAGCTTAGGAAGATTCTCTGAGGGAAAGAAGGAAGGTTTCCCAGAGGAAGCAGTGCTACAATAAAAACTACTATTAAAGTAACAACAGGAAACAGTTCATGCCATCAAAAGAACAAAAAGAAAATAGAGGACACTAATCCAATAAGAGACAAAAATAGGACATTTCAGTTTGGCCTGGTAGCATAAGCCTCTAACCCTAATTGCCTGGAAGGCTGAGGATAGGAGACAAGAATAGGACATTTCAGCTTGGCCTGGTAGCTTAAGCTCTGACCCTAACTGCTTGGGACGCAGAGGCAGAATGTCCACAAGTTCTAGGCCAACCTGAGCTATAGTGTTAGTTCAAAGACAGTCTGAACAACTTAATGAGATTATGCCTCCAAACAAAAAATAAAAAAGAGGTCTGAGCCAGTTGTGAGCAGTAGTGGAGCATCTGCTTGGCATGCCAGCAAAAGACAGTTTCTAAGGCACAAACCTTGTGCCTGCCCTAAACTATGTTGTACGACATTAAGTAAAAGACACGCACCATTCACAACACTCTTTAGAATAATTCTTTTTAAAAGTAATTAACATTTCTATAGTTTTTACTATTTTTATTTTTCTATTTATAGTCAACATGAAAGTTTCTAATATTTTGGCAAAAAATTTAAAGCTGAAAGTACAATTTTCCCAAAGGATTATTAAGATTAGTTTGTGTAATTATTCTGTGGTTTTTACCACTGTGAAAGATGAAGACAGTTTGTGCTTTTATATGGAACAAGCACAAAACACTTGTGCTTGTTCATCAAGTGGCAGGGACCCTGTCCACTGCTCCAAGTTCTCCCACCTACTGAGAGGAAACAGATAGTTATCTTTTCATGTGCATGTTCTTGCTAAGTTTCCAGTTACAATTCTTGTCCTGGAGATTGATGGTGGTAAACATCATTGATGGTGGTAAGCATCAGTCAGCACAGTTCTTTACCTAACAATTAATTAATTAACTAATTAATTAATCTACATCCTGGCTGCAGTTTTGCCTCTCTCCTCTCCTCCCAGTCCTACGCCTAATCTATTCCACCTTTATTTCTGTTTAGTAAAGGGAAGGTCTTCCACAAGTATCAACAGAACATGGCATATCAAGTTGCAGTAAGACTAAGCTCCTCCTCATGTATTAAGGCCAGGCAAGGCTATCCAGTAAGAGGAGTAGGGTCCCAAAAGCCAAGAAAAGAGTTGGAGACAGCATCTGTTCTTACTTTTAGAAGTCCTCAAGAGGACCAAGCTACACACAACTGTCACATACATAAAGAGTGCCTAGGTCAGACCTATGCAAGCTTCCTGGTTATCAGTTCAGTCTCTGTGAGCCCCTAGGAGAGCAGGTTAGCTGATTCTAAGGGTTTTCTTGTGGTGTCCTTGACCACTTTGCCTCCTACAATCCTTTTTCCTCTTTTCTGCAGGATTCTCTGAACTCTGCCTAATGTTTGGCTGTGAATCTGCATCTGCTTCCAGATGCATCTGTGTCTGTTGCTTGATGAGGGCTCTTTGATAACAATTGGACTAGGCACCAATCTGGTCATAGGAGATGGCTAGTTAGGTTATGTATCCACTATTGCTAGGAGTCTTAGCTGGGGTCATCCTTGTAGATTCCCTTGCACCAGGTTTTTATCTGACTCTGAAATACTCCCCCCATTTCCAGCAGTCTCAGTACTCTCCCCTACATGCCCCCTCCCCAACCTAACCACTCATGTTCCCATCCTCACCTGCCTGTAACATGAAAAAACAAAAGACCCAGAGACTGATATTGGAGCGAAAAATTCAAGCTGAAGATCAAAAAAGCAAAGTACCTGGCCACCAGCTCTTACCTCTACCTGTGCTCAGACCAGACTGCTCCCAACTTTACTGTTTCTCAGATTCACTCAGACTTCTATGCTGTCCTCAACTTGGCTAGAGACTAACTCTCAGACTGAATGCCTCTATGTTTTAAACTTCTCAAATACTGGGATTAAAGGCATGAGCTCTGATTCACTCTCCCAGGGTGGTCTTGGATTCAGAGATCCCTCTGCCTTTCTACTGAGTCCTGGGATTAAACCTGGCTTGTATAACTTTCATGTGGTTGGGTTTGCTCTCTGTACCCCAGGCAAGCTTTAATAAATCATAAATAATATGTCACCATTCCTTACTCCAGTCTTCTTATGAAATCTCTTCTATTTCCCTTCCTCAGGGAGATCTGGACACTTCCCCATAAACCCTCTTTGTTACCTAGTCTTTCTGGGCCTGTAGATTGTAGCATAGTTGTCCTTTATTTTACATCTAATATCCACTTAGGAGCAAGTACAAAGCATGTTTGTATCTCTGGGTCTTGGTTAATTTATGAGTTAGCTGGGAACAAACCTAAGCTAAAGGCTAGGCGTTCATAATTTATAATAAGTCTCAGTGTCATTGTTTGGGGATTGGTGGTCCAAAGAAAATCTAAATACATTTGTCATCCAACATGGAAACCACTGCTAGTGGTGTATAGAAGTGCAGCTCCTTTAAGAGGCTCTGCTGTTCAGCCAAACACTTGAGTAGTCAGCACACTACTCAGCACAGACAGAAACACCTGAGACAGTACAAACTCAACAACTTCCCATATCTTGGGCAGTAGCCTCAATTCTCAACTGGTACCCACATGCATGAGGCTCGGCCCACAGGGAAAGATAAACAGTGGCTGAAACCCAGAACCAATGGGGTAGCCTGCTAGACCAACCCTAGGGGAGCGCCATATGCGAAGGGGAGTCACACAGCAGGTAGACTAGTAGTTTAAGTTTTGTCTCATGCGGTCAGAAAAACTGCAGATTTGAAAGAAAAAAAAAAAAAAAGCCAGGTCAAGGTCAAGAAAACCTCTGAATAGGTACAATATGCTTAAACATGTGCTTAAGTAATAAAGGAAGAAAAGAAAATGAGTATAGATAATCATAGAAAAATAAATAGTTTAAAATAAAGTCTTCAAAGACTTTAATATAAGAAGTAATATAAGAAGGATAAGACATGCAAGGATAGGAAATATTATAACACAGGATGTGTAGATACTATATAGTGCTTTGTTAACTTTGAATTCTTTAAAAGCTAATGAACAAAAAGCAACAGCAGATGAGAAACACTGTATTATCGAAAAGACTTATAAATTAACCTGGCTTGTATATTTTACAGATGCTCAACTTCAGAATGGAAGTCAGGAAGTGTGCTGTGTTGGGGAAGAGGTGATGTCTTTGTTTCCAGAGGAAACAAAAGGTTATGGATTTCTTCAAAATTAATACAGATCAGATGACCCGGAAGACCTGAAAATTGTGATTACAGACATGAAAGAAGAAACCAAGAAAAACTTCAAGACAGGTGACGTGTATGCTGATTCCTCTATTATGGGAACAGCTCTGAGACTGGATATGACAGGATAAATCTTGTTGGCTATAGAGTCTTCATGACTTATTATTATATGCCATCCTTTCATATGGCATGGATGGAGATTTATATTTAGTCTAAATTGACTTATAAAATGACAGACTTTTTTTTTGGCTGCATAGAATAGAGAATCATCTTTAGCTGATTTGAGCACAGTACATATTCTATACTTGTGTATATGTAGATATGTATGTTTTCTTTAAGTTTGTGTGTTTTCAGGGAAAAAAAGGGTCAGACACCAATGAAGAAAGTAGCCCAGGTGATTCCCAGAATGCCGGTGTTGCAGTTTCCTCAAAATTCTGCATCCAGAACAACCTCAAAGCTGTTAGCTGAGATGGTTCAGCCTCATGCACTACTCTAGCCAGGACTTCAGATAAGGCCTGCACTGCACAACAAATGATACAGTTAGCTCTCCTAGGACTTGACCATTATTTTTAATTTTCTCAGGCTGTCCTAAAGATGCCATTGTCCCCAGACAACAGTAATTTTAAGAACACAATGACAGTATTCCTGAAAAGTGAGGTGGGTGATTTTTGGTTATTTGGTGGGTTATGGATATTTGTCATTGTTGAAGGTTTGCCCAACTACAGATACATAATGAAAGTAGTTGATTAGTTTCTGATATCATCATGAGAAGGGCTAGCAAAATGGTAAGAAATTTTAATATTACTGGAAAAGAAAGTCTTCTTTTAATGGTTTTTACAATTTTTATTCTTTGCATAGATTACATTCAATCAGTTTCCTCTACCTCCACTCCTCCCAGTGCTCCTTACCCTCTTCTCTAAGTCCACATTTCCTCAATTTCCAATAAAAAAGAAGAGCAGTCCTCCAGGGATAACAACTGAGCATGGCATAACAAATTACAATAAGACTAGGCACAAACCCTTATATTAAGGTTGAATGAGGCAACCCAGTAGGAGGAAAATGGTCCCAATAACAAGCAAAAGAGTCAGAGATTTCCACCCCATCCCACTGTTAGAGGGTCCACAAGAACATCGAGAAAACATCCATAACCTAGTTGCAGAAAATCTAGCAGAGACCAATACAAGGTCTGTGATTGTCACATTAGTCTCTGTGAACTCCTATGAACACTGCTTAATTGATTCTATGGATCATGTTCTCATGGTATCCTCAACCCCTCTGGCTCCTAAAATCCTTCCTCCTCCTTTTCTTTGGGGTTGCCCTGGGCAAAGAAAGGTTCTTAGCTCTTGTTTTACAGCCCCTCTTTTAAAATAATGTATGATTTACATCAGGTGTGTTGTTTAATTTTTTTTACTAGAAATATTCTTTGCAGGGATAACTTAAAAATCAACTTGCATTCTCAAATGAAAATGAAAGCACAACACACCAAACCTATGAAATACAATGAAAGCAGAATTATCCCATTTTAGAACTTGTTTTTGAATGTATAATTTTTATCTTCTGAAATTATAATATAATTACATTATTCTTCCTTCTCTTTTTTCCCACCAACACCTCCCATATACATCCTCCTATTGTTCTCTCCCAAGTGTATGGCTTCTTTTTCCTGTCTCATCTGTCTATCTACAACCTGCTCAGTCTACATAAAGTTATTCTTTTTTTAAAAAAAGATTTATTTACTTATTATGTATACAGTGTTCTGTCTGCATGTGTTCCTGTAGGCCAGAAGAGGGCACCAGATTTCATTATAGATGGTTATGAGTCACCATGTGATTGCTGGGAATTGAACTCAGGACCTCTGGAAGAGCAGTAAGTGCTTTTAACCTCTGAGTAACCTCACCAGCCCCATAAAGTTATTCTTATGTATTTGATTTCAGGATGACCACTGGTATTGATAACTAATTGGGAGGCTCTTTCATTGAAGAAGATTATTTTTTCTGCTCTCAGCATTATTTGCCTACAGCTCTTTCTGGTTGAGATCCCATGAAATTTTCCCTTTTCTTGTTAGGATGTTTATTTCTGTTATCCTTCTGCTCTTCTAACAGAATATTTCTGAACCCTCTTCTTCAATGTTCCCAGTATGGTGGAAAGAGAAATGTCTTAGATGAGGAATGAGAGCTACATTTTAATCTGTGGGTATCAAGATATGCATTTAGAATGCAGTTAGGAATTATGTTGGTTTAGTGGAAGAGGTTGTTTTAGGTTATTTTCCAAGATCCATGACCTTCCTAGCCTTGAGTAGTTGGTATGTTTCTAGCACTAGGGATGATTTCCCTCTAGTTGAGCAGGGCATGAGTAACTGCCCTGGTAACTGCCAAGATCAGCATGCTACACTTTCACCTTTAGGCATATCTTATCTAGGGGTAGTAGTTCATAGGCATTAAAGCTGAGTGCATGTTGGTGTATTCCCTCTCCTGGAAGCTTGTATCATATTTGCTGGTAGTATTACAGCTGGTCTTCGGGCAGGAGGCTTTCATGTAAGAGACAGCTTGGATCCTCCAGGTCCTGTGTCTGAAGAACATGGTGTCTTCAGCAGCAAGGACTTACCTTCCACCTTTGGGAAGAAACCGGGAACAGCAGCAATAACCTGTAATGGGAATCTCTAGAACAATCTGCCTAACAAGTCAAAAAGGAGTTTCTTATGCATGGTATTAGAATATGGTTTTTGTGGAGAGTGCTGTCAGCCCATGTGCGAAAATTCTACTATATACTCAAACTTGTATTATACTATATGTAATTTTAGGTAAATAGATAATTATGTGAATCCCTGTGACTTTTGCACACATCCTCACTTCATCTACCTCCCTGATTGCTCCCCTTTTTGTTTTTCTGGATTCCCCTTCAAATCAGTTGTTAAGTATTGGACTTTAAAAAAAAAGTCTCTCACAATTCTAATGCTCAATGAGCTTCTATATAGTGCTACTTAGACACATATACTCACAGCTTGTGCTACTTAATAATGGGGAAGAGTCTCAAAACTGGATTATTAGGTACTTACAAGGACCTAGATGGTAGAGTATACCACAAACCACACTGCATAGTTGCATATGTAAACATGTATGTATATATTATATTGTTTAGCAGAGTATATACAATATAGTCCTACAGGCCTATGGCAAACAAAACATCTTGCAATAAAGTTATGCTTATGAGAAAAATGATGCAACTAAGAGACATAAACAGATAGATTGGCATACTGCTTTATAGTAAACATCCCTTTGTAAGTAATAATAGAAAGACTACTAAATAGTGGTAAAAGCATCCTAGAACAAATACATAAAACAGTAATACATTTATTTGTTACAATTAACAACTATTATCTATCATGCATAATTACACGTGCTGCGCAGTAAGTAAGTTTGTATACACACTATCACTACAGTGATGTGAGTGATGTGCAGCCGTGTGACAGTTATGTTTCTTGATGAGAAATATTGGACTCCAATATATCTAATCTTAAGAAACCACTGTTATATTTGAATTGATTACACAGCATTGTTGGGTAGTATACAACCATATGTGTGTGTGTGTGTGTGTGTGTGTGTGTGTATACATATGTATATATTTTGTTATTCCAAGAAACTTTGAAAGAGATTATTGATGAATCTACTTAAATTCTTTTGCTCTAAATTTTTTCAGACTCTTTCTTGCTCTAATATTTGTATTTGTCTTTTTGAAAACCATTGCACAAAACAATGAATTCTTTTATGGAACTTCATAAGCTAATTTATCTTTCAGGAAACCCTGTAACTGGAAACCTCCCTGTTTTATTAGGTGACCATACCGAATTATTACAGTTGTCCTAAATGTTCTTCTGTGAGATTTTTGGACAAGAAAAGCCTGGAATTATTGGAGCTGGGGGGTGGGAGAAAGATGATTTCTGACTTCTGAAGTCACATTCTTGCTATATTGAATTCTTAACTCAGAAATGAGTCATATTAATTCTCTATTAAATTGGAAAAGTCTAGGAAGGCTTAATATATCATTTCCAACAGCCAATTTTAAGTGTTTCAGCCTAAAATGTAAATGCTCAATTACAAAATTTTAGACATTCAGTAAGATGTCAGTGAGGGAAAGTGGTGGGATATGCTTTGAAATCATCCAGATAAACCGATTCCTTAAGTAGACTTAGGAGTCCTTTTCATGTTACTTTGTTAAATTGGGGTGAAAAGGCAATTATAAGATAAATATGTTTTGCTCAAGAGTATGACTTGGGGTAACATAACTTACTGTATCTTTCTATATTTCTTGCCTGCACTCCTATTTTTCATTTTCTATTATGTTACAACCTTAATTTACTATTCATTGTGCTTACAGAATATCTGTTATCTTGGGTCCTAGGAAATATGTTTTCATCAGTACAGAGAATCAAATGGTGACATGTTTATGGGTTAATATCAGGAAATAATAAATATTTACTAGATAAAATACACAAAAGAATTGAATAAATTTTGCACAATATTTCTTACAGTGACACCAGGAGACCAGTTGAAAAATATTAGTACTGAAGTAGATTTTTGTGTGTGAAAATTTATAGCGATTGAAAGCTGAACTTTAAGATGAAGCTGCCAGCATAATCTTACCATATGATCCCTAGGCTCTGTCAGTGAGATTGAAACTTTTGATCTCCATCATTATTTTTAGGTAGTACATTCATAGACTGAGCAGAGGTGAGTAATGTTCTTCAATGAATTCAGTTGGTAGTGCCAGCATCTTGAAAGGCACCTCGCATCTGTGCTTCCTACCATCTATCAACAGGGTGTCACTAGTCTCAGCTCTTCTGATTGTGTATGAAAAACTCAGTGCTTACATTCAGCCTCTCTTTTTCCTTAGTAAGATGTTTTTTCATATTACTCAGAAATTTTTTGCTAAGATATTTTCTGTGGGGGGATTACAATTTATCTTTTAATACTAGTATCTCTGCTAATAACTAGAGGAAAGGACTTGTGTAACATTCAGATTTTGTATGTGTGACAGTTAAATTTCAAGCAATTTTTACGTTCCTGCGCTTGTGTGCACATGAAGTCAACCACAGGTGGCATCCCTCAGAAGCTGTCTATCATGGCTTTGAGATGGCCAATTAGATGAGGCTGGTGGACCAGTAAGCCCTAGAGAGCCACCTATTTCTGCTTCCTCAGTGTTGTAAATACAAGTATGTGCCATCATGTTGGCTTTTGTGTGGGTACCAGGGATAGAATTCAGGACGTATGCGTGGTTCAGAATTATTGACTTCTGTCAATCAACAGTTGATAAATAATTCATAGCTAAAGAAACACTCATGCTTGCTTTCTTTTGATCTTATAAAAATAGCCTTTTTATTTGAAAAATGTCTAAATAAAACAGTAGAAAATAATCTTACTGTTTAAAGGAAGAAAGTGAATTCAATTATGTCTGATTAAAATACGATTACCTTATATAGTCTTAGTGTCATGTTCAATTTGTTTAATTTTATCCTCTGTTGATTAAAGGCATTTATAAAATAAAATGGAACATTTACTTATTTGTACAGGAAACCATTTTAAAACTGATAAGCAAAAGTTTTTTTTTTCCAGTCATGTTTGGTTCTACCCTAGGTCTTGGAGCTATCCAGTCTCTGGATCTTGACCATTCAGGAAGTGTAAGGCTTGGGCTCAAGTTAAACATTGATTTTCCATTCCCACAAGTTCTGATTGTTATCTTTTTGAGGTCTGCTTTTCACTGAGGATTAAATGGAAGGAGAGTGGATCGTGGGAAGAGGGGTGATGGTGGGTAGTTTGGAGAAGTGGAGTGAGGGGAGACCGGTTGAGATGTATAAGAGAATAATCTATTTTTAAAAACCCATAAATTTACTGTCATACTTTAATAAAGATACTTTAAATTACTACATATCATTAAGAATGTTTGTGTTGAAGTTGAGGAACAATGATCTTGTTGAATCTAACTATTTTATATCAGGTATGCTTTTTGAACAAGACAAATATTGTACCATCTATGGAGTACACAACCATAAAATGCACTCTAGTTACAGAGAAATCAAGATTTTTTCTTCCATAATCCTTGACATGAGTGAGCAATTTTGCTCAATGTCCATGGCAAATTCTCTTTCACATAAGTTTTGTTGGCTTAAATAATTCTTGGAAAAGTTTAAATAAATATATGCATGCCCAATTAGTATGATGGACGGAGCCTGAACCAAGTTATTCAGTTAATTTCATATAGCCTTTAGTTAAGATATTTTCAGCAAGACTGTACGCAGCAGATGGAACCAATGTGCAATACTGATCTCAGCATAACCTCTAAGGTCCTCAGCTGTGTCCAGTGTGCCCAGTTCTCCAGGGGCATTGTTAGATCTCATATCATATGTGCAATCTAAGCTAATCTGTTTTCATTATGATATTTTAAAGGACGTTTATGATAGACTGTTTTTCTTTGGTATTATTGCAATTATCATGAGCAACAGATTGGGACAATAAAAAAATAAAACAAGCAAAGAAATAATTTTTTTCAATGGAGAAATATTTTATTCCCACTCTTTACACACACATGCGACCAACCCAACACACAAACAATCCTCCCATTAAAGCAAAAACAAAAACAAACCAAACTTCAAAAGACAAAGAAGTTCAGTTTGGAATTTTTTTTTGTGTGTGATAAATATTTTTTTTCATTATTTAGAGAATACTTTGTTAGTTTTTGTAATCAAACCCAAATAGATAAGACCTTACATATTTAATACAGTGCGTTACCCCTGTACAAATGGAAAAAAAATTAAGTTCAACATTTCTAGACCAATATGGCTGTTAATTTCTGTACAATGCCAACTTAACATAGTAAACTAGGATACTTTTTTCCAAAGTTGACAGCACAGCTAAAGTTTCCAAAAATTCAAATTATATATATATATATATATTTATGTAAAAAAGACCAATAATAGCAGTATGTTATGCATCAATAGCAGCAACAGTTTTTCCAGGTTCTGCAGTCATTTGAACAAAATTGTAGAGACATCCAGCACACTCCATTAAAAAAAAAAGTAAAAAAACAAAATCCCAGAAAACAGCACAATTCTGTTACTTTTGTGGTACCTGGCACCATTTTTTTTTTTTAAATTAGCTTCTCAATCATCATCAAGAAAGAAAACATTCTGAGCAACATCATTAAAAACAGCTCTGATAAAGCACGGTCACTACTATGTATCATAAAGCAGGTACAAGCTATTTTACATTCACAGAGGTATGATACAGTACTGTCCTACATCTATAATACTAGAGGATACAATTTGAAAGGCATTATTTGAGACTTGACTCTACTTTTCCAGCAGAGGGCCTAAGGGATGGTATGACACAGCTCTGTAAAGAAACATATTCTTAGATATGATTTCCTTTCACTAGTGACAAACTTTTAAGGATTCATTCCATGAACATTAACTAAAAATCATTATTAAAAAAAATGAAAGAATGCCCCTGAAACAAAACCCTACAACCACTGGATTCATATGAAGATGACCTAGCGGAGACAAGCAAGACCTCACCTTACCAACACATCATCAAATCTGTTATGTTTGAATGATGAGACCTTCAAGGAAGGAAGGAGATACCAAGTAGTGCTTCAAAGCTTTGGACCACAATCAAAACACAGCATCATTTTAAACAGAAGCAGAAGCCAAATGCTGCTCATTTGAATACACCCAAGAATGCTGTTGTCACTATTTAATCAACCGCTCACTCATCCAGGAAGAATGGGAGATCAGTCACTACTGTACTTTATTGTGTTCAACCAAATCACCATGTTACAAAAATAGCAAGCTGTCCTAATAAGAAATAAGGCTCCTCCACCCAGCACCAGTTAGCATCATTTTACTTTCAAGCCTAGAAATGCCATAGACACATCCAAAAAACACAAGTAAGCAAAAGAAAAACAAAACAAAAACCAAAAACCAAAACAAACAAACAAACAAACAAAAAAAACAGTGGTTAGATGCCACGAAGTAGGTGGCAATGCCTTAACCCGTATGCGTGTTATTAGGCCCAATGGCCTCTTCCATCCTTGTCAATGGGAGTGCTAACCTTCTCTCCTTGCATACAACACTGTGATAAATATTTATTTATGTTTTTCCTTATTTTACATATCAATCCTAGTTCCCTCTCCCTTCCATAATTCCATATGCCCCACCCCCCAACTCCCTGTTCTCCCATCCCACAATCATTCCCCAGGGAGGATGAGGCCTTCCAGAAGGGATCATGAAAATCTGTCAAGTCATTTGGGGTAGGGCCCAGGTCCTCCTTCCTGTTTCTAGGCTAAGGGAGTATCACTCAATGGGGAATGTGCTCGCAAAGTCCTTTTGTGTACCAGGGTCCCATTGTCAGAGGTCCCATAGACTGCCCCGGCCTCCTAACTGAGACCCATGTTCAGGGGTTCTGGGTTTATCTTATGCTGGTTTCCCAGCTATCAATATGGTGTCCATGAGCTCCTCCTTATTCAGGTCAGCTGTTTCTGTGGGTTTCTGCAGCCTGGTCTTGACCCCTTTGCTCATCACTTCTCCCTCTCTGCAACTGGATTTCAGGAGTTTGGCTCAGTTTTTAGCTGTGGGTGTCTGCTTCTGTTTTCATCAACTACTGGATGAAGGTGCTAGGATGGCATATAAGGTAGTTATCAATCTCATTATCAGGGAAGGGCATTTAAGGTAGCCTCTCCACTTTTGCTCAGATTGAAGTTATTCTTGTAAGTCTCTGGACATTTCCCTAGTGCCAGATTTCTCTTCAAACCTATAATGGCTCCTTTTATTATGGTATCTCTTTTCTTGCTCTCCTCTATCCTCTCCCAACTCATGTTCTTCTCTTCTCTCTTCTCCCCTTCTCTTACTACTAACTCTCTCTTCACTCACTGCCCCCTCCAAATTTGCTCAGGAGATCTTATACCTTTCCCCTTTTATGGGGGACCATGTATGTCTCTCTTAGGGTCCTCCTTATTTCCTAGCTTCTCTGGCAGTGTGAATTGTAGGCTTGTGATCCTTTGCTCTATGTTTAAGATCTATACACGAGTAAGTACATACCATGTTCCTCTTTTTGTGATTGGGTTACCTCACTCAGGATGGTTTCTTCTAGTTCCAGCTATTTGCCTATGAATTTCAAGATTCCATTTTGTTTTTCCACTGAGTAATACTCCATTGTGTAAATGTACCACATTTTCTTTATCCATTCTTCAGTTGAGGGGATAGAACCTGTTTCCAGGTTCTAGCTATTGCAAATAATGCTGCTATGAACATAATTGAACAGATGTTTTTGTTGTATGAATGTGCATCTTTTGGGTATATGCCTAAGAGTGGAATTTCTGGATCCTGTGGTAGACTGTTTCCCATTGTCCTGAGGAACCTCAATACTGATCTCCAAAATGGCTGTACAAGTTTGCACTCCCACCATCAGTGGAGGAGTTTTCCCCTTTCTCCACATACTCTTCAGCATAAACTGTTATTGGTGTTTCTGAATTTGCCATTCTGACAGGAGTAAGGTGGTTTTCTCAGAGTTGCGTTGAGTTGCATTTCATCACCTCTTACAATAGCCACAAACAACATAAAATATCTTGGGGTAACACTAACCAAACAAGTTAAAGACCTGTATAACAAGAACTTTGCGTCTTTCAAGAAAGAAATTAAAGAACATACCAGAAAATGGAAAGAACTCCCATGCTCTTGGATAGGTAGGATAAACATAGTAAAAATGGCAATCTTGCCAAAAACCATCTACAGATTCAGTTCAATACCCATCAAAATTCCAGAACAATTCTTTCCAGACCTTAAACAGATAAAACTCAACTTTATATGGAAAAACAAAAGATTCATGATAGCTAAAACATCCCTGTATAATAAAGGAACCTCTGTAGGCATTACCATTCCTGACTTCAAGCTCTACTATAGAGCTAGAGTCCTGAAAACAGCTTGGTATTGGCACAAAAATAGACAGGTAGACCAATGGAATCTAATTGAAAACCCTGATATTAACCCACACATCTATGAACACCTGATTTTTGACAAAGCAGCTAAAATTATTCAATGGAAAGAGGAAAGCATCTTCAACAAATGGTGCTGGCATAACTAGATGTTGGTGTGTTGAAGACTGCAGATAGATCCATGCCTATCACCATGCACAAAACTTAAGTCCAAATAGATCAAAGACATCAACATAAATCCAGCCACACTGAACCTCTTAGAACAGAAAGTGGGAGGTACCCTTGTGCAAACTGGTACTAGAGACCTCTTCCTGAACATAACACCAGTAGCACAGACACTGAGATCAACAATTAATAAATGAGACTTCCTGAAATTGAAAAGCTTCTGTAAGGCAAAGGACACATTCAACAAGATAAAACACCAGCCTACAGAGTGGGAAAAAATTGTCACCAACTCCACATCTGACAGAGGGCTGGTCTCCAAAATATACAAGAACTCAAGAAGCTAGTCACCAAAACACCAAATAATCCAGTTAAAAAGTGGGATACAGAACTGAATAGAGAATTCTCAATAGAGTAATCCAAAATGGCTGAAAGACACTTAAGAAAGTCCTTAACATCCTTACTCATTTCCAATCTTGATTAACTTCCAAGCTCCCCACACATATCTTTTATTTTCATATGAATAATTTTATTTGCTAACTTTTCCTCTGCATTTTGTAGGTTCAGTCATCTTCAAGGCTTTTTTTGAAATTAAGAAAGTAAGCTATCATAAACAATTTCCAGAAAGTTAGATATTATTCCCAGGTCTAAGCAAATGTTTAGAAAAAAATGTGTGATGAAAATATGTTTGTTTTAGTTCTTAATGTATAAATATAAAAGAGCTATTCTTGACATATTTCATACCTATAAAATGCTAAAAGCTAGTCAGAAAATATGCTCTTATAGAGTAATTAATCAGATGTTTAATAAGACATTAATGATGCAAATAGAGATGACAAGTATGAATTTTAATTAATGGTAACTCACTTAAAACCAGGCTGGAAATATTGCTTGGAACGTGACTAGCAGGTATTTAGAGCACATTTTAATGGTACTTTACTGTAAGACACTGTAATGTCTGCATATGTACTTAGTAATTATGGCTATTATTATGACCTTGAAGAATCCTTTTTACTTCAGTCACTCAATTAAAGTTATATGATAATGGTTGGTTGATGTATTTTTATTAGTAGGAAGAAGTTCTACCTACTAATAGGTAGAGAAGTTGTACTTATGGGGACCATGTAACATTAGCAGGAGGTATACAAGAAACTATGTCAAAATAGAATTCTAGGTAGAGAGATAAAATAGCGACTGAGGTAAAAATGCCAAAAATAGGTTGAAATACTTGTTGAATTTTTTTGATCTGCTTTGAGGAAGATTTGTATTTTAGGTTTTTTTCCTCCAAATTTAGGATGTGTGCATATACACAAGGAGTTACAAGGAAGTTACTTTAGGTAAAATACTCGAATCTAAATGCAAAAGTCATTATGCTTCAATCAGCTTCAGGTAACTTCATCCAATATTTTTAATGTTCCAGCATTTTGTTTGCACTTGGTCACACAAGAACAAGTGTGGAATAGTCTTTTCATGGCATAGTGCTATCAGGGAGAAAGTTATGGATTTTTGGATTTTGGAGCACTTTATGTTTTGGACTCTTGGATGAGGGATACACAATGTGTATCCGGTTCTGAAATGTGGATTTTTGGAGATGGTTGATGTGACAGTCGCCTTGATGGGATTTAACATCAGCATGAAATCAGACCTCTAGACTTGTCTGTGAGGAAGGTTTCTGAAGAGATTGAGGTAAGAAGACCAACTCTAAATGAGGCAGCTCATCCCATGGAATAGTGTCTGACTGAATGAGAAGGAGAAAGCAGTAGAACATCAACATCTACCTCTCTCTGCTTCCTGACTATGGATGGATACCATGTGTTCGGATGCCTCACATTCTCCCTGTTATGATTTCTGCATGATGACAGACTACATTCCCCAACTGTGAGATAAAATAGACCTTTTCTTCCTCTAGTCACTTGTTAGATATTTGATTATAGCATAAGGGAAGAACCTACACTATAATGGACAAGTATATAACTTGAGTTGGCAGGGAAATGAAGAGGCACAGTTAAAAATAGTGTGGAAGTGCTGTGTAAAATGCAGAGGCAGGAGGCAGGCAACAGGTTTCTAGTTGTGCTAGTTACTGAAGAAGATAGCATGGACTATTACATCCTCGTGGTATGCACCTCCCAGACTTGTGGGGTGCTTCAGAGACAAATTAGCGAAGTTCTACTCTTTGTGCACATTTATGTTCTTGTTCATGGCAAACCAACACGTTCTTTAGTGGGTCCCAGCCTATACTGCCTGAGTTAGACAGCTTGTCATGGCCATTTTGCATTGTAGACTATCACACAACTTAAATTTTCTGAGAATCTTTGTTTTGTTGATTGATAAAAGGACTTGTGAACCAGATACACCCTATTTGATTTCCACTTCTTGCCCTTGTTAGAAAAGCCACCTTTCTCTGAGCTTCCATTCTCTGGTTGTAGGATAGAAAATAGCCAATGAGATAAGTTATGTAAATAATCAATCCAGTTGTGGTGATACATACCAATAATACTGGTGCTTGGGAGGTGGAGGCAGGAGGACTGAAAGCTTGATGCTGCCTGGACTACATTGTGACATTTGTCTTACACAACAGCAGTAAAAGTCTTATTGACTTAATATTATGTGTAATCAATAAATAAGTCCTCTCTCATTTTATGTCAACTTTTTGGGGGCAGAAATCAGAATTATTGATGATTTTGGAGTATGTATAGTACAGGTGATTCAGCCTAAGGTGTTAGGTATGCTACATAAATACTCAGTCACACCCTAGCCAGGTGTCTCCATTTTTAAAACTCAGCCCTACATGTTTAATTTTTTTTTTTTACAATATCTGTTTTTCTGGATTCTTCACAGAATCTATTGGCCTCTGCATACTTTGCTTTCTACTAGCTGGATTAGGTACTTTGACCAAATGCCTGACAGAAGTAGTTTAAGAGATTTGTTTTGGCTCATGTTTCAGAGGTTCATGTCCATCAGAGTGAGGAATTATTCTGATGGAATAACTCCTGTTCATGACAGTGGGAGGCATCTGAGGCATCTGGTCCTACTTAAGGGGCAGATAGGGGCAGAGAGCATGCCTCCAAAGCAAGCTTTTACTCTTAAAAACCAACCCCTAAGGACCTTCCTCCACCAGTTATGCCTCCTACCTCAAGCAATGTCACCACTTGTATCGTGCAAACAGATAAGCTTATAGGAGACAACTAAAGTTCAAGCTATAGCTTTTCCTTACTTTCTAAGTGTATCTTTCAGGAAGATTCATCCTCTGTCCTTCTGCCTTATTCTTAAGCCAATCTATCTAATGCTCACAGTTTCAAACAGTAGGTGGAAAATAATGACTCAAAATTTTTGTGTTTAATAGGCTGGGTCCTCTTTTGTAGCACCTATACTACAGTCTGTTCCACTAATCAGGCAAAGGCCTAGAGATTTAAATAAGAGACAAGACAGTGGGTCATTCGTGCAACAGGAATGCTGGAATGCCTAATGCAGTTTATTGAGGGGAAGGAGCAGGCCTATATACTGACTCATATCACAGTGGAAAACAATCAAGGGTTAAGCGTGCAAGTTTTCTGGGCTTAGTTTCTCCCCAGCAGATGTGTGTTAGCAAATCAAGAAGAGTACCAAGAACTACTCTGGTGCAAGATGTTCCAGCCAACAGCTTCAGGTTTGCTCAAGGAGCCTCGGGAGTCCATGCAGAGGGCCCTGCACTCTTTAATGATTTTTAAATTCCATTTTTATTCACGCCTTCTCTCTCTGTGGGTGGTTGTGTGCCACACCCGTGTTTGAAGATCCTAGGACAATTGTTGGGAGTCAGTTCTCTCGTTCCACTTTGTGTGTATTAAAGATTCTCAGGTCTGGCAGCAGATATTTTTACTTGCTGAACCATCTTGCCGGCTTCTATGTGTCCTATTTGGTTCTGCTCCAGAGTAGAAGGACATGCCTCTATTTTTTCTAAGTATTAGTAAAAGACTGCTAAAATGATGATTACTGTTAGTAAGTTCCTTAGGGTCTTGTTGTTAGCAGACCTCCCAATGCTCATTTCTATGTAAATAAGAAAGTAAAAGATGAAAAAATTTAACTCCATTATTGGCAGCTGTTGGACTCTTCTTTGCTTCCATGGATGTCTTGATCACAAGAATTATTAGCCAGTTAGTCAGCTGGATTATCCTTACAGAAGTCTCTGCCATCTGGAACTTTCCTTGGATAACCAGAGAACTCTATGTGATGAGCACAACTGGTTGCCATGTTTGCTGAAGGTGAAGCCAGTTAACACTGTTGAATAGAGTTTGTGCCAGACTTTATAACACACACTTTGATGAATTATAGATGACCCTGCAACATCTCCACCTTGACCAGAAGGGACACATTTCTGGTGTTCTAGCTGAAGGACTTGCCAATTAAAAGTCAAGACAATGATTGGTTCAAACAAACAGCTGTTGTTTTGCCCAAACTAATGGCTGTGATTAATCCCATGTAAGCACGATGCTTAGGCTCAGGGAGTTTCTTGGGAGACAGTCTCCTTTGCTGCCTTGCATGGTGTTATAGCATTAGGTACAATGAAAGGATCCTCACAAATGGTGTTTTCTTACCTGTTTTCAGTAGTGTAGGTTGAGCTGGCTAGAGAAAGAAGCATCGAAAACAGCAGACTGAGAGCTAGGCTGTTGAGCAGCAGGGGCAGCGATAGGTGAGTAATCCTCAGGCTAGTTGCAGAAGTGGTGAACACCCAGCTGTCTGGTAGCTGAAGAAAGAACAGACAAACAGTTCAGAGCATCCAGGGCAGGAATACCAGAAGTAGAAGTAGAAAAATAGCAAGATAGCTAAGACTGATGAAAGATAAAAGGCTGCAAAGTGCTAGATGAGAGAAACTGCTGGCCTTCCTCAGTTGCTACAAGCGTTCTAGAGAGTTGTCAAAGCTTTATGGTTGAGGGTATCAAATACCTAGGCTGAGTTATAATACTTACTACTGTCAAAGGTCAATATTTAGGCCCAGAAGCTGCAGTGCTAGCTGCTCATTAAATGCTGAAGGAAACCAATCTAGATCCACACAGATCTCTAACACTTATGGGGCTAAGCACCCTGAAATCTGAGGGCTCTAACACTAGAGGATTCCACCGACACTTGCTCTTATCTGCTTACTTCTGCAAAAACACCCACATTTAAGAGTCTGTCCTTCCTTACCACAGTTTCTTTTTGGCTGGAGCATAAGGGCTTCCAGGTTTCTAATTGATAACTTTTTTTTTTAAAATAAATCTCTGAATGTATACTGGTGGATACCTCACAAATACTCAAAATCTGGTATGCCCAAAACTGTGTGATGTCTTCACAATCTTTTAAGTCACACGAATAACAGTGAGAAAATACTCCAGCAGACTGGCTTGTAATAGTGCATATTTACCACAGTTATAGAGGCTAGGTCTTTTCAGCCAAAGTGCTGGCAGATCCGGTGTCCAGTGAGTTCAGTAACTGGTATGTTTAGTTACCTAATTTACAGATAAAAAGAACTCTTTTTATTGTAATTGTACATGGAAGAAGGGGCCCAGGGGTTCTCTGAGGCCTCTATGCGAGGGCACTAACCAAGTTGATAAGGATTCTGCCCTTAAACGTCCTTTCAGAGAGTTTCACCTCCAAATACCATAACATCAGGGCATAGGTTTTAATATGTGGATTTTGAGGGCCACAAACTCACCTATAATACGTTTGTGAATTTGTGAATGTTTTTCTTAAACTTTCAGTAATGGTATCTTGACAAGTTAACTTCCTAAGCTAAAATTCCAACCAAAGACATTCTAGATACTTTCTTTTGTCTTATCATTTTTTGAACATGTTTAAGTTTTATTACTACTCTTCAGAAACTTAACATCAGCATTTATGTAACAGTCCTTTGAGGCAGATGGAGAACATGACATAAAAATATTATACATTGAACAGCAGCCCACTCAATGGGCTGTTTCTCAGTGTGATACATTGAGTGTATCACGAACTGACTCAGGGAGACTAGCTCCAGTTACCTAGTTACATGACACAAATCAACTCATTACTAAATGGACATTGCACATAATAACAAAGGTTTGCACAGACCTAGCACAGACCTAGCACAGACCAAGCTTTCTGTAAGAGTATATGATTGTGTGCATGTGTGTTCACAGACTTACAACATAAAAACTATTTGTATAGCAAAGCATACATTACAAACATATTTGCCATACACTGCAACTTTATGGTGTAAGACATGAACAACAGTATGCTTTAATCCTAAGAGTCATATTCAAATACACAGAATATGATCCTCATATTCTTGACTATTGAAGAAATACATATTCTTTTTCAAAATTAACTAAGTTGTGCAAGTACAATTGCTTTTAGTGTAAATCTAATAAATCTCTAAGGACCAAGCAATAGGGTTCTAGAAAAGCTTGTGGGAATACCCCACCTTTCCCAAGATATGCAATTTAAAAGTGGATCTAATGTTTCAGTTCAACAGATGTAGGCAGAATTAGTACTTAGGCATTTGAACTGACCTGCCTTTGAGGTTCTGACAGGATACACCCTCAGTTACTGCCACTAAGAGCACCACCTGTGCATATTCACTTTGTTCCCTTTCAAAAGGACTCTGTGCTCTACCTCTCATCCCTCTTTCTCTTTATGTCTGTCTGTCCCTCCCCTCTCTCTGAGCCTCCTCTCTGCCTTTGTTTGCTCTCTCTTATTGCCCCTATCCCCTGGAGGTCAGTCTCCCCTCTCTCATTTCCCCTTTTTATGATCCGTTTCCTTTAATAAAACACTCCTCTGCTTGAACTCTGTAGCATGGTTTTTTTCTCTCTCAAGCGGCTTTTTAAAATTATAACAGTACTGCACAATGTCTTCTTATTATGCCACATCTTGGACTTGCAGGGGGCAAAAGAGCAAGGCTCTGAAAGTTGGCTTCATGAGGACAATGTAACACCTACAGTGAGCTCCCTGACTGTTCACCATGTGCACAATTTGGACATCTATGGGCTGTTCATTTTAATAGTCAGACAAGTTCAGAAGCCTGTGACATAGTTCTACAATTCCATGTTTCTTCTGGGATGGCTGCTATTGACAACAGGTTATGAGACAGAGTGAATGCAGAACCAAATTTATTAGAAGAAATACAAAGTTGGAAACCGATAGCATAAAGGAAAATTTTGCATATAGTACCACCCACCAGTCAATACAAATGGAGAAACCAGTCTCTTCATGGTTTCTGTTAAGATGATGAAAAAAAAAAAAAAAAAAAAAAAAACGCTCTCTGGTTAGTGACAAAATCACAGCTCTGAAGGAACATTTTCTTCATGTTGATATTTTAAGGAAGCCATCTTGAGGCACAATGAGGACCTGTGCTATAATTTGTACTAGATGTACCCAATAACATCATTTGTTGGTGAAGTCCAAAGCTTACAGAATCAGGTGGGGGTGGGGACTACCCTAACCCTTGCCAGTTTCCTGCCCAGAAAGGGCTTTTCTAAGGCAGAATGTTCCTGTCTTCATGCAGCTGGTACTATCACCTGGGTGGACAGATCCAAAGGCCTCACTTTCAGATGGAAGTCTGATAATCAAGCCTGACAGTGACAACAGCTCCACTTAAAACCAGATGCTGCCCAGGATCCAGAGTCTCTAAGAACTGAGATGTAGACAAATGCTTCCTCAGTTTTCACATTTGTAGATTAAATTTTTTTTTTCAGATCTTTCCTGTGACACTGACTTAATTTAACACAAACCAAATCCTGACCAAATCAAAGGCTAAAATCCCACTAAATCTCATTTTTCAAAAAGAAATACAGCATGTCAGACCTCAAATTTGAAGAGGTTTTAGATTCTAGATATGGAATTTTCAATGACTATCTGCTACCATCTTCCCATATTTGTTGAAAAGGCCACTCTAAACCTCTGCCTTTTGACAGTCTAATTTTTCCTTAAAATAAAATATATATGTGCTAAAACTATGGAGTTTTATTTTTTGTTTGTTTTCTCTTTATTGAATACAATAAAAATTACTAATGACTGTAGCATGTCTGTTTTCCGCCAGCCCGCCCACCTGCTGCCAGTCTGGTCCCACAGCCGTGCCAGCCCACAATAACACCCAGAGACTCTGTATTTGATACAATCCTGTTGTCCAGTTACCATTATTGTTTATGGGCTAGCTCTGTCTTAATTATTAACCCATTTCTATTTATCTAAGTATTTCCACGTGGTCATCTTATTGGGGAGCGGCGGGCCCGGCATCTTGCTTCCTCTAGCTCTACATGCTGACTCCTCCTAACTACTTCCTCTTTCCTCCTCCTAGTCTCCTAGCCCCACCTATCTAGTTTCCTATTGGCCAACAGGGCTTTATTAATTAACCAGTATGAGAAACATATTTACAGAATAACATCTCCCATCAAATGACACTATTACACTATTATGTCTTGCTGACAAAGAAGTTTCAGATTTCTTAGATGATCAAGTAATTGGTTTTCTAATTTTCAAAAAACTACTAATTTAACCTAAAGCATCTTTGCATTGCTGATAAAGGAGGGTGATGACCTTTGATATTCTCTCTCTCTCTCTCTCTCTCTCTCTCTCTCTCTCTCTCTCTCTCTTGTTCTTCTCTCATACATTACATCCCAATCCCAATTTCCCCTACCTCCATCTCTCCTAGATTCCCACCCTTTTCCCCCTCCTCCCTGATCCACTCCTCCTCCAGTTCCCTTCAGAAAATTACAGGCCTCCCAGGGTTATCAACCAAACATGGTGTAAATAAGGTGCAATAAGACTAAGCATATGCCTTCATATCAAGACAATCCAGTAGGAGGAAAAGTCATAAGAGCATGCAAAAGAGTCAGAGACACCACTCTTTCACTCTTAGGAGTCCTACAAGCACACCATAACATATATACAGAGGTAAAATGGATGGCTATGATGGCGCATGCCATTAATCCCAGCACTAGGGAGGCAGAGGCAAACGGATCTCTGTGATTTCTAAGCAAACCTGGTATGCAGTGAATTCCAGGACAGATAAAAGTTACACAGAGAAACCCTGTCTCAAAATATGTAAAAATAGAAGTAGAATAAATAGAGTAATAAAAAAGCCACGTAAAGATGGAAAACACAGAGAAATTTTGGATACTATACGCGCTTCTATTGTCTTTAAATTATTTGATTGCTGAGAAAATAACTACTGATAAAAGAAATGCTACTAGATTAATTCAATTTATATATTTTAAAAATGCTTTGACTCAAAAATTTATGCCTAAGGACAAGTTACTGGGGAAAAGGATTTCTATTTTTGTTTCCACAGAAAATGAAAAGCTATGGATTCTTTCCAGACTTATATGGTTTGATCAAGCAAGACCCCCTGAAGCAACGTCAATGGGACATTGCAACTTTACACACCAGTACAGCCAAGATTTCTGCATCTTCTTTGGACCCCCATGACAGCGCCCTCTACCAGCAGGAAGTAGTTTGGAAAGAACGACGCCCAAATTCCCCAAATATTGTTTATGTTTGTTTTCATTTAAATGGACTTGGTTATAAATGGTTATAACCACAAGAAATCTTTTTAAAGGTAAAAAGGGAATTATGGTGTAGATATGAATACTTTGCTTTGAAATGGATTTTCTTTTATTGACACAATGTAAGGTCAATTTTGTGATATGTATATTTCTCCTCTTGTTTAGGTATTGTGTTTATATAGCTCATTTAGAAATGTAATGTATAATTTAGTATAGATTAGAGAGTTACCTATGATAGTCAAAACTTAGAATTAAGTTAGTTAGGATTTCTAGATATGCAGAGATGTATTTGAGATGAATAGGCATTCTTCAAAACTTTCAAAGACCTACAGAATATGGCATTTAAAATGGTTTAGGGATTTTCTTGACAGTGAGGCACAACTGATCCTGGTAACACCACCTGCATCAGAAAGGAAGATGGACATCGAAGAAAAACATTATGGAGTTTGCTTCTAATATGGCACGACTAGCCATTTGAGCAAGGTACTTCTCTTGTCTAGACTGTTTGACTTTATGTTGTAGAAACTGGACATGCAGGACCCACAAAAAGGTGACTGCTGAAACAAGATGGACATTGCTACAGGATTCCTGCTTCATGGAAGAGGCTGCCAGACAGCCAGACAGTCTACAGGACACAGAGAAAAGTTTCCTGCCTTGTTGAGGAGTCTGGACACACACTATGGCCTATGGGCTGAAGATGGAACATTACAGAAGAACTTCGGGTGACTGACCAGGCAATGAGTTGTCTCTGTCATTTCTAGAGTTTATATATTATCCTTCTGTGGTCTTTGAAGGAGTTGAAGACAGATAGTTATGCTTATAGTTTTCCTTAGTTAGGATTAAAGATAAGTTACATATAGGACTTTAGACTCACAAAGATAGGATAGATAATATTTTCTTTAAGTCTTACAAAATGTTAATGGACTAAATATTGTTAACTGTGATTCTTATTTGATAACTGTTGAATGGTATATTTTGCTATGTTAAGGTTAAACCTCTTCTTTTACTTTAGACAGAAAAGAGGAGATGATGGGAGATGTTATTCTGTATATATGTTTCTCATACTCTGTGGTTAATAAAGCACTGTGGCCAATAGAAAACTAGATAGGCGGGGCTAGGAGACTAGAAGGAGGAAAGAGGAAGTAGTAGGGAGGAGTCGAGATGTAGCCCAGGGAAGAAGCAGGACGCGTGCCGCGGCTCCCTGATAAGACGACCACGTGGAAATACTTAGATAAGTAGAAATGGGTTAATAATTAAGGCAGAGCTAGCCCATAAACAATAATGATAACTGGCCAACAGGACTGTATCAAATACAGAGTCTCAGAGTGTTATTTGGGGCTCTAGCGGCTGTGGGCCCAGACCAGCGGCAAGCGGGCTGGACAGAAAATATACACACTACACAGAGGACCTTGCTCATACCCATACAGGGTTGGTTATTGTCACTTCAGTCTCTGTGAGCCTCTGTGAGTCTTGGTTGGTTGATTCCTTTGGCTTCTACAATTCTTTTTCTCCCTCTTCCATGGGTTCCCCTGAGTCACTCCTGATGTTTGGCTGTGGGTTTTTTAATTTGCTCCCATCAGTTTCTGGATGAATCCTCTCTGATGATGATTATACTAGCCTCCAAGGAGTTTTCACTGCATTAGGGTTTCACATTGCTCCCCTAGTGGCCCCCAATTCCAGTCATTTCATCCAGTATTCTCTTACTCCATCCTTCCCCTGCCTGATCCCTTCTGTTCTCATTTCCACCCATCTCCAGAACACCTGCAAATTCTATTCTATTTCCCCTTCCCATGCACCCCTCCCATGATCCTTGTTGCTTATCTTCTCTGGGCTTGTGGATTGTAGCATGATTTTCCTTTATTTAATAGCTACCGTCCACTTATAAGTGGCATTCACATACCATGTTTGTCTTTCTTGTTTACTCCACTCAGAATTATCTTTCCTAGTTTCATTCACTGGCCTGCAAATTTCATTATTTTTAACAGCTGAGTAAGACACTGTTGTCTAAATGTACCACATTTTCTTTATTCATTCTTTGATTAAGGAAGATTTAAGTTATTTCCAGTTTCTTGTTATTATGAATAACGCTGCTATGAACATAGTTGAAAAGTGTCCTTGTGTTAGTGGATGGAGCATCTTTTGAGTACATGCCCAAGAGTATCTTGAGGTAGATTGATCCCCAATTTTCTGAGAAACTGTCACATCGATTTCTATAGAGGCTGTATAAGTTTGCACTCCCACAGCAATAAAGGAATGTTCTCCTTGCTCCACATCCTCACCAGCATGGGTTGTCACTTGTATTTTTGATCTTAGCCATTCTGACAGGAGGAAGGTGGAATCTCAAAGTAATTTTGATTTACATTTCCCTGATGTCTAATGATGTTGAACATATAAGTGTTTCTCAACCATTTGTGATTCTTCTGTTGAGAATCCTATGTTTAGACATGCATCACATTTTATTTGATTACTTGGTTTGTTGATATCTAGTTTCCTGAGTTCTTTATATATTTTGAATATTAGCCTTTTGTCAGATGTGGAGTTGTTGAAAATCTTCCCCATTCTTTAGGCTTTTATTTTGTCCTATTGACAGCATCCTTTGCCTTTCAGAAGCTTTTGAGTTTCATGAGATCTCATTTATTGATTGTTGGTTTTAGTGCCTGTGCTATCAATGTTATGTTCAGGAAGTTGTCTCCTGTGCAATGCACTCAACACTATTCCCCACTATCTTTTCTTCTTCTTCCTCCTTCCTCCTTTTTCTTCTTCTTCTTCCTCCTCCTCCTCCTCCTCCTCCTTCTTCTCCTCTTTCTTTTCTTCTTCCCAGGAAATGTTGCTTTAATGAATACCATTAATAATACCATAGACTGTTTAAATAGCAGGCATTTGGTTTTGTAATTCTGAAGACTGTATACTCAAGATCAAGGTGTTGAAGGTGTGCTTCTGGACTTGCAGATGGCTGTCTTGTCTTTGTATCTTCAAGTGGAAGAGTGCAGAGAAAGAAAAAGCTAGCTCTCCATGGTCTTTTCATATCAGGGTGCTCATTCTATTCTTTTTTTAAAATTTATTTTTCTTATGTTACATATTGATCCCAGTTCTCTCTCCCTCCCTCTCTTCCACCCTCCCATGCCCCCCCCAACAAACCTCCCATCCCATCCCCCCTCCACTCCACATGTAGGGTTATGCCTTCCTGGAGGGGTCATTTAAATCTGTCAAGTCATTTGAAGTAGGGACTAGACCCTCCCTCCTGCCTCTAGGTTAAGGGAGTATCCCTCCATGGGGGATGTGCTCCCAAAGTCCTTTTGTTCACCAGGGATACCTCCTGGTTCCTCTGTCAGAGGTCCCTTAGATTGTCCAGACCTTCTAACTGAGACCCATGTTCAGGGGGTCTGAGTCAGTCCAATGCTGGTTTCCCAGCTATCAGTCTGGGGGCCCATGAGCTCCTCCTTGTTCAGGTCCCCACTTTCTTTTCTATAAGGTTTAGCATATCTAGTTTTATGTTAAGATCTTTGATCCACTTGAACTTTATTTTTGTGCAGAGTGAGAAGTATGAATCAATTTGCATTCTTCTACCTGCAGATATCCAGCTAGTCAATCAGCATTTGTTTAAGAGGCTTTCTTTTTTCTATTGTATATTTCTGGCTTCTATTGTTTATTTCTGGCTTCAGATAAAATATCTGATGTCCATAGGTGTGTGGATTTATGTCCAGGTCTTTGATTCTTTGAAAATAAGATAGAATTCTTTATTAAAACCACCAGGCCTTAAGCGTTTCTTTTTGATTGGGAGACTTTTAATGACTGCTTCTATCTCACTAGGGATTATGGGTCTATTTAAATTGTTTATCTGATCCTGATTTAACTTTAGTAAGTGGTATCTATCAAAAAAGAAAAAAAAACAACTATCCATTTCTTTTAGATTTTCTTACTTTGTGGAGTACACAAAGATTTTAAAAGTATGACCAAATGATTCTTTGGATTTCTTCAGTGTCTGTTGTTATGCTTCACTTTTCATTTCTGATTTTGTTAACTTGAATATTCTTTGTTAATTTGTATATTCTCTTTCTGTCCTTTAGTTTGAATAAGGGTTTGTTTATCTTATTGATTTTTTCCAAAGAACCAACTCTTTGTTTAATTGACTCTTTGTAGTGTTCTCTTTGTTTCTATTTTATTGATTTTAGCCTTCAATTTGACTATTTCTTGGTTTCTGCTTCCTCTCTGGTCTCCTGACCTGCATAGTCTATAATAGAACAAGCGTTCTCAACATAAGTTGGGGGCTGAACTTCTGGTGGCTGATGTGGTCTTTGATCAAGCAAGGTATCACTACCTGAGTTTGCCTACCTGTTCCTTGGGTCATTGGGTTGGTATGACTTGCACTTGAGCAGGGTATGTCTGCCTGAGTTGGGGCATGGCGTTGGAGGCAGGTGGTGGTGGGATGGTAGAGGATTGTATCTGAGTTGGGGGCAGGAACACATGGGGGAAACTCTCACATGTATACAAAAGGCCACTAGTAGTAAAGCCTTCTACTGTGGTTGCACTTAATCTAACTATGCTATTGCATATACCAGTACCATATTGAAGCATTTTTGGAGAAATTATTTCTGATATTTGGTGCATACTTACACATTTATCTTTAAATCTCTCAATATCTTTAGACTGCTAGATCAAAAGTTAAATTACTTGGTATTTAGCAAAAAATTGAGCCCCTTCTATATGCCATGCATCACGCTAGTGGAAGTTTTCATGGATGAACTCCAGAAACCTACATGTTTCTTTAGGCTCCGTACACAGCTTCATTAGTAAATGGAATTGTCAGGATTTACATATCTACTACTTCTTTAACTAGAGCAGGTGCTTCCAGAGGGAGGGATTTGTTTTATATTTGAGTGCCATTAGCTCTTAACACAGGCATAGATTATTACATGTTGAACAAATGAATGGATGGTTGCTTCACACAAAGTGTTTATAATGTTTTTTTTTTTAGAGATATTTGGGAAATTTACTTTTTTCTGTTCACAATAGAAGCCAAACAGTCCTTCCTGAAATCCTAAACCCACTGGGCTAGAAAATGAGTGTTTTTAGATAAAGGGAACATCTTAGCATTCCAGTTAATTGGCATGAACAATTTCAGACAGAAGGCTGAACATAAAATAGCTCTTTATTTTGCCTTCATTTGTATCTATCATATATATTTTGATAGAAATTAGCAACAAACCAACAAAAATCTTTATTCATAGTTACCATGGCTTCTCATTTGGTGTGGATAATGAACACTAAAGAAGTAGACAGAATTTTCAGGGAGTAATTCATGTTGATATTTTGTGGACACTGTGTGTGTGTGTGTGTGTGTGAGAGAGAGAGAGAGAGAGAGAGAGAGAGAGAGAGAGAGAGAGAGAGAGAGAGAGAGAGAGAGAGAGAGAGAGAGAGAGAGAGAGAGAGAGAGAGAGAGAGAGAGAGAGAGAGAGAGAGAGAGAGAGAGAGAGAGAGAGAGAGCACAACCTACCATTGCAGTCATTGCATGCCATAGCTGATAGTTATAAGTAAGGACCATAAGGATCAATGATTTTCTTTTTTAAGTGAGGTATTTGTAGTGTATACATACCATCACTAGAAACAAGAAGAATGAATAATTCTATTCAATTTATGAACAAGAAGAGCTCTTTTTGCTTTTTTTTTTTTTTGTTTTTGAGACAAGAGCTGATTTCAAACTCACTATATAGCTGAGGCTGACTTTGGACTCATGATCCTGCCTCAGCTGTAACAAGGACTTTATGAGTAGACTTACTAGCATGGAAGAGGAAAATCCCATGGAGCCCCACCTCTAGACAAAGAACTATAGGCAATGGAATGCTGAGAGTGGGAGAAACAGTCTTCTCCAGGGATAATCCTCTTAACTGGTTATATAATACTAAGTGGTCAGCTCTGAAGTCATTCATACAAGTAATACTAAACAGACCCAGGAAGTTGTATTTATATACTTGTGTCTTTATATAAACACATGAAAATTACAATTAAAGAAAAAGAACTCCGTGATTCTAGACAAACAACATGTACATTGTGTACTGTGCATGCTGTCATGCACAACACCAACAAACACTGTCCCATGCACTTCAGAGTCAAGATTATCAAATGTTATGGGTTACAATGTGTGTGTGTGTGTGTGTGTGTGTTAAACATACACAAAAAGTGTATTGCTCTTATATAATGATTATATTATAAAAAAAAGAAAAACATATCTGAATTTGAAACCTTTAATAGTTATACTTCAATCAAGGGACTAATAACAGAATTTACAAAAAATTGCAGCAATTAAATAGCAAGTAAATAAACTGCCAGTCAACAAATGTGCTATCATCCCATCTGATAATAACAATAATGAAAGTGCTTAAAAGTTTAAAGGGATCTAATGAGGTACTGTTGATTTTCCTCAACTGAGAAGTGTTCCTGAACTATTTTGATGGTGGTGGCCACTGAAACATGAAGATCTGATAAAGAAAATGGAAAGAACCAGCAAACTATCCCCCTAATTGGACTTTTGGGAATACTAAAAACACCTCCCACTTCCAATCCCCAAATCAAGAAACAAATCAACCTAGCCACAGCAAGAAAAACAAAACAAAACAAAACAGGTACTAATTATCCTCCCTCACACACAAGAAGAGAGACTGTGGCAGAGCAAGAATTGAACTAATAATCACTTATCCTAGGCTCTTAGGGCCCAGTCCCAAGAGTCACTCATACTTAACAGCTCCCTGTTAAGTTTCTGGTAAGTGATACTCTTGAGTCCTCAGAAGGCAAAATACCTGAAGCCATCAGAGCGCATCACAGGCTTTAGTCTTTCAAACACTGCAACATCCCCATGTGGCAACTTTTATCAGCCTTGCACTCAAATCTTTTATCTGCTTCTCATTTGGAATACTTTTATTTCACCTGTCTTGAGTGTCTGTAAAGCAAGGAGCTTTCCTCTCTCTCCTGTTCCTTCCAGATGTTATTTTTCCACTCAAAAATTGGAGGCAGCTTCCTGTGCTCACCACATTCTGTTTACTTTCTTGGCTCTTGCCTGAAACTCCCATGCTCCTTGGCAGTCAGAAAGCACCTGTGAGTTTGGTGTTCCTGAGAGTTGGAGTCCACCAGGCAAGGCAGGGTCTCATCCTTCACACAGGAGATCTGTTGTCTCCTTTTGGGTTGTGCTCACCATCTTCTGAGCTAGGAACTGGTTGAGACCGGCTCATTTGCTAATGGACACCAGATTATCACATAAATATCAGTGACTTTGAAGTCACTCAGTTGATTTGGTTTCTGGTGAGCAACAAAGGTGGTCTTCTTCCCTCCAAGAGCAAAGACAGCGCCAGCATTCATATCGATACCATAATCCCCTTTTTACCTTTAAAGAGATTGGTTGTGGTCAGTAACAATTTATAACCAACCCCATTTAAATGAAAACAAACATTTATAAACAATATTTAGGAATTTGGGTTTCTTACTTTCCAAAATGCTTCAGGTTGGTAGAGGGAGCTGTCATGGGGATTCCGAGAAGACGCAGAAATCCTGTCGATAATGGTCTGCAAGGCTGCCTTGTCCCAGTTGTTTTGAATGTTGGATCACCTGGGACATTGTCTTAGGGGGTCTTGCTTGATCAAACCATGCCAGTCTGGAAGGAATCTATAGCTTTTCATTTTCTGTGGAAACAAAAATAGAAATTCTTTTCCCCAGGAACCTGTCCTTAGACTTAAATTTTGAAGTCAAAGTATTTTTAAAATATACAAATTGGATTAATTTAGCAGCATTGATAATCAAGTGTATTGTAGCAATTATTTCTTCCTTAGCAATTGAGCAATTTAAAGACAACATCATAGTATATAGTATCTAGACTCTTTGTGTACTTTTCACCTTCAGTGCCTTTTTTATTTATTTCTTCTATTTTTTCATTTTTTGAGACAGGGTTTCTTTGTGTAACTTTGGCTGCCCTGGAATTTTCTCCATATACCAGGTTTATTTTGAATCATGGAGATCTGCTTGCTTCTGTCTCCCGAGTGTTGGAATTAAAGGCATGTGCCATCACACCCAGCTACTCTCTCTAGCTGCTCATACACACCATTGAATTGTTAGTAGCACTTTTTAAAAGCCATGTGGTGTTTTGCTGCTATGCTGAGTCAGGAAATTTCTGCTTGCCGCTAGCAAAACAGAGCCCAACTGAGAAAAACGTTGCTACCAAGAAGCTGTGCTTTTTTCTGTTCTATTGTTTCTTTTTTTTAATTCATTTTTCTTATTTTACATATCTATCCCAGTTCCCTCTCCCTCCCTCCCTCTCTCTCTCCCTCCACCCCTCCCTCTCTCCCTCCATCCCATTCCCCCCCAGCCACCCTCCCATCCCATTCCCCCTCCCACTACACAGGGAAGGTGATGCCTTCCAGGAGGGGGTCAACAAAATCTGTCAAGTCATTAGGAGTAGGGTCTAGGCCCTTCCTCCTGCCTCTAGGTTAAGGGAGTATCCCTTCATGGGGAATGTGCTCCCAAAGTCCTTTTGTGCACCAGGGATACATCCTGGTTCCAGTGACAGAGGTCCCTTAGACTGCCCTGGCCTTCTCACTGAGACCTATTGTTCTTTTATTTCTAAACCCCCTTTTTAAGCTTTTGGCAAGTTTTAAGTGAAAGTTCTCGGCCTCACATTGGGCACCATTTCGTTACAAGCAGGTTTCCCTCTGGCCTGCTTCCACAGCCACACCAGCCCCAAATAACACATAGAGACGCTGTATTAGATATAAAGCTGTTGATCTGTTACTAGTGTTTCTTATTGGCTAGCTCTGTCTTAAATATTAACCCATTTCTATTAATCAAAGTATTTCCACATGGTCTTATCTTACTGGAGAGAGGGTCTGGAGTTGTTCTCTCCCCCCCCTACATTTTGAATCTCCTACCTTTTCCCCACTCCTCCTTATCTCCTAGTCCCACCTAACTTGCTTTCCTATTGACCAGTAGTGCTTTATTTATTAACCAATAAGAGAAACATATTTACAGAATGACATCTCCTATCAACAAAGGTGGTCTTCTTCCCTGCAAGAGCTAAGTCAGGGCCAGCAGAGTTAGCGATCACAGCCTGTAGTGACTGAATGTGTCAGGCAGTTCAAGCATGTGGAGTAGAATAATTCTTTCTGAAAGGCTTGTGGGATGGTTGTGGCCATTTTTATTCCCAGAGAATATGCCCATGGTATAGGGACAACTGCTGTGGAAGTGTTATTCATTCCTGTTAGGATCAGGACCTCACTGTGTAGAACACACAGCTTCCAAAAGTCTCTGAAGCCAGGTGAGTTCAGAACACACCCTTATGTTTCAGAGAGGCACAGATTAAAAAAAACCTAAACATGAAAAAGAAAAAGAAAAACCAAACAACAACAACAACAACAACAAAACTCAAAAAACAAACAAACAAACAAACCCCCAAAGTCTAAATAGCAAAAATAACCATAGCAAATATTCGATAAATAGAATTTAAGGTAATATAAGGTCATATTTAATGTAATTTAATGTAAACATTAAAAGAAATGGCTAGGTAAAAATAATTTTACAGGACAGATGATAGCACTTTGTGTAGTATTTTTAATTAAAATATAGCATTTAACTCAGGTTTAATAAAGAAGTCTGAAGCTGAATTAATTTGCTAACTTCATAGAAATATTTATTTTTTAATCAGAAAGCACTATTAGTCCTAGAAATATTCCTCTAAAATAAAAGACTCTAAAACCAGATTTGAGTCATTGCTTTTTAAATTACATTTTTTTTTGTTATTAACGTCACTACAGATTTTTAGTTGTAAGATCATTAAAATATTTTAAGGTTTTCTTCTGTCTTTCAATCTGTTAAATACATACCGGGTTTCTTTAACACTTTCTTGAACTAATTTTCTTTTGTTCAATTTTTTTTTGTTGTTAAAAACTTGAAAGTTCCGCCATCTTTGCTACATGTAATGTATTTTTGAAGTCATCACAGATGAACATAAAGTACTAGAGAATATAAAATGCAGATAACTCTGAACCACATTAAGTCAGTAATTTTCCTATGTACAATAATATGTGCAAAGTTTACCATCAAATTATATATTCAGCATCAAAGGCAGAATATGTAGTAAGACAGAAGTTTCTGTTTTTAAGTCAGAGCTTATCTTTTTGCTAATAAGCTGTTTTTTTAAAATTGTTGCACCACTGGTTTATTGTTTGTTAGCAGTTGAACAAAATGTTTTAGTCTTTTTGTCACTGAAATTGTGTGTTCTAATGCAGAGATACCCTGAGGTGAATGACCCCTAGTTAGTTGTTATGGGTTATTACATGAGAATTGACTGGAACAGGTTCTGAAAATGAATTTTTTCATCAACCCAAATCTCTGGCTTCTTGATAACTTGAATAACTAGAGGCAGTACATGCCCATCAGTTCATTCACAAGAGTAATGAGTCATGAGATTTTGGTAGAAAAGTTCATGATAAATGTAAACAAACTTAATTAATATAAACATAACCTCTTTACCTTTCAGGAAAAGAAAACAATGTTATCTTTCCTGCAGAGTAGAGATCACACTTGGTGTACAGCTGTCCTGGACTGTTTTCTTCCTATGAACTGACTTGGAGCAATGTTAAAAATCTCAAGCTTGGCCTTTTCTGGTCTAGTCCATTTGAATAGTTAGTGCAACAGTGAATTTAGAAACATGGTACTTCTTCCCTAAGTAGATTGGAGCTAGGTCAATTTCCTCATTACTATTAGCTTCATTTGAAGTTGATGGGGTTGAACTAGGAGGTTCCTATGTACCATTTGTTCTGAAAATTCTTGTTCCTAATTCAATTCTATTGAAAACATGAGTGCCCTCTTGGGTATTCCTATGTCAAGTTTCATTGCAACAATTTTAAAATAATCTTGAAACAACCACATTATCTTCCAGTAGCTTAACCTAAGTGGTTTTTGGGAAAGAACCACTCACTAGACTGATTGGCATCAACATGGAGGACCATCCCTTCTCACATTGCCATGGCGAGCTCTATAGGACATCTCTGATGTTGAGTAAGAACTTCCCTAGCTTCTGTTCACAAAGCTGCCAATAGTGTTGGGCATTATGAGTGAAAGTGCTCAACAGTTCAGAGGAAGGGACAGGACAGGATAATAATGGGATCAGTAGCAATTCAGACAGTTTGTATTACTAATGATTTCCTTATGTAAGAATGTACTCTGAGTGGTACCAGCTATTTGTCTCCTGAAGTATTTGCCAAAATTAAAGAGCTTAATTTTGAAAACAATTAATGATCACATATCATTAAACATTATTTACAGTGTGTGTGTGTTTCCACATTGGATGACAGTGGATGGGTGGGGCCAGTTCTTTCCTTCTGCCATGTTGGTTCTGATAATCAAACAGGCTGTCAGGTTTGCTGGCAAACACCTTAATCATGGAACCATCTTGCCATACCAAAATGCCAAATAGCTTATGGTGTGTGTGTGTGTAATGTGTAATGTAGCCGTGTGTGTGTGTGTGTGTGTGTGTGTGTGTGTGTGTGTGTGTGTGTGTGTGTGTTGTGTGTGTGTGTGAGTGTGCAAGTATCTCACCTTTAGGCACTAGTTGAGGTCAGAACTTGATGTTGGGGTGTCTTTCCTTAATAACTTCTTCAACTTAGAGACAGGGTCTGTAAGTTGAGTTTTCATCTGTAGTTTTGTAAGTTTTCATAGACACTGCCGTGTGAATATAATGTTTTACTTCAGTTGTTTTTATTTTACCTAGAAAATTGACTCCACCATTTTACATTTCATCTAGTCAGCAGGAAATGTCAGGTTCCCTATCTCCAAACTACTGTACTTTTAAAAAAATCATATTCTCTGAGTGAATGAACTGTCTTTGTTTGTTTGTTTTTTTATTTTGTCAGTGATAATAGAATTCATTTTCGGTTTATCCAAACTCTGGGCTATGCATACTATAGGCTAGGAGCTACTTTAAGATTATGTTAAACAAGTTAGCAAACTGATATAATTAGAGCTGAACTATTTAAAATGACTGTAAATTTCACGTAGTTAACTCATCCTTAGAGAAAGACATTTTCAGAATTCCGGTAATCACCAGAGCTGATCAACCTCCACTTTCCAGTCTTGGCTATCAGTCTGTAGTTGGAGTCTTATTATTTACTGCTTACTGCAGTCCTGAGTGTTTTATATCACATTTGTTTCTTCATTATAAGGCCAGAACAGCTTCTCCTGGCAGTCTTAGTAGAAAGGGATTTTAAAATAATATTTATTCTGGAAACTGTTGTTCTCTTCCTGATAAGTGATAAGACTCCCGCATGCTGCTTCCTGAACTTGCTTTGCTTCCAAAGATTCTGTAATCGTAAATAATAAAAAAAAAAAAGGAAAGAAGGATTAATGAAAGTAGAATCTGCATCTCATTTTAGGGATTATGTTTCCTAAGTCAATCTTTTTTCCAAAGGCTTAATTAAAAATTATTTGTTGACTGAAGAGTAAAGAGCATCTGCAGCTTTCATTCTGCTACAAACTTCCTGGTGTTTTTGGAAAAGTATTTAAAAATGGGAGAAATGTGTCTTTTCTCTTTGTAAAACTTTGTAATTTACGCAGTTTTTTTTTTGAAAAAAGCCATGCATTCTACTTATAATAAAAGCTTCTTAAGTTAATCACACTGGATTTTACTTGGATGTTAGCATTTGAGAACTATTTGGTTTAGGTAGATGACCTTAATAAGATACTCATATCTTCTTTGTAAAATCTGGGCTAGTAGTACATGGACTTGTTCTCTGTTAAGTTACACACACATGTGCAACCATGAGAATGATGGCCAGTGCTAATAAACTCATCCCACTAACAGGAGATGTCATTAACTCTCACTGGATTTGGTGGAGAACTGTGTAGGAAGCATTGGGGCTATTGTTCCTGAGTGAGCAGGAGGTACAGTAGGTCCACACCTGAGCAGTGATCACTGTGGGACTCCTCACTGTGTCGACTGTTTTAACAAGCTTGTAGCAGAGTGTGCTGATGACACATCTCTTCAGACGTTCACGATGAAGCTGTCACACAGATGACCCATGCTTGGCCTGCTGTACTTTTCACTACCCTGAATTCAGCATGAGCTTTCTCAAACTGTACCACCCTATTTTGTTTCCAACCACACACCAGGTTGCTGTTGAGTGCTGACACTTCTTAACAGAAAAAAATTCAGTTATTCTTTGTTCTTTAAAAAGAGGGTCCTCAGGGTTCTGGGATGGCAGCCTCATCTGCAGCATTTAACAGGTTCTGTAGTTTTCCTAATTGCTAGTGAAGCATAGCACTGACTTTTCAGTAGCATCGGTCTGGAAGTAACTGGCAGGCTGTAAATTAGGTGTATTTCTGTGGCATTTCTAGTAAACGTGTGCAGACAAAGGAAAGGAGTTCCCTGAATGTTGGGTGATTTCATAAATATTTAAAACAGTTTCCCTTACAGTATACATAGCAACAACCAGTAACATAAGTTCACAGCAGTTTTGCATATAATCTTCTTAGATAAATAAATGGAGTTTTTGTAAAAAGAAAATATAGTATAATGCATTTTGGAAAGACTGTTTATCAGAACAATTCCTCTTATGGTCATGGCAAAATGGTAATTTAAATATTATTATTATATTTTTTTGCCAGAGGAGGATGATAAATATTTCCAGTGTGTATGTATTTGTTTACACAGTGCATTACAGAACACAAGAGGACTTTGACTTTTAAAATGTGCTATTGCCCATGTTCTTTATTGTCACTATTAATCACAGAATGTTGCATACACTCATTGCAATATAGTGCAGCACAAGATTGATAAAGATAATTCTGAATTAGTGCTGGACTGAGATGAAATAATGAAATGTCTTGAATAAGCATGCACATTTATAGATATAAAACTCTTTTAATTAAAATTTTCAGCAAATCTAGTGAAAACAGTAAAACTTATCGACAGATTTTGGTTGAATCTAGACTTCTAGGTTTCTTTAATTTGTACTTAAGAGATCACTTTCCTCCAACTCCTCTTTCTTTCCTTTCCTTTCCTTTCCTTTCCTTTCCTTTCCTTTCCTTTCCTTTCCTTTCCTTTCCTTTCCTTTCCTTTCCTTCCCTTCCTTTGCCTTCCCTTCCCTTCCCTTCCTTTCCCTTCCCTTCTTTTCCTTATTTCCCATTCTTCCTGTCCCTCACCTCTCCTTTCTCTTTTCTTTCCCTCCCATTTCCTCCCTTTTGTATCCCTCCTCCCTTTTCTCTATATCTGTTTGTACATGTGTGTGTACATGTACTGCAATTCGATCCTCTGGGCAGGTGAATGTGATGTGTGATCAGATGCTTATGGATGTCAAAGGTGGACCCTGGATATCTTTTTGTTGCTTTCCACTTTTGGAGGCAGGATTTATTGCTGAACCCAGGACTTGCCAGCTTGGATAGTCTCTCTAACAAGCTTGGGGGCAGGGAGAGATTGTCTTGTAAGAGTTATGATTATAGGTGGGCTGCCACACCTGCTGAATGTGAACTTTGATTCTCACAACCTTATGCCAATCACTTCCCACTGAGCCATCTCTCCAAGCCTTTCCAGCCTCTGTTTTATTGTGTGCATGTGTGTTTGTATGTAATTAAATATATTTTTTCTTATTTTATGTATTGATTACAGTTCCCTCTCCCTCCTTTCTTCTCATGCCCCCGACCCCCTCCCCTCCCATCCCCCCCACTTCACAGGGAGGGTGATGCCTTCCAGGAGGGAATACACACACACACACACACACACACACACACACACACACACACACACACACACACTTATTTTACATATCAATCCCTATGCTGTTTCATTACTATAAGATTTTCTTCTACATATGATTAAGTTGCTTAGAGAGTGAGGCAGGGTCAATAGAAGACTAATCTTAGCTAAGCAGATAGCCTAGACCTAAACTCAGCACACTTTCTATTGAGTTTCAACTTATTTGTTGGTCTTTTTAGCTTATGTTGCACAGTAGGAGACTCCCATTGTTACCAGGAGTAAGGGGACCAGTTAGAGAAAGTAGTTCATCTTGGCTTGAGTGGCCTTAGGCCCTCAGAGAAAACTTTTCAGGTTGGGGCAGCTTCAGAGTGCTGGGTCATTTTCCTGTATTCCAGAGTAACTAAGGATTTAGTTGGACCTTGCAGACCTTTAATTGCTATGCTTAGGCCTGTCATTATCATAATCTATGGCACCAAGGCCCTTCCACATGAACCTGCTGTTTCTTCATAGTTGGCAGGGCTAGAAAGAGAATGATGACAGAGGGTCCTAACATTCTGACTGTGACCAACAAAACAATTGTGTCTTTTTCTGTATTCATTTTGCTTTGTAACACTATGCGCTAATGTTTCATATTCTGTTTTCATAAATTATCAATCAAGACAACCTTTAGCTGGTATTAATAAAGCATCTGTAACTCTGTTTTCATTGCATCAAAACAAAAACAAGAACTAAAACAAGAAAACCAAAAAACAAAAAACCCAAAACACAAGACTGTTGCTCCCAGACTTTCATTTCTGCACCAATCAATGCTGTCTCCCCTCCCAATGTCTTTTCTTAAGAGCATAGTATATATTTATTTTGATGGCTTTTGTGGATCAAAGTGAGCTTTTAGATTCTTATTAAAGATAAACCATGTAATAAAAAAGTGAAACAAGATTGGTTGCTTATCTTCCATCCAATTGTATAGGTTTTGTTTATGTATTCTCATCTTGATGAGACAAGAGACAAGAAAAGCCTGCTTTGTTCTTCTTGATCTTGAGTGATTTCTCTTGTGCCCTACATTCTGGAATCAAATTTATTTTCTGCTTTAGATATAATCAGAGATATCCCCCATGCCTTGGAATGTATTATTATTTCCCAAGGCAATAAAATCTAGGAAGGTGACTGAAAGCTCAAAATAACTTAATTAAGTTGAGTCCCTGACATGTTTATGCAGTTCATCACTTAAACAATATAAAACCATGACTTTTTAAAGTTTTAATCAGGGTAATTCTTTAGGGCAAAGACTTGTAAGAGAAGAATATATAGAAGAGAATCCTTCCTATTTTATTGGTTTCAGAGGTTTCCAATTTGTTCTTTACAATGCTACGAGTGTAGATAGAAGCATTAGTATGGAGCTATACTGAGGAACTCATTAATTATTAAGAAAAAACTTAATTGGTATCGGTAAACATGGGCTGTCTTCAATATATCTTAACAAATAAGAGTTACTGTCTTAGTTATGGTTTCTATTGCTGTGATAACACCATAACCATAGTGTCTCATCTTGTAGATGAAAGGCTTTATTTCATCAAGAAAGTAAAAAATAGGAACTCAGATAGGGCAGATGAAGTGCCCAGCCCACCTCCTGTTGTTATAACTTTAAGACAGTCTGAGTCAGTAACAGAAGTATGATTATTAGTTTGGGTATATTCTGTGGCAGCTGCGGAGAAAGGCAGATAAAAGGCCATTCTTCTATCAAGACAAAGAAAGCTGTGGTATCTTGTAGACCTGGAGGCATCAGAATGGATGTATCTTTACAATTTAATGTTTGTGTACGTAAAACTCATGGGTAACTGAGGAAAGCAGAGCCCATTTCTCCTCTTTCCATTATCCAGGACTTTATTGTCAAAGGATGGGAACATTATTGTTTGTATTATAGCTGCACCTTGCAAATGTGTGTCTTTTCAGAAGAAGCTACTTCTTTGAAAAGGTGTATTTTCTTGTCTGAGTCCATAAACTGAGAAATAACCTTTAAAGCTAATATGTGAAGGTCTACTCTTAGGTATGTATTTTAAGCACTCTGGGAAGCAATGCTGAGGGAAATTTAGGAATATAAGAAGTTTGTATTAGTCAGATAGTGCTACTATAACAAATTTCTATAGAATGGGACTCAAATAACTTTTCAGAGACTGGGGCCTAGAAGTCCAAGTTAATTTGCAAGGAGCTTTGGTTTCTCCTGAGTGTGTGGTTGGCCATCTTTTTTTTTTTTTTTTTTTTTTTTTAATGCACATGCCCCTCTCCCCCTCTGGCATATACATGTACTCATTCTCTTTATATGGGCATTAGACATTCCCTCCTTAAGGCCTTATTCCAAATAGAGTCATATTATGCATTAGAGCCTCAACATGTAAAATGTGGGCAGACACCGTTCAATTCATAATAAAGTTTAATAAAATTTTACATTTGTAAAAAGGTGCAAAGGAAGGAAGTATTAATTAGGAAAAGAAAGGTTTCAGGTGTTACTGTAGATCTCTAATTTGGAAATCAGCAGTCAGAGACTGAGTAGAGAATGTTGGGAAATACATTTGTCAATTAGGACCCTGCATTGAGAAATATGGCCAGATCTTATTACCTTAGCTAGTGTCCAGTCTTTGCTTGCAGGGTTCCTGAGGGAAAAATCTAGCTTTGGGGTTATAAAATATACCCATTTTATATCTATATGATGTATAGTAGTTACAGACATTTTGTCTTACAAATCTATGGATTATATTTTTGATTTCTATTAACAATCTTAAAATCACATCTATCATCCACAGATAAGGACTATCTACTGAGTTTTATCATGTTTTCTATGACTTCTGCTCATCAGCATTTGAGAGAAGACTAGAACATGTACCCTTCATTTTCTGTTTCCCAAAAAGAATAATGTCTCATTCCCATCATTTGGGAGAAGAAAGTTGCTTTAATTCTATTCCCCTGGTAGATTGACTCTAATATCTGTTATCCAGATTATATTATTATGCTAAATGTCTGAACACAACAAATTTGGAAGTTAGAAGGTAAGTACTTGTCTAGTGTAGGACTTGGGATTTCATTAACTTGTTGGCTGTGGATGTTGCTCAGTTTGTACAGTACTTTACTAGCTTGTGTGTGTGTGTGTGTGTGTGTGTGTGTGTGTGTGTGTGTGTGTTTGTGTTTGTAGGCTCAGTCCCCAGCATTCATAAACCAGGATAGTGACAAATGCCTGCAATCCCAGAATTTGGTACCTAGGCCAGAAGGATTAGAAGTGTAAGGCGATTCTTAGCTACATAATGATTTGGAGGCCAGCATAGGACACATGAGAAACCCTATGCCCCACCTAAAAAAACCAAACCAAACTAAAACAAGCAAAAGACAAACTGAAAAAATATAAAATGTCCTGTGTAAAATAGAATTGAGGAAACAAAAATCATTCAAAACTGAATTATGATATCAGGGCAAACACTTACTGAATTATGTCTTTGAAATGGGTAAATTTTGCTATGTATAAATACACCTCTATAGAATTTATTAAACAAATTTCAAAAATAAAACCCTTGTTACAAAGTCAGTGAGAAAAAAACCCAGACTTTCCTTTGGGCCACCAGCTCACAAGTAATGACACAGAGACTTATTATTAATAATGAAAGTTTAATCTTAGCTTTGGCTTGTTTTTAAGTAGCTCTTATAATGTAAATTAACACATTTCTATTAATCTATGCTGTCATGTACCATCTATATTTCTTCTTACATGTGTGCCTCTCTTGTGCCTAGATTCATTTCTTCCTTTTAAACATCATATTCTGTAGGTCTTTAAAGTGTTTGAAGGCAATCTATTTAAAATAAATCTGTTTGACCTTAACAACATACCTAATATGACTATAAGTTTATCATTTTATAGATGACTAACTACTAACCTGTCTTTTTTTGTTATCCCAAATAGCTTTCAAAGACTAAAACTTCACACATGTAAATGAGCTGCATAGGTATAATACCTTAAATAAGAGTAGAAACATATATACAGTATCACAAAAATAATCTTAAAATTGTTTCAATATAAGGAAATTCCTACCATGTAAACTATTTGAGGCTAGTGGTTATTCAAAGGTAGATTCAACAATATACCCTTTTATCCTAATATTTCTTTTTTAAGTTATTTTTTCCTTTTATTTTTTTTTTTAAAATTTTTCCATTTAATTAAATGTTCATGCATTGAAAGGATGTATAAAAACTTACAAATCTGAGAACTCAGCTATACATAGAAGAGGGTGATGGGATGTTCAGTTTCTAATATACATATATGGTATAGCTATGTGATGGGAGATGTTATTCTGTATATATGTTTCTCATACTGGTTAATAAAGCCCTGTGGCCAATAGGAAACAAGATAGGCGGGGCTAGGCGCCCAGGAGGAGGAAGAGGAAGTGGAAAGGTGGAGTCAAGATGTAGCCCAGGAAGAAGCAGGAAGCCTGCCGCGTGGCTCCCCAATAAGACGACCACGTGGAAATACTTAGATAAGTAGAAATGGGGCTGGCGCGGCTGTGGGCCCAGACTGGCGGGTTGGCGGGCTGGCGGAAACTTACATGCTACAGATGGCGCCCAACGTGGCTATAAGAATTTTCACTTAAAACTAATAAGAGCTTAAGAAATGTTTTAGAAACAAAGGAACAGAGACTAGCAAGACTTCTTAGTAGCAGCATTTTCTCAGTTGGATTTGTTTTGCTGTAGACAGAGAGTTGCGTGGCTCCTTTAAGGGAGGTTTCCAAAATTAGCATAAGCGGCAAAAAAGCCGCCTTGCTTTTAAAGAGCTCTGCTAACAATTCATTGGTGTGTACAAGAGCTACAATGTAGGTTTACACTATGTTTTAAAAAATACGCTGGCTTGGGAGAGAAAAAGAAACAGGGTACAATGGTTTAAAAAAGAAAAAAGAAAGTAGAATGAATGGATATAATGGCACACGCCATTAATCCCAGCACTCGGCAGACAGAGGCAAGCAGATCTCTGTGATTTCAAAGCAAACCTGGAATGCAATGAATTCCAGGTCAGATAAAAGTTACACAGAGAAACCCTGTCTCAAAATATGTAAAAATAGAAATAGAAGAAATAGAGTAATAAAAAAGCCACATAAAGATGGAAAACACAGAGAAATTTCGGATACTATATGTGCTTCTGTTGTCTTTAAATTATTTGATTGCTGAGAAAATAACTACTGATAAAAGAAATGCTGCTGGATTAATTCAATTTATATATTTTAAAAATGCTTTGACTCCAAAATTTAAGCATAAGGACAAGTTACTGGGGAAAAGGATTTCTATTTTTGTTTCCACAGAAAATGAAAAGCTACGGATTCTTTCCAGACTTATATGGTTTGATCAAGCCACACCCCCTGAAACAGCTCCCCAGGTGATCCAACATTCAAAGCAGTTGAGACAAAGCCTTGCAGACTACTGGCAAGATTTCTGCGTCTTCTTTGAACCCCCATGACAGCGCCCTCTACCAGCAGGAAGTAGTTTGGAAAGAACGACGCCCAAATTCCCAAATATTGTTTATAAATGTTTGTTTTCATTTAAATGGACTTGGTTATAAATGGCTATAACCACAAACAATCTTTTTAAAGGTAAAAAGGGAATTATGGTATAGATATGAATACTTTGCTTTGAAACGGATTTTCATTTATTGATACAATTTAAGGTCAATTTTATGATATGTATATTTCTCCTCTTGTTTAGGTATTGTGTTTATATAGCTCATTGGAAAATGTAATGTATAATTTAATACAGATTATAGAGAGTTACCTATGATAGTTAAAACTTGGAGTTAAGTTAGTTAGGATTTCTAGATATGCAGAGATGTATTTGAGATGAATAGGCATTCTTCAAACCTTTCAAAGACCTACAGAATATGGCATTTAAAATGGTTTAGGGTTTTTCTTGACAGTGAGGCACAACTGCTCCTGGTAACACCACCTGCATCAAAAAGGAAGATGGACATTGAAGAAACTCGTTATGAAGTTTGCTTCTAATATGGCAAGACTAGCCATTTGAGCAAGGTACTTCTCATGTCTAGACTGTTTGACTTTATGTTGTAGAAATTGGACATGCAGGACCCACAAAAAGGTGACTGCTGATGCAAGATGGACATTGCTACAGGATTCCTGCTTCATGGAAGAGGCTGCCAGACAGCCAGACAGTCTACAGGACACAGAGAAAAGTTTCCTGCCTTGTTGAGGAGTCTGGACACACACTATGGCCTATGGGCTGAAGATGGAACATTACAGAAGAACTTCGGGTGACTGACCAGGCAATGAGTTGTCTCTGTCATTTCTAGAGTTTATATATTATCCTTCTGTGGTCTTTGAAGGAGTTGAAGACAGATAGTTATGGTTATAGTTTTCCTTAGTAAGGATTAAAGATAAGTTACATATAGGACTTTAGACTCACAAAGATAGGATTGATGATATTTTCTTTAAGTCTTACAAAATGTTAATGGACTAAATATTGTTAACTGTGATTCTTATTTGATAACTGTTGAATGGTATATTTTGCTATGTTAAGGTTAAACCCCTTCTTTTACTTTAGACAGAAAAGAGGAGATGATGGGAGATGTTATTCTGTATATATGTTTCTCATACTGGTTAATAAAGCACTGTGGCCAATAGAAAACTAGATAGGCAGGGCTAGGAGACTAGAAGGAGGAAAGAGGAAGTAGTGGGGTGGAGTCGACATGTAGCCCAGGGAAGAAGAGGACGCCTGCCGCGTGGCTCCCCGATAAGACGACCACGTGGAAATACTTAGATAAGTAGAAATGGGTTAATAATTAAGACAGAGCTAGCCCATAAACAGTAATGGTAACTGGTCGACAGGATTATATCAAATATAGAGTCTCCTGAGTGTTATTTGGGGCACACGTGGTTGCAAGGCAATGGCGGCAGAACCAGCGGCAGCCGGCGGGGAAACCTGCTGTAACAGCTATGCACTATCCCCATCCCTTAGCTCTGGCTTCTAGTTCCTGTTGCATCCTGTGACACAATTTTCTTATTGGTCCAAGGGAATTATCAAATCATTTCTATACTACATCTCTACCTTTTCCTTTTACAAAGAGATCCCTGAATCTAATCTCCTTTGTGTAGCTTTTCCCTGACCATGACCACCAAGGACTTGTAGCCAAATCCCCAAAATGATGATAAATATCCACAATTCATTTAATTACCAAAACCCATCCATCCTACCTTTTGGGAATGTGATTTGTGTTCTTTAGGCTGCTTCCAGTTGTCTGGTGGTGATGACATGTTTAGGGAACTTTGAAAAATTGGGATAATGATCAAATCCTGGGTGAACTAACTGAATCACTAGTTGTCCAGTCTCTGTATGATAGAAAAGTTCAGAGCTTATTTGAAGTCTTGACTGCATAGTCTGTGAGGCTAGGAGCTTTGAAGTTGGTCTTCATGTAGAATTTTGAGGAAACTGAAACAGAAGCATTCTGACCTGAGCAATTTACACAATCTAATGTCTCTCAACAGCTATTGCTTTTTGTACATTGGCATTTAAAAAATTTCTAGTCAAATGTGGTACATTTACACAATTGAGTATTACTCAGTGGGGGGAAAACAACGAAATCTTGAAATTTGTAGGCAAATGGATAGAACTATAAGAAACCATCCCGAGTGAGGTAACCTGTTATGAGCAGTTTTCCCACCAACCTGGTCCCACAGCCATGTCAGCCCCAAATAACACACAGAGACACTGTATGAAATATAAAGCTATTGGCCTATTACTAGCATTTTTCATTGGCTAGCTCTGTCTTAAATATCAACCCATTTCTATTAATCTAAGTGTTTCCACGTGGTCTTATCTTACTGGAGAAAGAGTCCGGACTTTTTCTCTTAAATCCCTACTTCTTGACTCTCCTCTACTACATCTCTCAGAATCCTCCTTGTCTCTTAGTCCTGCCTATCTTGCCTTTCTACTTGCCAACAGTACTTTATTCATTAACCAATAAAAGAAACATATTTAAAGAATGACATCTCCCAGCCGTGACTTAGTCACTGAAAGACAAGCATGGTATGTACTCACTCATATATGGATATTAGACATAGAGCAAAGGATTACCAGCCTACAATCCACAACTCCAGAAAATCTAGGAAACAAGGAGGACCCTAAAAGAAACATACAGAGTTCCCTGGAGAAGAGGAAAGGGACAAGAGTTCCTGAATAATTGGAAGCATGAGGGAGGGGGGAGGGGGATGGGGGTGAAGGGTGAGGGAGGTAGGTAGGTATTACAAGCAGTTTCCTGCCAGCCTGGCCCCACAGCTACATCAGACCCAAATAACATGCAAAGAGGCTGTATTAATTATGAACCTGTTGGCCAGTTACTAGCATTTCTTATTGCCTAGTTCTGTCTTAAATATTAACGTATTTCTATCAATCTGAATGTTTCCATGTGGTCTTATCTTGCCATAGAAAAGGTTCAGACCTCTTACTTCTCTCTCAGCCTACATCTTGACTCCTCTGTACTCCATCTTCCAGATTCCTCCTTGCCTCTAGTTCCACCTATCTTGCCTTCCTATTTACCAACAGTGCTTTTCATTAACCAATAAGAGAAACATATTTACAGAATGACATTTCCCATCATTTTCTCTTTTTTGTCTAAAATAAAAAGGTCTTTAACTTTAAAATATTAAAATTACATATGACAAAACAGTTATCAAATAAGAACTATAGTTAACAATATTTAGTCCATTAACATTTAGCAAAATTTGAAGAAAATGCTTTATCATGTATCTTATCTTTGTGAGTCTAAAGTCTTATATGTAACTTATTTTTAATCCTAACTAAGGAAAACTATAACCATAACTATGTGTCTTCAACTCCGTCATCAAAGACCACAGAAAGATGATATATAATCTCTAGAACTGACAGAGACAACTCACTTGGTCAGTCACCTGAAGTTCTTCTGTAAAGTTCCATCTTCAGCCTATAGGCCATAGTATATCTGGCAGACTCCTCAGCAAAGAAGGAAACTTTAAACTGCCTACCTCAATTGGCAGTTTGTTAGTCACTTTTTTCTATGTCCTGCAGAATGTCTGGCAGACTCTTCCATCTTGTATCAGCAGTTGCTTTTCTGTGGGTGCTGCATGTCCAGTTTATACAACATAAAGTCAAACAGTTCAGACAAGAGCAGTATCTTGCCCAAATGGATAGTCTTGCCATATTGGGAGTAAATGCCATATGGAGTTTCTTCAATGTCCATCTTCTTTTGTGATACAGTTGGTGTTGCCAGGAGCAGTTGTACCTCACTGTTAAGGAAAACCTTAAACCGTTTTAAGTGCCATATTCTGTAGGTCTTTGAAAGATTTGAAGAATGCCTATCCTATTGAAATATATCTCTGTGTATCTAGAAAACCTCACCAACTTAACTATAAGCTTTGACTATCATAGGTACTATCTACAATCTGTACTTAATTATACATTACATTTTTACACGAGCTATATAAACACAATACTTAAATAAGAGAAGAAATGTACATTATCACAAAATTGACCTTAAATTTGTATCAATAAATGAAAATCCATTCCAAAACAAAGTATTCATTGGTTTCGACCATTAACCATTTATAACCAACCCAATTTAGATGAAAACAAACACTTATAGACAATACTTGGGAATATGGGTGTCATTTTATCCAAACTGCTTCCTACTGATTGGGGACACCATGGGGATCCTAAGAAGCTGAAGAAATCCTGGCTATAATGGTCTGCAAGGCTGCCTTATCCCAGCGGTTTAGAATGTTGGATCACCTGGGACACTGTTTCAGGGGGTCTTGCTTGATCAAACCATGTTAATCTGGAAGGAATCCACAGCTTTTCATTTTCTGTGGAAACAAAAATAGAAATTCTTTTCTCCAGTAACCTGTCCTTAGATTTAAATTTTGAAGTCAAAGCATTTTTAAAATACATAAGTTGGATAAATTTTGCAGCATTGATAATCAACTGTATTTTAGCAATTGAGCAATTCAAAGTCAACATAATAGCATACAGTATCCAGACTCTGTATATTTTCCTTCTTTATGTGGCTCTTTTATTACTCTACTTCTTTTACTTCTATTTTTTTCATTTTTTTGAGACAGGGTTTCTCTATGTGCTTTTATCTGTCCTGGAATTCACTTTGTACACCAGCCTGGCCTTGAAATCATAGAGATCTGCTTGCTTCTGCTTCCCAAGTGCTGGGATTAAAGACATATGCCATTACACCCAGCCACTCCGCTTCTTTCTATTTTTTTTAAACCTATTTTTCCTGTTTAGTTTTCTCTCCCAAGCCTACATATATTTTAAACACACTGTAAACTTTTAGAGGTTTTTCTTTATCTTTATCTGTCTTTACTGTAAATCTTTATCTTTTTCTGGCCATGAGTTCTTTATCTGCTGAACAACAACATTGCTTTCCCATATGGTGGGGGTGCATTTACTTTCAGCAGTGAGAGCTGTGCTCACTGCCTTGGTCTATGCTGCCATCAAGCAGCATGCTGCCGGCTTGGAGATGTGGTCACTGCCATCGCCAGCTGCTCATTAAATTGTTAGCCTCTTAAAAGAACCATGCAGTTTATTTTTTGTTTTTGTTTTTGTTTTTGTTTTTTTTTTTGTTTTTGTTTTTGTTTTTTGCTGCTTATGCCGAGTCATGAAACCTCCTTTAAAGGAGTCTTGGGAGTGTTTGCTTGTCTCCAACAAAGCAGAGTGTACCTGAGAAAAATGCTCCTACCAAGAAGCTTTGCTTGTCTCTGTTCTTTTGTTTTTAAAATCCCCTTTTAAGTTCTTGTCCAGTTTTATGTGGAAGTTCTTAGTACCCACATTGCAGGGGTCATTTTGTTGAGCAGCTCCAAGTTGGTACCTGAGTGAGGGTGTGTGGATGAGGGAAAGGCTAGCTATAGATGATAAAGATGTCAATACTGAAATGCCACAAGTTTATTTTTCACCACGCTTATATACCTTAACCAAAAAGAGGAACATGGTATCATTTATATGGAACAACAGACTTTTCTTCCTTGATTATTCTAAGGGTTCAGTAACCACACCTTAACTTCAATTTCTTGGTCCCGAGCTTTGAGGGTAGGAGTAGCCACACCTCAGATTCAACTTCTCATTCCCTGATCTTAGGGTCAGGAGTAGCCATGTTTCAGGCCACTTCTGTTGTTATTTAGAATAAAACAGCCAAACATCTTACAGTAGCCACACCTTTGACCTTTAGGTCTTATTACTTGCTGAGGACAGTTTTGAACTCTCTGTCCTTGTGCCAAGATGGAATGCCAACAAATTCCCCTTTCTTAATTTAATTAAATGATACTCGTGCTTCTGCTACAGGACAGATCGCTGTGGCTGTCTTAGGTTGTCTTCTTCCACTTTCTAGCCTTACCCATCATAGGAAACACACCTTCAGTCATGCGTGTCCTGTCTTAGGTTGCCTGGAGGTAAAAAGACTTTACCCATCCTTGACTACTAGCCTTTGTAATAAAGAACATTAGGGGATAGTGCATAGCTCGATGCCACACACCTCTGAGCCAACTTTTCATTGAGAGTTCACAAGGAAGCTCAATGATGCATATGCTTTTGTGGCTACAGCATCTCCTTCAAAAGGAGAGAATAAATCAAGATAAAATGGCCTTTTAAAACTGGTCTGGGATGTCCTGAGTGGTTTTAGCTATACCAAAATCTAAATCTGCCTATTCAATTAAATTATAGCTAACGATTCATAAGCATCATGTCTAATTCTTAACAGAATGAGCTCTGGCTTTTTCCATCCATAAACAGTTACCTACTATAGCAAAGGTTGTAAACATTAATGATTCCAGTATGCTTATTAACAATTGACACATAATTGACTAAATTACAATTTTCATAATTTCAGTTCAGTTAAAGGACAACAAAAAGTTCTCATGGTGAATGAAGTATGGATAACTCCACAATTATGAACCTTTTCTTTTTCCCTCTCTAAAGTCCAATGCACTGCTGCTTGTAATTTCCAAAGATAAGCTTGAGATACCACAGTCCTTGAGTACTAAATATTAACTGCAAAACTTTTGTCCATTGTCTGCTCAAAAATTGAAGAGGGGCTTTTGCCACACATCATGTACATAATAGCTTTCAATTGTCCCAAGATGTGGTATAGCTGACTGTTAAAGGTTCAGTCCTTGGCTGGATCTCAAGATGAAAACTCACAGGTCTGGGAAATCAATGCAGCAGGCTTGTTGAAATGCACCCATTGGCATGTATTAGTTCTAGAATTACCACAGTTATCCAAGTAGGAGGGGAACAAGTGACCAAAGGAACCAGAACTGATTTAATGAGCTAGGAGGAGAAAGAGGAGGGGAGAGGAAACCTGGAGTGGATAGGGAGTGGCATGAGGGGAGAGGGGGTTGGTGAGGGCATGGGAAGATGGGAGAGAGAGGGAACTAGGATTTATATGTAATAATATTGTTTCTAATTTAAATACAAAATCAAAACAAAAATTCTAAGTCAACAAAGAGTACCATATAGGAGTCAGACACCCTGTGTATTTCCCTTCTTTATGTGACTTATTCTTTTTATTTTACTTTATTTTTTATTTAGAGACTTTATTATTTCTAAACTATTTTTCTATGACTATGTCTATATGTACCCATTTTTTTGTTTTCTTTAGCATCTAAGCCTGTTCAAACATATTATATTATTTATAGGGCTTTTTATGAGGGGGCATCTGGTCCTGACTTTACTAAGTGACTGAAGTGTTCTCTGATTGTGTGATATAAATCTTAGACTATTTGGCTAGGCTTTCCATCTTGTGGCTTTGGCTTATGGTGCTGGCAGCTACCTCCACCCCCTTTGGGTCCACCTAATCATCTCAGCTGTACTTACTCATCCCAGCTCTGGGAAGCTGCTTTGTCCATAGTGTGGCAGGCATTTCTATCTAGTCTCTCACTATAGAGACTACAGAGTAGTGCATCTGTTGCCCATAGCAATGTCTTAAAGAAGCTGTGCTCTTGTGCACTGCCAGGAGTGATCCCTATGCATTTGCCCCATGGTGGGCACCAAATGAAATTTGACTTTGCTTTGGGCCTTACAATAATGTTAATGATGAATGCTTGTTCTTAACTTATGCATGTTTCTAACTATCCATTATAACTTAAATTAACCCATTTATATTAATTTATGTTCTATTATGTATGGCCCATCCTGCTTCTTCATGTCTCCTGGTGTCTCTCTTGCACATAGATTCATCTGTTATCCTTTCTCTCTCTCTGCCTGGAAGTTTGGCCTATACCTCCTGCCTGGCTCTTGGTTTTTCAACTTTTCTTTACATCAACCACAGCAACACACCTTAACCTACTATACAAATATCCCACACACATCTTAAAATGTCTCTTGATAATACAGTCCATTAATCAACCTTAAAATTGTAAACAGACTTAAAACATTTTTATCTTGGAATAATTCAGTTTAATACACACTCAAACACACTCACACTATAATTTTGTAGTACAGTTAACTAACTTTCTCTAGTTAATTGAAAAAGGTATTCAAACTGTACACCACATTAAATGAAAACTGTCTTTCACATTTCAAATGGACAATGCTGAAGATATTGTAACATGTTAACCCTGGAAGAGAACATTTTGAGAAAAACCATCATAGATGTGAGTATCAGCCAAAGTTAACATATACAGCAATGAGAGATATTTTTTATGACTGATGCACAATGGCTTGAAAACCCAGGCTGGAAGGCTCCCTAATGCACTGCACGTGATGTATATCTAATACTACAAAGTTGTTCTGCATTGTTGATCATAAATTGGATTAGTTAAGTAATGAAACTGTGAATTTTTGAAGGTCAAAGACATTGTTTCTCTGGCATGTTTTTCTTGTACTGTTCTGTACGTATTTAATAATAGCAGAGCACAGGGCCAAATTCTTAAAGTAATTCAATTACAGCAAATGATAATACTCAACTAAGAGAGTCATTAATCACTTGTAATCTATCTCTTGCAGGCATAGGATTCTTTCGGGGTATAGAATTTGTAATGATTTAGTTTTAGGCAATACTATACAAATATATTTAGTCTTAATAATTCATAAAATGCTTAAGTACTAAATTATTGAATGAGTTTAAACAGATTCACAATAGATTTATTGGCTAGAAGAAAGCAGCATAGATGTACATATTTTAACTTGAAACTTTAAAGTTTATGATATGTTAAATATTTGGATTGAATATTTTTTATTCACTTCTAGAATTTGTAGGCCATTTCAGAAGGCTGTTGGCGATGCTCTCTGATGCTTCTCCATCACTGATGACGTTTTTGTACCAATGGTAGCTTTCCATTTTCATATGGTTTTATCTGATCTATTTATTATTAAAGTTACTATGATTTTTCTATTCATTTCATAACACTGTCTCAAATTACCTTTTTCCTTTTCACTATTTCTCAGATTTTCTGATGCAACCACTACTTCATCTCTGGGGCCTCCTGAGGTTCTTTCTTTCTGTCTCCAGAGTCAAGCAAGGGTCAGAACCATTTGTAGTAACTATCTTTAGTTATTGACTGCTCTGGCTTGACATGTTCCACCCTTTGCTACCTAAATGCTTGAGATAGACTGGAGTGTATCGATGAACACATTAAAGAAACCTCAGGGAGGACACCAAAATATGTCAATGTCACATTAAGGAATGAAACAGAAACTTGGACCAGTTTTAATAAGAGTGAGCCCCAGTTTGAATTTTCCACTTCTCTCTCCATGTCTTCAATCTGCCTGTTTTTGTGACTATTGTTCTATCTGTATTCTGCTGTGAGTATCTGTCCTGCCCATCTGTCCTGATTGTCTGATGTGTTATACCTGCATCTTGTGTTAGTTCTTAACAAAAGGTTTTTTATGTATTCACTGAATAGCACAGAAAACAGGCCTGGAAAGGAACAGGGGATCATTTTTAAATGATGTCTTTAATAAAATTTTATAAGGGAAATAACATTACTGACCCCAACTGACCCAGAATAACACTCAAACCTTAAAAGCATGTCACTTCCTATATTCCACATTGCTTCCAGTGTTTATGGGGTGCTTGATTTGTTTAGGTTGCTTTTAATCTGCTGACTGCTTTCAGTAAATTATTGTCACAGCACACACATATATTATTTCACATTATCAATTTCCAAGAGTCCATAACTTATGATTAAAGCTATGCATTTAGCGTATATTGAAAATGCTGACTGTATGGGAAATCCAAGGCATGGAAAGTTGGTTACATTGTGTAGTTAAAAGCAGATTATGCTTTCATAGTAGGATAGCAAAGTATGTACATAGACTTAAGTGATCTAAAGGCAGATTATTAACTTGTTGGCAAAAAGTTCATTCTCTTTGAAGACAAGAGATGTTTTTAGAAAAATATATCACCACAACAAAGTTTGGAGATATAATGAACATCATGAGGAGAGATGTCTAACTAGAAAGATAACTGCCTAATTGTGTGTATGTATTGACAGCTTGATTTCAAGATGATTTTATATTTTCATCATTTGCTTTCAAATCTTTGGCTTATTATAGACTACAAAGAAGCCTTAATCTTGAGAGTTAAAATTCTCTAAACAAGTATATTGAGAGGAAAGAACCTTCAATTGAAAAAAGAAAAAGATATTATATTATGTAGGTTTTAAAAAATAAACTAAGCTAGCTAGATATTTAAGAAAACTTAATGATAAGGAAAGAACATTTAATAATCTTTCCTTGGAACATCTTGGATGTGAAAGACATATTGTTCATAGCCATTAGAAAAATGTCAGTCCCATAGTAGTCTTCAAAATATAGTAGGTTTGAATCCTGCTACCTCTGGGGAACTTCCTGGAGCTGCTCTGAGCACAGTAGACCCACCTATCCCAGCAGGACCACCCTGAGTCTCTGTCTGCTTGATCTCTGACCCCCACTGCCGGTCCTCTGCTGGAGCTCCAGGCCCTGGCCAGAGAGATACACCTATCCCAGCGGGACCATTCTGAGTCCCTGCCTGCCAGATATTTGACATCTATCGCCGGGCCTCTACTGGAGGTGAGTCTGGGACCAGTTTTGGTTGAATCCCCCCCCCTTCCCTGGGATCTCCCTGGATTGACCCCGAATCTCGGTCCCCACTGTGTCCTGTCACCAGCAAGGGTTCTCTAATACACAACCACCCACCCTCTCGAAGATCCTGCCCTCCCTCCTCCCTGTGCCCTACCTAGACCACTGTCGCACTGCTCTGGTTGAGCACTGGAACAGAGGGCAGATCCAACAACCCTGCCACCTTCGGGGAACTTCTTGGAGCTGCTCTGAGCACACTAGGCCCGTTTATCGACCATCCTTAGTCTCTGCCTGCCTAATCTCTGACCCCCATCACCAGGCCTCTGCTAGAGCCTGATCTTTGATTCCCCCCCCATACCTGGTCAAAGAAAAAATAAAAAAATTAAGGACTTTCTAAAATTCAACGAGAATGAGGACACAACATACTTGAACTTATGAGACACTTTGAAAGTAGTGCTAAGAAGGAAGTTTATTGCACTAAGTGCCCATATGAAGGAAACAGAGAATAGTCACATTAGAGAATTAACAGCACAACTGAAAGACTTAGAACAAAAAGAAGCAAACTCACCCCAGAGGAGTAGATGCCAGGAAATAATCAATTTGAGGGCTGAAATCAATAAAGTCAAAACTAGGAAAACAAACAAACAAACAAATAAACAAAAATCAATGCAACAATGAATTGGTTTTTTTGAGAAAATCAACAATATAGACAAATCTTTATCCAAACTAACCAAAAAGCAGAAAGAGAACATGCAAATTGACAAAATCAGAAACGAAAAGGGGGACATAACAACGTATACTGAGGAAATCCAGACAATTTTCAGCTCATACTTTGAAAACCTGTACTCCACAAAATTTGAAAATTCAAAGGAAATGGACAAATTTCTGGATAACTATCACCAAAATTAAATCAAGAACATATAAGTAAACCTATAACCCCTAATGAAATACAAGCAGTTATCAAAAGCCTCCCAACCAGAAAAAGCCCAGGGCCAGATGGCTTCAGTGCAGAATTCTACCAAAAATTCAAGGACAAGCTAATAGAAACAGAGGGTTCATTATCAAACTCTTTTTACGAGGCCATAATCACCTTGGTACCCAAGCCACACAAAGACACACAAAGAAAGAAAACAACAGACCAATATCCCTCATGAACATTGATGGAAAAATACTAAAAAGAAATACTGGCAAACTGAATCTAAGAACACATCAGCGATATCATCCAGCATGACCAAGTAGGCTTCATCCCTGGGCTGCAGGGATGGTTCAACATATGAACATCTATCAACGTGATCCACCATATAAACAAACTGAAAAAGAAAAACCACATGATCATATCACTAGATGCTGAAAAAGCCTTTTACAAATTTCAATACCCTTTCATGATAAAGGTCTTGGAGAAATCAGGGATAACAAGAACATACTTAAACATAATAGAAGCAATATTCAGTAAACAGACAGCCAACATCAAACTGAATGGAGAGAAGCTTAAGGTGATTCCTCTAAAATCAGGAACAAGACAAGGCTGCCCTCTCCATATCTCTTTAATATTGTACTTGAAGTTCTAGCTAAAGCAATAAGACAACAAAAGGAGATCAAGGTGATGGGAGATGTTATTCTGTATATATGTTTCTCATACTGGTTAATAAAGCCCTGTGGCCAATAGGAAACAAGATAGGCGGGGCTAGGCGCCCAGAAGGAGGAAAGAGGAAGTAGTAGGGTGAGTCGAGATGTAGCCCAGGGAGGAAGGAAGACGCCTGCCGCGGCTCCCCGATAAGATGACCATGTGGAAATACTTAGATAAGTAGAAATGGGTTAATAATTAAGACAGAGCTAGCCCATAAATAATAATGGTAACTGGCCAACAGGATTGTATCAAATACAGAGTTTCAGAGTGTTATTTGTGGCTGGCGGGGCTGTGGGCCCAGACTGGCGGGTTGGCGGGCTGGCGGAAACATACACGCTACAAATGGCGCCCAACGTGGCTATAAGAACTTTCACTTAAAACTAATAAGAACTTAAGAAATGTTTTAGAAACAAGGGAACAGAGACTAGCAAGACTTATTGGTAGCAACATTTTCTCGGTTGGATTTGTTTTGCTGTAGACAGAGATTTGCGTGGCTCCTTTAAGGGAGGTTTCCAAAATTAGCATAAGTGGCAAAAAAGCCGGCTTGCTTTTAAAGAGCTCTGCTAACAATTCATTGGTGTATTCGAGAGCTGCAATGAAGGTTTACACTGTGTTTTAAAAAATACGCTGGCTTGGGAGAGAAAAAGAAACAGGGTACAAGGTTTAAAAAAGAAAAAAGAAAGTAGAATGAATGAGTATAATGGGGCATGCCATTAATCCCAGCACTCCGCAGAAAGAGGCAAGTAGATCTCTGTGATTTCAAAGCAAACCTGCTATGCACTGAATTCCAGGACAGATAAAAGTTACAAAGAGAAACCCTGTCTCAAAATATGTAAAAATAGAAGTAGAATAAATAGAATAATAAAAAAGCCACGTAAAGATGGAAAACACAGAGAAATTTTGGATACTATACATGCTTCTGTTGCCTTTAAATTATTTGATTGCTGAGAAAATAACTACTGATAAAAGAAATGCTGCTAGATTAATTCAATTTATATATTTTGAAAATGCTTTGACGCCAAAATTTGAGCCTAAGGACAAGTTACTGGGGAAAGGGATTTCTATTTTTGTTCCCACAGAAAATGAAAAGCTATGGATTCTTTCCAGACTTATATGGTTTGATCAAGCCAGACCCCCTGAAACAGCTCCCCAGGTGATCCAACATTCAAAGCAATTGAGACAAGATTTCTCAAGATTGCCAAGATTTCTGCGTCTTCTTTGGACCCCCGTGACAGCGCCCTCTACCAGCAGGAAGTAGTTTGGAAAGAACGACGCCCAAATTCCCAAATATTGTTTATAAATGTTTGTTTTCATTTAAATGGACTTGGTTATAAATGGCTATAACCACAAACAATCTTTTTAAAGGTAAAAAGGGAATTATGGTATAGATATGAATACTTTGCTTTGAAATGGATTTTCTTTTATTGATACAATTTAAGGTCAATTTTATGATATGTATATTTCTCCTCTTGTTTAGGTATTATGTTTATATAGCTCATTAGAAAATGTAATGTATAATTTAATATAGATTATAGAGAGTTACCTATGATAGTCAAAACTTAGAGTTAAGTTAGTTAGGATTTCTAGATATATAGAAATGTATTTGAGATGGATAGGCATTCTTCAAATCTTTCAAAGACCTATAGAATATGGCATTTAAAATGGTTTGGGGATTTTCTTGACAATGAGGCACAACTGCTCCTGGTAACACCACCTACAGAAGAAAGGAAGATGGACATCAAAGAAACACATTATGGAGTTTGCTTCTAATATGGCAAGACTAGCCATTTGGGCAAGGTACTGCTCTTCTGGACTCTTTGACTTTATGCTGTAGAAACTGGACATGCAGGACCCACAAAAAGGTGACTGCTGAAACAAGATGGACATTGCTACAGGATTCCTGCTTCATGGAAGAGGCTGCCAGACAGCCAGACAGTCTACAGGACACAGAGAAAAGTTTCCTGCCTTGTTGAGGAGTCTGGACACACACTATGGCCTATGGGCTGAAGATGGAACATTACAGAAGAACTTCGGGTGACTGACCAGGCAATGAGTTGTCTCTGTCATTTCTAGAATTTATATATTATCCTTCTGTGGTCTTTGATGGAGTTGAAGACAGATAGTTATGGTTACAGTTTTCCTTAGTTAGGATTAAAGATAAGTTACATATAGGACTTTAGACTCACAAAGATAGGATAGATGATATTTTCTTAAAGTCTTACAAAACAAGACAAGGCTGCCCTCTCTCTCCATATCTCTTTAATATTGTACTTGAAGTTCTAGCTAAAGCAATAAGACAACAAAAGGAGATCAAGGGGATACAAATTGGAAAGGAGGAAGTGAAACTTTCACTATTTGCAGATGATATGATATTTTACATAAGCGACTCAAAAAAACTCTAGCAGGGAGCTCCTACAGGTGATAAACACCTTCATCAAATTAGCAGGATACAAGATAAACTATACAAACAAACAAACAAACAAACAAAAAAACCCCAGTAGCCCTACTATATTCAGAGGACAAAGGGGCTGAGAAAGAAATCAGAGTAACATCTCCCTTTACAATAGCCACAAACAACATAAAATATCTTGGGATAATGCTTACCAAACAGGTGAAAGACCTATATAGCAAGAACTTCGTGACTTTAAAGAAAGAAATTAAAGATGATATCAGAAAATGGAAAGAACTCCCATGTTCTTGGATAGGTAGGGTAAACATAGTAAAAATGGCAATCTTGCCTAAAGCAATCTACAGATTCAATGCAATCCCCATTAAAATCTCAGCACAATTCTTCACTGACCTTGAAAAGATAACAACCAACTTTATAAAGAAAAACAAAAGACCCAGGATAGCCAAAACAACCCTGTACAATAAAGGAACTTCAGGAGGCATCACCATCCCTGATTTTAAGCTCTACTACAGAGCTACAGTCCTGGAAACAGGCTGGTATTGGCACAAAAATAGGCAGGTAGACCAATGGAATCAAATAGAAAATCTTGACCCACAAACCTACAAACACCTCATTTTTGAAAAAAAAAAAAGCTAAAAGTATACAAAGAGAGGAAGAAATCATCTTCAACAAATGGTGCTGGCACAAGTGGATGATGGTGTGTAAAAGACTGCAGATAGAACCATGTCTACTGCCATGCACAACACTCAAGTCCAAATGGATCAAAGACCTCAACATAAATCCAACCATACTGAACCTCTTAGAAGAGAAAGTGGGAGGTATCCTTGAACAAATGGGTATAGGAGACCGCTTCCTGAACATAACTCCAGTAGCACAGACACTGAGATCCACAATTAATAAATGGAACATACTCAAACTGAGAGGCTTCTGTAAGGCAAAGGACACAGTGGACAAGACCAAATGGCAACCCACAGGCTGGGAAAAGATTTTCATCAATCCTACATCTAACAGAGGGCTGATCACCAAAATATACGAACAACTCAAGAAACTAGTCACCAAATGCCAAACAACCCTATTAATAAATGGGATACAGAACTGAAGAGAGAATTCTCAATAGAGGAATTCAAAAGGGCCGAAAGACCCTTAAGAAAGTGCTCAACATCCTTAGCTATCAGGGAAATGCAAATCAAAATAACCCTGAGATACCATCTTACTCCTGCCAGAATGGCTAAAAGTAGAAATACCAATGATAACTTATGCTGGAGAGGATGTGGAGAAAGGGGAACACTCCTCCACTGCTGGTGAGAGTACAAACTTGTACAGCCATTTTGGAGATCAGTATGGCAGTTCCTCAGGAAAATGGGAATTAGTTTACCACAGGACCCGGAAATTCCCTTCTTAGGCATATACAGAAATGATTCACATCTATGCAACAAAGACATATGTTCAACTATGTTCATAGCGGCATTATTTGTAATAGCAAGAACCTGGAAGCAACCTAGATGCTCCTCAACTGAAGAATGGATAAAGAAGATGTGGCACATTTACACAATGGAATACTACTCTGCAGGAAAAAAAGCAATGGAATCTTGAAATTTGCAGGCAAGTAGATGGAACTTGAAGAAACCTGAATGAGGTAACCCAGTCACAGAAAGAGGAACATGGTATGTACTCACTCATATATGGATTTTAGACCTAAAGGATCACCAGCCTAGAATACACACCACCAGAGAAACTAAGATACAAGGAAGATTCTAAGAGATTCATATAAGGTCCCTCACAGAAGAGGAAAGCGACAAGATCTCCTGAGCATATTGGAAGTGGGGGGGGCAATGAGTGGAGAGGGAGCTAGGAGAAAGAGAATAGAGCAGGTGGGACTAGGAAGACTGAGTCAATGGAGGAATAGATGAGAGAGAGAGAGAGGGACCATAAAGGAGGGAGCCATTATAGGTTTGAAGAGAAAACTGACTCTAGAGAAATGTCCAGAGACCTACAAGACTGATGCCAACTAACAATTTGAGCAACAGCGGAAAGGCTACCATAAATGCCCTTCCCTGATAATGAGATCGACTACTAACTTATCCACCATCATAGTAGCTGATGGAAACAGAAGCAGACTCTCACAACTAAACACTGAGCCGAACTGGAATCCAGATGCAAAGAGGGAGGACAAGATCAGGCTACAGAAACACATAGAGACAGCTGACCTGAACTAGGAGGAGCTTATGGGCCTCCAGACTGATAGTTAGGAATCCAGCATTGGACTGACTCAGACTCCCTGAACATGGGTCTCAGTTAGAAGGCATGGGCAGTCTAAGAGACCTCGGATAATGGAACCAGGATGTATTTCTGTTGCACAAAAGGACTTTGGGGGCACATTCCCCATGGAGCGATATTCCCTTAACCTAGAGGCAGTAGAGAAGGCCTAGTCCCTACTCCAAATGACTTGACAGATTTAGATGACCCCTCCTGGAAGTGGGGGGGTGATGGGAGTGGAGGGTGTGGTGGGGGAATGGGAGGGTGGGAGAGTGGGAAAGAGGGAGGGAGAGAGAGGGAACTGGGATCAATATGTAAAATGAAAATAAAAAATAAAAAAAGAAAACAAAAAGTATATTAGGTTTAAGGCAATTTCTTATAGTTTGAAGAATTTTAAATGAATCTACTTTTGAGTATTAAAGAAAAACTTACCTGGGCAGTTGTGGTGTATATCTTTAATACCAGCACTGGTGAGGCAGAGGTAGGCAAATCTCTGAGTTTGAGGACAGCCTAATCTACAGAGTATGCTCCAGGATAGCCAGAGCTTCACAGAGAAACCCTGCCTCAGAAACCAAAAACCAAAAACCAAAACCAACCACTCAAACAAACAACCAAACAACAAAGCAAAAATAAAGAAAAAAAATAAATTGAATGTAAAAATACCCATGTCCAGAAATGAAACTGTGGAAAACAACAATAGAAGCAAAAGCATAGGAAATAGAAGTAGTAGTAAAGACATAGTGTGGTCAAATCTTTGGGCACTGTAATGGTTATAAATCCTGCTTGTCTTTCTAGAGATCAGACAGCATGGAAAGACTTGAAGAAAGATCTTATCCTTATTTCTTGGCTGCAGAAGATATTTGAAGAGGGCTAGAAGGATGGATAAATGGATAAAAATTCCTGCCACTGGGGTTGAGCATTTGAGTTTGATCTTAGGTACCTAATTTGGTAGAAGGAGAGAGGCCTACTCCCCCTACTTGCTCTTTGACCTCTACACATGCACTGTGGCATGGATCTACCTGCACACACACACACACACACACACACACACACACACACACACACACACACACCACATACACACACCAATACACACACCAAATGTTAAAAACAAGATATTTGAAGAACTTTCACAATATACAGGATACCCAAGGGTAGGGAGAGACAGATAAAAGACTAGAAGAAATCAGGCAAGCATCTTCATCTGTGAGCATCAGAGCTAACACTTTAAGAAAAGGTGTCGGGGCTGGAGAAATGGCTCAGTGGTTGAGAGCACTGACTGCTCTTCAAGAGGATCTGGGTTCATTTCCCAGCATCCACATAGCAGCTCACAACTGTCTGTAACTCAAGTTCCAGGGGACCCAACAACCGTGGCAAAACATTAATGTACACAAGGAGGAGCAGGAGGAGCAGGAGGAGCAGGAGGAGCAGGAGGAGCAGGAGGAGGAGGAGGAGGAGGAGGAGCAGGAGGAGGAGGAGGAGGAGGAGGAGGAGGAGGAGGAGGAGGAGGAGGAGAGAGAACAGGTCTAGTACTTCCCAGGAGCCAATGTGCCTGCAAGGAGTCTTCAGAAACAAGTGTGGGAGGATGAGGGAGTTCTCCAGTAGCCATTAATACAGCAGTTAGAGTGACAGAAGTCCCTGAAAATGTTAATCTATGATAAATACAGGAAAAAGAAAAGGGATGCATGAAGAGGCAGATCTTTTAAATATTTTTTAGTGCATTATTCACATTAATACTTGGGTTGTTGCTACTCTAACTCTCAATATAAACTACCTCATCTTCAGTCACTTAGATATACAGGATCTATTCCTTCCAGGGAAACTAACAATTCTGCATTTGTCACTGGCTAAGCATCTCCCTATTTAGTCAATTCTAGGACTAACTCTCTGGAAGTTTTTGCTGACAGTATGCTGTCCAAATCTGACAAACAGGACATAAAACCTTGCCAAGACAAAGTGGGAGAGTTCTTCAGAAATCCTGCTTCACAGAAAAGTCTGTCAACTATTCTAGGCCTTTAAGTTGAAGATGGATGCCCCAACATTGTAGAGGAAACCCGTGTGACTGTGCAGCCAGCCAGCTGTTTTTGTTTTTTGTTTTTTTTGTTTTTTTCATCTCTCACATTTTTTTTTGAAGTTGCTTGCTCACACTTCCTACTTACTCAGTATTATTTCCTTCTCAGGTCTCTGAAGGAGTTGAAGACTGTATAGTTACAGTTTTCCTTGTTTACCAGACTAAGAAAAGAAACTCACTAAAGAAGCATAAAGTGTAAAAGGTTGAGAAATAGTAAAAGATAATTTGAAAATACAAAATAGAATAGAAAGTGAATTAGGTACAATCTTTTATACTCACCAAGATATTATAAATAATGGAGCATTTTCTCTGAATTTGTCGAATGCAAATGGGCTAGAATTTGTTGATGTACTCATTGCCTATATATAGTGTGTATAATTATTGTACTTATTGTATATAGTTTTTCTTATATTAGCCATAGCCTTCTTTTATGGTGATATTTTCTTTATTATCTAACAAATAAAGCTTACCTGAAGATCAGAGTGCAAAGCTAGCTACACTAGTCAGCCATAGAGGCCAGGCAGTGATGGCACATACTTTTAATCCCAGCAGCCACACTAGTTAGCCATAGAAGCTGGGTGGTGGAGGTGCATGCCTTAATCCCAGCACTAGAGAAGAATATAGGATGGGTGGAGACAGGAGTGTAGTGTATTTAGTCTGCAGTCACTCTGAGGACATGTTCGCCCCAGCCTTGGTAGAGGTAAGAACTCTCTAGCGGTTGGCTGCTTGGCTTTTCTAATCTTCAGCTTGAACACCAATGTTCAGCTTGTCTCTGGAGTTTTATTATTCATGGTACAAGTATTTACCAGACATCAGACCTTAAGGGTACAGTCTCACAAGACTGCTTGCAATTTATGATTCCAACCTCAATTAGTAGATTCTCACATACACTCATTACTCATTATAATCATGGGTTCCCATAACATTTCCCTTGAACGTTGCTAATTTGGGGAATGGCATTAGAGAGCTTAGACAACAACGTTGGTTATGTTCACTGGTCTATCATAAAGGACATTATAAATGGCACAAATGAACAATCAGATGACATTTCAATGTCATGTTCCTCACCATACTCCTGGGGTATTCACCCCCATGCTCATCCATCTGGAAACTCATCCAAACTCACTGGCTAATGGCAATCAGCTCAACCCTTTGTGTTCCTCTGCTGTATAGAGGATGAGAGGCAGACTGACATTCTAAGCTTGTTTTTATTCTTTTTCTTTTATTAATTTTTATTTAAATTAGATACAATCATATTTTACATATCAATCCTATCAATCCCAGTTTCCTCTCCCTCCTGTCCACCAACCCCCCCATCCCAAACCCCACCCACTCCTAAGGGAGGGTGAGGCATCCCATGGGGCATCATCAAAGTCTTTCACATCATTTAGGGCAGGACCTGTGTATCTAGAGTGAGAAAGTATCCCTCTATAGGGAATGTATTCCAAAAGCCCATTCGTGCACTAGGGATAAATACTGGTTTCAGTGACAGAGGCCCCATTGACTGCCCAGGCCTCCCAACTGACATCCATGTTCAGGGAGCCTGGTTTGGTCCTATGCTGGCTTCCCAGCCATCATACTGGGATCTGTGAGCTCCAACTTGCTTAGGTCAGCTGTTTCCTGTGGGTTTCCCCAGCATGGTTTTGATTCCTTTGCTCATCACTCATCCCTCTCTACAACTGGACTCAAGGAGTACAACTCAATGCTTAGCTGTGAATCTCTGCTTCCATCAGCTACTGGATGAAGGTTCTATGATGGTATTTAAGATAGTCATCAGTCTCATTATAGGGGAAGGGCATTTAAGGTAGCCTCTTCATTATTGCCTAAATTCTTAGTTAGGGTTATGATTGAAGATCCCTGGAGATTTTTCCTAGTTCTAGATCTCTCTTTTAGCCAATAATGGCTCTCTCTATTAAAGTAACTCTTTCCTTGCTCTCCTTTTCTGCTCTTCTCCTTACTGGACCTTCCTGATACCTCATGTTCTCCTCCCTCCTTCCCTTCTCCCCTCCTATTTCTCCCACCTCCAGCCCCCTTCCCCTTATGCTCCCAATTTACTTAGGAGATCTTGTCCCTTTCCCCTTATTGGGGGGGGCACACATGTCTCTCTTAGGGTCCTCTTGGTTTCCTAGCTTCTCTGGGGTTGTGGATTGTAGGCTGGTTATCCTTTGCTCTATGTCTAATATCCACATATCAGTGATAACATACCAAAACACAAAATAATCCAATTAAAAAAATGGGGTACAGGTCTAAATAGAGAATTCTCAATAGAAGAATCTCAAAGGGCTGAAAGGCACTTAAAAAATTGCTCAACATCCTTAGCCATCAGGGAAATGCAAATCAAAACAACTCTGAGATAACATTTTACACCTGTCAGAGTGGCTAAAATAAAAAACATCAAGGGCAACTCATGCTGGAGAGGATGTGGAGAAAGGGGGACACTCCTCCATTGTTGGTAGGAATGCAAAGTTGTATAGCCATTTTGGATATCAGTATGGTGGTTTCTCAGGAAAATGGCAGCAATTCCAGCCAAGCATTGGTGGTGCACGTCTTTAATCCCAACACTCGAGAGGCAGAGGCAGGTGGATTTCTGTGAGTTCAAGTCCATCCTGGTTTACAGAGCTAGTTCCAGGACAGTCTCCAAAGCAATATAGAGAGACCCTGTCTCGAAAACAAACAAACAAATGAATGAATAAATGAATGAAAGAAAAAGATCCAGCAATTCCGCTCTTAGCCATATACCAAAAGGATGCACTTTCATACAACAAGGATATCTGTTCAACTATGTTCCTTACAGTATTATTTGTAATAGCCAGAAGCTGTAAGCAACCTAGATTTCCCTCAACTGAAGAATGGATAAAGAAAATGTGGTAATTTATACAATGGACTACTACTCAATGGGAAAAAAAAAACCCAATGAAACCTTGAAATTTGCAGGCAAATGGATGGAACTCGAAGAAACCATCCCGAGTGAGGTAACCCAGACACAGAAAGAAAAGCATGGTACATTCTATGTGTACATTTCCCATCCTGAAGCTTCACAGGGGCCTCCACCCTCCAGTTGCCAGCACAGAGGAATTTGAGGACTCTTTGAGCTCTATTTCAAGCAGATCAAATAAACATTTTGTGGAAATGCAGCTATTATTTTTTTTTCAGAGAAAGAATAGTAGCTGCCATTTTACTGAGTCCATATAATTCAGAATGAAGAGACAAGGATGTAGGAGTAGGAAGGGCAAGAGCAGGATCATAGAGGCTGAAATGAAGCCAGTGACAGTGTCTAAATGAATGTCAAGCTGGGATACCCAAACAATAAAAGACATTTTTTAAAAAGATCCCCCTCTTAATCAAAGCCTGAAATTGGTGTCTTCATATTATCTTATATTTTGCTGACTAAACCAAGCTAAGACTTTGGCTATTTCATGAAGAAAACTCTGTTACTGCAAGAAGCTTGTATGATATTGTAAACTGTCAGAATATTCATTTGGCTCTTGGATAGGTTACTTTTTTTTTTAATCCTTAACTTATTATTAGTAAGCCAATTATGGAAGCACTGCTATTTGTGTCTTGATACCACATTTCGTCTGTTCAAGGTTTTGAAAGTTGGCCTTTTATTTATCTGAAGTAATTGGTTAGGGCAAACAATTCAGAACAGTGCCTCAGTTATGAAAGAGTAAAGATGCAGCACCCACATTTAAAAGATGGGAACTGAAAAGAAAATCCGTACACTTGGACTACATCTGTACACTTAGACTTCTCTTTGTTTCTCCCATGGATCCTCCCACAGGGAGAGTGAGAATGTAATAGGATCTCTTTGCAGAGAGTAGCATTTTTTTTTTCTTAAACAGTACAGTACTAAATAAAACATGAAGTTCTTTTCAGACATAACGACCTAATGCCTAGCACATAACATAAAAAGTCCAGCAAACCAAAGTTTACATGTCAAAAACCTTTAGACACAGGAAAGGCTTTAATCCTACTTCTTCATTATGTGGGATCAATAAAATCAATTTGTTGTTGTTTTCTCTCAGAAAAATCCAGGAGCTTAGTAGAACCTGGTGTGGTGGTATACACCTGTAATGCAGTCTTTAGGAGGCTAAGCAAGAAGGTCTCAGGGTTTGAAGTCATCCTGGGATACACAGACTATTTCGCTTTCCTTTCCCCATAAACTCTCCCCATTCTGTTGTGGATTAATTGGCATTCTCATGTTACTGTCAACAGTCAAGGTGTTGTGAGTGATGTGCCTGTTGTATCAGCTGCACTTACTTCTTAGAACAAATTTGTAAAATTGCTTGCAGCAAGAAGGTGGTGTTAATTCTAAGGCACTATCTTTTAAAAATTATTTTAACTTTATTTTTGAGATTACAATTACAAAATTTCTCCCCCTCCCTTTTCCTTTCCAAATCCTTCCACATATCACTGTCTAATCTCCTTGAATTCATGGCTTCTTTTTACACTAATTGTTATTGGATGTGTGTATGTGAATACATATACATATGTATTCTGAAATACATCCCTAAATATGATCTGTTCAGCAAAGGGGTCAAGATCATGATGTTGAAACCCACAGAGACAGCTGACCCTAACTAGTGGGAACTCACTGACTCTGGTCTGATAGCTGGGAACCTCTGAATGTGGGTAACAGTTCTGTGGCTTGAATGGTCTGTGCGGCCACTGGCAGTGGGACCAGGTTCTACCCCCAGTGCATGAAGTGACATTTTGGAGCCTTTTCCCTATGCAGGGATACCTTGCTCAAGGTCAATACAGTGGGGGCGTGGGGCTGCTTCAACCTGATATGCCAGACTTTGTTGACTCCTCATGGGAGGCCTTACCCTTAATGAAGAGTAGATAGGGGGCTGGGTCAGGGGAAGGTAGGGAGAGTGGGAGGAGAGAGAGGAGGGCCTGTAGTTGATGTGTAAAATGCAAAAAGCCTTTTAAATAAAAATTTTAAAAATATAACCTGCTCAGTCTATATTATGGTATTTGTATGTGTGTTTCCAGGGATGACCCTTTGGATTGAATAACCAATTGGTGTGCTGTTCCCTGGGGGAGACTATTTCTCCTAGTCTCAGCATTACTTAGTTGCCTGTAGTTTTTTGTATACGGTTGAGGCCTCTTGGGCTTTTGACCTGTTTATTGGTGTTGTCCTCGTTCAGCTCATACTTCCATCTGTATTTGTCAATCAAGAATAGAGAAATCCAGCTTACATGTCCACATGGATGAAGTGATTTGTTTCATTATTCTGTGAGTTATCTTTGTTTAAAATTTAATTTTTATTGCTTTCCAATTCCAGCTCTCTCCCACTTCCTGCTTCCCCCCTCATTACCCCCCCCACCCCACATCTGCTTCTCAGAGAGGATAAGGCCTCTTATATGGAGTCAATGGAGTGTGCCATCACTGCATTGAGGCAGGACCCCTCCTTGTGTCTAGGATGAACAAGATATCCTTCCATAGAAAATGGGCTACAAAATGCCAATTCATGCCCTAGAGATAGATCCTGGTCTCACTGCCAGTGGCCCCACAATCTGCTCACACCATCTACTGTCACCTGCATTCATGGGGCCTAGTTTGGACCTATGCAGCTTCTCCAGCTGTCAGTCCTGAGTCAGTCAGCTTCCACTTGCTCAGGTCAGATGCTTCTGTGGATTTTCCCGTTGTGGCCTTGACCCCTTTGCTCCTATTACTGCTCTTCCCTCTCTTTGACTGGACTCCAGGAGTTAGGCCCAGTGGTTAGTTGTGGTTGTATGCTTCTGCTTCCATCAGTTACTGGATGAAGGTTCAATATGTTTACAGGTGGAGGTGAGTTCAGGTACCCTCTCCACTACTGCTTAGAGTTTTAGTTAGGGTCATCCTTGTGTATTCCTGGGAATTTCCCTAGTGCCAGGTTTCTTAATAATATCATAATGGCTCTATCAAGATATTTCTTTCCTTGTTCTCCCTCTCTGTCATTCCCTCAATCCTCTCATCCTGTTCCCTTGAGTTCTCCTTCCAATTCCTTTTCCATTCTCCTATCTCCCCTTCCACACTCCTCTCTCCCTCTAATTCTCCCAATTTGTTCAAGAGTTCCTCTTCCTAGGCAGATCTATGTATGTGTGTCTCCCTTAGGGTCCTCCTTTACCTAGCTTCTTTGTGGTTTTGGACTGTAGGTTGGTTATCCTTTGCTTTATGTCTAATATCCACGTGAGTGAGTACATATTCTATTTGTCATTCTGGGTCTGGGTTACCTTAATCAGGATTTTTTTTTAATTCTGTCCATTTGCCTGCAAATTTCAAGCTTTTTTTTTATACTTCTGAGTAGTACTCAATTGTGTAAATATACCATATTTTCCTTGTCTATTCTATGACTAAGGGGCATCTAGATTATTTCCAGGCTCTAGATATTACAAATAACACTGCTATGAATATAGTTGAGCAACTGTTCTTGTCATGTGAGTCTGCATCTTTTAGATATGTGCCTAAAAGTGGTATTGCTGGGTCTTGAAGTAGACTGATTCCCAATTTTCTGAGAAACTGTCATACTGATTTTCAAAGTGTCTGTACAAGTTTGTATTCCTACCTGCAATGGAATAATGTTCCCCTTTTTCCATATGCTCTCCAGCATAGGCTGTCATCAATGTTTTTGATCTTAGTCATTCTGATAGGTGTAAGATACTATGTGAGTTGTTTTGATTTGCATTTCCTTGATGGCTAAGGATGCTGAGTAATTCCTTAAATGTCTTTCAGCCATTTGAGTTTCTTCTGTTGAAAATTATCTACTTACATCTGTGCCCCATTTTTAAATTAGATTATTTGGTATTTTGATGTCTAGTTTCTTGAGTTCTTTGTATATTTTGGAGATCAGTCCTCTGTCAGATGCATGGTTGGTGAAGATATTTTCCCATTCTTGAGGCTGCTGTCTTGTCTTGTTGACCATATCCTTTGCCTTATATAAGCTACTCAGTTTCAGGAGGTCCTATTTATTGATTGTAGCTCTCAGTGTCTGTGCTACTGGTGTTATATTTAGGAAGATTCATTGTGCCAAGGATTTTTGCATTTTACATACCAACTACAGTAACTCCTTTCTCCCACTCTCCCTGTGCCAATGCATTTAAGGCTACTTTCCATTTTCTCTTGTTTGAGGTTCAGTGTGGTTGGATTTTATGTTGAAGTCGTTGATTCATTTGGACTTCAGTTTTGTGCATGGTAATAGATATGGATCTATTTGCATTCTTCTACATGTTAACAGCCAGTTATGCAAGCACCATTTCTTGAAAATGCTTTTGTTTTTCCATTGTATAGTTTTAACTTCTTTATCAAAACTCAGGTTTTTATAGGTGTGTGGATTAATATCACGGTCTTTGATTCATTCCACTGGTCTTCCTGTCTGTTTTTATGCCAATATCAAGCTGCTTTCATTGCTTTGGCTCTGTAATAGAGCTTGGAGTCAGGTATGGTGATGCCTCCAGAAGTACCTTTATTGTACAAGATTGTTTTGTCTATCCTGACATTTTTGTTTTTCCATATGAAACTGAGTATAGTTCTTGCAAGGTCTGTGAAGAATTTTGCTGGGAATTGCATTGAATCTGTAGATTGAGTTTGGTAAGTTTGCCATTTTTACTATGTTAATCCTGCATAGGATAAGCATGGGAGGTCTTTCCATTTTCTGATATTTTCTTAAGTTTTGTTTTTCAATACTTAAAGTTCACTTGTTTGGTTAGAGTTATCCCGACATATTTTATGTTGTTTGGGGCTATTGGGAAGGGTATTGTTTCTCTATTTTCTTTCTCATTCCACTTATTATCTGTATATCAGAGAAATACTAATATTTTTAGTTAATCTTGTATCTTGTCACATAACTGAAGGTATTTATCAGTTGTAGGAGTTCCCTAGTAGAATTTTGGGGTCACTTATGTATATGGCCATATCATCACCAAATTGAGAAAGTTTGACATTTTTCTTTTTAATTTGTATTCCCTTGATCTCCTTTTGTCTTATTGCTCTAGCTAGAACTTCAAGTCTTATATTAAATAGATATAGAGAGAGTGAGCAGCATTGTATTGTTCCTGATTTTAGAGGAATAATATTGAGTTTCTCTCCATTTAGTTTGATGTTGGCTGTTGGCTTGCTGTATATTACCTTTATTATGTTTAGGTATATTCCTTGTACCCCTGCTCCCTTTATCATGAAGGGTGTTGAATTTTGTCAAAGACTTTTTCAGCATCTAATGAGATGATCATGTATATTTTTCTTTCAGTTTGTTTATATGGTGGATTATATTGCTGGATTTTCTTATGTTGAACCATCCTTGCACCTCTGGGATGATTTCTACTTGGTGATGGTGGATGATTTTCCTGGTATGTTCTTGGATTTAGTTTGCCAGTATTTATGCATCAATGTTGATGATAGAGATTAGTCTGTAATTCTCTTAGTTGCATCTTTGTGTGTAGCCTTGTAAAAAGAGTTTGGCAGTTCTCCTGTTTCTATTGTGTGGAACAAGTTGAGGAGTATTGGTATTAGCTCCTTTGAAATTCTGGTAGAATTCTAAGTTGAAGCAATCTGATCCTGGGCTTTTTTTTTTGTTGGGAGACTTTTGATGACTATTTCTGTTTTCTTACAGGTTATAGGTTTATCTGGTCTTGATTTAAAGGAAATTGTCCATTTCCTTTAAGTTTTCCAATTTTGTGGAGTACAGGTTTTTGTAGTATGACCTGATTCTCTGAATTTCCTCAATGTCTGTTGTTATCTCCTCTTTTTCATTTCTAATTTTGTTAATTTGGATACTTTCTCTTTGCCTTTTGGTTAGTTTGCATAAGGGTTTGTCTGTCTTATTCATCTTCTTGAAGAAGCAACTCTCTGTCTCATCAATTTTTTTTTATTGTTTTCTTTGTTTCTGTTTTATTGATTTCAGCCCTCAATTTGATTTTTTTTGCCATCTACCTTTTCTGGGTGAGTTTCTCTTTTTTGTTTTTGTTTTGGAGATTTCAGTTCTGTTAATTCGGTAGTATGGGATTTTTCTAGCTTCTTTATGTAGGCATTTAGTGTTATGAAGTTTCCTGTTAGTACTGCTTTCATTGTGATCCATAAGTTTGGGTGTGTTGTGTGGTGATTTTATTGAATTTTAGGAAGTCTTTAATTTCTTCCTTGATTCAGTGGTGCTTCAGTTGGGCATCAGTTTCCACGAGTTCATTGTCTTTCTGCAATTGTTGTTGAATTCTAACTTTAAGCCATGGTGAGCTTATAAGATACAGGGGGTTATTCCAATTTTTTTTTTTTTTTTTTTTTGTATCTGTTGAGGTTTTCTTTGTTACTGAGTATGTGGTCAATTTTAGGAAAGGTTCCATGAGGTGCTGAGAAGGTGATTTTTTTTTTTTTTTGTGTGTGTGTGTGTGTGTGTGTGTGTGTGTGTGTGTGTGTGTGTGTGTATGTGTATGGGTAGAATGTTCTATTGATGTCTGTTAAGCCCATTTGAATCATAATATCTGTTACATCCTTTATTTCTCTGTTAAGATTCTGTCTGGCAGATCTGTTCAGTGGTGAGACTGGGTTGTTGAAGTCTCCCACTAGTACACACCTTTAATTCCAGCACTCACAAGACAGAGGAAATGGATTTCTGTGAGGTCAAGGCCACCCTGGGCTACATGGGAGTGAATCAGTCTAAAAGGGAAACAGAACTCACACCTTTAATCCCAGCACTAAGGAGGTGGAGACAAGAGTGCTAAGGCTGACAGAGAGAGGAATATAAAGCAGGAAGATACAGGAATGCATTGCAGTCTCAGTGAGTGAGCAGCAGTGCCATCAGGAACAATTTGAGATTGGGTGGATCACCCCTTTTTCTGAGCATTGGTGGAGGTGAGAATTCTCTAGGGGCTGGCTGCTTTGCTTATCTGATCTTCAGCTTGAACCCAAATATTGGTCTTTGTGTTTTTATTATTCTTGCTACATATTGGCACCATCCCTGAAGGGTCGAGCCCACCTCTGACTGTAAATTATCTTTAGAATTTTATTTAAATGAAAATAACTAAGACATATAGTTTTTTTTAATGACGTAAGAAAACATCTAAGTTGCAAAGTCTCACCAATATGCTTTAAGTTTTTTTGTCATCTTTAAAAGCAGTTTAGGTTGAAACAGAGAGCAAAAGGTTTGTATCAGTCCTGGTCAATGTGTGGTATCACCCATCATTAAAGGAACATTTCAGCTCTAGTCCTGAAGATGATTTGTCCTACACAGTGGTCCAATAATCTCAGTTGCATTCTGTTACCACTGAGAGTGTCACCTCATATTTATGCATAATTGTACTCACCTGAAGGGAGTGGGCCTTCCTGTATGATTTGCTTTTCTGTAGTTCAACATGACCCAAGAGGAAAGCTAAGTCAACAAATCTTGTTCCTTCAGAGAAAGTATACAGACAAAGCAAAGTCAGAGATAGCAGGATTGCATGCAGTTTTTAATTACCTTTTGGGTCCATAGAAGAAGTCAGGGCTTTTAAGCAAAAGTACCTGTTTCAGATTTTTATATAACATGCTAAAGAGACTTCAAAGATGCAAAGAACTCTGGCTCCTTTCTTTAGACAGCAAAGTGCAATCCATTACATGCATGTTAACTGCTTCCAAGAGAAAAACAACAACTTACATATTTTTACTAAGTAGGTAATGACAACTTGGATCCAGGCACCTGAGCTTCACTTATGCAAAAAGAAATAAACTATGGAATCAACTGCTATTGTGTTCAAATTGAAAAGAAATGGCTCCAAGGCACCTAACAAGGATGTTTTTGACATGCAAACCCATCCGGAGACCATTCATCTGTCTAAAGAATAACACACACCTCAAAGAGAGTTATGTAATTTAATTTTTCTTTAAATAAAATCATAAGAGAAGGTAGGAATAGGTAAGCTTTTTTTTAATAACATGGAAGATTAAGAAAACAATTTAAGTTTACTTATCATTAGTGTGTGTGATGGACGGTGTGTTTGTGGAAGTCAGAGGGCAAATTTATGGAGTTGGTTCTCTCTACCTTTAATTGGTTTCTGGGGATCCAACTCAGGTCCCCAGACTTGCATAGTAAGTGACCTCACTGCTGAGACATTTGCAGTCCCCCATGGACTACTGTAAATTTGTATGTTGGAGATTTGTATTGACCCCTTTAATTCATATAACGTTCTTCAACTCTCTATTACTTTTAAATCACTTTAAATAGAACCAAATGTGATGACTTTTAATTGTATTTGACTGTGAGCAGCAGAAAGGCATGCGAATCAAGGACTCTCCTGATTGGGAAAAAAAAACCCTGACTGAGTGGATTTTGGTGTTTTTTTTGGTATTCTTTTAATTATTTTTATTATTTTTCATAGCGATACCAGTTCCCTCTCCCTCCCTCCCTTCCGCTCTCCATTCCTCCTATGCCCCGACCACTCTCCCATCCCATTCCCCTCCCCCCCCCACTCCACAGGGAGGATGATGCCTTCCAGGAGGGATCAGCAAAATCTGTCAAGTCATTTGAAGTAGGGTCTAGGCCCGCCCTCCTGCCTCTAGGTTAGGGTAGTATCCCTCCATGGGGAATGTGCTCCCAAAGTTCTTTTGTGCACCAGGGATACATCCTGGTTCCACTGAGTGAATGTTTTATGTCTTATCAAAAAATCCTGTTTCAAGTATGAAGCCTCTTTTATTTATTTATTTTCTTGTAGAGAGCTGCGAAGTGCCATGCCTTAAAGTGGTTCTGGCTTCCACCTTTCACCTCCCCAAGGGTAAGCGCTCTCTGGCGTAAACAAGCCCTTAATTGGTTAAGTCTGTTCAGCCTGTCTGCTTCCGCATTAGAGTAGCCTATCTGAGGGGTCCACGTGGCTCACTGGGTTTGGTTAGCTCAAAGGTATTTAAGCCCGTGCAGGGGTCCCCCAGCTCTCTCTCGCGGGTCAGAGGAAACATGTTTCAAGGATCCTGATTAAAACTGCATGAAGAAGATCTTCCCGGAGTCACATCTTCCTTGCTGGCAGGGGTAGGCACGTACATTTTCTTACTTAACCATTTCTTTTTATTTTACAAAAATTATCTAATTATTTTATTTTAAAAATTATAGTTTTAATATTTCTCTTTTATTTCCTCTCTCCAATGCACCAATATACCTGTCCTTGCCCCCTTTTCAACTCCTGTTACAAATACATACATACACATGTATATATACATACATAAACACACACAGATAAACACACACACACACACACACACACACACACACACACACACTCATGTATGTATTCCAGAAGACAAATTTATTTTTATTGTCTTTAATTATGTGTACTCTTAGGTCTGTGTGAATGTATGCCTGTGTGTGTGCCTTCCTCTAGAGGCCACAGGTATTGGATGCCCTGGAGTTGGAGCTGTAGATTGTTGTGAAATGCTGGATGTGGGTGCCGGCAACTGAGCTCATATCCTGAGCAATCACAGCACACACTGCTTACAGCTGAGCCATCTCTCTAGCACCACAACTGCTTTCTTTAAAGGAGAATAATGAGCCAGATGTAAGTCTGAGATGGTAGAGCAACTTAAAGCAAATGAGATTCAGTCAATAATTGTGAGGACTTTTGTTTTCAGAGGTATCTCTTTATTCCAGTTGTACTCACATTATTACATAGCTCTGCTTCAAAGCTCCAATGGACACATTTCCTTCAAGAAAAGGCATATAGAGAGGCCTCCCACTTCTTCACAGGGTATTTTGAGAGTATACTATGTGTAAATCACTATATTCAGCCTGTATGAAGATTTAGCAGAAAAAGAAGTGGATGTTTAAATGTTCTAACACTACAATTATAAATTGTTGAGGGACTCAGGGAGAAAGATTGTGTTTATATAATGAATTTTAAAGAAATATGAATTCATTTAGAAAAACGTTAATGGATATACATGTGTTTCCATACTTGAAAGTGCCTTTGTTTTCACCATTACACATCTGTCCCCTGAGGTAATCATTTGTAGTACTGCATGGGCAAAGATGTGAATTTTAGGCTCTGGACCTGAAGACTTGGAACAATCAGATTATGTGGCAGATGAGACTAGCTAGATTCCCACTATAACATTATCTGTTTTTCAGAACACCTGTTTGCTAGAGTTTTCTGTGTGAATGCTTGTGAAGATTTCTAATTTTTGAGTTTGGGGTCAACTTGTGTCTTGTGTTCAGTATTTTCATGATACAGGGGATGTATTCTTCCCTCATAGGCTGCTAAGTTCATGGTTGAAACATTCTGCAGTGAGAAACAGGTTAACATGAGAAGAATATGTAAGTTCATTTAATAGAAGTATATGAAATATGCAGTCCTCCATAAGGACATGAAAACAAAAAGAAATAGGAATACCTTTCTGTTTTTGTTCCTGGAATCTCAGTTTAGCTGTCCCCAGGCTCCCTGGTCCTTGTGATCTCAGTAGAGAGAAGAGAATGCATACAAGACACATGAACTGTAATGTAGAAGAGAAGTTGAGCTTATTAAGAAGTAAGGTGGAACATTTTCACTGGGTAAAATTAGATAATCTACATTTCGGGGCGATATCTTTTTTTTTTTGTCTCTAGAATGAATAGCTTCCCCTCCACCTCTTTTTTTTTTTTTTTAATCTAAATTGAAACAAGCTTGTGAGCTTGTTTTGCATGTCAATCCCAGTTCCCTCTCCCTATCCTCCTCTCTTGGCCCCCATCTCCTATCTCATCCCCTTTCTGCTCCCCAAGAAAGGTGAGGCCTTCCTTGGGGAATCATCAAAGCCTGTCATATCATTTGGAGCAGGGCCTAGACCCTCATCCCATGTGTCTAGAATGGGAGAGTATCCCTCTATGTGGAATGGGCTGATCCACTATCAGAGGACCCATGAACTGCCCAGTCCTCCTAACACCCACATATAGGGAGGTCTGTGTTGGTTCTATGTTTGTTTCCCAGCTATCAGACTGGGATCCATGAGCTCCTTCTTGTTCAGATCAGTTGATTCTATGGGTGTCTCCAGCCTGGTCTTGATCCCTTTGTTCATTACTCCTCCCTCTCTGCAACTTCCAGGACTTCAGCTCAGTGTTTAGCTGTGGGTATCTGCTTCTGCTTCCATCAGCTACTGAATGAGGGTTCAAGGATGGCATATAAGGTAGTCATCAATCTCATTATTTGGGAAGGGCATTTAAGGTAGCTTCTCCACTACCTTAAAGAGATTTCTCTTTAAACCTATAATTGCTCCTTGTATTGTGGTATCTCTTTTCTTGCTCTCCTCTATTTTTCCCCCAACACACTCTTCCTATTCCCTCATGTCCTTCTCTTCTCCCCTCTTCTCTCCTTCTTTTTCTAACTCTCTTTGCTCACCCCCATGCTCCCAATTTGCTTAGGAGCTCTTTTCCTTTATTCTTTCTCCAGGGGACCATGTATGTCTGTCTTAGGGTCCTTCTTGTTTCTTAGCTTATCGAGAGGTGTGCATTGTAGGCTGGTAATCCTTTGCTCTATGTCTAAAATTTGTATATGAGTGAGTACATATCATGTTTGTATTTTTGTGACTGGATTACCTCACTCAGGATGGTTTCTTCTAGTTACATCAATTTCCCTGCAAATTTCAAGATTCTATTGTATTTTTCCACTGAGTAGTACTCCAGTGTATAAATGTGCCACATCTTCTTTATCCATTCTTCAGTTGAGGGGCATCTAGGTTGCTTCCAGGTTCTGGCTATTACAAATAATGCTGCTATGAACATAGTTGAACAGATGTCCTTGTTGTATGATTATGCATATTTTGGGTATATGCCTAAGAGTGGAATTGCTGGATATTGGGGTAGACTGATTTTCATTTTTCTAAGAAACCGCCATACTGATTTACAAAATGGTTGTAGTTTACACTCCCACCAGTCATGGAGGAACGTTCTCCATTCTTCACATCCTCTTCAGCATAAGATGTCATTGATGTTTCTGATCTTAGCCATTCTGATAGGAGTAAGATGGTATCTCAAAGTTGTTTTGATTTGCATTTCCCTGGTAGCTAAGGATGTTGAGCACTTTCTTAAGTGTCTTTCAGCCATTTTAGATTCCTCTATTGAGAACTGTCTATTTAATTCTGTACCCCACTTTTTAATTGGATAATTTTGTGTGTTGGTGACTAGCTTCTTGAATTCTTTGTGTATTTTGGAGATCAGCCCTGTGTCAGATGTGGGTTTGGTGAAGATCTTTTCCCATTCTGTGGGCTGCTGTTTTGTCTTGTTGACTGTGTCCTTTGCCTTATAGAAGCATCTCAGTTTCAGGAGGTCCAATTTATTATGTATCAATATCAGTGTCTATGCTACTAGTGTTATATTCAGGAAGTGGTCTCCTGTACCACTACTTTCTCTTCTAAGAGGTTCAGTGTGGCTGGATATATGTTGAGGTCTTTGATCCATTTGGACTTAATTTATGTTCATGGTGATAGATATGGATTGATCTGCAGCATCCAGTTATGTTAGCATCATTTGTTGAAGAAGCTTTCTTTTTTTTCCATTACCTAATTTTAGCTTCTTTGTCAAAAATTAGGTGTTCTCAGGTAGTGCGTTAATATCAGGGTTTTCAGTTCAATTCTATTGGTCTACCCTTCTACTTTTGCGCCAATACCATGCTGTTTTCAGTACTAAAGTTCTATAATAGTGCTTGAAGTCAGGGCTGGTAATCATCTGGAAGTTACTTCATTGTATATGTTGTTTTGGCTATTCTGGGTCTTTTCTTTTTCCATATAAAGTTGAGGTCTGTGAAGAATTTTGATGGGGATTGCACTGAATTTGTAGATTGCTTTTGATAAGATTGCCATTTTACTATGTAAAAAAGAGCATGGGAGGTCTTTCCATATTCTGATATCCTCTTTAATTTTGTTCTTCAAGTTCTTGTCAAACAGGTCTTTCACTTGTTTGGTTAACATTACCCCCAAGATATGTTATGTTATTTGTGGCTATTGTAAAGGGTGGTGGTTCTCTGTTTTTTTTTTCTTGGCTGAATTATTGTCTATATATAGTAGGGCCACTGTTTTTTTTTTTTTTTTTTTTTTTTGAGTTAATCTTGTATCCTGCCAGTTTGCTGAAGGTGTTTATCAGCTGTAGGAGTTCCCTGGTAGAGTTTTTCGGGTCACTTACACAAACTATCATATCATCTGCAAATAATGAAAGTTTGACTTCTTCCTTTCCAATTTGTATCCCTTGATCTTTTGTTGTCTTATTGCTGTAGCTGTTACTTCAAGTACAATGTTGAAGCGATGTGGAGAGAGTGGACAGCCTTTTCTTGTTCCTGATTTTTGAGGAATCACATTGAGTTTTTCTCTATTTAGTTTGATGTTGGCTGTTGGTTTACTGTATTTTGCTTTTATTATGTTTAGGTATGTTTCTGTTATCCATGATCTCTCCAGGACCTTTGTCATGAAGGGGTGTTATGTTTTGTCAATGGCTTTTTGTGGCACCTAGTGAGATGATCATATGGTTTTTCTTTCTCGGTTTGTTTATATGGTGGATTACATTGTTGGCTTTTCGTATGTTGAACCATTCATGCATCCCTGGGATGAAGCCTACTTGGTCATGGTGGATGATTTCTCTAATATGTTCTTGAATTCGGTTTTCCAGTATTTTATTGAGTTTTTTTTTCCATCAATGTTCATGAAGGATATTGGTCTATAATTCTCTTTCTTAGTTGTGTCTTTGTGGCTTGGATACCAAGGTAATTATAGACTTGTTTGACATTGACCCTTCTGCTTCTATTGTGTGGAAAACTTTGAGGAGTATTGGTATGAACTCTTCACTGAAGTTTTAGTAGAATTCTGCACTGAAATTATCTGGTCCTGGGATTTTTCTGGTTGTGGGAGTTTTGATGACTGCTTCTATTTCATTAGGGGTTATAGGTCTATTTAAATTGTTTATCTGTTATTGATTTAATTTTGGTAAGTGATATCTGTCCAGAAAATTGTCCATTTCCATTAAGTTTTTCTATTTTGTAGAGTACCTGTTATCCTGAGGTACTTTTTCATAACTAGGTGATTGACAGTTCAAATGTTATTTGTTCCATATGTCAGGGACAGGCAATAATATAACTTGTTCCTCATCTGAAAGTTTCCTATTAGGTAGCAATATTCTGAAGTTTAGCATTCCTCCAGCCAGGTTTCAGATCACTATCTACTTTCCTGGTGTTTTATGATGTAAAACCTCCTATGGCCAAAACTCAATCTTAGGCCTCACTCTTTTGAACAAAAATTTGAGTATTTAAGTTTCAGTTCCTGGTTTTACAACCTGCTTTTTATAAGACAAGGGGCCAGCCCAAATTGCCTAAATTCTGTCTCACTGACATTATGATGTTAAATTTGGTCAGTTCTGCACAAATATGGCTAGACCAAGAAGGAGCGATAGACACAGAGAACTTCAGAAAGTTCCATTTGTTCAGTTTCTTCTCTATGCTTTTGTGATTTCAGAGACAAGTACTTTCTTTTATTCTAGTAGAGTTAGTAGCTCTCACTTTTAGTTCTTAAAATGTGGACAGTTAGATTTTATACAGGGGTCTTTGGATAAGACTCCCATCTCTGGGAGTCTTAATAAATGAAGCCTAATTCAGCAAGTAGAGAGAAGGGAAGAGAATAGAAGAGAAGAGAAGAGAGAAGGAAACATTTAAACAAAGTGACTCTGTTGGGAAAAACATATAATGGCGTTGGTGATTGGAATTCATTTTTGGGATACTGTCATGAGCTTTTAGGTCTAAATAGAAGAAGAATTGAGGCAGGGAACAAGTGTTTATACATAATTATGCAGTCTTGTTCACAGTGACGTTTGGTTAATCATCATCTCAGCTCTGATTCCACAAGATGGTTTAAAACAAGTCTCAGAAGGGACAAATATGCTCCCATGAGATGATTGCTTTGGAGTGACCTTGTCACAGTATGATCTGTCTGTGAAGATCTGCTGTTTCTAGAATGCAAGGGGATGTATTACTAGTGCATGGGTCAAGCTGCTGAAGTTATAAATGCCTCCCTAAGCAAAGCATGAAACAGAGACCAGAGAAAATTTGAACAAGCTTTAAAGTGGTGGAAGTAAGAACATCAATTACAGTCACAGAGGTAGCAAGGGAAGTAAACTGGAAAAAGGACAAAAAGTCACTTTTCTGAATGTTGGACTTTTGATAGTTTTTGTTGAGGATAAGCAGGAGTGAGGGAGCTCTTAAAACTTTAGGTACAGAAAGATGCCAGAAGCAAGATGTGAGACTGAATTAATAGCATTTCTCTAGGACCTCCTCATTCCTGTGTTGCTGGAAATGCTGCCCACTCTGGAGGAGGAGCTTTCCCCTCATGTGATCCTTCCAGGAAACAACATTACAGCCCCATCCAGAAATCTGTCTCCTAGTTCATGCCAGATCCAGTGTCAATCAAGATTATTATAGGCTAGGCAGTGTAACATTTAGACAGAAAGTCCCTGGAGTGACTAACATATCTATGTGCCCAGTTCAGCTGGAATCTAACTCAGTCTTAAGATAAAGGATGTAAAATGCAAGATGATGGTGATAATCCTATTTTTAGTTACTTTGTGGACTTGTCCCACCCATGATGCTTCCTGGAGAAATATGAACAAATTATTTGCAACCCAAACAGGGCATTGATGACAGACAAAAGAAACTATTAAGGCTTGTTTGATCTCTGCTTTGAAAGCATTCTGTTCTTCTCATCAGGTTATGGTCTGTGTGTGATCTGGCTTAAATGCATCCCCACCCCCCTGTTTTTGGTTTGGTTTACTTTCAAAACTCTTTTTAACCAAGGTAATAGAGTCTCCATTCCCAGTGACAGCCTGTTGACATGTTCTGACAAGTGAATGTATGTACTTTTAGGAAGGTGGCACCACAAAAGCCAAATTTGAAAACGATGGTATAAAGGCCATTAAGAAATGACCTTCTATAGGAAAGATGTAAAGGAGTTGGATTAAGGTAGTATTTGGTATATGGAGAGGACTGGATTCATGAGAAACATTTGGGAGTAAAAACAATGTGGCAAGGGAGAAGATTATGTACAATTTGATTCTTATTTTTGAGCTGCTTAACTGGGTAGGTGGTGATGTAAAAATATGACAAAATAAGAGTAAGTTTAGATGAGGAAGAAAGTATGTGTGTACCAATGCTTTCTATGGCAGCACTACCTAAACCTTTGAAGGCTGCGGAGACAAAAGTTAGTATTGTAGAACCCTTGGGACAATAGCAGTGGGGTAACTTCCACACTGAACATACTTATTCTTTGACATTAGGGTAGAATGGTATTAATACACACACACACACACACACACACACACACACACACACACACACACACACACCTTAAACATATTCCTGTTTTATATACTCATGTTGAAAACTGCCCATACCTCCCAGCTTTGTAACATTTAAAACACACATTCGAAGTATGGGGGACTTAGAGAGTTATGAGTAAAGCAAATAAATTTAGATGTCTAGTTTTTTTCTTTTAAAATAAGGTAAATGGCAGCCACTCTGATTGACAGCTGTATAACCAACTGCTGTGGTCTAGTGTTTTTCTGTTATCACTGAGAAGGAGAGGGAGGAACTGTGCAGCTGAAAATTAAGTTCCTCTAAGCTAATTGGGATTGCAAAAGAGGCAACTTAATGTCATTTTTTAGATAATTTTAATTGGCAATTATACTGGAAAGGAAATTGAACACGTTTGGTATAAATTAAGAGAGAAAACTGCCCAAATTCTGGCCTCCAGCCAGATTTCTAAAAGTAATAAATACCTAAACTTTCATGTCTTTTTAAGACCCAACACAGTTGGTACTTGTACTTACTATAAAGTACCACAGCATATGATTGCATTTTACTTCTCAGAATCATACAGCTAAATCAGTGCTTCTTATATTTTCTACACTAAGAACTAGGGAGTATTTTAAAGGAGGGGAAGTGAAATACCTTCTCATCCATCCTGCAACCTCAGAAACTGGACCTAGAGGCAGGGGCAGAGCACATATGCTTCCTTATATTTTTGGTTGTGAGCCTAGCCTTTAACGGCTGAGCCATCTCTCCAACACTTTTATTATTATTATTATTATTACTATTTGCACACATGCTTACTTAAGTGAGTGTGTGACCCACAACTTCCATAATGAAACAAAGAGTCAATGGAAAGGAAGCCCATGCACTTTGTAATCTGTTTCATGAGAAGTGGATGGGCATGGAGGAGTGTGATGAGATTAAGCAATCAAGGAACTGAAGGAAGTGTTGCAAGTCTTGCTTCTCATTCTTCTCTGAGTTTTAGTTTCCAGGCACAAAAGCCCTGTTTCTCCCATCACAGAAAAGGTGCATCTTGCCTTTCTAGGGTACTTCAGCAGAAGGCCACAGGATCTTCCCTAGGTGTTATACTCTGCCAAGGAAAGAAGGGCAGAAGTGGACCAAAGTTTCCTTCACACTATGGTTTTGTTGTCTACATCCTTTTGGCTCAAAATATTTTTAGAGTGGTATTTCCTGAACTCCAACAGTAACATCTGTAAAATATATTTATGGTAACAGTGAGATAAAATATATGGTAAAATCAGGGCTTTTCTAAAAATAAAAATAAAAAACCAAAACTCAGCGTTCAAAACAATATGCATGTGACTGTACGTCAAGTACCATGTCTAGACATTAGACACCATTCCTCTGTGGGTGCTCACAGGCAGAGGTGAAGCCCAAAAAGGCAGATTCACAGACATAATAAGGATACAGCATGATAGAGACTAAGAAGTAGTTACACCTAATAGCCCAGAAGGAAGGACTTTGGGAGGGGAGTTGGGATTCTACCCAGGCACTTGAAGATGTGGTGTTCAAGTAGGAGAGTGGATGATAGGACATGAGTCTGGAAAAGCAAAGAAGGACATTAATGTGGATGTCATGAGGAGTTTGTTACAAAGTTCACACTCTTATTTTGGGATGACTAATTTAAAGAAGTGACATGGTTTGATGACAAGCTCATTTAAAAGGCCAATAATACCAGTAATATACAAATTTAAATAAATGAACATGCTATAATGAGTAGTTATTATAATCAACCAAGAGAAAGAAAAAACTATTTTTAGTTGTGATTTTTGTAATTTATGTTCAAGATTTTATTAGTATACTGGACATCTTTTGGCTTCTAATGGTGGTGGTGATTGCTAAGTGGTGGACAATTTAAACAGATGTTACCTTTCCTGTAAAAGATATTGTGTTTATCTAAGAGAGGAAAGAATGTACAGGTGATTATAGATGTGGAATCTATAAGTCATTCCCAAACATATCACTTTTTGGCCATGGAAGTAATTGGTGGGCTGAGGGAATAGTTCAGTGGTCATGTCCTTAGCAATTGGGGATCTGTGGGTTCCATTCCCAGTGCCATAGATGTGGGGCAGGGGAAGGAAGTTACTGGTGTAAGCCCTTTTCTCATTTTGAGAACCAATCCACAAGAAACAAGAGAAATATTATTGCTTATAGTAATTTAAATCCTATTAAATCAACATTTTAAGTATTACGATTGTAAAATAATTAGTAACTTCACTAAATGTGATCATATTAACTTTTGATTTGTATATTTCTTTTCCTTATGAAAATATTTGTTTGGTAACTGAAGTATTCTTCATTGTATTTGAGGAAATACAAAACATTACATTGTAAAAGTTCAGCACTTTGTGGTTGTGATTACCAAGGTTATTGTAAAATCAGAAGATGGGTTAACAAGAATCCTAAAGAATTTGAAGCATGCTTTTTCAGTCAGCCAGCACTGAGCATCTTCTCAACAATAGGAGGCAGATGCAAACTGAGTGGATAGCTCTGATAGCTTATGGTCCCCATCACCTCTATGGAATTTGTTGCTATGACATAAATCAGATGATAGCATTTTATTTTATTTTGAAATATTCTTTGCTGGATACAGTTTGGTTTTCCAGAGTTTAGTTGAACATTTGAAAATAATTAAACAGGGTTCATAGGAATTTTAAACTTCATTGTTGATCTGCATAGACATTTGTATTTGGGCTTGAATTCCTAACTCCTGTCACTTTACTTTATGAGAATGATTTAGTCAATTTTCCCTAAAGTAGCTGTAGAAAAACTTTGAATACTTTAGAGAAAGCAATTAGGAATCTTTAAAACCAAACTTGTTTGCTTATGGCATTTTTATGCACACACAATTTAAAATGATGTGTCAACACATGTCAATAATGATAACTGCACCCAAAGAATTTATTATGTTTTATAAGAAACTGGCAGTGAAAGGCTTAAAGTTTCCCAGCCAAAAAAGGTGAATGTTTAAGCAGACGGATCTGATTTGAGCTTTAGACAATATAGCATTATGTGCTGTGTCCTTTGAGAAGGCACAATTGTCATGTACTAATTCAAACAGCAAAATTAAGAAAACTTCCAAATATTTAAAAGTTTTAGTGAGGGAAAACTTTAGTTTTCTTTAACACTTTCACTTTCAATTAAGTTCAAAAGTAAGTAATTCCAATGCATTTAATATAATTATTTACATTCAATACCCAATTTTTGAAAAATGGTTTTGTGTTAGAAGACATAAAATCATGAATTTGAGCATCTTTATTACCATTACTAGAATAAAAACTGTTATATGATAAAAAAAAAAAAACAAGGATGCATTACTACCTATGCCTGTGTGATTGAAAGAGAAATGACATTTAGATGGAATGTGAGGGGAATTTCAATTATCTACAAGTCAAAAAGAAAAGTCTTTCCCAGTGGCTCAAAAGCTCTAGACAGGAAACTTAAGAAAAAGATTACATCTTTCCCCACAGTAATATAGCAGTCACGTAATTTCAACCTTACCCTATAAGGGCTCAAGTGAACCTTGGCTATGCAATAGAAAGATTGAAGCTATTTAAATTTCACATCTATCTATTTTGTCCTTCCACAGATAGTCACGTGCAATGTGACTTTTTTAATGGCTATAGAGAAAAATGTAATTTAAAATTTAATCTCTTTCAATATGGTGTTTTACACAAAATATACTTTTAATTAATTTGATTACAATAAAATAGTTTGTGTAGACTTTATGTAACAATGGCCTTGAAGGTATTGGAAAGTACAGGAGAAAACAAAGGGCTAGTAATGAAACACAAAAAGTAAATGTATCTCAAGTACAACATCTGGAAATCTGAAAAAGTAGCAGAAGGCCAAAGGTGCTTCTCTTTTCTCCTGTCCTTCTGCTCTGAAGTAGACCATAAGCAAACTCTCTGGCCTTCAAAGCAGCTCATAAGAATTTGCTCCATATGCAATTTGTGTGGTGGTTGAATTCTCTCTTCCCTGTGCTTAGAAGAAAGAGACATTTTTTTCCCTTGAAGTCACAGGGCTGTTCAGAGCAATCTGAACATGGACCTTCTAATCCCTCAGTTTACTACCTGAAGACCTTCCTACTTGTCTTATCTACAACTATCCAAAAATTACAAAGTCCCCAGAGGCAGCCCTGTGGAAGTACATATGTCTAATAGGTAGGATCATCCACACCTCTTCTCAGGAGCGTGGAGACATAGATGCTCCATTGTTCCACCTTTCTGAGAAAAGTTCTTCCACACAGAATGTTCTGATGCATGCTGCTGGATCATTTACCTTCCTTGCCTTTGTTATGGAGTTCATTGTTTGCCAGTTGACATACTACTGTACATTGGCACAAAGAGCTTACAACTTCATTTGTTTCTCTTAAATTTTTTTAGACATAAATCTAATTTTAGAACACCCACATTACTGAAAAATGTAATCTGCATTCATTTATATTTCTCTCCCCACTATCCTTCAACTCCTAGGCAATTAATTACTTTCTGTCTCCCTTGATTTGCCTATTCTGACTGTTTTGAATAGATGGAGCCAGATAATCTTGCATGACTTCGGTTGTCATGAGTGTTTCTCATTTGTCATAATGTAGCCAAGGAACTAATGTTCTTTTCATTGGTGAATAATAGTCTATTGTTTTTGCAATTACTATCCATTTAATAGTTTATGAGCTTTGAATTATTTTTATTTCTTGATATTATGAATAATTCTATTATGAAAATTTATAGAAACATTTTTGTGTGGAATGTTTATGGTTTTTCAGGGCATATACCTAGGGAATATAATTTCTTCACCACATGGTAACTCTGTGTTTAACATTATAAGGAACTATAAAATTGTTTTCCATAATAACTTCAGCAGTTTGCACTTTAGCAGTGATGTAGGATGTTCCCAATTTCTCTACACTCTCATCAGCATTTGTTAACATCTGTCTCCTTGATGATAGCCAACCTTGTGGGTGTACAGTGCTGCAGTCTCTGTGTGATTTTGATTACCATTTCTCTAATTAATAATTTGTCTTGTTGAGCATTTTGCATGCACTTGTTAGCCACTTGTATGCTTTTTATGGAGATATGTGTACTAGGTCTTAAGTCTTAAATCTATATGAATATTCTACATGAATATTCCTATAGTTAAGGGTGTGGAGGAAAGCTGAATTCACAAACATTTAGATAAACAACAGACAAAATGATCCTAGAAAATATTAATTCAGGAGAAATGAGAAAACAAAGGAAGTCTGCTCTGGTATGTGTCCTCAGATGGTTGGGAGTATTCTTTGGCAATCATAGGAAGAGAAAAAGTGCAGAACATTTGAGCAGACACTCATCTGAGTACACAGCTCTAAGGACTTCCTGTTGGAAGGGCAGAGCTGTGTGGGAAAGGCTTAGGACTATGCTTTTTTTTTTTTTAAATTAAGCTTTTATTTTTAAAACAATCTTATTTTAATACCAATCCCAGTTCCTTCTTCCTCTCATCCTTCTGCTCCCCTCATTTTCTCCCCACCACATCTCCCCATTCCCTCCTCAGAGAAGGTGAGGCCTCCCATGGGGAATCAACAAAATCTGTCACATCACTTAAGGCAGGACCAAGGTCCTCCCCTCCCTCTCCCCCATATCTAGGCTGAGCAAGGTATCCCTTCAAAAAGAATAGGCTCAAAAAAGCCAGTTCATGCATTAGGGATAATTACTGGTTTCATTGCTAGTGGTCCCACAAGTGCTCCATCCAATTGTCACCACATTTAGAGGGCCTAGTTCAGTCTTATACAGGTTATCCAGCTGTCAGTCTAGAGTCAGTGATCTCCCACTAGCTCCAGTGAGCTGCTTCTGTGGGTTTTCCCATCATAGTCTTGCCCCCTTTTCTCATATTATCAGTCCCCCTCTCTACAACTGGACCCCAGGAAACCAACTGCTTCGCTGTGGATTGCTGCATCGTCTTCTAGCAGTTATTGGATGAAGGTTCTATGATTCCCCATCTGTAATCATCAATCTGATTACAGGGTAAGGGCTCTGCTTTTAAAGTATGTATTAACACACAGGGTAGGCTCAAACATCCATGCCAGTGATAGCTTTTCCCTGGGGGTTGATTATGCCATTAAACATATTTTTTGAATGTTTCCTGTGAAGGGTGTGGTTATAATTTTCTATCATTGAAACAGAGAAATATATTTATGTTAATGTCAAGTATTTTAAGGTTAAAAATATCAGATTTTTATGAAAGGTAATTTTGTGTTCATCCTTGTTCTGTAAAGCATCTTACCAGAGAGGGGAAGGGTGAAACATTAGCCTTTTGAACAAATTAGATAAGAACAGAAAGGCCAACATCTCATGGGGATTGGACTTCTGTGGGACATTGACTTCTTCACAGTTAATGAGCAGTCACTGTTGCTGCCCTCCAGAACACTCCTGTTTGCTACAATTCATTCATCCATCATAGTCTCACAATGAACAGTTGCCCAGTTGGGAGAACCCAGGGCTCCTCCACTTGTAGTAAACTTGTCTGCTTATTTTTTCTAAGGAAGAAAAATTATTAAAAATCACCAGCTTTTGAAGAACTTTGTGTCACTCACAACAAAAGTGGCCATTTGCATTAAGTTTCGATAGCAATCCACGCCATGAAAGAATTTTCCACCTTAAAGCTAGTAGAAAGAGATCATAGGGAAGAGTGGCAATTCCTCTATGCTCCTTTTCTTTTTATGCACCACACAACTAATAGGCCTTTCTCCTCGTTTCCTGCCTGGTATTATTGAGTGGAGTGTGGAGAAATGAAAGAGTAGCTCAGTCAAGTGGATAAGTTAGCCCTGAAGGGATTTTCCAACACTTGGTAATAGTTAACCTTTGTACCCAGCGATGCTGTCACCACGGAGTTTTTACTTCAGAGAACTAATAAGAGACAAAAACCCTTGACTTAGCTGAATGAATACTAATGACCGTCATCAATAAAAATAACAAGAATGCTCATCATCTATGCATAATTACCTTATGTGTAACAACCATGATGAACATCGTTAGTATCTGTCTCTACTGCAAGTTGTGTTCAAGTCTAGCACTAACTTCGACCAGGTTCTGCAATTCCATGTTTGAAAATTTAAAGTTGAATGCTCTCTCTTCTTCATGACCTCATTTGTGTTGCTTTATTTAATTCTGTGTTTCTCACTGTGTATTCTCTCTTCTGCAGATAGAATCACTTTAATCACTTTCTCTGGTTAACTCTCTCCATCACCTTGACTTCCTTTTTGTGAGTGTTTGTTTTTTTTTTTTTTTCAATGTAAAAAAAAAAACTCTTTCCCTGTGCTCTGCTCTCTCTTTCCATGTCAGCCTCACTTCATATCCTAAATCATTTTTTCTTGTTTTCTTCTTCCTAAACAATGTTTTATTGGCAACAGGCTGGTAGGGATGACAGAGTAAGAATTCACAGATAATTCTGTAAGCTAAATTTATGAGGGCAGAGAGAATGACTGAAAAGAGCCTGGTGGCCCCTTTTCAAGAGCGAGTGGGTAGGCAGTGGGCTGCAGTGTTGACTGGGCAGCCTTAGGACACCTCTGATCAGGAATAGATGGAGAAGGATTCATTAACTGTCTCTCAGACTGACCACTTGGGGTGGACTTCCCTTGATAAGAGAGGCAGCTGGCCAGGGCACCTTCATGCACTCCTCCTGGGCAGCCTTCAAGGTCTCCTTCCTACCTCTGGCCTTTAAGGCAAACAGCTGCATTCATAGGATAAAGTCAAGACCTGTTACTTCATTGTGGGGACTTGTTGATAGCATTGAGGTTGATGGATACCTCTTCCTTACTGGGCTCTCCAGACAGGAATGTAATCCCAGGAACTGTGCAATGAGATCTGTGACAGCTGTTTTGGAGATGTCTTCATTGGGAATTTTCTGAGTGCAAGCATAATCTGGGGTGACCATGTTGGGCTTCAGTAAGGTCCTTTGTAGTGTGCATGTTTTCTGCCAGCCCGCTCACCACTGGTCTGAGCCCACAGCCACGCCAGCCCCAAATAACACACTGAGACTCTGTATTTGAAGTAATCCTGTTATCCAGTTACCATTATTGTTTATGGGTTAGCTCTGTCTTAATTATTAACAAATTTCTACTTATATAAGTATTTCCACATGGTCATCTTATTGGGGAGCAGCGAGCCCGGCGTCTTGCTTCCTCTAGCTCTACATGCTGACTCCTCCCAACTGCTTTCTCCTTCCTCCTAGTTTCCTAGTACCTCCTATCTTTTTTTTCTACTGGCCAACAGGGCTTTATTTATTAGCCAGTATGAGAAACAAATTTACAGAATAACATCTCCCATCAGTCCTTTAAGGTACATGTGATGATCACTCAGAGCTTTGAAGACAGTAGTCAGTACTTTTAGTTATCTACTATCAGTTATTCAAGTCAAGGTCCCCATCGGGAAGGATTTCAGGCTGTACGATGGGTACAATGCCATTCTGCTGGCAAATTCTAGTAGAATGGGCCACAATACTGACATTTCCCATGAAGGCCACTTGATAAATTGAGCTCCATCCTTCTTGTATTAGACACTGCATTCAGAGAGCCCATCCAGCCCTTGGGCAGTGGCCTCACAGTTAGTTCATCCAGAAGCACCACTCTCTTTTCTACCTTAATGCCCACATCACCACTCACGGTCTTGATAATGAAGGATAGGGCATCCATCATTTGCTCTCTGGTACAGTGTCTCATGCAAGAGGATCATGGCTCACTGTTTGCCCACCACCATCCCTATGCATTGATTCACCTGGTCAGCAGCAATCATCAGCAGATGGTGGTAGAAGGGACTGTTTTTGTTTGGTTCTAAGAGACTGCAATCCTCCCCCCATGGCACTGTTCCTCATGCTCACTTGCTGGCAGGATGCCCTTACTTAGAGCCACAATTGAATGAGTGATATAAGACATATCTTTCTTGGGCTTCCAGCTCAGTTCTGGATATAGATAGGGCAAAGTGCCACTGGCAGCATGTCCCTGGCACAGGAAAGAATGGGTTTGCTAAGTATGGTGGTGGGTAGGTAAGAGGTCTGAGGAGCGAAAGCAGCTAGGGTCATAAGAACCTGATTCTGTAGTATGTTCCAAGGAAAACAGCCTGTTAAATTCCAGGGGAGAAGGCGTTTTTTTTTTTTTTCTTGATATAACTCAATTTTATTCTTCTATTTATGAATTTATTGGAGCTGACACTGCTAAAAGTTTTCAGGTATCTTCTAACTGATAAATCTGAGTTAGATATTTTTATTAATTAAATGTATTCATTCACTTTACATCCCAACTTCAGTTTCCCCTCCTTCATCTCCTCTTGTTTCCTCCTCCCACATTCCCTCCACCCCACCTCCACATCCATTCCTCCTCTGTTTTTGTTCAGAGAAGGGCAGGTCTCCATGGTTATCAACAAAGCGTGACAATAAGTTTCAGTAGAGCTAAGTAACTCATCTTAAATTAAGGCTCGGCAAGGCAACTCAGTATGAGGAATAGGTTCCTAAAAGCCAGTCAAAGCATTAGGGACAATCCCTGCCTGTAGTGGGATATTCACTTTGTCTGCTTCTGTGGCACTGACCATACCCATTGGGGAATGGAGCCAGGGGCGGGAGTGACCCATGGAACTAGGTCTGAGGAGGAGCCGGGGAATGCTCTCTTGCTGGTGGTACGCGGAGAGAGGAGCATCCGGTTCCAACTGCTGTGTTCATCTGTCTGTGTTGTGAGTTGTTTCTCCCTGAATAAACATCTATTCGGCCTATTTGTTTATCCTGATCCTTATTAAACTGCCATATCTGGTGTCAGAAGAGGGATTTCCACTTAACTCAACCTGATGCATCTGAACTATAAACTTCACCCTAAAACCGGTTTGAGATGTCTTTGCTCGAGACAACTCATGACTAGCTAGCTGTAATGGTGCATCTTCTTATTACAACCTGGCCAGAGTTTCAAATAGAACTCCAGTCAAGCATTTTCTGCCACACAATGACTACCTACATTTGTTACAGCCAGTTCTGTTGAGAAATTTGGTTGCTTAAAATTTTCTTCCTACAGGATCCCATGGAGAAATCATCATCCCATTTCAGCTGGAAGTAATCTTAAGATAACGATGCCCCCTTTCCCCACTCTTGGAATTTAGGGATAATATTCATCTTCATAGGGTGGTCTTAGTTACTTGGCATTGGGTATGGAAGATGATACTTAGACTTGGTTATCTCTTTTAGACAGGAATAGGGTATGGTTAGGAAAGGTATGGTTCAGAATGGATATAGGTAGATTGGCTTATCTTCTTGTGAATTATTTAGTAAGAGTGAGATATTAGTATTATAGCTTACATTGTTATATATTCTTATCTGTGGTAACCTATGTAAAATTATGTTTATTCCCTTCCTGGAAGAATTGTATATTATATTTTGTCATATTATGATGTTTTATACACATTATTCTTGCCATATTCTATGTATGTATACTTTTGCTTGTGTTCAAGACATTTTGTATATTGATACAATTTGGGATATTTGTCATGCTGCCCTTTAGAGCTCTACCTCTTGTTTAGACATTTCTACTCTACCTCTACTTTAGGAATTTATATATATATATATATATATGTGTATATATATATACACATAGTTATATTGTTTAGGTATTTATCTTTGCTTTAGTCAAGGAAGTTTTATTCAGGTTTTTTAGCTAAGTTCTTGAGTATTACAGATTATCCTTACCCATGTTTCCTTTGCCTATGAGATTAGTCAGACATAGATACTTAAACTTCAATCACTTCATAGACCTGCATAACATGGCATTTAAATGTTTTTATATTAGTACTCTGTTGACATGAGACACTGTTGCTCCTGACTGCACCATGCACTTTCCCAAAAATATGTTGGACACTGTTGTTGCTCCTTCTGGAGTTCATCCTCACTTCAGCTAATGGCCTCTTGGGCAAGGAACTGCCTCAACCTTGACCACTGATTTGGACATGCAGTTCTATGTGCTTGCAGGAGATAAACATAGAAGACTGCTGAACCTTGCCAAGTCAGTGTAAGACAGTCTTTCTACCTCCCTGCTTTTGTTGCTGTCTGTCAAATACTCTTGGCTTTAGACAAAACTGGCTGTACCAATGCTGCTGTGAGACCCTGGGTGACTGTCCAGGTAGCTTGCTGTTTCTGTCCTTGCTGCACCTTTTGGAAGTTGCCCATCCACACTTCCTGTCTACCCTAGTATCGTTATTTTCCTTCTCAGGTCTTGATGAGGTTGTAGATTAAACTATCACAACTATTATTCTGTATTTCTAGTTAGGTACTAAACTTAAGCTTTCTAGCTTAGAACAACTCTATTGTAAACTCCCCTATGCCTTCACCCTAGGACTAGATATGTAGGTAGTTTTGTTCTCAATTTTCCTTTTCTTAGAGCACACTTGTTATTCACTGTTTTGTATATAGTTTTGTATCAAACTTAAATCTTTTCTTTAGACTAAAAGGGGAATTGTAGTGGGATATTCACTTTGTCTGCTTCTGTGGCACTGACTACACCCATTGGAGGGGGTGGATCCAGGGGCAGAAGTGACCCATGGAACTAGGTCTGAGGAGGAGCCGGGGAACACTCTTTTGCTGGTGGTATGCAGAGAGAGGAGCATCCGGTTCCAACTGCTGTGTTCATCTGTCTGTGTTGAGAGTTGTTAGATATTCTACCTAAATAAGCATCTATTTGACCTATTTATTTATCCTGATCCTTATTAAACTGCGATACCTGCGCCCTCTGCTAGGATTCCCACAAGTAGATCAAGATATACAACTGTCACACTTATGTAGAGGACCTAGGTTGGTCTCATGCAGGTTTTCTGTGTCTCAGTTCATACTCTGTGATCTCCTATGAGCCAAGATGAGTTGTAAAAGGCCAGATTCCACTTTTTAACTGTCAGAATAGCTAAAATCAAAAGCACAAATGACAGCTTATGCTGCAGAGGGTATGGAGCAAGGGGAATACTCACGCAGTGCTGGTAGGAGTGTAAACTTGTACAGCCACCTTGGAAATCAATATGGCAGTTTCTCAGAAAATTGGGAATAAATCTACCTCAGGACTGAGCTATATCATTCTTGGGCATATACCCAAAGGACACACTATCCCCACACAAGAACACTTGCTCAACTACGTTCATAGCAGTTATTCATAATAGCCAGAACCTGGAAACAACCTAGATGTTTGTTAACTCAAGAATGAATAAAGAGAATGTGGTACTTTTACACATGGAGTATTACTCAGCTGTTTAAAACAATTTTACCATGAAATTTGAAGGTAAATGGATGGAACCAATCTTAATCTAATTCACTCCTCATTCTGGCATCATATACTTCTTTAGAGTCACAGGGGAATAAAAATCTATTTGAATTAATATATAATATTTCTCCTTCAGTTTGAAAGTTTGTTTTTTCCCATCCTATGATGGGAGATGTTATTCTGTAAATATGTTTCTCACACTGGTTAATTAATAAAGCCTGTGGCCAATAGGAAACGAGATAGGTGGGGCTAGGAGACTAGGAGGAGGAAAGAGGAAATAGTTGGGAGGAGTCAAGACGTAGACTGGGGAGGAAGGAAGACGCCAGCCGCGGCTCCCCATAAGATGACCATGTGGAAATACTTAGATAAGTAGAAATGGGTTAATAATTAAGACAGAGCTAGCCCATTAACAATGATAGTCATTGGCCAACAGGATTGTATCAAATACAGAGTCTCTGAGTGTTATTTGGGGCTCATGTGGCAGCAGGACTGTGGCGGCTGGTGGGGAGGAACAAAGAGTAACACCTACCTGTAACAATCCTATAGCTTTGGAATTGCACTTTCCTACCCATCCTATTCCTTATGCTTTGGGTATTAATATTTTCATCATACTCATTGATTTAAATTTTTTGGAGGTTGTCTCCTCTTTTGGTATTTATTCTATGTTGTGCCTTCCATGGGCCACCCCATCCTCATGTATACTCTAGAATTTCAAGAAGAACCAACTATTAATGAGAATGAAGTTAGCCATATCCAAGTCTCAGAAGGTGTCCATTCACCCAAGACCAACCTGCAGGATGCAATTACAAATTAATGAGTAAAAAGGCAGCCATTGACTGTGCTTCCTTTACTCTTACCTAATGGAATGTAGCACCCAAATGTTGATACATTATTTAAATTCTTTGAACTTCAATGACTTCAGAAATTTGCATAAGACAACCTATTTTGCACAGCATTGGGAAAAAAAGAACAATTAATAAACATGTCTTTCATGTCTGAAGGCTTCTAGCCTGGACTACAGGCCTTATAGAGACTAAGACATCTTTCTGTCTTTTGACTTTCTTCTTTCCAAATAATACCACATACCAGAATCTCTTCAAATTTCCCCTAAAGTACTGTGTTAACTAAAATTTTCTCATCCCAGGACACTTAATTTTCTAAAACAGAACATTGTGTTAAAGTTGCTCAACTCTGTCTCCTAAGGCCCTTGGTGGATGACTTTCTGTATTTAGAAAGATATTTGAGAAATATACCCAGTGTTATGAAAACATTCCCATGACATCACCTCAAATTACATTTTCCTTTTCAAGTCTTTAGGAAAAATTTCAGCTTTGAGGAGTCATGAAATTCTTGAGAAAATATTTAAAAGTATTGCATATTAATTCTGCTTTAATTCACAAGAGATGATCATGTGAGCCTCATTTGAAACAGATAAAATTTAAAAGCAAAGTAACAAATAACTCCAGAAGCAATTTGTTTCCTTAGATTGTAGTTGTACATACTATGAATTTTTCTCACACATTGTTGTCACAGCATGGTCCTCAGAAGGGCTGACAGATATTTCAAATATAATCTCTGTATTATAGACTGTGCCAAAAGTAAAACTATTTTATTTTTGTTTGTGAGCTTAGCCATAATGGCTCAGTCATCTTTCCAGCCCAAGTAAAACTCTTTTAAATTTTTTTTTTCTGTGACTGGGTTTCTCTGTGTAACCCTGAAAGTGCTGGGACTAATGGTGGTGCCACTACCTCCTGACTAAATAACAGTTCTTATTAACATATATGCTGAATATATTTCTGGATTTATTTATTTTTATTTTATGTGGATATTTGAGTATCAGCATATATGTATATGCAGTACCTGTGTGCTTGGTACCCTTGAGGGTAGAAGAGGGCATCAGATTTCTTGGAGCTGGAGTTACATGTGATTGTGAGCAACCATGTGGATGCTTTACAAGTGCAATAAGTTCTTAACCACCAAGGCATCTTTCCAGTCCCTAAGTGTTATATTTTTAAGAGAACTATATTTATAATAAAATATTCTAATTAACATCTTAGTAAACTGCTGGAATTTAGATATTTTTCTCAGAGAAATATACAAGACATTGAATATGCAAAAATTTGATGTGTTTTCATTTTATTGGAGCTGTGACATTTATCTATAGAGTATTCAAATTACTCACTAGATATCATAAGTATCAGGGACTTCCTTGTCTATTCTCTGATAGGGAGAATAATTGTCTAAATCTTGACTTGACAATACAGATGTCTTGTCCTTGCAGTAAATCCTATTCTTGTAAGGCTTGATTCTTCTTCAGACATTACTAAATAAAGTTACAACACTGTCACCTGCCTTTGATACCTCTATGTGTGAAGATGTCCCAGTCTAACTCTGAAACTAAAACTCTGTAGTTTTATACCTTAGAAGAACATAGAAATTCCAAGTTGTCTTCTATTGGAAAATTTCCTGACTTGACTGGGAATGACTAAGACATGGACTTTGGTCTTAGATGCCTTACCTGTGATTTCTGTTGTTCACTAGCTGTTTAACCATGACAAGTTCTTGCTACTTTGCTTTTTTTTTTGTCCCCATTTATTAGGAAGTGATAATATGCACCTCATAGACAGTTGTTAGGACTAAGCAGTTAATGCAATCCAATGCCTCCATGGGTATATCAACTATCATCATAAAAATAATCATCATCATTACTATCATTACTTAGAAGATGGTGAGACTACAGACATTGCAGACACCAGAAGGCCAGGGAAGGTGATGGTGTACATTAGAACTGTCCTCATGACAAAGTGAAGTCTCCACAAGTTCATACCGAACTGGCAATTTGTTTCTTCATTCTTCCTGATACTGGTGTATACTTTGTGTGTGCCCCAGGGCTTGCCTGACATGAGTGACACAAAGAATTACACTGTAGGCATTCCCTGAGCTGTTCTACATTATATTTTAATTGTTAGATTATTTTGACCATGGAGTTCCATTTCTTTTATTGTGTGTGTCTGAGGCAAGTATATGTTGAAATAATGCCACTAGACTTCATTTTGCTTATTATAAAAAGATAACATCATTATCAAAAACATCTTGACTGCTATTTTTTCTCATTTGGAAGTTATATCATCCTAATAATGCTGAATTACATATTTCACCAAGAACCTTAATAAACTATTGCTCCCATCCTGACATACTTCATTTTTGAAACAATCAATATCTTTGTTTGAACATAGTTTTGAGACTATGTTATCTAAATCCATGGGACTATGTGATGGGAATTAAAGGATAAAATAAGATCTTCCAGTAAGAATAGAATAGATTTAGTCAAATTTTTCAAGGTTATAGGACATTTGAAAAATTTTGTGTATGTTAGCTATGATTTGCACTTAGCATCTTGTTCTGAAAATGCCATTTCCTAACTGCAGAGCTGAAAATCCCAAGCAGATGTGAAACCTTTAAAAAACATACATTAATCTCATTATTGGGGAAGGGCATTTAAGGTTGCCTCTCCACTATTGCTAGAGCATTTCTAGTAGCTGATGGAAGCAGAAGCAGATACCTACAGCTAAACACTGAACAGAACTCCTGGAATCCAGTTGCAGAAATGAAGGAGTGATGAGCAAATGGCTCAAGACCAGGATGGAGAAACCCACAGAAACAGCTGACCAGAACAAAGGGGAGCTCATGGACACCAGTCTGATAGCTGGGAAACCAGGATAGAACTGATCCAGACCTCCTGAACATGGGTGTTAGTTAGGAAGACTGGGCAGTCTATGGGGCCTCTGGTAGTGGATCAGTATTTATCCCCAGAATAGAATGGACTTTGGGAGACCATTCCACTTGGAGGAATACTCCCTCAGCCTGGACACATGGGGGAGGGAATAGGCCCTGCTCCAAATGATATGACAGATTTTGCAGATCCCTCATGGAAGGCCTCACCCTCTCTGGGGAGCAGAAAGTTGATGGGTAGGGGATGGGGTGGGGGGACAGGAGGGTGAAGGAACTGGGATTGACATACAAAACAACACTGTTTCAAATTCAAATAAAAATATTATCATAAAAATAAAAAAACTTACATTAATTGGAAAAATCAACTTTGCTTCATTTTCATTTGTATATATATATATATATATATACAGATATATATATGTATAATTTGACCTTACATAATCCCAATATATGTGAATTACAGACTTTACCTAGAAACTTAATAAACTATCATGCAGCCTGGCATACCTCATTTTTGAAATTATATATAGTACATATTATATATAAGTATTTATATTACAAAAATATATATCAACTCTGACTGCTATTTACTCATATCCGTTATAGTTGGAGTATAAATTACATGTTTAATGTTTATTTTAACACCGTAACATGATAAAAAAAATTGCAGAGGTTTGAGTGATAAATTTCTTCCATTGGCTCAGTTATTTGAATTTTGGTGAAAGTTGTAGAAAAAATAAATATTTTCCAGTTCCATCTATTTTCCTGAAAATTTCACAGTATCATTTTTCTTAATGGGTAAACAAAAAATTCCATTGTGTATACACACAACCTTTTATTTACCTATTGGTCAATTGATGGACATCTAGGTTGAGTCCTTGCCTTGCTGTTAGGAGTACAGTGGGAGGAAACATGGACATGGAAGGGTCTCCATATGGCAGGGAATGGTCCAGTGGAGTATGTGACAGTTCTATTTTTAGTTTAGAAGCATCTCCACACTGATTTCCATAGTGGCTACATTTTACAGTTTTATAATTCAGGGGTTATAGGCATGTGTCACCTCTTCTGGCTCACACTTCTAATTTCTTATGTTAAATTTTATAGACATCACAGTTATTCCTGTGCTTGTATATATCTTACATTTTGGAATATAATCAAAAGTTGTGTCTTTCTTCACTTTAAAAACCCTCATTGTGTACTGAATTTTGAACAATAATACAGTTAAGATGACTTTTATGCATGAATTATTTATGTGTATCCATAATGATGGCTAGGTAACACAACCACTAACTTCTTCATTTAGACAAGATGAATTTGGTTTTGGAATTTTTAAATCTAATAAGTTCAATGCAATTATGAATGTAAATGTTGAGGTGACTAATGAATCAGAATGGAACTTATTATTTATGTGGGCAGTAGTAGAGACATGTCAGTACTTGGGGTTTTCATATTAAAGGATGTGAACTCATGTTTACTTGTAACTACTGGTATAACATTTGACTAATAGTGTGATTTTCTTTCCACATCTTGTCATCAGGATTAAGTAGTACTTTGTAACACACATCAACAGTCTTAATGGATTTTCAAGATCAGGCTGTGCAGCATATTACTTCTGAGTAAAGATACTTTGATATCTCTATAAACTATGTGTTATGATTTAAAACAGTAACAGACTCTCCTATTCTCTGTGTGTGTGCTGATTAGCATAATGCATTAGCCAGAACTGTTAACTTTATTGCTATGACAGGGATAAATTGGCCACACTTTAAATGCAGCCTTAGTGAGAATAATAGAAACACACAGCAAGAGTCTTCCAAATACATGACTTACAAAGTTTAGGCAAAATCGCCAGGCTAGTATAACAAATCCAATGAAGTTCCTAAGGAGGTTCTTTTAGGTTCCTGCAAATATATTTGATATTATCACTCACAATGATGAGATATAATGTTTAGGCTATTGTGTGCTTCAACTCAGGATGAGTTGAAGCTTTTCCTTTTCCAGAAGCCACAGATACAACAATGTTAAAATTGTCACTTGGCCTAATGCTTTCACTTCTCTGGTGACAATGGATTTACTCACAATCACTAGAAAATACCTCATAATCTTACCCTTAAGCAAAAACCCTACATTGCTTTAGTCACCAGTAGCATTTTTGGAAAAGTAAAGGCAAAAGGGCACTCTAGACTGCAAACTGCCAAATATCCCCAAGAGCTTTGACTGTCCTAACCTACTGTGTGCTCCCTTGACCTGATAACTAAATCAACTCCTCTATGAACCCCAGCTTACCCAAAATGATCTCGCATAGTCTTACCTGAGGAGACTGGTGCTATGGTGTACTCTACTCCCTCCCATGCGGCTATAGTGACATATTGTGAAGGTCTGATTTGATATGCTCAGGATTATTACCTACATAAGGGAAACTAAAAATATAAATGTAACAGATGGCCACGTCAACCCCACTCTATCCCCCATCTGCCATGTAGTGGCATGAATGAGGACAAATATGCCCTCATTCCCCTCACTTTGCTACCTTCAGCAGGTAAGAGAGCTGGCCCTGGGCCACTAGAGTGGGAGAACTAGCCTGCCCCTCACCAGCTGCAGCATACACTAGGGCAGCATTTCCCCTGGGCAGCACACTAGAGCTGATCCTGTTGATGGGGGCTCAGGTGAGTGGGAGATAGCAGATCTGCCCTTGCCCCTTTTGTGGTATGCCATGGATGACAAGGGTAAGGGAAATAGCCTTCTTCTCCTCTCCTGATACCTGCGACAGGCAGAAGAGCCTACCTTAGGGGAATGAGAATGTAAAAGCTAGCCCTGCCCCTCACCAAGTGCTGCGTTAAAGAGAGCTGGCCCCACACCTTGCCTGGGCAAAACATAGCGCTGGCCATGGTGGTGTGAGTTTGCATGAGCTGGACCTGAGGGCGTGAGAACAGAACTGGCTCAGCTCCTTGATTGATATCTGCTACATGGGGTGAGCTAGACACTGCAGTGCTGGAGAGCTTGTCTGGGTGGTGTTGGTAAAGGAATTTTCGCAGGCTAACTAACTTAGGTACCACACAGGTCCAGAACCAAGACTACAAAGTAGCCTGCCCTAACCCCCACCTCATCTATGAACTACTGGAGCATAGGAAGGCGCTGTGCCTGCAGATCCAAAGCTACAGGACCTCCAGGACATAAGGCAGCAATAGAATATCCAAGAGGAGTCCCAGTGAGAGCTCACTATTGATAGAGTAGCAGAAGCCAGAGGCCTCAAACCAGACCAATTACTTATTGCAATGAATACTTACAAGTAAAGATGTATAAGCTCACTGAGCCACACTACAGCTACCGTGCCAAGATTTTTAGAAATATTCTTTTATTGGTTTTTTCTTTTGGTTTTACTTTTAAATTTCATATTTTTGGGGGGTGGGTGGGTGGGTAGGGCATTGCCAGGGCAAAGGGTGGAAGCAAGGGGATGGGGATATGAGCCGGGTCAGGATGAATGATGTGAAATCCATCAAGAATTAATAAAGTAGGAATAATACAAGTAGGGAAACAAAGGTGCTACTTTAGTGGTCAATTTAAAGTCTCAATTGTATTTACTGTAATAGAAAACAAAAGTTATATGCTGAGTCAAGACATAAGAATTGAGTCAGTAACCAAAAATAAAATAAAGATAATAATAGAAATGATAAGATAAAAATAACAAAAGTAAAAGATGTGGAGTCAAGAAATAGAAAAAACTCATCAGTAACAAAAGAAAACAGCAAAATAAACATAATTGAAACAATAAGATTAAAAATAGTAAAAATAGCAGATGTGAACAGCTAAAAGATGATGATTTGAAAAATAATCAACTGCCAGGACCAAAGAGGAAAAGTTAACTGTGTTTACCTAGCAAAACTGTGATATAAGCTCACATCCATCAAAACTAAAGAGAATTTTTAGAAGACTAACCAAAATCTAGCTCATGGATAAAATACTTAATTTTGACCTAAATACACATCAATACATTTGAATAAAAATAGGAATCCAGGCCAATGATTGAACTACAATTGAATCAGTAAATAATTCCCCACTCAGTGAGAGAACCAGATCTAGATGGTCCTAGACACAAATTTGCCAACCTTCCAAGAATCTGTTCCTGATATCTTTATTTTGGTTAGACACAGGTATTCTCAGAAACCATAAAAAGTGGAAGGCATAAAAAATTGAAAAGGTAATAAATTACTATGACTTTTATATAAATATTAACAACTATAATATATAATAGTAAGATTATAACAGTTTCATGTTTAACAAGTGTACTCAGATCCCATACCATATATTAACAAATAAATTTCAACATGGGATATAAACCACAAATATATCTCAAGCCAGTGATGCATACCAGAAACGTAGAAAGTTTTAAATATCAATAGACTGTGAGACTTCTGTAGATACAGAAGTGGTGGGTAAGTTTCTTAATCATCAGGAAAAATAAAACAAAACAACCCCCCAAAACATTAGCAAGCTAGAATTTATTACTTGGAGAATATCCAAAACATTCTATCAGCTAGGTTTGCATGGAAGTAGAAGCATTGCAAGTGCAATCAAGAATAAGACAAAAATGCCTTTTATTTTATTTCTGTAAGAGATATCTCAGCCAATGTGATATGGGAGCAAATGTGATCAGAGTTGAAAAGTGTCCACTTATTTTCAGATGTTATAATTTCCTATGTAGAAAATATAAACTTATCTTTAGTGCTATAAGTATTTAGTGATTTTTGACACAGGAATAATCACATTGTTATATAACATTTGATAATATATAATGAGCAAAAAATGTGAACATAACATAATTTGCAAGCCACTGAAGACAGTGTACAGGGATTGTAGTTCAGTGGATAAAACTTGCTCAGTATTCCTGAGTACTCAACTCCAATCTGTAGCTCAGAGATAGAGCTTACCCAGCATGCATGAGGTCCTAGGCTCAACGCCCATAACAAAAAGATAAAACAATATTTTATTTAAAAATATTTTTCATATATAGTTAATTATAGACATATACAGTTGGATATAATCACAATATAGTATATTTCTTCCCCTAAATGTATTAACTGACCAACATAAAAAGGTGAGTAAGCAGGGAAACAATTCAGTGAGTGAGCAAATCCTTCCTTCTAATGTAAAGACTCGTGAAGCTATAGACATTAAGGTTGTTTTTAAGCCTGGAGATAGCTCAGTGACAGAGCAGTTGCCTACTATGTATGAGGCATTGATTTCAACCCCTAGCACAACTATTAGTTTTTGTTAAATATTTATCCTTCCAGTGTTTTGTACACCAATAAGAAGTATTTTGATCACATTCACTCTCCACTCCTGTTTCAACTGCTTCCTGGATTTCTTCTCACATTCCCCTCCACAAAGAATTTTAAAGGTATTTAAAAATAAGAACCCAGAGGTTCACTTGGGTTTACTGCTTCTGTTTTCATACTAACATGAGGCCCTTAGTCTCGATCTCTAGTATCCATGTAAAAGCCAGGCAAGGAGTCACACGTCTGTAACCTCAGTGCTGCGGTTCAATCATGCAGATCCCCACAGCTTGATGATTAGCCAGCCAGTCTAGCCAGTGGATGATTGTGACATTTAGTGAGAGAGCCTGTCCTCAAAATAAAGAGAGTGACCAAGAGACAATCTGCATTTCCTGCCTCCTCATGCAGGTACACATGTGCATTGGCAACTCTCATGTGCATCCACACATTCATGTGCACACATATGCACACGACACATACACACAACAAACACAAACACTGTGATCTTTACTTCTTTAGAAGGATGAGGTATGTGTTGCACTATATTAACCCTAGGGAAATTGCAGAGTTATCCAGTTATCTCCCTTTGATTTAAAATATAAACATCATTATATATTTAACAGGTACAAGAAATATAGAAAGTAGAAGGTAAATGTTTAGAAGTAATTGTAACATAAAACTGAAATGTTTGAAATATTAGACAATCTATTGCTTATAAATTATGTAGGTTGATGTCAACCTATGAATTGTAATTTGATGGATAGATTGTTTCTTCTACATCTCCTCAGAAATTCATGGTGAAATAATTTTTAATATAAAATATGTGTGCAAGATTGAGATTAATTTTCTTCTCTAACGTTTCTTCTGAGGTGAACCATACAATCAGTCTCATCAGTTTTCCTTTTAAAATTTATCTCTCTGCATAAAAACATTTGATAAAAGTGGGTATTATGTATTGCAGAAAAACACAATTTTCATCACATTACATATTTTCACTTTTGTCTTTTTTCAGTATTTGTGAGCAAAATATTGGTAGGGGCAATGAAATACATTAGAGTAATAACTACATCTTACAAGGAAGATGTTCTTCACAATGTCCCTTTCATTGTTCAGATTAAAACTATCATCAGGTTAAAATTCCACATATAACCATCTCATTTTCAAGATGTGATATAGAAGCAAATGGTAGCATTTTGAGGATGCTGGGTTCTCTCTCACATGACCTGATGAGCAGTGCATGCCATGTTGTGGTCATTTGCTTTTTGTTTGATGTGCTAAACTATTGTATTATTTTTTAGTGCTGAGTATCCAGCTTTAAAATGAGAAACACAATTTTCTCTCACAATTTTTATGTCAAGATCATAACACATATGCACTGGCTTTCTGCTCAAAGTTCTCATGAATATCTACCACTTACATTCAGATAACTGGCTAAAACCACATCATGGTGGATGGTGGATGAGAGACTCATGAATTCCTGTTTCTTCAGGGTCATTGGGCTAATTATAAATTCTCTTTGCTAACATGCAGCCTACATTATTTAGTCCAATTAGACCAGTAGTTTTCTCACTACTTTCACAGGCTTATGGGTTATGAGGTGTGTGTCTCAGAGATAGGTATTGGGAAGCAGTTTAGAATCCTGAGTAAATTTTTATTATTTATTGAGTTAGCCTTCTTTTAGCATAATACCCCAAATCTTCAAATAGTAAAACTTTATCTTTCATTTGCTTTAGTTCCTGAACAATGCAAAGCACTATATTCTTGTAATATGTATGGCTATTAGGAGTTTCTTCTCTGAATTAAATTTTGATAAGCATGTGGCACAATAGTCCTTCCTTCCTTCCTTTCTTCCTTCTTTCCTTCCTCCCTCTCTCACTCCATCCTCCCTCGCTCTCCCTCCTATCTTTAGTTTTTTTGTTTGTTTTGTTTTTTGTATTTCAAGACAGATTTTCTCTGTGTGTTGCCCTGGCTGTCCAAGAACTCATAGTTCATGTTTCTTAAAATGGTGAAATATATTCAGTACTTAAGAGAGAAACTATTAAAATGTAAATAATGTTAACATTAAACATATTTGAAAATAATTTTTTTAGTGTTCAAATAATCTATAATAATATATATTAAAATTTTTAAACTTGAGTATTAAAGAGCATTATTAGTAAGAATTATCATTTAAGGGCAAATTGATAAAACAAGTATTTTGTTAGAGATATATTATAAATGAACTCTAAAATTTGATGGAAAGCAATAGTGAGATTAAGGACACCTTTTACCACTTATTTTTTTAATTATTTTTAACTATGTATATGAGTGTGTTTGTTTTTGTGAATGTGAGTGCAAGTGCAGACAGAGGCTGGAGGAGCTGGATATCCCTGAAGCTTCAGTTACAGGCAGTGTGATTCTTCTGATGTGGGTTCTGGAAATTGAGCTTGGTTTTTCTGGAAGAGCAGTATATGCTTTTAAACCTCTCAGCCATTTCTATAGCCCCCAAAGAAATCTAATGTTAAAATCCATGTCAAAATTATTTTACACTCAATTGTATCTCTCTACGGTAAATTCATCATGGAAAAATTACACGTATAATCATATTTTTTTTCTTTTATAAAGAGAGAGGATTGAGAGTTTTATTCTCTTAGTAAAGCTATTTTGGTCAGTGATGGAGTTGGTTGTGACCATAAAATCAAATAGATTATTCAAAACCCTGTATTTTCTTTCTTTCCTTTTTTTTTTTTTTTTTTTTATTTTGCTGGGCAAGTCTTGTTTGCCTTCTTTCTACTTTTTTTTTAAACATTTATTTATTTTATACTGGACATAATTATACATGCATTATTTTTTAATTAAATGAAAACAAACATTTATAAACAATATTTGGGAATTTGGGCATCGTTCTTTCCAAGCTGCTTCCTGCTGGTAGGGGGCGCTGTCATGGAGGATTCCTAAGAAGATGCAGAAATCCTGGCTGTAGTGGTCTGCAAGGCTGCATTGTCCCATTGCTGTTGTTTCAGAGGGTCTTGCTCAATCAAACCACATTAGTCTGGAAGGGATCCACAGCTTTTTATTTTCTGTGGAAACAAAATAAGAAATCCTTTTCCCCAGTAACTTGTCCTCAGGCTTAAATTTTGAAGTGAAAGCATTTTAAATATATATATTGAATTAATCCATCAGCATTTTCCTTCTTTTTTAATAATTATAATATAATTTAAAAATTTTACATGTAGATCCAAGTTTCCTCACCCTTCCTCCCTCCAACCCTCTGTCCCTCCCAGCCTCCCTCCTTCTCTACCTCCTTCCCTCCTTCTCTCCTTCCTTTCCTTTCTTTTACCCTCTTTCCTCTGTGAAATGTACCCTGGCCACCTCCCCTCCCATCCCTCCCAACCCCATTCCACCTGTAGGGCTATGCTATCGAGGTTGGGTCATGTAAGTCTGTCAAGTCATTTGAAGTAGGACTAGGACTTCTCTCCTGTCTCTAGGTTAAGGGGGTATCCCTTCATGGGGGATGTGTTCTCAAGGTCCTTTTGTGCACTAGAAATACATCCTGGTTCTATTGTCCCCCAGACTGCTCAGTCCTTCTAGCTGAGTCCCATATTCGGGGGAATCTGAGTCAGTCCCTTGCTGGCTTCCTAGCCATATGTCTGGGAGGCCCAAGCTCCTCCTTGTTCAGGTGAGCTGTCTTTGTGAGTTTCTACAACCTGGTCTTTTCCCCTCTCTCTGCATCTGGATTCTAGTTCAAATCAGTGTTTGGTTATAGGTATTTGCTTCTGTTTCCAACAAGTAGTAGATGAGGGCTCCATGATGGTGGATAAGTTAGTTGATAATCTCACTATCAGGGAAGGGCATTTATGGTAGCCTTTCCATGGTTGCTCAAATTATTAGTTGGAGTCAGTCTTGTAGTTTTCTAGACCTTTCTTTAGGTTCAGTTTTCTCTCCAAACCAATAACGGCTCCCTCTTTTATGCCCCCCTCTCACCCTGACTCAACCTATCTAGTCACACATGTTTTCCTCTCCTCCCCTTCTCTTTCTCCTAGTTCTCTCTCTATTCACTGCCCCCCTATTTCCCATGTGCTCTGGAGGACTTGTCCCTTCCCCCTTTTGTGAAGGACCATATATGAATCTCTTAGAATACACCTTGTATCCCAGTTCGTCTGGTGGTGTGTATTATAGGCTGTTGATCCTTTGCTCTAGGTCTAAAATCCATATATGAGCGAGTACATACCCTGTTCCTCTTTTTGTGACTGGGTTACCTCATTCAGGATGGTTTCTTCAAGTTCCATCCACTTGCCTGCGAATTTTTTTTTTCTGCAGAGTAGTATTTCATTACGTAGATGTGCCACATCTTCTTTATCCATTCTTCAGTTGATGGGCATCTAGGTTGCTTCTAGGTTCTTGCTATAACAAATAATGCTGCTATGAACATAGTTGAGCACATGTCTTTGTTGCATGGATGTGGTTCATTTGGGTACATACCTAAGAGTGGAATTGCTGGGTCCTGTGGTAAACTGTGGTAATTACCTGTGGTAATTCCCATTTTCCTGAGGAACCATCATACTGATCTCCAAAATGGCTGTACGAGTTTGCACTCCCACCAGCAGTGAAGGACTGTTCCCCTTTCTCCACATCCTCTCCAGCATACGTTGTCATTGGCGTTTCTAATTTTAGCCATTCTGGCAGAAGTAAGATGATATCTCAAAGTTGTTTTCATTTGCATTTCCCTGATAGGTAAGGATGTTGAGCATTTTCTTAAGTGTCTTTCAGCCTCTTTGATTTCCTCTATTGAGAATTCTTTCTTCAATTCTGTACCCCATTTTTTAATAGGGCTTTTTGGTGTTTTGTGACTAGTTTCTTGAGTACATTGTATATTTTGCAGATCAGCCCTTTGTCAGATATAGGATAGGTAAAAATTTTTTCCTAGTCTGTGGGCTGCCGTTTGGTCTTGTCAACTGTGTCCTTTGCCTTACAGAAGCTTCTAAGTTTGAGGAGGTCCCATTTATTAATTGTTGGTCTCAGTGTTTGTGCTATTGGAGTTATGTACAGGAAGCGGTCTGCTATACCAATTTGTTCAAGGGTACCTCCTAATTTCTCTTCTACGAAGTTCAGTGTGGCTGAATTTATGTTGAGGTCTTTGATCCATTTGGACTTGAGTTTTGTGCATGGTGATAGACAAAGGTCTATCTGCAGTCTTCTACTCACCATCATCCAATTGTGCCAGCACCGTTTGTTTAAGATGCTTTCCTCCCACAATTGTATTTTTTAGCTGTTTTGTCGAAAATCAGGTGTTCATAGTTGTGTGGATTAATATCCGGATATTTGATTTGATTCCATTGGTCTACCAGTCTATTTTTGTGCCAATTACAGGCTGTTTTCAGGACTATAGCTCTGTAGTAGAGCTTAAAGTCAGGGATGGTGATGCCTCCTGAAGTTCTTTTATTGTACAGGGTTGTTTTGGTTATCCTGGGTCTTTTGTTTTTTCATACAAAGTTGACTATTATACTTTCAAGGTCAGTGAAGAATTGTGCTGGGATTTTAATGGGGATTGCATTGAATCTATAGATTGCTTTTGGCAAGATTGCCATTTTACTATATTTATCCTTCCAATCCAAGAGCATAGGAGATCTTTCCATTATCTGGTATCTTCTTTACTTTCTTTCTTTAAAGACACAAAGTTCTTATTGTATAGGTCTTTTGCATGTTTGGTAAGCATTACCCCGAGATATTTTATGTTGTTTGTGGCTATTGTAAATGGTAATCTTTCTCTGATTTCATTCTCAGCCTCTTTGTCATCTGAATAATATAGGGCTACTGATTTTTTTGAGTTTATCTTGTATCCTGCTAGTTTGCTGAAGTTTTATCAGCTGTAGGAGTTCCCTGGTAGAGTTTATTGGGTCACTTATGTAAACTACCATGTCATCTGCAAATAGAGACAGTTTGACTTCCTCCTTTCCAATTTGGATCCCCTTGATTTCCTTTTGTTGTCTTATAGCTTTAGCTAGAACTTCAAGTACAATTTTGAAGAGATATGGAGAGAGAGGACAGCCTTGTCTTGTTCCTGATTTTAGAGGAATTGCCTTAAGCTTCTCTCTATTAAGTTTGATGTTGGTTGTTGGTTTACTGTATATTGCTTTTATTATGTTTAGGTATGTTCCTGTTATCCCTGTACTCTCCAAGACCTTTATCATGAAAGGGTGTTGAATTTTGTAAAAGGCTTTTTCAGCATCTAGGGAGATGATCATATGGTTTTTTTTTTTCAGTTTGTTTATATGGTGGATCACGTTGATAGATTTTTGTATGTTAAACCATCCTTGCATTCCAGTGATGAAGCCTACTTGGTCATGGTGGATGATTTCTCTGTTGTATTCTTGGATTCGATTTGCCAGTATTTTATTGAGTATTTTTGTGTTGATGTTCATCAGGGATATTGGTCTGTAGTTTTCTTTCTTAGTTGTATTTTTGTGAGGCTTGGGTACCAAGGTGATTGTGGCCTCCTAGAAAGAGTCCGGTAATGTGCCTTCTGTCTCTATTGTGTGGAACAATTTGAGGAGTATTGGAATTAGCTCTTCCTTGAATTTCTGGTAGAATTCTTAATTGAAGCCTTCTGGCACTGGGCTTTTTTTGGTTGGAAGGCTTTCGATGACTGGATTTCATTGGGGGTTATATGTCTATTTAAGTTGTTTGTCTGTTCTTGGTTTAATTTTGGTAAGTGATAGTTGTCTAGAAAGTTGTCCATTTCCTTTGAATTTTCAAATTTTGTAGAGTAAAGGTTCTCAAATTATGACCTAAAAGTTGTTTGGATTTCCTGTGTGTCCGTTGTCATTTCCCCCTTTTCATTTCTGATTTTGTTAATTTGCAAGAATTCTCTCTGCTTTTTCCATTTGTTTGAATAAAGGTTTGTCTATCTTGTTGATTTTCTTGAAAAACCAACTCTTTGTTGCACTGATTTTTTGTATTGTTTTCCTGGTTTCTATTTTATTGATTTCAGCCCCCAAATTGAATATTTCCTGGCATCTACTCCTCCGGGTGAGTTTGCTTCTTCTTGTTCTAAGGCTTTCAGTTGCGCGTTAATTCTCTAATGTGACTATCCTCTGTTTTCTTCATATGGGCACTCAATGGAATGAACTTCCCTCGTAACACTGCTTTCAAGGTGTCCCATAAGTTCGGATATGTCATGTTCTCATTCTCATTGAGTTTTAGGAAGTCCTTAATTTCTTTCTTTATTTCTTCTTTGACCCAGCTGTGGTGCAATTGCCCATTGTTCAGTTTCCATGAGTTTGTAGGGTTTTTGTGATTTGTGTTGTTGTTGAATTCCAATTTTAAAGCATGGTGGTCTGATAAGATACACGGAACTATTCCAATTCTTTTGTATCTGTTGAGGTTTGTTATGCCACCTAGTTTGTGGTCGATTTTAGAGAAGGTTCCATGTGGAGCAGAGAAGAATTTATATTCTTTTTTTGTTTGGATGGAATGTTCTATAGATGTCTGTTAAACCCAGTTGAGACATAACTTCTGTTAGTTCTTTTGTTTCTTTGTTAAGTTTCTGATTGGTGGTCCTGTCTAGTGGTGAGAGTGGTGTGTTGATGTCTTCCACTATAAGTGTGTGAGGTTTTATGTGAGGTTTGAGTTTTAGTAGCATTTCTATTACAAATATGGGTGCCTTTGTATTTGGGGTATAGATGTGTTCTGGTCTAGTTGATGTAGCTTCCCTAGATTGTGGTGGTGTTATGCTTGTCTTTCTGATGTTAGGTGTTTTCTTGTATTGCCGTTTTCCCATAGCTTTTTCCAGTAGGTGTTGGTGGGGTTTCTCCCTCTCTCTATGGATTTAGGTGGGTCATAGATTCGACATCTGTAGTTCTGGGTAGTCCAAGCTCTCTATTAGGTCTCTCTGTAGGCAGGGACCCGACGATGGGGGTCAAAGTTCAGGCTCCAGCAGGGGAGAGCTGAGGCCTCTTTGGCAGAGGCTAGCCCACAGGATGTTTCCTCAGGGATAGTTGGGTCTAGCTCTAGCCAAGGCCTCTAGCCAAGGTCTGGTGTTGGGGGACAAAGGCTGGGAGGATACTCAGGATGTTTCAGCACAGATAGGTGGGTCTAGCTGGCACTCTCCAACTGAGTAGTGCCTCTTTATCATAGGTCCTGCAATGGGGGTCAAGGATCCAGCCGACAGGAACTCAGGGTGGACCTGCAGAGTTAGGCGGAGATATGGGAGGGGCCTAGAACTCCAGTAGAATACTGGTCGTGGGGGTCAGGGATCAGGCAGGTGGAAATTATGGGTAGTCCCCCATGGATAGGCTGGTCTATTGTGCTCAGATAGGCTCCAGGAATTTCCCTGAAGGTGGCTGGATTGTTGGCTCCACCCTCTGGCTCAGTGTTCCACCAGAGTGGTGGGACAGTGTACAGGATAGGGAAGAGAGCAGGGGGAGGGCAGGCTCTCGGTGGGGGTTGGTGGGGGTATATCAGAGCTCCATATACCCCCTCGGTGGGGACAGGATGCAGGGGCAGGGAGATCCAGGACCCACCCAGGGATTTCCTGTTCGAGGGTGTAGGGGAGAATCCGCCACCCCAGCAGGATTAGATCCAAACTCTCCTGTAGCTGAGTCCTGGTGACAGGGACAAAGGCTGGGCTGATACTCAGGATGTTTCTGCACTGATAGGTGGGTCTAGCTGGCACTCTCCAGCTGAGTAGGGCCTCTTTAGCAGAGGTCCTGTGATGGGGGTCAATGATCCAGCCCCCTTCAGGAACTCAGGGTGGACCTGTAACCGAGGCCTGCTGACCAAAACCCTGTATTTTCTATTGTTGGTTAGTTGCAGAGTTCAGTGAGTCAATAGAGGAGAGACTTCAAAGGATAAGCAATATAAAAATTTAAGTCGGCACGAAGCACAAGTCAACCTTTCAGATCCAGTCCTGTAATGAGCTGGAAGCAGTGTCAGAGGAATAGATTAGAAAAGGAAAGAATGAAAAATGAGTGATAACTTTAATCCCCCTGTGGTGGGCAGTGTGGGGACCAGTTCTTGTCAGTCTAGCTATGCTATTACATTTATAATGTATGTGAGATTATTGGCCCTGTACCATCAGAGTGAGGGAAGTGTTTGGCCTTTGTCCTCTGTGCTTACCTCCACTCTTTCACAGAAGATTAAAGGGGAAGTTCAGATCACTTCAGGGTACTCTCTTTTAATATAAGCTTCAGCGGACAGATTTTTGTGGTTTGCAGGTTTCTTGATTTGTGAATCAATGAATAACAATTCCCAGTGTTGTTAAAATAACACAACATTTTAAGTAATGCTTGTAGTACTGTTTTTCCTGAAATTTTCAAATTATATTTCTATCAGAGTGAGTGAAAGCACAAAAAATGAGAAATTTTGTAATTTAAGTTAGTTGTGATTTAATGTGTTACTAATTATTTTCCACAATACAGACCCTTTTGTGTTTAGTGGGTTACAATTTTGATTTGAATTCTTAATTTCCATTAACACCAGCACATAAATTTACATGAATTTATGAGGATTTCAGAGTTTTTTTTTTTTTTTTTTTTTTTTTGCAATTTCAAGTGTACAAACAATATAAGAAACTTTTGCTAAATCATTTATGATACCAGTAAAGGATATGTGAAGGTACAATTAATCCTTTTTAAATTAATATTTTTTGTGTGTGTGTCATGATTTTGCTGTGTACCTGAGACTGCATAGGTAGGATAACTTGGCTTTTAACTCTTGATTTTCCTCTTTAAATTTCTGAGTGCTGGGATGATACATGTTTACCACTTAAACAGTTCCATAGGTTAATTTTTACCTAAATGTTTTTTTTTTAAATCCTAGTACCAATGGAAAATTCTAAAATTCTTGCTTATAAAATTGTTTTTAGTGGATCTTAAATACTTAGACCAGACTCAGGTTTCTTTTCATTCATAGAGTATCTGGATCACATGTGGTGGCTATATATGTTTTTATTTTTTATTACAAAGAACCTGAATCAAACATTTACATATTATTGAAGTCGTAGTGACCAAACATTTTAATAGACAGGAGGACAAAATGCAAAAATATAAAATAATCGGTCAAAATAAAGTTTAATAAAGATTATTAAAGTCGTAACATCCATTACATGATGTCAAAATCAAATTTAAGTTGTTTTCTAGAAATGTATTCCTATAAACTTTAGATGATTGCAAGAAATTGACATTTGAAAATTGTATCATATATTTCTAGAAATTAAAAATGCGATTTTAAGTTAGATTATGTTCTTTTGAGATATAGCACACTAATAAACAGTCAAGAAATTACCACTCTAAGTACAACAGAATCAAAAGTGTGGCAAGCAGAATCTCACTAAAAATTAGGGAGAAAATATCATAATTTTACAATAAAGCAACTACTTGTCTACATATAATAACTTCAGTTTCCAAACCAGCTTGTCCAAGCAACTAATGAGCTAAGAATCATTTTTAAGATAAAACACAGAGGTGTGGAAAATTGGTCATATTCCTTGGAAAAAGGTACCCTTCTCATCCTTTTTCATTAACCAAAGGAAATATGAACTCATAGGCTTTTGAATTGATCTGGATTTGGTTTGATCATGTTTTCTCCCTTCTTAGGATATGTAATGGTTAAATCCCACATGTAATTGAAAAAGAGAGCCTGGAGGACTATTAGCAACAGTGCTGTTGACTTTTATTGAAGTAAGATTTTAGAAAATTAATTGCAGTCTTCCAAGTCTAACATTTTAAATATACTATTTACATTAAAAAGATGGTCATTCAGAAGCATGAATCCATGAATAATATCTGTATATTTAAGGTGTAAAAAATTCACTGGAGTCAACTTCATTGATGGTGATTCAGTTTATCTCAAGTAACTTCATTATCATCCATGGTAATCTCTGTTAAAACTGGTATTACCTAACGTATCAAAAATAGTTTCATTCTTTATTCTCATATCTTCATGTATATGATAATAGGCATGCTGTAAAAAATACATTGTCATAAATTTTGTTAAATTTTGATCCTTGAAAACTAGGCATGGTTGCTTATGCCTTTAATCTCAGGACTCAGTTGGCTGATGCAAGATGATTCTTGAGAGTTTGATGCTAGCTTGGGTTATATATTGAGTTACAACAAGATCCAACTATCTGTTTTTCCCAAGAAACATACTTCAGTGGTAAAGGCAGACTAAAAGTCAAAGGATAGAAGCACAGATATTCTTATATGTAATAAAATAGACTTCAAACCAAATTAATCAGAACAGGTAAGGAGGGCATTATATAAAAATAAAGAGAATAATTCATCAAGGAGGCAGCAATCACAGGCATACTGAATATGCTCTCAAGCTCATTAAACAAGTGTTAATGGGTACACCATATCTGAAAAGTCCTGACACAATAGTAGTGGGTGACTTTAGTTTCCCACCCTCCTAGGTCATCCAAACTAAGAAATCAACAAAGGAGCATGAATGTTAAACTACACTTAGGATGAAATGGACTTAAGAGATATTTGCAGAATATTTCATTCAATGGTATGAGTGTGCACAGTTATCAGCAGCCCACAGAGCAGTTTCTACACTAGATCACAAAGAAAGCAAAAACAAAACCAAATAAATAAAAGTAATGTTTTATACCTGAGATAGTTGTAGACTAAAACTAAAAACTAACAGCAAGATGAAGCATAGAAACTATACTGATATTTAGAGACTAAACAATCTCTTTTGAATGAACAGCAGATCACTGAACAAATCAGGGAGTAAATACAAGAAATTCCTACAATCAAAAGAAAATTAAGGCACAAGTTACCAGAAACTAAGGTGATTATAGCTAAGAGGGCAATAGAGAGATGGATCTTTACATTTAAAAAGTCAAAGCTGGGCTGTGAAGATGGCTGTGAGGGTAAAGTGCTTGTTGTGTAAGTATATGAACTTGAGTTTGGCATTCCAGTGCCCATGAGCAAAGCTGGGCAAAGTGATGTGGGGAAGGAAGAGCGTGCTGTTCCTTTAATGTAGCTAGTCCTTGAGGACCAAGTTCAAGGAGAGAGTTCAGGTAAGGTGGAAAGAGAGTATGAAAGATATCTGGTGTCAATTTCTGTTTTCCATGTATATGGATGTACTTACCTGCATACACTTGTGCACATATATTTATGACACATACACAATTTATTTGAAACAATTTCAAATCAATAATCTATTAATGTTCCCCAATGTCTAAGATTTCCCAATGGACCTGATTTTCATCAATGAAGATTTCTAAAAGTGCTTCCTTGAATCATGGCGGTCACTGCTTGTTCACTTTATCCTTTCCCATTGTTATATCCACTAGATATAAGTTCTTGTTGCACTAAAGCACTGTATCTTCTGTTTCTTCACTTTTAACTTACACAGCTCATTCCCAACTAGCTTGCTTTATCTTGCTTGTCTTCATAAATAGCCACCACCAGGGTCACCTCTAGCAGTCATATGAGACAGCACCATATTGTTGACTGCCAACAAAGTTAACAGCCAGGCTATAGATTTTCCTACTATTGTTTCCTGTATGTTAAGTTTTCCAATCCTCTTTTGACTTAGAGTATTTTCTTGCATATTTCATCAAAAACCTAATCTGAGTTTTAGTAGTTTTACCCATTGGGAAATTTAAATACTTGTCCTTTACAGCTCTCTTCCTCCCCACCCAATTGTAGAACTTCCTTGCTCTCAAGGTTGAGCAAACAAGATTGTTTTCAGAACTTTCCCGTTTTGTTACCTTGACCCCAGGTGTGGGTGGTGCATGACTTTCTCCTATGCTTATCCCATCTCCTGACTTGGGTATATAAGCACATTACTCTATGTAATAAGCAGCAGCTTCTTCACTTCTCGTGGCGGTCTGTTAAGTGCTTCAATCCCAACACCCTCTGTCAGCTCTGTACTCTGGTTGTGTGGACGTGGCATTTACCAAAACAAAACAACCACACAAACCTTGCAACTATGGCAAAAATGGAACAGCGTAAAATTGTTTTAGAGATATTGGTAGTGCAATAATGTTTAAATAAGGAGGAAGAAAGGTAGAAACTAGACATTACTAGCTCTAATCCTTGTAAGAATTTGTAAGATTTAAAATGCAAGTGAAGAGACTCATTTAGACATTTAGATTAGTGTGAAAATTGTCTACCAAATCATCCATATATGTCTTGGGGAGCAGGGGCGAGACCATAAAATGATTTTCTAGTCTTTTTGTTGTCAAATCTAAGTTGCTATTTTTATTCTGTTAGCAATTGCCCACAATATTAAAAATGTCGGGGAAGCATAAGCAGATGGTGATAACTAAGGACAATGTGAGGGGAACACCTCTTTCAAAGCACAATTTGTGGTGTAGTAAATGGGTGAATTCATAGCTCACAATATTTAAAAGTACAGAGAAAAGATACCAGACCAGCAGTTTGGATTTTGCAAGTGGGGTGCCTAAACACAAATCTTTGAAATCCTCAATATATGAAGAACTCTTATATAGGAGAAAATGGTTTAACCAAGAGAAAGCATGAGTTTCTGGATCTAGAATTATTTATGACAAAACAAAATAATTTTGATGCTTTAGGGATGGGAGACAATATTTATGTCTCATCTGTCTGGACAACTTGATGTAAGCAATGCTGTGATATTTCAAACGCTTTTGGTAAAGGAACAAAACTAAAATGAAATGAGACTATCATACTATTGAATGAGTGAAATTTTATAATGGTGATCAAATGGGTTTGTTCTCAAATGTGTAGCATCAAGGACATACACTTCTGATGCTAACTAGAATATTTTTTAAGTATAGTTCAAGCAGAGAGAGAATGCTTTTCTTAAATGTGGAGTAAATGCCCAAATAAATACAAATTTACTCTCCGTGCTACAGAAAAAGAAACATGACTCATGTATTCAAAGGAACTGACCATTCAAACTTTCTGTCACTTATTTCACTCCAAAAGGTGCATGATACAACAACCTATCTTCAGAAAATCGTTTACTGAAGGCTTTGTTGTAGGGGTAAGAACACTCAAAATCCAAAGCACTTCAGAAAAAGCAGAGCTTCATTTAGACCTACCCCTTTTTAGTACAATCAAATAAACAGCTATTGAGCTCAGATGATGACAAAATACTTGTGAAGTATTTGCTACTGTGTGTCACAAGTCTAATTCTACCTAAGAGCCCGGAGTTTTAATCACTGTTGAAAGATAGAACTGAGCAGGACTTGGGTCAGCAGTATTAATATTATGAAAATGGTCATGTTACCAAAGGCAATGGACAGATGCAGGATAATTACCCATTAACATTGCAGTGACATTCTTCACAAAATTAGAAAAGCCTAAATTTCTCATGGAATCACAAAGGAGTGTAAAGAGTTGGGAGAACGTTCGATTGTTGACTTGTCACCATGTGAAATATTTGGAAGAACATCTCAATCAGGAACTGTCAAGATAAGGCTGGCCTGAGGGCATGCTCATATTTTGAACATATCTTAAAAGCACACATGTTTACAAATTCAAAAGAAAATATAGAGAATGTAAAATGGGTGAGAAAGGGAAGCACATAAATATGCTTGACCCTCTAACAATCAGGGAAATCCAATGTAAAGCCACAGGGAGTTAGTATTTTACCTTACTGTATTGTTTTAGAAATGTTAAATGAATAGCTGCAAGTTTCAGAGATGATTTGGAGAGCTGGGGCTCTAATTTCTGAATATGAGCTATTTTAGTTATATTTGTTGCAAATATCTTTCTGGCTTTTCTTTAGTTCTCTCAGTAATAGTTTCTGATAAACATAAATTCTTAAATTTAATATAGTTTAATTATAAACCATTTTTCTAGTTAATGATTTTATAATCTTATTTTAAAGGATTTCCATAAATTCAATTCATAATATTTATTTTCTTACATTACCTTGCAAAAGCTTTATTATCTTTACTCTTACATACATATGAAAAATCCAATTTTACTATTTCTGGTGAGTTCAACTGTCCTTTTCTTCTCTTTTTAATGTACAATTATAAGTGACATCTACACTTATTTGTAATTGATTGCTTCTCTTTAGTGTTTAGTGATGTATACATTTGGAAAATAAAACTCTACTCATTAGCTGCTAAATATTTTCATTGCCTGAATTTTTAAAGTGAAATTCTATCCCCCTACCACCCCCCTCCACACACACAGCCAGTATAATAATATTGAGAGGTGAGGTCTTCAGGTAATTAGGTTGTGAAGGTGGTTCCTTTATAAATGAGACCTACATGTATAGCGATCCCGGGGCCTCGTATGTTCTTTTTACCATCTGAGAACAGAACCAGAGAGGAGTTCTCTATGAATATGAAGATAGCTTTCTCCAGACACTGACTCTTCTAGTAACTTGATGCTAGACTATAGAACACCAGGTCTGTAATAATATTAAAACAACCAACCTAACAAAAACTTTAAAAACATTTAAAAAGTATGTGTATGTATGTAAGTGTACACCAGAAATATCACACCCCATTTCCTGTCCAGCATTTATCTATGCATGTGCTACTGTGTAAATGTGGAGGTCTGAGAACAACTGGCAGGAGTTGGTTCTTCCTTCTACCATGTGGATCCCCAGGCATTGAACTATGGTCACCAGGTTTACAAACGACTGTCTTTACCTGCCATGTCATCTCTCCTGTCCCATGGCATTCTTTTACATGAACTCTGCATTAACTTTCCAAAGCCTAGGAAACATCTGAAAAGGTGCCCCAAATATGTAAGAACTGGAGGATAAAAATGACTTCTGGAAAAAGCTGCCTTCTGAATGATAGGAGAGGTTATTCTGTAAATAAGTTTCTCATACTGGTTAATGAATAAAGCCCTGTTGGACAATAGGAAAGCAAGATAGGTGGGCCTAGGAGACTAGGAGGAGGAAAGAGGAAGTAGTAAGGAAGAGTCAGCATGGAGAGCCCTGAGAGGTAGCATGCCAGCCTCTCTGGCCGGTAAGATGAGCCACGTGGAAATACTTAGAATAGTAGAAATGGGTTAATCATTAAGACGAGAGCTAGCCAATAAACAATGATAGTAACTGGCCAACAGCATTGTATCAAATACAGAGTCTCTGTGTGTTATTGGGAGCTGGCGTGGCGGCGGGACCAGACCCGTGGCGGGGGAAAAACCTGCTCGTAACATCTGAACATGAGATAGCTGTTGCACCCAAACACAAGGTCTACCTGCACAAGATGGTGCTCATCAACATTCTATCAGAAATGCTGGAGGATTGCATAATGCCTCACCCCTCCCAGAGCAGCCAAAGGCAGTCAAGGGTTGCAGAAGTAGGGGAGAGTATTATTCCTCAGTGATGTAGCCACTGGTACATTTCCCTTACTCAAGCAATTAACCTCTTATACTTGCTTTTTGAGGCTCTCACTTGCTTTCACAGTAGAGGGACTAGGAAAAAAGGGATTTGAAAGGAGGGGGAAGGAGATAAGAAAGGGTAATAAGGAAGACATTATTCATGGGACATTTTATATGTATGTATATATGTATGTATGTATGTATGTATGTGTACATGTATATGTTGTTATATATGATATATATGTACATGTGTTGTGTATATGTCTATATGGGAAATTGTAAAGAAAAAATTAAATAGAGGAGTGCACAAATACACTATATTCTTTTCTAATTGTTCTCCTTTTTCCTTTATACTCTTTTTTCTTTTAAATAAAAACAAGCCAGAGAGACACTTAAAAAATTTAAGATTGTTTATTTATAATAAATTGAATTCTAAAGAAAAACAAAACAAAACAACAAAAACCAAACCTGAATACAACCACATAGAAAAAAATAGCAAAGAAAAAGAGTTATTTAATGTATGTGTGTGAACAAGTCTGTATGTATATATGCATGTGAGTGAGTGTGTGTGTGTGTGTGTGTGTGTGTGTGTGTGTGTATGTGTGTGTATGCATAGTACAAAAATGTGTTTTCTTAAGAACCCTGGAAATGAACCCTGTTTCTTAAGTACTGTTCACATAAATTTTGCAAACAGCATCTCTCACCTGCATAGAACTTTCCAGGTAGGATAATCTGGTTGACCAATATGCTCCAGTATTTTACCTATTTCAGTTTTCCCACTACCAGGGTTACAAATATCCAACACTGAGCCCAGGATTTTTACATATGTTCTTGGATCAAAGTCAAGCCCTCATATTTGTATGATAAACATTGAGTCTCCACAGACCCCGATTTCCATTTTCTTTGATTACTTTTAAGATTGCTTTGCTAAATTTTTATTTCAAAATATTAAGTAGGTATTTCCTCTTTTCACTCTTGGTGTACAGTGGGGTAGGGTTGGGGGCTGGATTTCAGGCTAGTGTGGCACTTTGAATGAGAATGACCCCCATAGGCTCATATGCTTAAATACTTGGTCCCCAGTGGGTGGACCTGTCTGAAAGACTAGGAGGTGTGGTCGTGTTAAATAAAGAAGGCATGGGCTCTCACTATTACCAGTGTGCTCTCTGCTTCTGCTGGTGGATCAAGATGTGAGCTCCCAGCTACTACTTCAGCTACCTGCCTCCATACCCTCGCTCCACCATCACGATCTTCTAACCCTCTGTAACTGTAAATCCAATTAAAATTTTTCTTTCACAAGTTGCCTTGGTCATGGTGTTTTATTACAGCAGTAGAAAAGTAATTAGGGCAGAAATGGTATATCTGTTCTAAACAAATTTTGGCCATTTCCTCTGTTGCTTTTTGTTTATTCTGCATGACATGTTTTACATCTATTAGAATTCTGTTCAACAGTCTTACTTTATTGTTTAACATCTTCTAAACTTTCTTCAAGATTTTTCATCTTTTTTATGTCTTGGTTTAATTTCTGTTCTAGTTTCCTCTTCAAATAAAATAATATGATTAGTTTAAGCACTGAATTTCTAATATTTATTGTATTTTTTATCTATTAATTATAATATCTCTTTTACATATAGATAATCATTCATTTATTTTATCTTTCTTTAAATATATTAAGCTTATCTATTGTATACATTCTTCTTATATTCTACTATATACAGTAACTGTAACATTTTTGCACTTTGTTTTTTCACATAGATTTTTTTTCATACAGTATATTCTAAAAATAGTTTCCCTTCCCTTAAGTCTTAACAGATCCTCCCCATCTTCCCACCTTCTCTCCATACCCTTTCTAATGAGGTCTGTCTCTCATTAGAATACAGCCATCTAAAAATAATAACGAAATAAGTTATATTAAATAAATCAAGCCAGAATACAACAAAATAAACAGAAGAAAATACCCAAGGGAAAAGCTCAAGAAACACTTATAGATGAATGGACACACATGTTTGTACACACAGAAATCCCATAAAAACACAAAACTGGAAGCCATAATATATATGCAAAGGACTTATAAGGTTAAAAATTAATTTAAGTCCCTACAAAGTATTATAAAACAAAGAACCTCCAAAAATGCCATATGGTTTGTTTTGTGTTGACCATTCACTACTGGAAAAGTAGCCTGGCTTTAAGAATAGTTTCTATAGATTCATATATGGTCCCTCACAAAAGAGAGAAGGGACAAGTCCCCCAGAGCACATGGGAAGTGGGGGCACATTGAAAGGAGAGAGAACTAGGAGAAAGAGAAGGGGAGGAGAGGAAAGCACATGCGACTAGAAAGATTGAGTCAGGGTAGGAAAAGAAGACAGAGGGGGGGGGAGAGAGAGAGAGAGAGAGAGAGAGAGAGAGAGAGAGAGAGAGAGAGAGAGAGAGAGAGAGAGAGAGAACAAAAATAGAGAGCCCTTATTGATTTGAAGAGAAAACTGAACCTAAAGAAAGGTCTAGACACCTACAAGACTGACTCCAACTAACAATTCGAGCAATCATGGAAAGGCTACCATAAATGCCCTTCCCTGATAGTGACATCATCAACTAAATTATCCACCATCATGGAGCCCTCATCTAGTACCTGTTGGAAACAGAAGCAAACACCCATAACTAAACATTGAGTTGAACTCAAATCCAGATGCAGAGAGAGAGGACAAGACCAGGTAGCAGAAACACACAACGACAGCTGACCTGAACAAGGAGGAGCTAATGGGTCCCCCAGACTGATAGCTGGGAATCCAGCATGGGACTGACTCAAACCCCCTGAATATGGGTCTCAGCTAGAAGGACTGAGCAGTCTGAGGGACCTCAGATAGTAGAACCAGGATCTATTCCTGGTGCACAAAAGGACCTTGCAGACACCCCCCTCCCCATGGAGGGATACCCCCTTAACCTAGAGACAGGAGAGAAGTCCTAGTCCCTACTTCAAATGACTTGACAGATTTACATGATCCAACCTGGCTAGCATAGCCCTACAAGTGGAATGGGGGTGGGGGTATGGGAGGGGAGGGTGGCCAGGGTGCATGTCATAGGAGAAAGAAGATAAGAGGGAGGGAGGGAGAGAGGGAGGGAGAGGAAACTGGGATCGACATGTAAACATTTAAATTATATTATTAATAATAAAAAAAGAATAGTTTCTATATCCAGTGAGCCTCCATTGAAGATAACTAGTTTTTCTATTTGTGAGTGGTTATCAGTTGGAAATAGGGTTAGAGATAGGGACTTGTGTCTACTTCCCCATTCAGTTCTGGGACTCCACCTGGTTTTGACCTGTACAGGCACTGTACCTGCTGTTACAGTCTTTAATGCATTTGTATATTTGTTGGTCCCAATGTGTTTAGAGAGTCTTGTTTCTTTGGTGTCCTCTATCTCATTTGTCTCTTACAATCTTTCTGACTTCTCTTCTGTAGTGTTCCTCTCTCTGATGGGGGAGACATCCCAGAACAGGGTTCTGAGGTTTCTCAATCTCTGCACGATGTCTAGCTGTGAGTCTTTGTATTTGTTCTCACATAGTGTAGGAGGAATGTAGATGGAAGTTTCTGTCCTGCCTAGTCCTACAACCATTCAGTCCCAAATAAACACACAGAAGCTTATACTAATTATAAACTGTTTGGTTGATGACTCAGGCTTATTGGCTAGCTCTCTCTTAATTATTAACCAATATTAATCTAAATAGAGAGAAGCTCAAAATATTTCAATCAAACTCAGGAACAAGACAAAGATTTCCAGTATCTTCATACCTACTCAGTATACTACTCAGAGTCTTAGGAAGAGTAATAAAGCAAGGAGAGCAAGGGGAAAAAAGGAAGGAAAGAAGTCAAAGTATCTTTATTTGTATCTGATATGATTGTATGCATAATGTAACTCTGCATATGTTTTTGAATGTTTATTTTGGTTTTAATAATGTATATTATTGAATGTTTCTATATGTGTATGTGCACACAAAAACAGGTTCTAGCAGAGACCAGAAGAATGTGTCATATCTGAGGGGTGTGGACTAGTAATAGGCCACATATTGTGAGTGCTGGGAACCCAACTTGGATCCTCTGCAAAAAGTAGTAAGAACTATTAACTGCTAAGATAACTCTCCAGTCTTGACCCACAAGTTTCATTCTGCACTAAACAGCTTTAGCTTAAGAAACAACAATAAAGCAAGTCAAATGCCCATTCCTGATGGATTATTTACATTTGAGTCTACGGTTTTTTTTCTGTGACAATGTATAATTATTCCACTTTATATGACAAGGAGACCCTGAGGTACGATAATATGTTACTTATCTCCTTTCCTGAAAAAATACCTGAAAAAACACAACTGAACTAAGTTAAATTATTTTAGCTCATAATTTCTGAGATTTCAATTCATAGTCCTTGGGTTTATTGAATCTATGCCTGACTGAAGTGAGGCAGATCATCAAGGCAAAGCAGCACCCCCATATATCTTGACTGACAGAGGATCCCTCTATGTGGAATGGGCTCCCAAAGTTCATTCATATACTAGGGATAAATACTGATCCATTATCAGAGGCCCCATAGATAACTCTTAAAATGTATAATGGCTCCCTCTATTATGGCAATTTTCTCCTACCTCCCTCTCCCCTACCTCCTCAGGCTCCCAATTAGCCCAGGAGATCTTGTCCCTTTCCCCTTCTCTGGGGGATCATGTATACCCCTCTTAGAATCTTCCTTGTTTCCTAGCTTTTCTGGCAGTGTGGATTTTGGGCTGGTGATCCTTTGCTCTATGTCTAAAATCCATATATAAGTGAGTACATACCCTGTTCCTCTTTTTGTGACTAGGTTACCTCACTCAGGATGGTTTCTTCTAGTTCCATGCATTTGCCTGCGAATTTCAAGACTCCATTGTTTTTGTTTTCCACTGAGTAGTATTCCATTGTTTAAATGTACCACATCTTCTTTATCCATTCTTCAGTTGAGGGGCATCCAGGTTGCTTCCATGTTCTTGTTATTACAAATAATGCTGCTATGAACATAGCTGAACAGATGTTCGTGTTGTATGATTGTTCATTTTTGTTCAGCTTAAGAGTGGAATTGCTGGATCTTGTGGTAGAATGATTCCCATTTTGCTGAGAAACCACCATACTGATTTCCAAAGTGGCTATACAAGTTTGCACTCCCACCATCCATGGAGGAATGTTCCACTTTGTCCATATCCTCTCCAGCATAAACTGTCTTTGGTGTTTTTTATTTTAGTCATTCTGAAAGGAGTAAGATGGTATCTCAGAGCTGTTTTGATTTGCATTTCCCTGATGGCTAAGGACGTTGAGAACTTTCTTAAGTGTCTTTCAGCCATTTTGGATTCCTCTATTGAGAATTCTCTATTCACTTCTGTACCCCACTTTTTAATAAGATTATTTGGTGTTTTCGTAACTAGCTTCTTGAGTTGCTTGTATATTTTGGAGATCAGCCCTCTGTCAGAGGATGTGTTGTGTCTTCATTCTCATTGAATTATAGGATGTTTTTAATTTCTTTATTTCTTCCTTGACTTCCTGGTGCAATTGTGCATTTTTCAATTTCCATGATTTTGTAGGGTTTCTGCAATTTCTGTTGTTGTTTAATTTTAACTTTAAAGCATAGTGGTCTGATAAGATACAGGGTGTTATTCCAATTTTTTGTACCTATTGAGGTTTACTATATTGCTGAGTATGTGGTTGATTTTAGAGAAGGTTCCATGTGGTGCTGAGAAGAAGGTATATTATTTTGTGTTTGGATGGAATATTCCATCATGTCTGTTAAACCCAATTGGGTCATAACTTCTGTTAGTTCCTTTGTTTCTTTGTTAAGTTTCTGTCTGGTGGTCCTGTCTAGTGTTGAAAGTGGGGTATTAAATATTCAGTGGGATGTTAAAGAATAACTTTCAGAGTTGAAATTTGCAAGGTGCTGTGAAGCTGCACCAAGCAGGACAGCATTGAAGAAAGTAAGCATAGACAAAGGGCCCATATAGAGGTGCAGAGAGAAAATGGCAGCTTTCTACTCAGGAAATGTGTGCTCTCCTGTGGACAAGGAAGAAATTACCTCACACACTGCCCCTGCACTCATAATTAGTAACCACGTTGTCCATAGCAGATACAGCTTGCAAGTGTCTATGATCAATAAAAGTTCAAGTTTAGAAAAAAAAAACCCTATTGTATATTGAGAGAAAATACTTGTTTTTCTTTTAGTCTAGTCTGAATTTATAATTTAACTGTTCAGTTTTGTGGAGAGGCTAAAGTTGTCATGAAAATAAGATAAAATCTAGTGTTTTGTAAATATGGGAAAGAGATTGATTTCTAATGCTTTCTAGGTCACACGACTCTTATTCTGGGTGGAAATATATATATATGTGTACATATATATATATATATATATATATATATATATATATATATATCATATACATACATATGTGTAAATCCTGAATATTTTAGTATTGACAAAAACGTTCCATTGTTTGGCAGTTTTAACCTGAATCCAGTCATATAACCTGTTCTCTCTTCCTTCCAATCCCCCCAAATTACACAATACTGATATATAAAGATATTTCTTTTTTTCATTCCTAGTGATAATAAATCAAGTATTGACTGAAAGAAGAAAATAAAAGTATTTTACAAGATTTTGTCAGAAATAACTCATATAATTTCATTGTATGATGCCCTGTGCATGCTAAGCAAACATGCTGACCCTGAGATTTAGCCACAGCTCCTATGTCTTGCTTTAATTGTTGCTGTGCTCTGGGGCTTTCTTTTGTCACTCTCTGCCTGCTTTCTCTGGGTATTTCAGTCCCTCACAGGAAGGACTTCAATAAATCTCAGTATGCTGAGATGCAAGTGCAGACAGCTCATAAGTCTTTCACAAACTCACAGTCTCTATTTACGAGTTCTTATTGATCATTGTCAGAGGACTGTATCACAAACAACTCAAACCCCACATATCAAATTTCTTTGCAATATTTTCTTGAGCAAACTCCTTCAACTCTATTTGGTTAATGACAAGATCATCTTTCAATTGTATTTTGTTAATGACATTGCTTGTCACATAGTTCCCCATAAGCAGGAAAATTGGGTGGTCTATAAAGAAACAGCCACATCACATGTGCATATGGAGAAACTACTCTTCCTACTCATCTTATGGACATCTGCTTATCTCTTACCTTCCCTAGTCCTGCTGTTAACTGTTGGTGTGTACTATGGCTTGAATATTTGTGTCCTTCCCAGCTTCTTATTTTGAAGCATTACCCTTCGGTGAGATGACAGTAGGAGATGGTGCCATGGGAGGCAATTATGTCATGAAATGGAAGTCCTCAGGAATGGCAAGAAAACTCTTAGGATAAACTAGAGGAGACAGTATCTTTCTCTTTATTCTATGCCACATAAATATACAATAAGAAAAGCACTATCTGAAAACAAGGAAGAGGGCTCTAATACAAGCAACCATGCTGGATCCTTATGCTTAGATTCTCATGCTCCAGAGTTGTGTAATTTCTGTTGTTTAAATCACACAGCAGTCCCAACAGTCTAAGGCAGTGTGTGACATACCACCCCACCACTTAATGGTTTAAAATGTTATATTATTATTGTATTATTATTGCTTTTTTCTTGGGTGTTGATGGCTTCAGGAAGACAGATTTTTCTTTTTTCATGAACACTGTCTTTTAGTGACGGATTTTGTTTTGGGTTGAAGTCATTTCAAAAATGGACAAAGATACGGAATTGCCTTATTTAGTGCCTAACTGTTAAAACTTCACTGTGGCTGCTAAGCAGCACACGGAAGTTGCTTTACCCTTCTCATAGTATGGTGATTTGCTTCTGAGCAGGAGTAGTATTTTGGGTAGAAAAAGCAAGACTGGATGGTAAGGCTATTCCCACAATCGACAGAGACAGGAGAGACAAGATATCTTTCGCAACTCTTTTTGGAAAATCCAATTTTAAAAACATCACATGTTTTCTTTTGTCCTTCCGTGTAATTCCTGAGTATGTGCCAGGTTGACTAAGAGCTTACTTGTTGGATAAACTTGCCATCTGACTAGTCCTTTACTTTTCCACAGTTATTAGTTTATCTAAAATAATAGTTCTTAAAGGCATGCGGTAATCGTTATTGAGCCATGTTATTCTGACCCCTCAGGCTGTCGTTCTCTTGGCACTCAACCTCACCTATTTGTGATTTCCTCTGCTCCTTCTCTCTTCATTTCCCATCTCTTCTGCTTATTGTCCTCATCACTCAGCTCTCAGCTTGCCCTCCTTCATCACAGCAGCTCCTGGCTGTGCTCAACGCTGATTGTCTTCCCCATCCATCTCCTATGAGCTCACTTACTCAGTTTCTTTTTTTTTCCTGCATGGTACTCTTATAGTACACAACACATTCCTTATTTATATTTACTTTTGGTGTCCCTCACTAAACAGAGCAACTGGAGGTCAAAGGCAGTGTTCTGGTCATCTTTATAGCGTCATTACCAGGTCTGACTCAGAGTTGGCTGTCAATAAGTGTTTGTCTATTAAGATACTTAACGATTTTTACAAGATCTTGGCTTTTTGTATGGGTCAGAAATAAGAAGCTGAAGCAACGGGAGCAAATATGAAATTCATTGTTGAGGCTCCAATAAATTGCTTTGGTGTATACGGCTGAAAAAAAATCATCATAGGATTCTGGTAAATGCAATTGCAATGTGAATCATGTATTTAGAAACTGGTGCAATGTTAAGCATGATACACACTGTAGAAACAATTTAATTTAAGTAAACATAAAGAAAATATTGAGTGACTACTTTTGAGAATAGCAAACTTTGAATGAAAATGACATACTTTGAAAATGGTCACCCAAGCAGCATTTGGAGACTCTACCTACTTCTGAGTCTGTCTGTCCTATGTATTTCCGAACCGGAGTGAATAATCATAGGATAGCCTCATGGACCCAGTAGTCTACTGTAAAGCAGCCCTGAGATAGTACTACATTAATCACCTCACCTCTATAAGCATGTACCCTGATGGATAGGACTTTGGGAGTTAGTGTTAGTTCAGGTCCTGTGTCTCTTTTAGTTTCTTCTTCTCCAAAGCACATTTATTTTATTATTATTTTAAAGTGTCATTTCTTTTATTCCAATTTTTATTTAGCACAGGTAAATAACCATTTTTTTATTTAAAAGCAATTTTATTTTACATATCAATCCCCCCTTACCTCTCTCTCTCTCATCCTCCCATGCCAACCTCCCCAACCCATCCCCCACTCTTTCCCCAAGAATAGTGAGCCCTTCCATTTGGGGTTATCACAGTCTGTTGCATCATTTGGGGGAGGGCCTAGGCCCTCCTCTGTGTATATGGGCTGAACTACTCCCCCTCCACAGGGAATGGGCTCCCAAAGTCCATTTGTGCATTAGGGGTAAATACTGTCTCCACTGTTAGAGGTCCCAGGCCTCCTAACTGGCACCCACATTCACAGGGCTTGGTTTGGCTCAATGCTGGTTCCCCAGCTTTTCAACTGAGGTCCCTGTGCCCTTATTAGGTCAGGTCAGATGTTTCTGTAAGTTTCTCCAGCACAGTCTTGACTCCTTTGCTCATCCCCCATCCCTCTCTGCAATTGGATTCCAGGAGTACAGCTCAGTGCTTAACTGTGGGTACCTGCTTCTACTTCCATCAGCTACAGGATAAAGGCTCTAGAATGACAATTAAGGTGGTTGTTTATAAATGTAAATAGTCATTAGCTGGGCACAGTTGTGGATGCCTGGAATCTCAGCACTTGGGAGGCTGAGACATGAGAATTGCTTTGAGTTTAAGTTCAGCTGTGACTACAAAGCAAGATCTTGTCTCAACCTAAACCCCACCAAAAAAAAAAAAAAAAAAAAAAAAAAAAAGAATTACAAAGGGCAGCCATCCATCACAGGCCTGTATGGTATTGCATAAATGAATGTGGGGTTGGAAAAAAAGTAAATGGTTTTTGAACCCCTGGTGACCCTGACGGGGCTTGCCCATGTTGCACCCCACAACTTCACTGCTCTGAACACCCGTTGTGTTATTCTATCATGTGCCACCTCCTACTGCTGGAAATACCTTAGCACAGATTGGAAACTGTTGCCTGTTATGAATGGCAGTGTTTTTACTTCACACAGTTTTATACTCCTACAGAAATACAATAGTTTAATTATGGGAGACGTGTTTTAATATTTTCCCACTGCCATTCCTCAGGATATGAGTATCAAATTAGTATGTCTTTGGATTTCACTGTGTTTGACTTTAAAATTGTTATTTGAGTTGCTGACTTGAGTTTTATAAAAATCACTCAATAAATTTCAGCTAGGGATTAGGATGAAGTTTTCAGTTTTGGAATTGCTCTGAACATACACCATTTTGTATTGTGCATTTATACAAAGTTGCATTCCCAGCATGGAAAATTCTAAAAGCAAAATGAGAATCAATTCTGAAAAACATTGTAGATGCTTAATGAGCCTAGAATAACAAATATTCAGTAAGAATAATTGCCAAGATTTAATTTTTTTATGTAAAAATAAACACATTTATCTTACTAGTATATAAATTTGTTTTTGTTTAGTAAAAGAACACACAGAAAGAGCTGACATGAACAAAGGGGAGTTCATTGATCCCAGTCTGATAGCTGGGAAACCAGCATTGGACTGACCCAGACCCCATGAATGAGGTGTTAGTTAGGAGGATTGGGCAGCCTATGGGGCCTCTGGTAGTGGATCAGTATTTATCCCTAGTATACAAATGGACTTTGGAAGCCTATTCCACATAGAGAGATACTCCCTAGTCACATGGGGGAGGGCCTAGGCCCTGCTCCAAATAGTATGATAGACTTTGAAGATCCCCCATGGAAGACTTCACCCTCCCTGGGGAGCAGAATGGGGGTGGGATGGGGTGAGAGGGGGGCAGGGGAAGAGGGGAGGAGGAGGAACTGGGATTGACATGTAAAACAAGCTTGTTTCAAATTTAAATGAAAAAAGAAAGAAGTGTCTATATATTGAATAATTGTTCAAAAATAAATTTCTTTGGGATTTATTTTCAGTAAACATTTGATTTATATACCTGTTTTTAATGTATTTATGTACCCTAGGCTCTATACACATTTCTCTGGTGAGAAGTGATTGCTACTGGAAAATGTTTCAGAAGGCCTTTCCTGGAGTGCTTGGTCTTTTCAAGTTCTGGTTTGGAAACTGGCTCAGGTTTGGGGGTGTTGGTTAAAGGGGCCAGGCTGTCTGTCTTTCTGAGTGGAGTTAGATGTTTGCTCAGGTTATGTGACACTTTTCTGTTTGTACAGACATGGCTCTGGTAACTTTCTGTTCTCTGGGAACAGCATGATATACTTGCTAGCATCACAGATAATGTGTAAAGGGCACTATTTTAATGGCTGCTTTCATTCCTTTCCCAAGAAGGCAGTAACACTCACCTTGGCTTTGGTGGTTCAGTGTGCCTGCCTCATCTCAATGCCTGGAACTGCTATCATTTCCTTGGTACTTGGGTTTCCCATTGCAATGACTAGTTTCCAGTTTAGGATCTGGGCAACAAGAGCTATCACAAAGTTCTTCAAGGACAGTAGAGCCCCCTTCAGGCATTAATTGGTAAAATGTGTGATGCATTTAGTGTAAGTGAGCTTGTCCTAAGGATCAAATTCATCCTGACATTTCAACTTCCCAGAGCCTCTGAATCCAAAGCAGCTGTCTGCCTGCCTTCCAGCCTCTCTCTCTCCCTCCCTCCCTCCCTCCCTCCCTCCCTCCCTCCCTCCCTCTCTCCCTCTCTCCCTCCCTCCCTCCCTCCCTCCCTCCCTTCTTGCCCTCCATCCTCCCTCCCTCTCTCCTCTCCTCCCTGGTCTCACTGAACCTGGGACTTGCTGATTCAGCTAGACAGGGAGCTCCAAGGATTCTCCTGTCTTCATTTCCCCAGTGATAGGATTATTGCTGGGTTCCCAAACACCAAAATATGGGTGTTGGCCATTCAAACTCAGGTCAATCCCTTACTAACTGAGCTCTCTCTCTAGTCCACAGCATCGGCATTTTTACATTTTAGCCAAATCAACTTGTGTTGGTTGTTATTTTTTCTAGCTTTTAACTTTAATTTTTTATTTTATTTAAATTTGAAACAAGGTTGTTTTACATGTCAATCTCAGTTCCCATCCTCCCTTATCACTCCCAACAAACCCCAGTCCATCCCCTTTCTGTTCCCCAGGGAGGGTGAGGCCTTCCATGGGGAGTCTTGAAAGTCTGTCATATCATTTAGAGCAGTGCCTAGGCCCTCCCCATGTGTCTAGACTAAGAAAATATCCTTGTATGTGGGATGAGTTCCCAAAGTCCATTTGTATACTAGGGATAAATACTGATCCATTACCAGAGGCTCCATAGACTGCCAAGTCTTCCAAAGTAACATCCACATTCAGGGGGTCTGGGTCAGTTCTATGCTGGTTTCCCAGCTATCAGACTGATGTGCATGAGCTCCCTCTTGTTCAGGTCAGCTGATTCTGTGGGTTTCTCCAGCTTGGTCTTGACCCCTTTGCTCATCACTCCTCCCTCTCTTGTAACTGGATTCTAGGAGGTCAGCTAGTGTTTGGCTGTTTTTGCTTCCATCAGCTACTAGATGAAGGCTCTAGGATGGCTTATAAGCTAGTCATCAATCTCATTATCATGGAAGGACATTAAAGGTAGCCTCTCCACTATTGCTTAAATTTTTAGTTGGGTTTATCCTTGTGGATCTCTGGGCATTTCCCTAGTGCCAAATTTCTCCTTAAATCTGTAATGGCTCCCTCTATTATGGTATTTCTTTTCTTGTTCTCCTCTACTCTTTCCCTGTCTTAATCAGGCCCACCTCTTCCCTCCTCTTCTCCCCTTCTTTTTCTCCTAACTACCTCTCCCCTCCCTCCATGCTCCCAATTTTCTCCGGAGATCTAGTCCCTTTCTCCTTCTCCAGGGGACCATGTATATCTATCTCTCTTAGGGTCCTCCTTGTTTCCTAGATTTTCTGGAGCTGTGAATTGTAGCCTGGAATTTTTTTGCTCTATATGTAAAATCCATATATGAGTGAGCACATACTGTGTTTGTCTACTTTTGTGACTGGGTTACCTCACACAGGATGTTTTTTTTCTAGTTCCATCCATTTCTCTGTGAGTTTCAGGATTTCATTGTGTTTTTCCACTGAGTAGTACTTCATTGTTTAAATGTACCACATCTTCTTTATCCATTCTTCAGTTGAGGGGCATCTCAGTTGCTTCCAGGTTCTGACTATTACAAATAATGCTGCTATGAACATGGTTGAACAGATGTCTTGTGTATGAATGCACATTTTTTGGGTATATGCCTAAGCGTGGAATTGCTGGATCTTGAGGTAGACTAATTCTAATTTTCCTGATTTCCAAAGTGGCTATACGAGTTTGCATTTCCATCAGTCATGGAGGAGTGTTCCCCTTTCTCTACATCCTCTCTAGCATAAACTGTCCTGGTGTTTTTGATTTTAGCCATTCTGACAACAGTAAGATGGTATCTTCTCAGAGTTGTTTTGATTTGCATTTCCCTGATGGCTAAGGATGTTGAGAATTTTAAGTGTCTTTCAGCCATTTTGAATTCCTCTATTGAGAATACTCTATTCACTTCTCTACCCCATTTTTTTTTAACATTTATTTATTTTATGCTGAACATAATCATACATGCCTTTTTTTAAAAAATGAAAACAAACATTTATAAACAATATTTGGGAATTTGGGTGTCATTCTTTCCAAACTGCTTCCTGCTGGTAGGGGGTGCTGTCATGGGGGAATCCTAAGAAGACCCAGAAATCCTGGCTGTAGTGGTCTGCAAGGCTGCATTGTCCCATTGACGTTGCTTCAGGGGGTCTTGCTTGATCAAACCACATTAGTCTGGAGGAGATCCACATCTTTCCACTTTCTGTGGAAACAAAATTAGAAATCCTTTTCCCCAGTAACTTGTCCTTAGGCTTAAATTTTAAAGTCAAAGCATTTTAAATATGTGTATGTATGTATGTATGTATGTATGTATGTATGTATGTATGTATGTATTGAATTAATCCAGCAGCATTGTTTTTTATTAATAATATAATTTAAAAATTTTACACGTGGATCCCAGTTTCCTCTCCCTTCCTCCCTCCCTTCCTCCCTCCCTCTTACCCTCTTTTCCCTGTGACATGCACCTTGGCCACTCTCCCCTCCCATCCCCCCACCCCCATTCCATTTGTAGGGCTATGCTATCCAGGTTGGGTCATGTAAATCTGTCAAGTCATTTAAAGTAGGGACTAGGACTTCTCTCCTGTCTCTAGGTTAAGGGGGTATCCTTCCATGGGGGATGTGTCTGCAAGGTCATTTTCTGTACCCCACTTTTTAATTGGATTATTTGGTGTTTGGTGGCTGGTTTCTTGAGTTCTTTGTATATTTTGGAAATGAGCCCTGTGTCAGATGTGGGGTTGGTGAAGATCTTTTCCCACTCTGTGGGCTACCATTTTGTCTTATTGACTGTTTCCTTTGCTTTATAGAAGCTTCTCAGTTTCAGGAGGTTCCATCTATTAATTGTCTATTTCAGTGTCTGTCCTACTGGTGTTATGGTCAGGAAGAATTCTTCTGTACTAAGTTGTTCAAGGGTACCTCCCAGTTTCTCTTCTAAGGTTCAGTGTAACTGGATTTATGTTGAGTTCTTTGATTCATTTGGACTTAAATTTTGTGCATGGTGATAGATATGCACCTAGCTGCAGTATCCTACATACTAGTATCCAGTTATGCCAGCACAATTTGTTGAAGATGCTTTCTCTTTTCTATTGTATAAATTTATTTCTTTGTCAAAAATCAAGTGTCTGTAGCTGTGTGTGTTAACATCAGGGCTTTCAATTAGATTCCATTGGACTACCTGTCTATTTTTGTGCCAATACCAAGCTGTTTTCAGGACTATAGTTCTATAATAGTGTTTGAAGTCAGGGATGGTGATACCCCCCAGAAATTTCTTTATTGTACATGGTTGTTTTGGCTATCCTAGGTTTTTTTTTCATATAAAGTAGCAGATTGTCCTTTCAAGGTCTGTGAAGAATTGTTCTGGGATTTTGATAGGAATTGCATTGAATCTATAGATTGGTTTATAGCAAGATTGCCATTCTTAATATATTGATTCTACTTATCCTACAGCTTAGGAAATCTTTCCATTTTCTGGTATCTTCTTTAAATTATATCTTTAAAGACTCAAAGTCTTTCACTTGTTTGATAAGTGTTACCCAAGATATTTTATGTCATTTATGGCTATTGTAAAGGGTGATATTCTCTGTTTTCTTTCTCAGTTCCTTTATAGTCTGTATATATTAGGGCTACTGATTTTTTTAAGTTACTATTGTACCCTGCTATTTTGATGAAGGTGTTTATCAGCTGTAGGAGTTCCTTGGTAGAGTTTTTTGGGTCACTTATGTAAACTATGATGTCATCTGCAAATAATGAAAGTTTGCCTTTTGCCTTTCCAATTTGTATCCCCTTGATCTCTTTTTGTTGTTTGATTTCTCCAGCTAGTACTTCAAGTACAACATTGAAGAGACATTGAAAGAGTGGATAGCCTTGTCTTGTTCCTTATTTTAGAGTTTTGAGTTTCTCTCCATTTAGTTTGATTTTGGTTGTTGGTTTACTGTATATTGCTTTTATTATGTTCAGGGATGTTCCTGTTATCCCTGATGTCTCCAAAACCTTTATCATGAAGGGGTGTTGGATTTTGTCAAAGGCTTTTTCAGCATCTGGTGAGATGACCATGTGGGTTTTCTTTTTCAGTTTGTTTATATGGTGGATTACATTGATGGGGTTTTGTGTGTTGAACCATCCCTGCATCCTTGGGATGAAGCATACTTGTTCATGGTGGATGATTTCTCTGATGTGTTCTTGGATTTGATTTGCCAGTATTTTATTGATTATTTTTCCATCATTGTTCATGAGGGATATTGGTCTATAGTTTTCTTTCTTAGTTGTAATGTTGTGTGGCTTTGGTACCAGGGTAATTGTAGCCTCGTAAAAACAGTTTGGCAATGACCCTTCTGCTTCCACTGTGTGAAGCATTTTGCAGAGCAGGTATTAGCTCTTCTTTGAATTTCTGGTAGAGTTCTGCAATGAAATCAGCAGGCCCTGGGATTTTTTTGGTTGTGAAACTTCTGATGACTGCTTCAATTTCATTAGGGGTTATGGGTCTATTTAAATTGCTTATTTGGTCTTTGTTACAGCAGGTTCCTCCTCGCAGGCCTCCTGGTCCTGCCGCCAGTCTGGGTCCTCAGCCGCATCAGCCCCAAATAACACTCAGAGACTCTGCATTTGATACAATCCTGTTGGCCAGTTACCATTATTGTTTATGGGCTATCTCTGTCTTAATTATTAACCCATTTATACTTATCTAAGTATTTCCATGTGGTCGTCTTATCAGGGAGCCGTAGCAGGCGTCCTGCTTCTTCCCTGGGCTACATCTCGACTCCTCCCTACTACTTCCTCTTTCCTCCTCTTGGTCTCCTAGCCCCACCTATCTTGTTTCCTATTGGCCACAGGGCTTTATTAACCAGTATGAGAAACATATATACAGAATAACATCTCCCATCAGGTCTTGGTTTAATTTTGGTAAGTGATAGCTTCCAGACAATTGTCTATTTCCATTAAATTTTCAAATTTTGTGGAGTACAGGTGTTCAGAATATTACCTGCAGATTCTCTGTGTTTCCTCTCTGTCCTTTGTTGTGTCTCCATTTTCATTTCTGATTTTGTTAACTTGCATATTCTTTCTCTGTCTTTTGGTTAGTTTGGATAAAGGTTTGTCTATCTTGTTGATTTTCTAGAATAACCAACTCTTTGTTACATTGGTTCTTTGTATTGTTTTCCTATGTTCTATCTTGTTGATTTACCCCCTCAAATTGATTATTTCCTGGCATGTACTCCTCTGGGGTGAGTTTGCTTATTTTTATTCTAGAGCTTTCAGTTGTACTGTTAATTCTCTAATGTGACTATTCTCCAGTTTTTTCATGTGGGCACTTAGGGCTATGAACTTTCCTCTTAGCACTGCTTTCCTAGTGTCCCATAAGTCTGGGTATGTTGTGTCTTCATTCTCATTGAATTTTAGGAAGTTTTTAATTTCTTTCTTTATTTCCTCCTTGACTCAGGAATGGTGCAATTGTGCATTATTCAATTTCCATGAGTTTGTAGGTTTTCTGCAATTTGTGTTGTTGTTGAATTCTCTTTAAAGCATGGTGGTTTGATTAGATAAAAAGGGTTATCCAATTTTTTTTTGTACCTATTGAGTTTACTAAATTGCCAAGCATGTGGTCAATTTTAAAAATGTTCCATGTAATTCTGAGAGGAAGATATATTCTTTTGTGTTTGGATGGAATGTTCTATAAATGTCTGTTAAACCCAATTGGGTTATCACTTCTGTTAGTTCCTTTGTTTGTTAAGTTTCTGTCTGGTGTACTTGTATAGTGTTGAAAGTGGGGTATTGAAATCTCCCACTATAAGTGTGTGAGGTTTTATGTACAATTTGAGTTTTAGTATTATTTCTTTTATGAATGTGTGTGCCTTTGTATTTGGGTCATAGATGTTCATAATTGAGAATCCATCTTGATGGATTTCTCCTGTGATGAATTGTAAATGACCTTTTTCATCTCTTTTGATTGATTTTAGTTTGAAGTCTAATTTGTTAGGTATAAGTTTTGCTACACCCACTTGTTTCTTGGGTGCATTTGATTGGAAAGTCTTTTCTCAACCCTTAACTTTGAGGTGATGTCTGTCTTTGAAGTTGAGGTTTCTTTTATGCACCTGAAGGATGGTTTCTGTCTTTGTATCCATTCTGTTAGCCTGAGTCTTTTTATAGGTAAGTTAAGACCATTAATGTTGAGGGAGAGTAAGGACCATTGATTGTTAATGCTCGTTTGTTTTAGATTTATTGTTGGCGGTGGTATTCTGAGTATATTTGCCCTGCCTTTTCTTTTGGATTCAGGTAAATTGAAATTATTTATTGCCTGTGTTATTGTGGGTGTAGTTAATTTCCTTGAGTTGAAGTTTTCCTTCCAGAAGTTTTTGTAGGACTGGATTACTTGATTAGTATTGTTTAAATCTGGTTTTGTCATGGAATATCTTGGTTTCTTCATCAATAATTATTGAAAGCTTTGCTGGGTATAGTAATCTTGGCTGGTATTCATGGTCTCTTAGTGTTGACAGAATATCTATACAGGACCTCCTTGCCTTCAGAGTTTTCATGGAGAAGTGAGGTGTAATTCTGATAGGTTTGCCTTTATATATTACTTGTCCTTTTTTCTTTGCTACTCTTAATATTCTTAATTTATTGTGTATGTTTGGTGTTTTGATTATTATGAGATGAGGGGGGTTCTTTTGTGGTCCACTCTATTTGGTGTTCTGTAAGCTTCTTATACTGTCATTGGCTTGTCTTTCTTTAGGTTAGGAAAGTTTTCTATGATTTGTTGAATATATTTCTTCACCTTTGAGTTTGGTTTCTTTACCTTCTTTTATACCATTATTTTTAGGTTTGGCTTTTTGATAGTGTTCTATATTTTCTGGACATTTTGTTTCATGGATTTGTTGGCCTTAAGATTTTTTTTTTTTTTGGTCGTTGAATCTATTTCTCCTAGTGTATCTTCAATGGCTGAGATTCTCTCTTCCATGTCTTGTATTTGATTGGTTATATTTCTGTAGTTACTGATCATTTGCCTCAGACTATGGTTTTTTTCTCTCTTTATTCCAGATTTCAAATCTTGCAGTGTTTGAATTATTTCTTCCCATTTTTGGCTTGTCTTTCCATCCATTTCTTGAACTTTTTCTTCCAATCTTTTAAGGGTTTTTCTCATTACTTCTTTGGGGGTCTCTATCATGGTCATGAAATTGTTTTTTTAGGGGGGTTCTCTTCTGCACATCTGTGTTGGGATGTTCAAGTCTTGCTGATGTGGAGTCCCTAGACTCTGGTGGCATCATATTGTTCTTTCTGTTGTTGACTGTGTTTTTATAGTGTCTACCCATCTCTACTTCCAGTGCTTACTGGTAGGGCCTCTTCATCTTCTTGTGGGTATAAGCAGTTCCAAAACTTTGATGGCTCTCCTACTCCAGTGGGTGGTGGTGGAACTCCTCCCATGGTTGGTGGCTGGACCAGAATGCTGGCAGACTCAGGATGAGCTGATCCGCTAGGGCTAGACCCCCAGCATGAAGACCTCAGTTCTCAGTCCTCAGGATGCTCTGAGCAAGGCACTGGAAGGCAGGCTGGAATCAGGCTCACACTTAACTCCTCCTGTGGTTGGAGGTCAGACTAGAAAGCTGATAGTGTCCTCAGGATGCTCCCTATTTTAATTAATTGATTAACTAATTAATTAACTAACTATTTCCAGACAGGGTTTCTCTGTCTAACATCCCTTGGTGTCCTGGAACTTGCTCTGTAGGTCAGGCTAGCCTGGAACTCACAGAGATCAGCTTGCCTCTGTCTCCTGAGTGCTGGGATTAAAGATGTGTTCCACCAACGCCGGGTAGTTATGCTATTTTTATAATTATTATTTTTAAATTGACACAAGCTAGAGTCACCTGGGAAGAGGAAACCAAAACTGAAGTGTTGTATCGTGTGGACATGCCTGTGGGACATTTTCTTGATTAATGGTTAATGTGGGAGGGCTCAGTCCACTGTGGACAGTGCCAACCCTAGGCGCGTGGTCCTAGGCTATGCAAGAAAACAAGCTGATCAAGCCGCAGAATGCTTCCTATAAGCGCTATTCCTCCATGGCCTTTGCTTCAATTCCAACCTCCTGATTCCTGCATTGGCTTCCGTCAATAATAGATTTTACCATGTGAGCCAAAGTAAAATCTTTTCTCGCAAAGTTAGTTTTGGTCAGTGTTTTATTTATCACAGCAAACTAGGCCAAACCTTGGAAACAACCAAACAAGGTTAAACTCAAAACCTTTCCTGTGGTCATCTCACTCCTTACCATCCAATCTCACACCTTTCAAATTGCTGTTAGGACATTGATGTAGGTCTTTTGCAGTGTATTTTCTATCTCTTACCAGTAGGGGGCATCCTGGGACTCGAGTTTAGTAAGTCTATAAGGCTGGACTGGCTGTGGGGCCAGGCCTGCAAAGGTTCAAAGTATCATTGCCTCAGGGATTTTGCTACACTTTTCTCTGACAATTCAATGTTAGTGTCTTTAGACTGGATCGGAAAGGCTGACTAGGTGTTCCAGCCCTAATGCCAACTGGCTTGAGGCCCAGGAAAAGCCCAGGTTTCATTTTGAGTGTGAAGGCAGAAGAAAACAAAAACAAACAAACAAACAAACAAAAAACGGGTAGGTAACGCTAGACAAAGATAAGAGCAGAATTTTAAGGGAGCCAAATTTTAGTATCATATTTGGAGAAAGTCGTGGGCAGTTACAGCAATTCAAACACAAAGTAGAATTGATGGTAATTCCACTTCCGTTGAAAACATTGGGAGGATGAAGAGTGGGCCACCTGCTGATTGTGTCATTTCATGAATGTTTATCTATCTATCCTGGTGTGTGTGCAAGACGTATGCTCACACTTTTGTTGCTCATCATAGGTTTGGGGGTCACATCCCATAGCGTCATGTAAAACTGTAATGTGATGAATAAATTAAAGAAAAACAAACAACAACAAATCTAGGAACCTAGAGACCGGCCTACCCAGCGGCTGGACCAGGAGCTGCCTGAAGCCCCAGGCCTTCCATTGAATGGGAAAGCAGAACCTTCATTTTTTAAACGCCACCGGTACTTAATCATTTAAAATAAGTTGACAGTGTTAAGAAATATTTGCCTTTCACAACAAAATATTCATTTGTGAAGGATAACAGAAAATGTGTCACACTTATGAAAAATAACCAATTAATCATTTAAACACAATTCTGTAAAATATTAAGTGATCCATGTATTTTCTTTTCTAAACACGAAATATTCATAGCATTAAAAATTTCATTTGAAGCTTAGTAATTTTTAAAGAAACAAACAAACAAAAAAAAAAACCCTAACCTGACAGATGACTGACATTAAGAAACATTTTAACCCATTTATTTCTCTATATGCTTGGACTGTTTCATTATGATCATATCATTCAGAAATGCTGGAGTAATAGTCAAATGTTTTCTTATGATTTTGGAGTTAGAGACGAGAAAAATAATTGGAAATTGGATTCCATAATTCTAAAGATTGGTATATTAAATTGCCAGGTTAGAGTTGTGGCATGAAAAAATCTAATTTTTCTATTCTCAAATTAGGCTGGGGTGCTAAGACCACAGGTGTGAGTGAGTTTGCTGTAGGGGAGAAAGAAAAAGTTGGTCTCATGTTTTTCAAAACTGAGGAAGGCAGCCTGAGAAACATGGTAAAAATCTGTGTCTTCTGAACTGCAACAGAAAGATTTCTGACTAGCTGACAGGTTCCTGTGACCATGTCGGAGGAGGCTTTAGTGGAAGGATAAAGAATGACTCCAGGCAGCGGGTGGAGATTTCAGAGTAACTGAGAGGTTCCTCGCACCATGCCCATGGCTTTAGTGGAAGGATAAAGAATGACTCCAGGCAGCGAGTGGAGGATCAGATGTTATGATACAATACAGACTTAGAGGGCATGCTGCTGGGTAATTAAGTGTACAAGTCACTAATTATTATTAAAAATGAAGATCGCACTCAAAAAAAGAAATAATAAAAACAGTTTGCATTCCCTAATGCAAGTAATAGGGAGAAAATACAAACAAGCAGGGCTTATGTGATAAATGCATATACAAAATAATTTGACTTGTATCTGACATGTTGTGCTGATATTATGTTGTGTTTTATGTATTTGGAAATCACGCTTGACTTACATTCCTACTGTAAACCAAGAGTCAAGATTTTCTTCTTTCAGGAACTCTAGCCTACTTCTGTATGGCAGACTGTAGTGTCTTCAAACGTTTGTTTTGTTGTGCTCTTGTACACTTTTCTATTTTTTTTATAGTAGCCATTTTCCCTTTACAAAACCTTTTATTTAGTACTGGTTACTAAAAAATATATTCATAGATATTCAAGGAGCTTGCCATTGTATATCTTTTTCTCAGCTGTATTTCCCACAGTTGTCAAAGAGGTTTCTAGTAAGAGGAAAATTAAATTTCTGTACTGGATGTGACCAATCCACATGAAGGCACACAGAAAATGAAACTCTCTGTTAGGGAGTGCACATTGGAATGCCCTGCTCCTGTTCATCTCCTTGCTCAGATGCAAGCTTTACCATGAGACAAAATTTAAGTTATAAAAATAAAGTCATTATGAATGGATACTGAAAATAAAATAATTGACAGCACTATTTCAGAATAGCATTCTTGGTCATCTTGTAAACTTATTCTTTTTAGCTTTCCTGGTATTAGGTTACTTAAAATTTGCTTTAGTTAATAGAATTGCTTAGAAAGATTATGGTATCGAGTGCATGCTGTACTTTTATTGATTCATTCCAACTGTTATAAACTATATAAATGATAGATCAATATTAGCATTTCATTTACTAATTTTAAAAACAAAATCCCCAATAAACCATGTACATTACACCTAAGGTGTTTGTTTGACAGTTTTCTATTTCTTATATGGAACATAAAGATATTTTATTGTTAACTAAGAAAATAATTCATACTCTTAAAATTTGCTCATTTTATTATTATGCACCTAAAGGACATCTAAATTTTTCTTTTTGAAACATGCCTTACCATTGGTACATTTATTTTATGAAGCTTGTTTTCAAGAGAGTATATTAAAAATGATATAAAGATCTGCTATTCACATAATTTTTTGATGTAATAGAATAATTTAATTAACAAAGCAAATAATACCAGATATTATGACTGGTGCATCTCTTATAGATTTGGTAAGAAAATCAATGAACTGCTCATCTGTATCTGTATCAAAGTGTTATTGTCATGAAATAAGAAATATATTCATATGTAATTCTGACTTTAACAGAAATTCTTATCAATAATTTACTATATATCTTTTTAAAGATAATCATATTTCTGGTAAAATGACTCAACAGGAAATGGTTCTTGACACAAATCCTGGCCACCTGAGATGAATACCTGGGTGGGACCCATATAATGGAAGGAGAGAACTGACTCCCACAACTTGTTCTCTGATCATGACACATACATATGCATGTTGTACACACATACAAATCAATAGATGGAATTTAAAAGGATAATCATTTATTATTCATATTTCTTTGGCCAAGTCTGATTTGTAGTTTCAAATATAAATGCTTTAATTTATAAATACAAAGAGGACTTCGGCACATATTCCTTGATACAATTACTGCCATTAAAAATGTTCACTACAACTGCAGTGTACATTGTCCTCTGAGGACCAGGTTTCGCCCAGGTCTGAGGGGTTAGTCTTGGTGACATCTAAGTCAGAACTGCAGTTGAGGGCCATGTCAGGGTCTGTGACCTTACTGCAGCCAGGGTCTGTGCTGATGTCTGTTACGTGTAGGTTCTCCCCCCCCCCTTCTGCCAGTCTGGTCCCGCCACCATGCCAGCCCCCAATAACATGCAGAGACTCTGTATTTGATACAATTCCTGTTGGCCAGTTAATAATTCCTTACTGGCTGGTTCTGTCTTAATTATTAACCCATTTCTACTATTCTAAGTATTTCCACGTGGCACATTTTACCGGCCAGAGCTGCTGGCTGGAGTGCTACCTCTCCAGACTCTCGATGTTGACTCCTCCTAACTACTTCCTCTTTCTTCCTTGTCTCCTAGCCCCACCTATCTTGCTTTCCCATTGGCCACAGTGCTTTATTCATTAGCCAGTATGAGAAACATATTTACAGAATAACATCTCCCCTCATCTCCTGTTTCTCTGTGTAAATTTTATCTGTCCTGGAATTCACTGCATCCCAGGTTTACTTTGAAATCACAGAGATCTGTTTTCCTCTGCCTCCCAAGTGCTGGGATTAAAGGTGTGTGCCACCACACCTAGCCACATTCTGTCTTTTTAAAACCATTTTATTCTTTTTCTCTCCCAAGCCTGCGTATATTTTAAAACACATTGTAAACCTTCATTGTAGCTCTCGTACACAGCAATGAATTGTTAGCAGAGCTCTTTAAAAGTTGTGCGGCTTTTTGCCATTTATGCTAATTTTGGAAACCTCCCTTAAAGGAGCCACACAAATCTCTGTCTCTATCAAAACAAATCCAACAGAGAAAAATGCTGCTACCAAGAAGTCTTGCTTGTCTCTGTTCTTTTGTTTATAAAAACTATTTTTTAAGCTTTGTTAAGTTTTAAGTGAAAGTTCTCAGTTCCACTTCTGACACCATTGATGTCCGAATCACCTTTTAACATCGAAGGCTGTGCAGACAGCTAAGGTGGAGGATCATGTTGGTATTTCAGAGCCATACTGCCACTGTCAAGGACCATGCTGAGGTCCATGGTTCTACTGTGGCTGGGCTCTGTTCTGCATTGCTGCCAAAGGTCATGTAGAGGCCCAAGGTTAGGGCTGCAACCATGCCCACCTGAGTGGGCAGACCCTCCTCCTAGAGCCAGGATGTTGACCCACACTGCTACCAAAGGCCATGTCTAGGACCTTGGTCCAGCTATAGCTGTTGTCTGTGTGGATTTCTATGGCCTGTGCCACCTAAGGAGTCTCTATGAACCATGTGAGTTGATATTAGAGGACCATGCTGATCTGGCACTGGGAAAGCTGACCTTGCCTGTTGCTGGACATTACAGCAAGAGAGTTGGCCCCCCAGGTGAGGTGAGCCAATCCTGAGGGCATGCATGTAGGGGAGCTGTCTCTGCCTCCTCGACAGAGGAGTATGGCTCCAATGTTATGCATTGCTGCCAAAGGTCATGTAGAGGCCCAAGGTTAGGGCTGCAACCATGCCCACCTGAGTGGGCAATCCCTCCTCCTAGAGCCAGGATGTTGACCCACACTGCTACCAAAGGCCATGTCTAGGTCCTTGGTCCAGCTATAGCTGTTGTCTGTGTGGATTTCTATGGCCTGTGCCACCTAAGGAGTCTCTATGAACCATGTGAGTTGATATTAGAGGACCATGCTGATCTGGCACTAGGAAAGCTGACCTTGCCTGTTGCTGGACATTACAGCAAGAGAGTTGGCCCCCCAGGTGAGGTGAGCCAATCCTGAGGGCATGCATGTAGAGGAGCTGTCTCTGCCTCCTCGACAGAGGAGTATGGCTCCAATGGTCTAGACTGACCAACTTGACTACAATCCAGGCCCAAACCCAGGCATTGGTTTGACTCACCCTACTCCATTTAGAACCCACTGGAGCTGGTGAAGGGACTGGTCTTGTGGAATGATGCTCGAAAGATCTCCAAGACTCATGACAGCCACATCATATCCCAGAGAAGTTCTGGTGGGGATCAGGTGATGATGGTGTGCCAGAAGCCAGATGCCTTGAACCAGACCAGTGACTCATTGCAATGAATATTTGCCAGTAGAGTTGATGGCACAAAGAGGTATACTATGTGACATACTGAAACCACCCCTGCCACCAGGACCAGTGAAGAGGTGTGGGAGAGGCAGGAAAGAAGGAGAAGCAAAGAGATTTTTCTGTTTTATTTATTTATTTATTTATTTTTAATTTTGATTTAATTAGCTTGCTTGCTTACTTTGATTCGTTTCCTTATGTGGGGGTGTCAGGGAGGAGGGGAAGATATGGGGGGCTGGGAGGTGAACAGATTTGGGATGCATGATGAATCTCCCAAAGAGTCAATGAAGAAGTTTAAAAAAAATGTTCACTACACATTTCCACTTATGGCAAGAAGGTTGTGAATAGCTGGCTTTGCCAAGGGAGATGCTAATGGATACAGATGATGTGGTAAATACAATTAGTTTCACTCTAACAGTTAGCTTTTGTGGGCTATTGTTATTAGAATCACTTTAAATCACCATGAGCTTCACTTTTTTCCCCATAAGGCTAAATTCTCACTGCAAAGTATGACCAGAACTTACAGCACTCAATGTTTCGTTGCATACATCACTGACGGAACATTTTAGTTCAATTTCTCCCTCTCCTATTGCTACAAGCTACTACTGATATGAAATGTTTTATGAGTCAACTTTGATTAGAATTTTACTATTAAAATTAACTGGTATGTAATGAGTACAAGTGGACTATATTATCTTTTATAGTGAAAGAAACACAAGAAATTTGTCTTGGAATCACTGATGTTGCCCCTTACCTGTTGTCTTAGGAAAGTGGTCTGTGCACAAATATTTTATATTTAGCTGCTGAACGCCTGGCTCAGTCTTCATAGAAGAGTAAAATACTCTTTCTCTGAGGTTCCAACCACTAGAAGTACTCCCCGCCTTGTGCTACCTTCAGGTATAGGCGAAGGTTGCACAGGTGAAACATGAACTCAGTATCTAGGATTAATCTCCAGGACATCCTCAGGGTGCCATGGCAACCTAGGAGAGATGGACCTCATAGGGAAAGCTAAAGAGGGGTGATTTAGGCTCTTCCCTCACTCAGACTCTGCAAGTCTCTCTCACCTCCTATTTGGTATAAGTCAAAAGTGTCTCCCTGTTGGATCTCAATGTTATTCCATAGTCCCTAAACTTTTTAGAAAGTGATATTTCTTAGCAGATGGTTAAATACAGACTTGTCAGTTGGGTCAGGTTTAAAGTCAGCTATCTTTCCCAACTGTTCTGTTTTGAAAATTCTGCTTCTCTATTATGTTTCACATCAAAAACTTTTAGGTGGGGGACCATGACATCATACATTTGAAGACAGTATACCATGAATTCAGGGCTATGTCCTGGAGCATCTCTGGGTAAACAACAGGAAGAGCAGATTGGAGTGTCAGGTCCAAAGTTCAGTATTCCATGCCACCAGAAGATGTCACTGTTGTGTACAGAATATACCAAGAGAGATGGCCAGTAACTTCCTCAGGGCTCCTGAGTGTCTCTCCTAATCTTTCTAAATTTCCTCTGGAGTTCAGTGAAAGAAAACACAGGGGTGAAGCCTTGTCTCCAAGTTGACAGGCTCTGAAAAATTACTGCATTCAGAGGACAGACATGCCAATCACACACCCGCAGCTATTTATTCAAAAAAAAAAAAATTAAAAAAGAAATTATATTTGTTGAAAAAAACTGCTTCGATTAATAATTGTATATGGCACCAACAAGAAACTAATAACTACAATGTATCTGTTTTTCTTCTACAAAATAGTATGAATATAATATGTCACTTTACTAGCTATCATTAAGAAAACCCAGACTGTTTTGTCAATGCCTGTGATTAAAGTAACAGCTCATTTAAAGCACAGGGAACAGGCTGCCAAAATACACATTTTAATTTAAGATGAATGGATGTCACAAATAGAATATGTACAGCTTATTTTGTTTTGAAGATGCTGCTGTTCATGTTCTGAGAGATGTCATTGAAGTTTACTTTAGTCTTGCTGTCCAGGGGATTCAGTTACACATGCAAGTTTCCCTTTTAAAGCAAGCATGCCAAGTGTCCCCTCCCTCCCTCTCCCTCTCCCTCTCCCTCCTCCCCCTCCCCTCCCCCTCCCTCTGCCTCCTCCCCCTCCCCCTCCCCCTCCCCCTCCCTCCTTCCCTCCCTCCCCCCCTCTCTCCCTCTCCGCCCCCACCTCTGTGTGCAGGTAAGCAAGCAAGATTGGTAAAGAAATATGTTCACAACAGTTTTCTTGGCATGTTTGAGGAACCACCACTGAAGGAAGGAAGTAGATACAGATTTAGATCCCAGCAACAGAAAGGGTGAAATATGAGGTATTTGTGGTGTGAACTACTAGAGTAGACTCTGGTCGCTGGCTGGTTTGACAAGCAGCCTATCAAAGGGAAGGCAATTAGGCAACATCAGAAGTATTTCCAACTGGGTAACATTTTCAATGTGAAATTTTGCTAGTTTTGCCTTTCTGTTCATTTAGCCCTACATCAAAGTCTACTTTAGTACATGTATCTATTTGTTGAAAAGGAGAACTTGTGTTGATCTAGCATGTTTTATTGATGCCCTCAATTATGAAAAAAAATATTCCCTTTTCTGAGTCAGTGAAATCAATAGCCAGCTTTTTTAAAAAATAAAAACAGAATATATAGGCAATTTATATTTAGCTCATGTTTATTATGTACTAAATCTCTTTTTGCTTTTTTTTTTAAACATGGATTACTTCCTTCTAGCAAATTTTTGAAATGACTTATTACTATTCCCACTTTCATTTGCAAATATTGGAACATAGAATGGTAAGTTATTCAAAATTGCTTTGCTAAAGAGAGGGCAGAATGGTATTTACTAAGTCAGGTATTACAGACCCACTTAAAAATAAAAACTTAAAAAATATCCAGATGGTGGTGGCCCACACCTTTAATTCCAGCACTCAGAAGGCAGAGGCAGGTGGATCTCTGTGAGTTTGAGGCCAGCCTGGTCTACTGAATGAGTTCCAGGACAGCCAGGGCTGTTACACAGAGAAATCCTGTCTTGCAAACAAGCACTCCACCCTCATAAAATGATTTGCTTTTTATGTGTATGGATGTATTTGTGCCCACATGGGTTCTAGTGCCTGAGGAGGCCAGATGATGACATCAGTTTTTGGAGTTATCAGACAGTAGTGAGCATCCATATTGGTGCTGGGTCCTTTGTAAGAGCAGCAGGTGCTTTTAACTGCTGAGCCATCTCTCCAGCCCCTATAGATCTAACCACACTGTTTCACATCACCTCTCTGATACATAGTTATGACATTTGTTGGGTTTTTTTGCAACTTTATTGTAAAGGTCCATACTGAGTTTTCACTCTTCCTAAACTAACCCTGCACATGTAAATGACTTAGGATTTGATGGTAGTTCTTCTTTTTGTTATTTTGAATTTTCAGAAAAATGGCCATTTCATCTTACTTCAGTATATAGCTCCCTTTAGTTGAAAAGGAATGACAACTGGTAGTTAAGGGGTAACCAGAATCTAAACGCCTTCCGATTGTGTTCTTACTTTTAAAATGTATGTGTGAGTGTTAGTGTATAGTAATTGTAAAAAGTGATGTACTTCACTTGATAGTCTCATTATGGATTCTCACACATGTATACAAGGCACTTTGGTCAGTCTCCCCCGCCCCTGCACTTGTCCCACTTTCCCAGTTTCTCTCCGTATTCTCTGTAGTTCTCCTTTAGCTTTCATGTCTTTTTAAAAGTTCCACATATGAGAGAAACATGCAATACTTGTTTGAGTCTGGATTATTTTATTTAAAATAATCTCGTTTCTTTTTCATTTTCTTTTCTAGATTTGTGACTGATAGAGCCCATTTCACAGGATGGAATTATGGTGGGTATTTGGCCATGGAAAATTACAAAATTTATTGCTCTATGTATGAATGTAGTGTTTAACTTGAAATCTAACACAACAGTAGACGTCATAACAGTTTAAAGCATACTTTAAACCAATGAACTCTCATAAAGATTTCTAGACAGGATTTTTTTTTTGTGGAAGAAATGAGAACATGCTAAGGTAAATATCTGCCAATTTTTATGGGTTATTGATTCCAACACAACTTCAGAGTCTTTTGAGATTTCTAGAGATTAGAGGTGATGAATTATTTATTAACCCAAGGTCAAAATGACACAGAAGATTTTGTACTGTCACATAAAATAGAGATTTCCAGATGACAGGGCCACTAGACGTAGTTAGTTAAGCCAGTGTTTAAGTTAATATAACATTTTGTTTTTGAGTATACATACCAGGAAAATAGCCAGCAAGGATGTCTTAGTTCTTATAAAATTTATATGTTGATGGACTATTGTATTTGAATAATTATATCAATGAATAAGCATTTATTGGTCACCTTACTATGAGGTTAAATAACTTAAAGAGGGATATAGGACCAGAAAAATCATGGTCTAATGTGTTGAGCTTTAGTTCTTCCTTGAAGGTTTATAGAGTATGTAATTGTGATTATTTCTTTTTCTGCTCTTACAATGAATAATTTTGGATAAAAAGGCATCAAGTTCCCTAGAGAGTTTTTGGGTTAGTTTGGGATGCAAGCCATATCCTATGATCATCTTTTCTTGGATCCATGAGAATGTAACTAATGAGCCTAAGACAAGCAGATGAAGTTCTATAATGATACAACCAAATCTATATTAATTGAGGGGAGAACAAAGTAGCATGAGGTATATCTTAAGTGTCATGTGAGCTTTGGCTGGGCTGTGAAGATTTGGTATATTTTGAACAGGAGAAAATAGTGCAAATGTGCCTTCTAGACAGAGGCAAATGGTTAACAGTAGAGCAGAGAGAACAGTAATAGCTGAATCTTAATGGAAGATTTCTGGCATGTAGCTGTGGTAGACCCAATACAAGCCAGCTTCCCTTAATGGAGTTCTTAGAATATGAAGAATATTGATGGTTAAGAGCTTTTGCTTTTGATGAATTTCATATTTGTTCCAATTTGATATTACTGGAAAAGACCAATTCCCTTTTAATTTCATTCTCCCATAGGATAATTTGTATTTCCTATCAATTAAATTAAGTTAGTAATTTAATTATGTGTGTCCAAAAGCACATAGCTCTGATATTTCTGAGATCAAGAGTGATAGAAAAGTTACTCTGGAATGAATTCTATGTGCGTTATCATATTGTAGAAATCAATAATGCTAATGCATATTCTACTGTATCAAGAATACAACTCAAATAGTGTCTTTTGGAAGGGAGGGAAATGTTAATAAAAATAGGAATACGTGTATGGATTATTACTGAAGATAAGAGTTCATCAATTAAAAAAAGTTTTTGGTGTGTGTGTGTTTGAGAGAGAGGGGGGCTTGGGAGGGAGAGGGAGGAAAGGAATAGGGAGAGGGCCAGGGAGAGGGAGAGGGAGAGGAAAAGGGGGAGGGAGAGGGAGAGGGAGAGGGAGAGAGTATGTGCACACTTGATATATGGAAATCAGAGCAGGACAGCAGACACCTTCCTCTTTTGTTTACTCATTCATTGCTTTAAGTGTGAGTGAGCCTTTCACTGAGATGGAACCTTAATGTGTGAGTTAGAGTAGCAGTTCAGTGAGCTCCTCGCATCTACCTCCTTCCATGTTCCAATGCTGGGACCCAGAAATATGCAGCCATGCCTGGCTTTTCACTGGGGCACTGGGAGTTCAAATGTAGTTCCTCATGCTCAGACTGAAAATTCTCTTGTGCATTCAGCCATCTTCCAGACCCTACAAAACCTCTTGAAAACTGTAACCCTGGAAGAATATTGCTCTTGGAATGAAGGAGCAGTTTTGATATGAAAGTAGAATTAATGTAAGAAATAGAAAACTAATTTAAGATCTAATTTTACTTTTTGTTATACAAACCAGTTGTTATTATTTCACAGTTGCATAATTAGAAATACATATGGTGGAACTAATCTTTATAAATGACAACTTAGTGTTTGCCACCATTCTCCTATACATGCTAAATGATCAGATTGGGTGGTTGCCTGGTACATGTTGGGATATTTTAAAAATGGAAGATGATAACACAACAAAAAGTTTTTCCAAATAATAGGGGAAATTGAGTAAGGATACTTTTTCAAAGTATTAATAACCTTATGGATCTAGGTCTCAAATCTAGATCTCAAAAACAGACTGACAAAGTAGTCTTTTTTTTTTTTTTTAGTACTTGGTAAAACTTAATTATCCTGAAGCTGCATGAGAGGTAAAGGCTATGAAAAAGATTTTTGTTTGATAAATTTGCATACTCTGTCCCAATTTAAATATGATAACAAGTAGGGATGTTTTCAAGTATATGTTACTTGATAGTGAAACAAATTTGAATCTTTAAACTTTTTTATCAACATTCCGGGAGGAACCCTATTACACATCAAAGTAGTTCTGGAAGCATTTACTTTTCTCAGGGCCCAATGGTGACTATTAAACATCAGGAGCTTTGGCACTTAAAGGTGGTGTCCTTTAGTGTTTCCAGATATTTAATATGCAGCAGAGGAGTAGAGACTCAGTGTCACCAGAAATAGAAATTAACCACTAGCAGTAATAGACAACCTAAATGGACAGAGAAAGCCCAGGAGGTTACAACCATACAAAAAGAACTACAGGCAACCAAGGGCAGCTGAGGAGGAGGAATAATCTTCCCCCAGGAAGAACACACCAATTGGTTATCAATATCAAATGGCCAGCCCTGAAAACATGCATACACATCACATTTTACAGAGTGGGTTATATTTATGTATTTAGGAACACACACACACCCCCACACACATGTATGTATGTAATAATTAATGGAAAAAGAGGCCATTACTTCGAAAAAGAGATACGAGGGGCACATGGGGGAGTTCAGAGGGAGGAAAGGGAAAGAGGAAATGGTGTTATTATATCATGATCTCAAAAATTAAATAATTTTAAAAAGAACAACACTACATGATGGGCAGTTAGGAATCTTGGCCACTGTGCTGGCACTACAGGGTTTAGCATACCATCAACATAAACATCTGCTTATTCTGTTCATTATTCAAAGCCCTGTTACTTAAACATATGGCCAACCATTCTCTGTTTTCTGGAATTCTTACTTGATTATATCGATTTTCTTCTCTTTCACATTCAGGTGGTTTAGGCTGTGCAGTGTACAGATCAAATTTGTTCTTTCCTCATACCTGAGTATTTTCCTTAATCACATGATTGTTTTTATGTTCATAGGATATGCCAGTTTAATGAAACTTTAAATTTATACTGTCAGCAGTTCCTGAAAAGAGCAAAGACACACACACACACACACACACACACACACACACACACACGAGACATCAGAAGATGCTAGGGAAAATGAGCCCATGAGGCCTCCTCAGTCCTAAACCAAGAACTTTAACTACTGAAGGATACTGAGACTGGGAGAAACATTCTCTCCTAGGAAGGAATACACCAAGTGGTTATTCAATTCCAAATGATCAGCCCTAAAAACATACTTACAGGTAACATCATATAGACTGCACTGGCTATATTTAGGAATATATATGTATATACATACATGAAATAACAATTAGTGAACAAAAGGGCCATGAATTTGAAGAGTGAAGGTTCATTGGAGGGGGGGACAAAGTGTTGTGATTACATTATAATCTCAAAAATATAAAGAATATTCACCAATACTTTTAACCTGTTTTAAAATTTGTCTTTCTGAATTTCTGTCTTATGGTTGGTGATTTGGGGGACACATTTTCCTTGAGCTTGAGAATCTGACACAGCACATCAAACCCTGCATATTTCAGTTTGTTTGCTTCAATCCTAGTTGGTGATGTGTCTCAATGTGATCAATATCTCATTAAAAAATCTCTCTTTAGATAAAAGAGAGATTCATGAGAATCTCAAGAATGAGGCACAGTTCCTGGTGTTTGCTCATCAGATCCTACCCAGCACCTTCATTGTTCCCATTTATCCAAGAGAAAGCAGAAGCATTTAAGAGCCCAATATTATTAATGGTTGTCTTACTCTGTATTTTATTATGTGTGGCTTCTTTTCAGCTCAGTTTCCTATAGAATGATATGTAAAGTGTCCATAAAGATCTTCAGGAAAAAAACCACAACAACCCTGTTAACAGTTTATTACAGCTCTGTATCATAGGACAGCTGTCTATGGCAAAATCTGAGTGTTTTGCGCTGATGAAAAGAGGCACAGGGGAGGGGTGTGAATAGTAATAAACTTTTAGAACATTAGGGCTAAGCATGCACGATATGATAGGCGAGGTTTTGGTAAATAGCTGGATAGAATGAGGTAGTTTATAACCTGCTAATCTATTGCTCAGTTACTTGATGAGCAATTAGGATGCTCATCAGAACATCTTCACGGATTAGCTGTTAGTCTTGGTAAGTTAACTGCTTGAGACTAGAATTGCATCTTACGGAAGGTTATTTTTGGAGGTGATTACTAAGCTATTTTTATTCCTTTGTTCAGATCAGGAAATTGCTTTCATCTATGGTAACACAGCTTTAGAATAACTTTTGTCTGTTAAATTGAAATAGAATTTGTTGTTTTCAGTTCAGCTTAATGTTCAGTAATCTTTTTTGTGTGATGAGTTTATCCTTTGGTCTGCTAGCATATACTGAAGTGGAGAGAGTAATCATCCCTGTTTCCTATGATTACTATGAGGGCTTTTTCCAGTGACTATGCATCTCTCAGCAGTTTTAAATCATTTATGATAATGGGAGTTTTTGATAGCTCTAGATTCTGTATTAGCTGGATCACACCCATGCATTCCACTATGCATTTTACTGCCTGGCTTTTATTTGTATCTAAATTTTCTTGTACCAAGTGATGTGTAAAATCATTTGACTTTCAGGATTATGGTAAAAAAAAATCTGCCTCTTCTGAATATGGTGTGTCTTAGTACCAAAGTATCCAACACTATTTCACTTCTGCACTTGTATTTAGGTTGAATTCTTACATTAATTATAAAGAAAAACAATAAATTTTTGCATCAACAAATCAAATAACATTTTGATATAAGAAAACTGTAGCTTGATTGTATATTGTGGTTTTGGTTTTAAAATGATGCAGAAATAACATGGTATAGTAGGGAAATGTGCTAAATTTATTATTGTAAAGTATTGAAAAAAATGATGGCAGAAATTAATGTATAGATGATGTGTTAGAAAAGTCCAGCTGGGTAGTGGTGGTGTATACCTCTAATCCTAAGAAGTGGTGCACAGAAATGAATAAAGAATTCTCAATAGAGGAATCTAAAGTGACTGAAAGACACTTAAGAAAATGCTCAACATCTTTTGCCATCAGGGAAATGCAAACCAAAACAACTGTGAAATACCATCTTATTCCTGTCAGAATGGCTAAAATCCAAAACACCAAAGACAGTTGATGCTGGAAAGTATGTAGAGAAAGGGGAACACTCCTCCACTGTGGGTGGGGGTGCAAACTCATTACAGCCATTTTGGAAATCAGTATGGCAGTTCTGCAGGGAAATGGGAATCAATCTACTACATGATTCAGCGACTCCACTCTTAGGCATATACCCAAAAGATGCACATTTATACAACAAGGATATCTTTTCAACTATGTTCATAGCAGCATTACTTGTAATAGCCAGATCCTGGAAGCATCCTAAATGCCCCTTAACTGAAAAATGGTTGTAAAAATTGTGGTACATATATACAATGGAGTACTACTCAGCAGAAAAAAATAATGGTGTCTCGAAATTCACAGGGAAATGGATGGAATTAGAAGAAACCATCCTGAGTGAGGTAACCCAGTCACAAAAAAGACAAACATGGTATATATTCACTGATATATACATATTATGACATTAGACATATAAAGTAAAGGATCACCGCCCTACAATCCACAACATCAGAATAGCTAGGAAGCAAGCAGGTCCCTAAGAAGACCCTCAAAGAAGGGTAAAGGACAAGGTCTCTCAAGCAAATTGGGAGCATGTTGGAGGGTAGAGGGAGTTAGGAGAAAGAGATGTGGAGAAGAGGAGGGATGAGGAGGACATGAGGGAGCAGGCAAATTCAGACAGGAAAAGAATAGAGGAGAGCAACATAAGAGATAGCATAATTGAGGGAGCCATTATAAGTATAAAGAGAAATCTGGCACTAGGGAAATATTCAGAGATCTACAAGGCTGACCCCAACTAACAATCTAAGCAATAGTGAGACACTACCTTAATTGCTCTTCCCGGATGAGATTGATGACTGTCTCATAAAGCATCCCAGAGCCTTCATTCAGCAGCCGAGGGAAGCAGAAGCAGACACTCACAGCTAAACACTGAGTAGAACTCTTGGAATCCAGTTGCAGAGAAAGGGGAGTGGTGAGTAAAGGGCTCAAGAGGAGGTTGGGGAAACCACAGAAATTGCTGCCCTGGACAAGGGGGAACTCATGGACCCCAATCTAGCTGGCAAACCAGCATATGACCAACCTAGACCCCCCTGAATGTGGGTGTTAGTTGGAAGTATTGGGCAGTCTATGGGGCCTCTGGTAGTGGATTAGTATTTATTCCTAGTTTTAAGATAGACTTTCGGAGCCCATTCCACATAGAGTGATACTGTCTCAGCTTAGACACATGGAGAAGGCCTAGGCCCTGCTCCAAAATGATATGAGAGACTTTGAAGATCCCCCAAGGAAGGCCTCACTCTGCCTGGGGAGAAGAAAGAGAATGGGATGGAGAGTGGGGGGGGTGAGGGAATGGCAATTTACATGTAAAACAAGCTTGCTGCAAATTTAAATAAGAAAAGTAATTAATAGAGAATGAATAAAATATTTCGGATAAAACAAATGCCATTTTTCTTTTAAAAATTATTTATATTAAATTTTTTCCCTACTGGTGTAGTTTCTGGAACCAAATATGCAGTACCTGACACATCCACTTATCAATATGATGAATCTTCAGGATATTATTATGATCCTATAACAGGGCTCTACTATGACCCTAACTCACAATAGTACTATAATTCCTTAATACAACAGTACTTGTACTGGGATGGAGAGAAGGAGACTTATGTATCAGCTGCAGAGTCTAGCACTAATCAGTAGACAGGCCTGCCTGTCACCAAAGAGGGGAAGGAGAAGAAAGAAAAACCCAAGAGCAAATCAGCTCAGCAGATTGCCAAAGACATGGAACGCTGGGCTAAGAGTTTAAATAAGCAGATAGAAAATTTTGAAAGCAACTTTCAACCTGTCAATTCGTTGAGAGAAGGACGAAGAGAATCTGCCGCAGCAGATGCTGGCTTTGCTCTCTTTGAGAAGAAGGGAGCCTTAGCTGAAAGGCAGCAACTCATCCCTGAACTGGTACAAAATGGAGATGAAGAAAATCCGCTTAAAAGAGGTCTGGTTGATGCTTACAGTGGTGAAAGTGACAATGAAGAAGAGCTGGTAGAGAGCCTGAGGAAGAGAAACTAGCCGACTGGAAGAAGATGGCCTGCCTGCTCTGCCAGTGTCAGTTTCAAACAGAGATGCCTTGGTCAGGCACCAGCAGTTCTCCGACTTACACAAACAAAACATGGACATCTACCGAAGATCCAAACTGAGCGAACAGGAACTGGAAGCCTTGGAGCTATGAAGTACCGAGATCGAGTTTCAGAAAGATGAGAGAAGTATGGAATTCCAGAAGCTCCAGAGCCCAAGCCCAAGAAGCAGTTTGATGCTGGCACTGTGAGTTATGAGCAGCCCACCAAAGATGGCATTGACCACAGTAACATTGGCAACAAGACGCTACAGGCCATGGGCTGGCGAGAAGGCTCAGGCTTGGGAAGAAAGTGTCAAGGCATCACAGCTCCCATTGAGGTTCAGGTCTGGCTAAAAGGAGCTAGCTGGCTTAGGAGCCAAAGGCAGTACATATGGGTTGTCAAGTGACGATTTCTACAAAGATGCTGTCCGGAAAGTCATGTTTGCCTGGTTCACTGAGATGGAGTGAGACTGGGGAAGCAATGATGGGCACAGAGAGCAAGCCATCTCCTCGATTTGCTCTTACTGTCTGTCTCTAAGAACATGCCTTGTGCTATTAATAATTTTAGGGTGAGCCACTTCATTCTGTGGGGTTCTCCCTTCCACCTTAAAGGAGCTCCCTTATGTGGGTTATCTGCTACATGGCCTTCCCACCTGAGGGCTTGTGAACACAGGGGACAATGGGCTTTTTATATGTCAGTGTACACAGTATTTTACATGTTGTAGCCTGTATTATGTCCCTCCTTCCTAGGGGCTTGAGCAGCTCTGAGTGGTTGTCAATACCAAAGCTACCACTATCATTTGTTGTTGTTATGTCTTGGCAATAGCCTTGTGTATATTTGTATATTATACATTTGTACAGAATTTGGAAGATTTTCAGTCTTGGTGGCTCCTCTACAAAAGAAATACCTTCAAAATTTTTTTATAATCTCCGCCCTGGATGGAGAAGGTAGTATTATGGTGTGACTGACACATATTTATCAGAGTGACATGCATTAGATTTTTATGGTAAAGAAATCAGTATACATAAATTCTATTGTTAATTAATTGCTCAACCATTTCAGAGTCTGACATAAGTATTCGTTTTATCTTCTCTTTTTTTCACTTATAAAATGTACTTTTCTCATACAGGTGTTTAAGGAATTGAATGAAATGTATATATAAATACTTACCATAGTACCTGACAAGTGGAAAAAGCTGAATCAATAATGATAATCACCATTTTATTAATAATAATAGCATTTGAAACATTTATGTATTTATTTTACATCCTGACTACTGTTTACCCTCCTTTCTCTCCTCACAGTCTGTTGCCCCTGCCTCCCCTCTGACTCCACCATGCACTCTTCCTCTGTTTCTATTCAGAAAAGTTCAGGCCTCTCATGCATATCAATAAAACATGGCATATCCAGTAGTAGTAAGTCTAAGCACCTCCTTATGTATTAAGACTGGACAAGACAACCCAGTACGAGGAATAGGGTTCCACAGGCTGGTAAAAAAAAGTCAGAGACAGCTTCAATTCCAACTGTTAGGAGTCCAAAAAGAAGACTAAGCTACTTAATTGTAACATGTGCAGAGTACCTAAGTCAGTTCCATGTAGGCTCCCTCATTGTCAGTTAGGTCTCTTTGAGCTCCTATGAGTCCAAAATAGTAGATTCTGTGAACTTACTGGTGATGTCCTTGACTCTTCTGCCTCCTACAATCCTTCTTTTCCTCTCCTCACCAGGATTCCCCAAGCTCAGCATAATGTTCTCTGTGGGTCTCAGTGTCTATTTCCATGAGTTTCTGGATAAAAAGCGCCTCTGATGACTATTAAGGTAGTCACCAATCTATGAATATAGCAGAATATAGATAGGCATCATTACATTGCCTTTTGTTCTCCATTAATGTTTGGTTCTGTCCTAGGTTCTATCCCATCCTTTGGTTCTATCCTCTGAGCCATACAGCCTCTAGGTTCTGGCCCTTCAGGAAGTCTAAGGGGTGGGCTCACACTAGTGGCATGGGTGGACCAGTTATTGGTTGGTCACTCCCACAATCTCTGTGCCATCTTTACCCCATAAGCAGGATGGACTGCATGTCAAAGGTTATGTGGCTGGGTTGGTATTCATATCCCTCCACTGGTAGTCTTGCCTGGTCACAGGGGATGGCCAGTTCAGACTATTGCTAGGAGTCTTATATTCTTGTACATCCCTGGGAGTTTTTCTTCACCAGGTTTCTATCTGACCCTGAATGACTCTTTCCAGTCATCTCTTTGGAAGTACTCTCCCCTCACCTCATCTTACCTTGTCCTTCATATTCCTGTACACACCAACCACTATTCTACCTACAAGATCTCATCTATTTTTCCTTCTCAGGGAGATATGAGTATTGCTCTTGAGCCTTCCTTGCTACCTAGCCTGTCTGGGTCTGTGGATTATGTCATAGTTATCATTGACTCTATAGCTAATATCTACATACCATGTTTGTCTTTCTGGGTCTGGGTCCCCTCTAAGAATGAATTTTACTAGTTCCATCCATTTGCCTGCAAATTTTCATGACGTCATTGTTTTTAACTGCTGAGTAATATACTCCATTGTGAAAATGTACCACATTTCTGTATCCATTCTTCAGTTGAGGGACATGTAGGTTGTTTCCAGATTCTGGCTATTATGAATAAAGCTGCCATTAACATAGTTGAACAAGTCCTTGTGTTGTGATTGAATATCCTTTAGTTATATGCTCAAGAATGGTGTAGCTATATCTGAGAAACCACCATATTATTGATTTCCAAAGTGGTTGCATATGTTTGCACTCCCAACAGCAATGGAGGAGTGTTCCCCTGACTCCACATCCTCTTCAAAATAATCTATCATTAGTGTTTTTGAGTTTAGCTATTCTGACAGGTGTAAGATTGAGCCCAGAGATGTTTTGACTTGCAGTTTCCTGATTACTAATGATATTGAATGTTTCTTTAAGTGTTTATCTGCCACGTGAGATTCTTCTGTTGAGGGTTCTATGTTTAGATCTATACCCAATTTTTAAATTGGATTACTTGAGTTTTTTTGAGGTCTAGTTTCTTGAAGGTTTTTTGTTTGTTTGTTTGTTTTGAGATTGGACCTTCACTGGATGTGGGGTTGGTAAAAATGTTTTCCTCATTCTGTAGATTGCCTTTTTGTTCTGTTGACAGTGCCCTTTGCCTTACAGAAGCTTTTCAGTTTCATGGGTTCTCATTTGTTAGTTGTTGATCTTAGCATTTATGTTATTGGTGTTCTATTCAGGAAGTTGTCACCTGTGCCAATGTGTTAAGGTTATTACCCATGTTCTCTTTTATCAGATTCAGTGTAACTGGATTTACGTCTTTCATCCACTTGGACTTGAGTTTTGTACAGGGTGATAAATACGGATCTATTTGCTTTCTTGTACATCCAGTTACACCAGCTCCATTTGTTAAAGAGGTTTTTTTCCATTGTATAATTTTGAATTCTTTTTTGAAAATCAGGTGTCCACAGGTGGGTGGATTTATATCTTGGTCTTTAATTAGGTTCCATTGATACATCTGTCTGTTGTTATTCCAATTCCATGTGATTTTTACTGGTATAAATAGCTCTGATTTTTAATCTCAGAGTTATGATATATTTTGAGTTCTGTGACCTTGGAAGGGGAAAATGCTGAAGCAGGCTCTCATTTAGCTCAAAATGGCCTTATATTCCTGATGTAGCTGAGGATGACCTTGAACTTCTAATGGTCTTATTGATTACAAAGTGCTTACAAGTGCAGATTACTAGTGTGCAGCACAATACCCTGCTTGGTTTATAAAGTACTGGGGACTACTGGGTGGTGGTGACACACCTTTAATCCCAGCACTTGGAAGACAGAGACAGGTGGATCTGTGTGAGTTTGAGGCCAGTCTCAGCTACAGAAAGAGTTCCATGTCAGCCAGGGTTGTTATACAGAGAAATCTGTCAAATACTGGGGACGACTAACATAGCTTTGTGCTAGTAAACACTCTACTGACTGAGCTGTATCTCTGGATCCTCAAGGTCTGAATCTTAGTGTCTGTCTTGAGTATCTTCTCTTCACTCTTTTCATCCTGATGGGAGATGTTACTCTGTAAATATGTTTCTCATAGTGGTTAATTAATAAAGCACTGTTGGGCCAATGGGAAAGCAAGATAGGCGGGGCTAGGAGACAAGGAGGAAAGAGGAAGTAGTAAGGAGGGGTCACCATGTAGAGCATGGAGGAAGCAAGATGCAGCCCGCTGCTCTGGCCAGTAAGATGAGCCACGTGGAAATACTTAGAATACTAGAAATGGGTTAATAATTAAGACAGAGCTAGCCCATAAACAATAATAATAACTGGCCAACAGGATTGTATCAACTATGGAGTCTCTGCATGTTATTTGGGGCTGGCATGCAAGACCAGCGGTGGGCAGGTTGGCGGAAAACAACAAGTTACACCATCCTGTGGCTATGAAGGTGACATACACCTGTCATTTGACACTGGAAAGCTGAGCTGTAGAGTTTTATTTGTTGTATATATCCAGACCTGTAGGGAGAACAACATGATCACATAGGGTCAGACAGAGGTTTTTAGGAAAGACTGAACACAGGCTTCCTAGCAACAACAGCGTGTTGTGTTCCCTTTGATTTCCCTAAATAACTCTTCTGGCTGGCAAGGAATTGAAGACTCTTCAAGTATGACTAAGCATAGCATGTGGCTCCACTCATCAGGGGTTTTTGGTGAGAAGACTATCTATGACAGAATATTATAGAAGCCATTCAAGGATGGTTTAGGCTTAAATAGAAAGGAGGTGTGGAATATATTTCAAGTCTTACATTACAGCCACATTGGTTTAATAATACAGCTTCATATTTAAAGGATGAAGGTTACCAGCAAATCTACGGTGCAGTGATTTTATATGAATTATGAGACACTGCTGGATATACTGGGTTTCCTACTTTGAGTTTATATCTTGCAATGTCTACTTTTCTTTTAGCAGGCAAGCCTTCAATATTTATCATCACATGGATTATAATTTAATCAGTTTCTAAGGCCTTAGCTAAGTGACTATTTGGCTCTGGATAACATTTCTTTTTGTTACAATTACCAAGGGTGCTATGTCTTTTAAAACACATGCCAATGGCTCTATATTTACTATTTGAAATTTTCAGGCTGATGTAGACACTGTGTATTTTACAGTTTAGGTCATTCTGGGTATGATTGCAAGGAAAGCCATTATAACAATAGCCTATAAGCTAAATGATTGTCAATGCATAGAAGCTAAATTTAGGATAGACATTTTAGTTTCTTAAGTACTACTTGGCTTTCTCTTTATGTGCTTGAATTACAATTGTCACAGAATATATGTGGCAGTAAAATAGAATCTTAAAGAACTCTATTCTTAGATAATTATTGCCTCTCTTAATTCAACAGCCCCAGGGTATTGACTAAGACTAAGTTTAACACATATGAATGCCATTTTAAGTCTTTCTGAAAATGCTTAAATGTTTTTTTTTATTATTATTATTCCATATTGAATCTTAAATTTCTAACTCTGTCTGGCTCTACTTCCTATGAGGGATTCAGAAATTCAATGGATTTTCTTGTCATACCAATGTAGGAGCAACTGGAAGATGAACAATCAATGCTATAAAGGACTTACTACAAACATATGCCAGAAATATTAAGTTAAGTTATGTAATTTAGCAAAGGAGTGCTGCTTCCAGTATGACTGGAAGACAAGTAATATACCAACCAGGCTGGTTAGAAACTGTAGGAATGAAAATTCTGTATTATAATGGAAGTTTAACATTGCTGACAATATTTTTGCTAACATTTATATACACAGATTGACCTCCAATTAAGTTCCATACCCATAACAAAAACAGACACCCCTGACTTACAACTGACTATTAGCCCACCCCCATAGAAGGGAGTAGTACAAGGTCACGATTATCAACAAGTCCTGATCTGCCATTATGCCCCCTGAGCTCTCATTAGAAAAAACATAAGTCTGGTATGTAGTCAAGATAAAGTTGTTACCAATTGTAAAAAACAAAACAAAACAAAACAAAAAAACCAGGATTGGTGTACTTAAAAAACAGTTCTGGCAATATCCTGCCATATATGAATATTCTATCTACTCAAGTAGCCAGACTTGCTACCTCCTGTATCTGTTAAAATTGTTCTAGTGTAATCTGGGCCTGAGACATAAAAGATATTTAAGGATGACAGTATATATTACATATTAATGGGATGTTGGTGTCTTAAACATGGCACTTGATTTTAAAAACATTTAGTTTGTGTGTGTATACGAGTATGTGTATTAGGTACATATGTATATGGTGTAAGCTACCACTCTCTGCTTTGTTCCCTGAGGCAGAGTCTTATGCTGAATTTAGAGCTTTCATTTTTCATCAACACACCCCAACCACACTTCCGTCTCCAACTTCTCAGTGCTAGGGTTTCATGTAGGTTTGGACAACACTCAGCTTTTATTTAAGTGTGGGATTTGAATGCTGGTTCTCATGTCTACACAGCAAGTGCTCTTAACTGCTGAGTCACCTCTGACACCCACAACTGTTTCTGTCTTGGAATCAGATTGACTGGTGGACACTGCTTCTCTCATTTCTACCCCTATGATTTTCATGCAGTGCTTTCTTAAAAAAATCATCAGGGCTGGAGAGATGGCTCAGTGGTTAATAAACATTCAATGAAAACAGAGTTTTATAGGATAAGTCTTTTCAGCATATCAGGGACAATCCTGAACCTGAGATTGCTTGGATTTTGTAATTACTCAGTGATAAATGTTTTCAGGTCTAGTTTGTGTAGAGTCCCTAGATTCTGGTGGTGTCATACTGGTCTTTCTATTGTTGGGTGTTTTCTTGTATTGCCATCTTCCCATTGCTTCTTCCAGTGGGCACAGTGGAATCTCTCTCTCTACCCTGCTCCCCTGGTGGGTGTAGGCAGGTCAGGAGTTTGATGTCTTTAACTCTAGATGATCTAAGCTCTCTTGGAGGTCTCTCTCCAGCAGAGGGCAGGCAATGGGATCTAAAGAGCAGGTGAGTGTGGCCTCAAGGTGGTCGTTTGTGGATAGGCGGGTTCAGTGGGCTCAGAGCAGACCCAGGAAGTTCCACCTAGGTGGAATATGTGTTGGACCGGCACTCTGGCTCAATGTTCACCCAGAGCAGTGGGTTTTCTTCGAAAATGTAAAATATCCTGTCATAACCTCCATAAATTTGATTCTAGATCATGAGGTAGTTTGATACACAGATGGGAACTATGTGTGAGGCATAGAGAACATTCAGAAGCAGATAAAACTCAGATGGCAAGGATTGTTCACATTTTCTCCATCTCCTGTTTCACTCAGCAACATGCCTTTGTTATATCTAAATGGCCTTGTGCTTAGATTCCTGCTGAGTGATCTGAATATAATCTTAAGTGCTTTGTTATAAATTGTTCTGATTTCTCTATTGCCTATCAACCCCAGCCTGACATTTCCATCTATCTGACTGCCATTCTAAAGGATCAATCAATATTTAGAATCCTTGAAGGTCAGGATGAGTTTATTAAAAATGATGTTTTAAATATTCTTCAGAAGAAGAAATCACTCCAAGTTTCTGAGTCTTGGTGGTGGATTTGTATGGCAGTGAACTATTGCTGCAAAAGGTCTAAATTTAGTCCTGGGCTTAGGAGCATTGGTTAAAGAAATGCTCTTTTAATGGACAAGCTGACCATCTCCATTTAGAACAGGCTCTCCAAACCTTTTCTTTGCAAGGCAAGGAATGGTGAGAACATTGGACTGGTGCCATTGAAATAAATGAAAATGCCAGGGTCCATCTACTCGGTATTAGCAATCTTGCTGCTTTTCAATTCCACTTTATGTCTTTCTTCCAAGTGCATTTGCTGTCACCCAATATGAAAGGTCCAAGGACAAAGGCTTTCACTGTTACTTTAAAATAGGGCTTTGGGTATGGCTTTTCAGATGAACTGAAGAATACTTTGCTCACTTGCTGACAACATAGAATTCATCGGGAATAGTGCTTAGTAAAGGAGTAAGAAACACAAAACCTCTATTCACAGTTTGTTACCATTTAAACACCATAGATAGGCACCAGACTTCCTAACTTCTTCCCTTTCCAGCCTGATTCCAAAGAACACTTTGTTTTCTTATCATTTTTCAGGCTCCTGGCCACAGTATTCCTCATTCAGTCCAAATAGAAGCATATTATATAATTTACAAGGAACCTGGAAGGAACTTTACTGTGAAAACTTGGATAGTTTTAGTTGCATGTGATTTAAATACCTCTTGTTATTTAGATCTTTTCCTCTTCACTGTTGAATTCAGACAAGAGAACAACCTTCATGATCAAAGGAGGATCTAAGGATAGTTTGATGTCCACTAAGTGCAGTGTTCTAGAAAGTCTTTTCTCATTATTTTACTTAACATTTCTGTTACCTTTTCAGTACAAAACTACAAGGCAGAGTGGAATGGGAGAAGATGTGTGCGTATGTATATACACATGCATACATTGTACTTAACAAACATACACAAGGTATTCTTTCTTTTAAAGAAACATGTTTGCATGATGTTTTTTTGGTCGTTCATCATTGCAGTTGTAAAGGACAGGAAGGTGTGTTTTCTCAGATCTTCTATAAGCGCGGCTGGCATTGTATAGGAGCTTGGAAGCCTGTCATAAAGTACATCCAATGACCACATTCTACAGCAGGTGGCTGTGATAAGTGGGGTATTAAGGAAAGCCTACCCTAAGAAGTTAGGGAGCTCTTTTGCTGATGATGGTTTGGTCTCAAAATTCTACCATAGACTCTGAAACCTAGACCACTGCATAAGGGCCTTCCTGTTATGGTCTTCATTTACTCCTTCATTTTTATTGGGGTTACACCATGTTTTGGTGTCACTCCTAGACTCTCCTACTTCCCTTCTTACTGTTGCTTGCAGGACTTGCGTCTGACAAATCCCTTACAAAACTCATCTCAACCTGTGTTTGCTTATTAATGGGGCATGCCAGCCTCTGCCCTCCAACATAAAAGACAACTTGTCACATCTTGTTTCCTTTAATGCAAAGAAGACCCAGTGGCTAGAATGCTGCAATGGTCAGAAAGATCCTTTTTTCATGTCTGACTGCATTGAAAAAGGTCCTAATCACCAAGCTTTGAAGTCCATCACTGTTCCTAGGGGCTGCACCAGATACTTTATTTTGCTTTAATTTGCTTTGAAAACTCACTTCCCTCCATTTGCAGCCTCAGTACCCAGTTTTAGTGTGGTTGTAAGTTAAAGTACACATGAGAGAGAGGCACCAAACAGTGTTATTTTAAGGTTTAGTGCTCAGATCAACCTCTTAATGTACATGGTTGATTTTTATAATCTTTTGCTTAATTACCTGGTTCATTACCCTAGTAGATTTCTTTGCCCACATTAAAATGGTGAGAGTATTCTGAGAAGTCTCCTGTGGGAAGCTGGAGGTAAAGGCTCTTTGCTTTCATAATGCAGTGCTCCTCAGGTTTGGTAGCCATCTACCTCTAGTGTTCTTTCTGAATATGTTCATTGTAATCCACCATACTTGTAAGATTTCTGTGGGTTTAAAGACACTATGATTTTATTTACATATTGAATTTTTAAATATTTCTTTTATCATTCCAATAAAATTCTGGATGAGTGAAGCATAGCATAATTCTACTTGGGCTATTCTTTTACACATATTGTACATGGATGCCTGTTTATGACAGTTGGTAAGAGCTTGGGGTTTCTGTTGATATAAACATGCCTAAACCAGTTATCTTCTGTGCAACTTGCTGGTTATTTAATTGGGAAACTCACATGGCATGACAAAAAAAAACTGCTTCAAATCAGAAATACTAATGGGGTTCTATATGTAATATTCTTTTAATTACTATACACATTTCCTTCATGACTCTTTTTCTCTTGTCCTATCTTCAAAAGTGATGCATTGAATAAATCCATCCTTTATTTTCTAGGTGGTGCCTTTCCCCCTTTTTAATTTAAAATTGAAACAAAATTGTTTTACATGTGAATCTCAGTTCCCTCACCATCCCATCCTCCCCTATCAACCCCACCAAACCCCAGCCCATTCCCTTTCTGCTCCCCAGGGAGAGTGAGGCCTTCCATGGGAAATCTTCAAAGTCTGTCATATCATTTGGAGCAGGGCCAGGCCTTTCCCCATGTGTCTAGGCTGAGAAAGCATCCCTCTATGTGGAACGGGCTCCCAAAGTCCATGTGTGTACTAGGGATAAATACTGATCACTTTCTAGAGACCCCATAGACTGCCCAGTCCTCCTAACTAACACCCACATTCGGAGGATCTGGGTTGGTCTTATGTTGTTTCCCCAGCTATCAGACTGGAGTGCATGAGCTCCCCATTGTTCAGGTCAGCTGTTTCTGTGGGTTTGTCCAGCCTGGTCTTGACCCCTTTGCTCATCACTCCTCTCTCTCTGTAACTGGATTCCATGAGTTTGGATAATGTATAGCCGTGGGTGTTTGCTTGTGCTTCCATCAGCTACTGGATGAAGGCTCTAAGATGGCAGATAAAGTGGTCATCAGTCTCAGTATTGTGGAAGGGCATTAAAGGCAGCCTCTTCACTATTGCTTAGATTGTTAGTTGGGTTTATCCTTGTAGATCTCTGGGCATTTCCCTAGTGCCAGATTTCTCCTGAAATCTACAATGGCTCTCTCTATCATGGTATCTCTTTTCCTCCTCTATTTTTCCCTGTCTCAATCTTCCTGTTCCCTCAGGCCCAACTCTCTCCTCCTCTTCTCCCCCTCTCTTTCTCCTAACTGTTTCTCCCCTCCCTCCCTGCTCCCAATTGGCTAGGGAGATCTTTTCCTTTCTCCCTTCTCCAGGGGACTATATATGTTTCTCTTAGGGTCCTCCTTCTTTCTTAGGTTTTCTGGCAGTGTGGATTGTAGGCTGATAATCCTTTGTTCTATGTCTAAAATCAATATAAGAGTGAATACATACTGTGTTTGTCTTTTTTTTTTTTTTTTTTTGGTGACTGGGTTACCTCACTCAGGATGGTTTCTTTTAGTTTCATCCATTTCCCTGTGAATTTCAGTATTCTATTGTACTTTTCCTCTCCATTGTGTACTCCATTGTGTAATTATACTACATTTTTTCCATTCATTCTTCAGTTGAGGGGCTGTTGGTAAAATGGGATTATCTATTGGCTATGTTTTTGTGGGTATGGCTAATTTTATTGGGTTGGAGATTTCCTTCCAGAACTTTTTGTAAGGCTGGATTAGTTGATGTATATTGTTTAAGCCTGAATTTGTCATGGAATATCTTGGTTTCTTCATCAATAGTGATTGCAAGCTTTGTCGGGTATAGTAGTCTGGGCTGTCATCCATGATCTCTTAATTTTGGCAGAATATCTATCCAGGATCTTCTGGCCTTCAGAGTTTCCGTAGAGAAGTCAGGTGTAATTTTGATAGGGTTGCCTTTATATGTTACTTGTCCTTTCTCCTTTGGTGCTCTTAATATTCTTTCTTCATTCTATACATTTGATGTTTTGATTATTATGTGGTGAGGGGACTTTCTTTTGTGGTTGACTCTGTTTTATGTTCTGTAAGCTTCTTGTACTTTCATTAGCTTGTCTTTCTTTAGGTTGGGAAAGTTTTTTTCTATGATTTTGTCGAATATATTTTCTTCACCTTTGAGTTGGGTTTTTTTCACCTTCTTCTATACCTATTTTTCTTAGGTTTGGTCTTTTAATGGTGTCCCATATTTTCTGAATATTTTGTGTCAGGAATATGTTGTACTTAAGATTTTCTTTGGTCGATGAATCTATTTCTCCTAGTGTATTTTCAATGCCTGATGTTCTCTCTTCCATCTCTTGTCTTTGGTTGGTTATGCTTGCATCTGTAGTTCCTGATTGTTTGCTTAACTTTTCTATTTCCAGAATTCCCTCAGATTGTGTGTGTGTGTGTGTGTGTGTGTGTGTGTGTGTGTGTTTAATGTCTCTATTGCAGCTTTCAATCCTTGCATTATTTGAACCATTTCTTATAATTTTTGGTTTGTCTTTTCCTCCATTTCTTGAATTTTTCTTTCCACCCCTTTAAGGGATTTTCTCATTTCCTCTTTTAGGGTCTGTATCATCTTCATGAAGTTGTTTTTAGGGTGGTTTTTTTCTGCTTCATCTGTATTGGGATGTTCAAATCTTGTTGTTGTGGAGTCCCTAGACTCTGGGGATGTCATATTGATCTTTCTGTTGTTCTTATACTGTTGTCTACCTATCTCTACTTCCAGTGCATACTGGTAGGGTCTGTCCCTTTTCTGGTAGGTATGGGAACAAGATTCTCTTCTGGTGAATGCAAGCAGGTCCAATACTCTGATGGCTCTCCTACTCCAATGGGTGGTGGCAGGACTCTTCCCTTGGTTAGAGGTGGGACCAGGACGCTAGAAGACTCTGGATGGGCCAGTCTACTAGGGTGAGCTCCTGTGAATTCAGTCCTCAGTTCTCAGGACTCTCTGAGAAAGGCACCAGAAGTCAGGCTAGAAACAAGCCACACTTACTCCCTCCCATGTTTGGAGGTGGGACCAGGACACTGGCAGACTCTGGGTGAGCCTGTCAGCTAGGGCAGATTCCCCTGTTCACAGTCCTCTCTGTCCTTAGGATGTTCCCAGCACTCTCTTCTTGTGTTGAATTTTAGCAATATTTATTATATCATCATGCCTTTCACTGTAATTATACTTTACATATAATGTCCCCCAAATTCTTGAAACAACACTGGAGCTAATTGAAGAACATACTCCTGTGTTTGTGTGTGTGTGTGTGTGTGTGTGTGTGTGTGTGTGTGTGTGTGTATTTTACAGATAACTAACAAAGTCATCATTGCATTTCACTCTAATTCAAAGGTAGTTTAGAAGTGGAGGAATTTATCATAAATGGCTCAATTCAAGCATTTTCTTAAAACTAAAAATTGAATTCTGGAGGATATTACCTAAAAGATTGTGAACGAATACAAGGCTGGTGATTTATTCCCACAGATATTTGATTTGAATATATATTACTTCTGTGACCCACTTCTTCCATATTTTCTACACATGATTTTATTTATATGTGTATGTATCATATTATATGTATAATTACTATATATAATCATTAATTATCTGTGATATTGTATTTTTTTCTAGCTTGAAGACATAATTTTATCAAAATATTTTAAAATAATTTTCTTGGTACAAAAAGAGCCAAAACTTCTCTTAGTTTGGCTGACTATTTAGTGACTAGCACATATTTGAGCTAGATTGACTACATTTAAAAGGATGGCATGGTTAACAACGTTAATGATGAAACCGAAAAATCAAAGCTATCAATCTAATCATTTGTCACACTGACCTCTGTCACCTTTTGGAGAAATCTTTTAGGAATTCAATATTTGCACCTCAGATTAGAACATTTTATTGTATTTAATCTCAAGGGAAAGAATTCCTAATAAAGGAGATATATACTGATCTGTGGGAACTTGACATGGAGTGGTATTAAAATTTCCACTTGTTTTAAACAGCATCTTATAAAAATCTCAAAAAATTAAATGAGTTGTATGTGGTGGTACACACCTATAATCTCAGCAATTGAGAGGCAGAGGCCAAGGGATCATGATCTTGAGGCTAGTCTGGGCTACAAAGCAAGACTTATTTCAAAATAATACAAATCAAAAAGTAAGGCTGGATAAAACTTTAGTTACTTGGCATTGATGTAAGACTTTGGATTTTGATAGTACTGAAAAAGTCATAAATTATGCTTAGTATATTCATAGAATAGCAATTTTTAATATTGTACTCATTTTAAAGTAAATAAAGAATTGACAATATTACTGAAGTAAAATACTTGCTAATTTAAAGAAATATAAATATATGCATGCATTTTCTTATCTATTGTACCTATCATTCATAGACGAATCTGCATAATGCAAAAGCAAAGCTACCATTTATCATTAAAAGAAGGGTTGTTATTATTAAATATTTAGCATGTACTAGGCATTGTCCAAAATATGGTATAAATATTATGTGTGTCAATCTTCTCAACCCCTTTATGAGGTGAAATTCATCATTGTTTTTCTTTTAATATTTAAAAGGGGAGTCTTAGCTCTATTCTTCATGTTCTTGAATCTACGTAGTCACTGCTGGAGAATTAAAAACAGGCAGCCACCCTGCTAAGATCTTTGCTTCAAAAATATTTATTTTGCTTGGCCTTTAGAAACCAAGATCAAACCAGTTTGTCTCTATCTTCAGTATATGCAGGCTATTCCAATAGATGACTTTTTTGTTATAAAAAATAAATTCAGTTAAAAAGAAATATGAACATGAAATTATGCCTGGAGCAGTCTGGGAAGATGTCACAGAAAAGATAGAACTTGAACTGAATCTTCTTGCATGAGTAAGTCTTTCTATTACTAGAGCAGGGATTTGTGATGCACTTGAACAGAGTCTGTGACATTCTAAAAGCTTATGTGAGCACTCTACATTGGAGAAAGAAAAATAATAGATGTTAACTTTAAGAAGCAGAATGTCTTCTTAAAAAAGTGAGTCCTGTAAGTTTTAGCATTCTCTCAGTCTGTCTCTGAAATCACACACACCCTGCCCCCACCCTGCTTCCTCCACACAAATTGAGAGAGAGAGAGAGAGATGTTCAGTCTCCTGAATTGCCTAGAAATGACACTTCTATTTTTCCCCCTGTTGACAGCCTGCCACTGTTTTTTTCCATTTCTTCTCAGCAAAATAATTTGGTCTTTATTGGACACTCTTAAAGGTTTAGAGGCCAGGCTCTGTCCAGCAGAGTGGCTGCAGTTTTCTCTTATTTCTGTCCTTAACAACACAATTACAAATACATAGTGACTGCACAGAATGTCCCTGACACTGATGCAAGGAGAAATATGCAGCAACCTGGCAGACCTGAGCATTTGCAACCACAAGTCACCTGGGGTGAGGAATATCTAACTCCAATTGAGACAACTAATCAGCAGTAACATTTTCAGGGGATGCCTAAAGAAACTGTGCCTTGGGAGAAATCTAAACTGTACTGTCGACAAATTATTTCCCTAGTCTTCTTTTTAGTCATTAGAAAACGTAAAATTAATAAGAGCACTGATACAGTAGTCCTGGTTTTGAAACACCAGCTCTATTTTAGCTTTATAAATTAGAATATTCCTGGAACTATTGTAAGAACTGGATTTTATCCATGCAATTAAGATGTTCATGAGTAATTAAAATGATTTGTTTCCTAGTAAAAATAAAAATATATATTATGTAAAAACTTTAATATGCATAAACAGAAGGAAGGCAAAATGCTATTTTTCATAGTCCTGTTATCCAGGGGAAATTTTATTAATATTTAATATGTTCTTATAATATCTTTATGAATGATGATCAATTTTAGCATTGACATATTTTGATTCCATTATAAATAGACATTGGTTTATAGAATTACAATGATGAAAAGCTTGATAATTGTCACATTTCCTGCCAAGAGTATTCTTTATTTAAATCTTATCTCTTTTTGTATGGGTGGTGCATGCATGTGTGTATATGGGTTCATATGTCCTTGTGCACATGTGCAGAGACCAGAGGATGATGTTCAGTGTTTTCTATTGCTCTCTTCCCTATATCCTTGAGATAGGACTACTAGGCTTGGCCTTCGTTATTCTGTTCCACCCCCTCTTAGTTCTGGCGTTACATGCATGTGTTGGTGATGGTTTGCTACTTCAAATTGGTTCAGGGGATCTGAACTTAGGTCCCCATGCATGCTCAGTGAAGTGCTCTCACTGAGTGAGCCATCCCTTAAAAGATTTTTTTTTTTTTACAGTTTTTGCTTTGGTGGTTGATAGTTATAATCAAATAGATGGAATTTTGTCTATTGTTATGACTTTGATAGGAAGTCATGATGCCTGTCCCTCCCATGCTTATATGTTGAAGATTTTATTTCAGTGCCATATTTGCATGTGGGAATTTTTGAGAAGTGATCAAATCATGCCAACACGATGGATGAACCCATTGATAGAGTCACAATGTCATGAAATTATCGGGAATGGTAGAAACTTTCAGAGGCACACCCCAGATACATAAAGTATATTGCTAGGCTTCTATTTTGTTTGAGCCTTTTTATTATTCCCTTCCAGCTGTCCCTCTTGCTCTCCCTCCCTTTCCACCTCCTCATTCCACTCTCAACCTCTCAGCTGGCATGAAGTGATCATCTTTGTTCTTTTACATGCTCCCATCACCATTTTGTTACCCGTTGTATTATACCTGAGTTGACAGGGCTCAGGACTGTAGACTGAATCATAAGTCAAAACAAATCTTTCCTTCTGTACATTAGTTTTAATCAGGTATTTTGACATCTTGATCAAATAATACAGGGATAAATCTCAAAGTTGTAGCTCTACTGTTGCTACTTTTAGTTAAACATTCCTTTTTTGATATGTAATAAATTCACACATAATTCTATTAGCATCTGGTGATGATAGAAATTTATTGACAAGCTGCTATGTCTGACAATTTGTTTGAGTATCGCTGCCACTTCAGAGATGGGTAGACTGATCCTTGGAAGCCAAGTACTCTGGGTACACTGTGTGAATCCCTCTTCAAGAAATTTCCTATAAACAAGTGCACAGGTCAGCTAGATCTGTGTGAAATTGACAAAACTAATCATCACATGGTTGCTCTGGTGACTTCATTGATTCAGACCCGAAATCCATCCTTCTCCCTAGGCTTACATAAAGAGAATAAATAAAAACTACAGTCCTCCCTCAAGCCTTTAACTGCCTGGTTTTAAGAGGGAGGGAATGTGTCTGTAGGAGGGATCTGTTCTCATTTTTGTGGTAATCATTCTTCATCTACCCTACATAGACCATATCACCACCCCATGCTTTACTGAAGTCTCAAGCACATTGCTAAGTTCCTTTTCTTTCATTATGCTTGTTTTTCTTCCTTGCTTCTTTTCCTACATTGTCCTATGTAACCCCAAATTCTCAAATTTTAAAGTGAAACGAATTAATGGTTTTTCAATCCCCAATCTCACAACCTTGCTTATCCAGACTCATCAAAAAATTAGAAGTATAAATGTAAATGCTCATGTGTTCTCTCCATATTTTAAAGTTCTTTCCCATATTTACATAAGTATCAAGTACTTAGATATAGCATTAACAGTTAACATAATTAATTAAATCAGTTAATACAATTATTCTCTTCTCTCTCATCTTCTTCCTCTAGTGTTCTTCAGTTTAGTTTTCTCATGAAATTTTATGAAGATATTTTCTTTATGTCTTGTAAACATATGTGAGGTTCCCTTTTCCCTGCAGTCTGTTGGCCACCACTCCATGTGGACAAAGGGACTAGATAGCTTGCAAACATGGTGGAAATAGCTTTCCAGGATATGTCATCAGTGAGACAGCTCAACTTTATCCCAGAGTATAGGGGACATATTATAAGATTGAGGTGGTAGCTGGGGCAAACCTGAATTTGCATTTAAGTGGAATACTCCTATCATATGGCTGGGTTGGTCGAAATAGTTAGAGCATGCTACTTAATGCCATGTGGACAGCAGGGAAGAACATTTGTATGGAACCATGTCAAGGGTCATCTTTGAGAGAAGTCAGGCATCCAGGCCTAGAGAAATTCTCCAGATCAGGCGAGGTAAAAAGCAGGAAGCTCCTACTAGAGCTGGGGATAGAAGTCCTACATACAGTGCCTAGTCTAAGAAAAGAGGTAGATTGTAACCTCTGATCATCAGGGCCTTACAGCAAACATTATTTAATAAAAAATAAACAATAAAGCACATAAAGAGTCAAACATGTAGATTTCTTTTAAACTTGATGTTTGTCCTGAATTGGTGGTGCACACCTTTAATCCCAGCACTTGGGAGGCAGAAGCAGGCTAATCTCTGAGTTTAAGGGTCAGGCATATCTGAACAGTGAGACTCTTAAAACAAATAAAAATGGTAATGTTTGTCTACTGTGGCCTAAGTGAAGCAAATGATTTCAATATTTCCTTGTAACTGAGCAACTGAATCTGTCAATCATAACATGTGAACTTCTAGCCAGAGGCTGAAAGTTGTCAAAATGTAGCCTTATAAAGTGAATGCCAACCATAACCAGTTTTGCTACTATCTGTCATTCTTTTATATGGCTATAACTATAACTTGCAGGCAGTCACTATCTTTGGTACGAAATGATGCCCTGGTATGCAGCCGCATGTAGGTGAGTAAATAGCAACACTAATCTGGAGTTCTAAAATGTGAAGACTGAAGAAATGACAGGGTCCAGATCAGAGTCCAGGTCATGGGGTACATTTGTAAACTTTACTAAAGGATGCATATATGCAGTTTATAGACAATGATGAACCAAAGAAAAAATTAGGTAGGGTATACATCTTTAGGTTTTTTAAAATTTGCTGGTGGCAGTATGACAATATTTGTCAAACACATTATTCCAAAGTAGTCCTTACTTACTAATGTTTACATGTTGATATTCTCATTTTCCTTACAGGGGAATAGGAAACAGTTCACTTAGCCATGAACTACACAAGACTTTGGCCCGTCTTCTCATTGCCTATCTCTTTGTGTTACTAGTATAGAGAGTACTGAGGTATTTGTAGCTCTATCTGTGGATAAATCCTTTAGTATATTGCCTATTAATTTATTTTAAGTTTGTGTAAAACCAAATATATACTTAGGAATTATCTTTTATAACTTTAGAAAACAAATAGGTTAAGAATAAATTATGAGTGAGTGTAGAGAGCTTCAATGGGCTCCAGCCAGAAATAACTTCAAATATGTTCTTGAAATGTCACATGATCTGAACTAAGAAAACATTTTTCCAGTTGAACTAGAGTCATAATAAAATGTGTTGTAAGTTGAGGCTGAAATTAAATAAGTTGAAGTCAAAAATGGTGTAGGCAAAACCAGGAAAAGGTAACTTTATTTTCCAAAAGAGCAAATTATGTTGCTAATGAGATGTACCTTGTAACTCCGTGTGGAAACCAAAGCTAGGGTGGGAAACTTGAAGCATAACTGTAGAACTGATGGAGGTTCACTGTTTGAGAAAGAAAGGATTCAAGAAGGACTCCTTAGGCAGGGGGATTCCTACACAGGCATGAATTCCGCCCCTTGGAATTTTACCAAGTCCTCATAGTTAGTATCAAAGGAAACCTGATGCCTTGGGTGGCAGACGAGGAGTATTCTAAAATATTTCAGATGGTTCCATTCTATTCTTAACAAGGTCCATCTTCTGCAGGAACAATTCAACCAGACAAAAGTTTCTGCATTTATTTTTTAACTCATGACCTAATTGACTTGATGGAAGGGAGATTCTTAGCTTCAGTCACCTCCTAGCTTTCCATAAACTAGACTAGAAACATCTAACTGGAACCTATTCTGGCCAGCCTACCAACAAATAATGGAGAAGGGTGTGTGGAGTTCATTGTGCAGAGATATGAGTCCACTGAAAGACTGTGGCCCGATTATAGGAATACAGATGCCTTTTCCTTAGTGTCCGATTAACACATTAACAAAATTCTAATTACAGCAGTTTCTAAACCTGGTATGATGTGTCTGACTACTCAGAAAACATTAAAACACTAGAAACAATACTGAAAGTTCAAACCACAGAGTTCAAAGAGGCAGAACAAATATGGGAAAGAGATTTAAATATGGCATGATGCTGGAAATGGTTAGATGGGTGGGGAATTTAAAACAACTGTGGTGAATATACCAAGGCCTCTAATGGATAATGCAGACAGCATGAAAGAATAAATGGGCACCATTAGGAGGGAAATGGAGATTATTACAAAGTACTGAAAGCAATGCTAGGGGCTAAAAATGCTGTAGCAAATTAAAAATGAAGAATGTGTTTAAAAGGCTTGTATGCAGAATGGCTGGGGGATTGCCAAAGCTTGAGGCTATCATGATAGAATCCCCAAAACTAAAAAGGAAACAGGAAAAAAATACCCTATAAGCAAAATGAATAGAGTATCCACAGCCAATGGGACAGCTATAAAAGATAAATAATTACTAGATGAATAAAGATACTAAAAGGAACATTTTAAATAATAATGACAAAGAATTTCCCTAAGTGATTGTCATGCAGTATAAACCACAGATGTAAGAAGCATAGTGAAAACCCAGGAGGATCATTGCAAAACACAAGCAAACCCTCACATCGTTGGCGTATCATTTCAAACCATAGAAAACTATTGTTAAAGAGAAAATCTTGAAAGATGCTTGATGAACAAAATACAGTATCTGAAGAGAAGAGATGAATTGCATCTCATTTTTATGCAAGGATCATTCAAGAAGACAAAAATAGAACTAAACAACACAAGTGGCAAACAGAAAATAGTAACAAGTATGATACCTTCTTATTTAAGTGATATTAATAAATGCTTTGAATGTCAGTGATCTAAATGAACCAATAGAGAAACAGATTATTAGTATGAGTTGACAAATAAGATCAGCTATAAGAAATTCATTATAAGGTGACATTAAAAGTAAGTGCATGAAGAACAATATTCTGTGATGGATTTATCAGAACAAAACTAGAGTAGTTATGTTAATTTTAGACTGAACTAACATTATTACAAGGAGAGTGATTGATGGGGGATGTTCTTCTGTATATATGTTTCTCTAATTTGTTGATGAATAAAACACTGATTGGCCAGTAGCAAGTCAGAAAGTCTAGGCAGAGTTACCAGATGAGGAGAATTCTGGAGAGAGGAGGCAATGAGAGATACACCATGTAGAGGCAGAAGGAGTAACATGCCGGAACCTTACCTGGTAAGCCAAGAGCATGCAAGAATACTTAAATTAATAGAAATTGGTTAATAATTAAAAGAGAATTAGCCATTAAGAAGTTCTAGCCTTCAGCCAGGCAGTTTGCAAATTAATATAAGTCTTTGTGTGTTTATTTGGTGCTAATTAGCTGTAGGACCAGTGGATCAGAAGCTTTCATTTACAAGTGATCAGTGATAACATGGCCATTATGAAAAAGGGGCAGATCCTATAAGAAGATATGATTCTTACTGTGTATATGTCTAACAGCAGTGTTAACCTATGTGGATTGTCTGGAGACAGTGCTAAATTCTCTATTGTTGAATATGTCAGTACCTCTCTATCAGAAAAGTGCCAGCAAGAAACCATGTGAACTCAGTAACGTAGTTTTCAAACCCTTGTAATGAATGTCTGCAGAGTACCTCATCCACAGTCTGTGGCATACAGTGTTTCTGCCATGACAAACCCCACTCTTGGTCATAAAGCACATCATGATGAATATGAAAACAAAATGTTTTCAAATGACAATTGAAGTAGAAATCAATAACAGGAAGACAGGTGGAAAACTACCTTATTACTTGCAAATGGAGTAACATACTTCAATACATCAACCAGAAAAGATATTTTAAAGAATTTTAGAGTATATGAAAATGAATAGTAGTGCGGCCTGTCAGAAATTGAGAATTTGATAGTAACAATGCCTAGGAGGAAACTGACAGCATGCATGCACTGGACAAAACAACCCGAAGGAGCAAAGCAAGAGGGACCCTCACAACTTCTTTGCAATGATATGGAGAAAATCCTAGATGAAGGTGATGGAAATTAATCATAAGAAACAAGACAAATACTGTTTGGAAATGGAGCAATAAAGCTGCCTCTCCTCACAGATGATGTTAATCCATTGGAAAGCTTAAATCCTAAGAAAGACTCCTGAAACCAATTAACAGTTACAGAGAGTTTTCAGGACACAAGGTGAATGTGCAAGGGTCAATTAATTGCTCTCCAGAAATGAGTAAGTCAGAATTAAGAAAACAAATACACCCACAAATGCTACTTTTCACAAATAGCATTTATATCAACACTCAATAATGAAGCATTAGATAAAGGCTTAACTAAATATATGCATAAATATTGCCTAAATTTTGGGCTTTCAAATAAATGTGAAGGAAATGGAGGGATATTCTGTATCAGTGAATAGAAAAGGCTTAATAATGTAATATTTGAGTACAGCATAACACCTCTATAGTCAGTGCAGACCTAGTCGCAATTTGTGGTGTGTGTGTGTGTGTGTGTGTGTGTGTGTGTGTGTGTGTGTGTGTGTGTGTTAATGTCTGTCAAAGATAGGGGGTAGAGTTTATCTAAAGAGACAGATGTCAATAAAAACTAACACAGGTGTCAATGATATTCCAGGGTGGGCTGAGTCTTACTCACGTTTGTATATATTGTTTGGAGACTCAAGTAGATGATCAAACTGATTATTTGGGTTCTGTCTTAATAATGCACAGGAGTTGCTGAGGGTCAAAATTGGCAGCTGTGACCCAGGAATCACAATTATGTCACCATTTTAATACAGCGTCAGTTTGAAGAGAGAAAATTCCTGGAGGATATTTGTCTTTGAGTGAACTAGAACTTTGAGTACTGTATTGAATAGATTTACAGAGAGTACAAGCCTTGTCTTGTTCCTGATTTTAGTGGAATTGCTTTCAGTTTCTTTCCATTTAATTTGATGATGGCTGTCAGCTTGCTGTATATTGCTTTTATTATGTTTAGTTATTTTACTTGTATCACGTATCTCTCCATGACTTTCTCATGAATGGATGTTGGTTCTTGTCAAAGGTGTTCCAGCTTTTTTTTTCTTTCGGTTTATTTGGTGGATTACTTTGACAGATTTTCATATGTTGAACCTTTCCCACATCTCTGGGATGAAGCCTACTTGATGATGGTAGATGATATTTTTGATGTGTGGTCTGAATAGCAGGGTAATTGTGGTCTCACAAAAAGGATTTGGCAATTTTACTTCTGTTTGTATTTTGTGGAATACTTTGAGTAGTAATGGTATTAGCACTTCTGTAGAAAGTCTGGTAGAATTGTGCACTGAAAAATCTGGCCCTGGGCCTTTCTTGGTTGGGATAATTTTAATGACTTCTTCTATTTACATTGGGGTTGTAGGTCTGTTTAAATAATTTATCTAATCTTGGTTTAATTTTTATATGCGATATCCATCAAGAAATTTGTTCATTTCTTTTAGATTTTCCAATTTTGTGAAGAATAGGTTTTTGAAGTATGACCTAATGATTGTCTAGATTTTCTGTTGTTATATTCCTCTTTTATTTATAATTTTGTTAATTTGGATATTCTCTCTCTGTCTTTTATTTAGTTCGGATAAGGTCTTGTCTATTTGCTTATTGTTTTCGAAGAACCAACTCTTTGTTTCTTTGATTCCTTGTATTGTTCTCTTTGTTTTAATTTTATTGATTTCAGTCTTCAGTTTGATTATTTCACATGGTCTAGTACTCTTGGATGTGTTTGTTTCTTTTTGTTCTAGAGTTTTACAGTAGGCTGTTAAGTTACTAGTATGAAATTTCCCCAAATTCTTTATGAAGGCCCTTGTGTATAAACTTTCCTTGTAGCACTGCTTTCACTGCCTCCCATAATTTTGGGTATATTGTGTATTCATTCTCATTGAATTCTAGGAAGTCTTTAATTTCTTTCTTATTTCTTACTTGATCCACTGGTAATTTGGTTGAGAGTTGCTTAGTTTCCATGAGTTTGTAGGCTTTCTGTAGGTATATTCTTTGGTGTTTGTTTGGTGAAATGTTCTGTAGATATATGCTATAGATCCATTTGAGTCATAACATCTGTTAGTTCTGTTATTAGTTAAAGTGGGGTGTTGAAGTCTGACTCAGTGTTTGGAGTTCAATGTGTGATTTAAGATTTAGTAATGTTTCTTTTACAAATGTGGGTATCCTTGCATTTGAGGCATAGATGTTGAGAATTGAGACGCTATCATGGTGGATGTTCTTCTCCATCTCTTTTAATTAATTTTGATTTGAAGTATGTTTTGTTAGATATTAGGATAACGACACTAGCTCGCTACTTCTGTTTGTTTGGAAAATCTTTTCCTGACCTGTCTTTCTGTCTTTCATATTGAGGTGTGTTTCTTGTATGTAGCAGTAGGATAGGTTCTGTGTCTTCTTACAGGTGAAATGAGTCATTAATATTGAGATATATTAATGATCAGTGATTGTTAATTTCTTTTTGGTTGTGGTTGTGCTGCTTGTAGTGGTGGTGGTAGTTAGTGGTGGTGGTGGTGGTGGTGTGTGTGTGTGTGTGTGTTTCCTTCAGGTATGGGCTTATCTATTGCTTGTATTTTTGTGAGTGTAGTGAACTTCATTCAGTTGGAGTTTTTCTTCTAGTACCTTCTATAGAGCTGGGTTTGTGGATAGATATTGATTAAATTTGACTTTGCATAGTAGTTTGGGCTGCCATCCATGGTCTCTTAGAATCTGTATGAGGCTTGCCTGGCTCTTCTGGTTTTTAGAATCTTTATTGAGAAACTGGGTGTAATTCTGATAGGCCTGACTTTATATGCTACTGGGCCTTTTTCCTTTGCAGCTTTTAATATCCTTTCTTCATTCTATGTATTTAGTGTTTTGATTATTCTGTGGCAAGGGATATTTATGTTCCCGATTCGATGTATTTGGTGTTCTGTAAGCTTCTTGTACTTTACATGTATGCCCTTTTTAGGTTAGGAAATTTTTCTTCTATGATTTTGTTGAGTATATTTTCTAGGTCTTTGAGCTGGGATTCTTCTCTTTTATTCCTCTTATTCTTAAGTTTGGTCTTTTCTTAGAGTCCCAGATTTCCTGAATGTCTTATGTTAGAAAATTTTTAGATTTATCAATTTCTTTGACCAATGAATCTATTTCCCCTAATGTATCTTCAATGTCTGAGATTCTCTCTTCTATCTCTTGTATTCTGTTGGTAATGCTTGCATTCCTGTTTGCTTACCTAGATTTTTCCTTGCCCGAGTTCCCTCAGTTTGTGAGTCCTTTATTCTTTCTATTTCCATATTCAGGTCTTGAAGATGTTTTATTTGTTTCAGTCAACTGCTTGTTCTTCATTTTCTTAATATTCTTTACAAGATTTATTAATTTCCCCCATTTTCTTGGTTGTTTTTCGTCCATTTCTTTAATGGATTTAAAAATGTCTTCTTTAAGGACCTTTATCATCTCCATAAAGCTATTTTTAAGGTCCCTTTCTTGTGCTTCTGCATTAGACTATTTAGGTCTTGCTGTGATAGGTTAGCTGGGTTCTAGTGGTGACACATTGCTTTTTCTGTTTTTGATTGCCTTCTTTCACTGCCATTTAGGCCTCTGGATTTGGGGTGATTATAGGTCTAGGTGTCGATTCCTGTGTTTATCTTTGCTGGGTTGGCATTTTGTTCCTTGGATCCCATTTTCTTTCTGTTTGTTGGCTTAAATGGTTAAGGGTTCAAATGACTGATGAGTCTTCAGATCTAGTAGGGTCACTCCCCTAGGGTTTAGGGGCCCTTGGTGCTTTGACTTTGTTTGGACTCCAGTAAAGCCTTAGTCTTCTTGGATCTCTAGATCAGTTTGGCCTACAGTAGAGCTTCTTGGGCCGTTCTTTCAAATGATGTGGACTGTAAGTGGGCCTATGGTATCTGTTGTTCCAACTGGACTGTGCAAACTGTGTCTGGGCCTATGTACTCTGCTCAAGTTCTGAGGAAGGTCTTCTTGTCAACTGGTGAGAATAATGTGGCTGGTGTGGTCTGTGTCTTAGTGGTGGACATCTTTTGCGGTTGGGGGAGGGCCCAGCTATGGGACTGAGGACTAGCTGGGATGGTATATTTTTGGGGAAGGGTCACAGGGCAGAATCCAGGGATGTATGCAGTTTCACTGGTAAGTGGGACACTCATCCATTGTAGCTAGTGTATTCTGTGCTTTAGTGGCAGATGTCCTCTGGGATTGGGGGTAGCCTCCAAGCAGTAGCAGGGCCATGGGTGGCTTTGGCTTGAGCAAGGATTGCAGTGGACAGAATTGAGGTAAATATCTTTTAGTAATATTTACAGACACAACTCTCTGACTTGGGGTAACCTTATATTTTCCTGATGAAAAGAATAGAAGGTTAGCAGTTGAGTCTTGGTGTTGTGAGTCTTGATGTTGTGACTCCTGATATAGTTCATGTTGGCTGTAAACTTAAGTAGTCCATGGTGGTCTCTAACTTGTGTTCTCCTGCTTCATCCTCTGAATCTCATCTTGGGAATGGAGTTATGCATAATTATGGTCATCCCAGTTCAGACATTTTTCTTTTCCTTTTGTTTGTTTCTTGTTTCTCCATATGCTTCACAGATTTGTTTGGAACTCACTGTGTAGCCCAGGTTGTCCTCACACTAATTCCCTGCTTCAGCTTTCCAAGTGCTGGGATCACAAGCAGGAACCACTATGTCTCATTTAGTTTAGCACTGCCCCCCCCACTCCCGAACATCTGACAAAACTCATGAGAAGAATTTACAAAGAACCTTAGCTGCATTAGGAAGCCTTTCATAGTTAACTAAAATAAATGATAATTTTCAGAAGCTAACCTTTTTCCAAGCCAAAGGAGCATGATAACGCAACAAACCCAGGAAATAGTGAAGACACAGAAGGAAAAGCTAGGCATGGGCCATGGGTTTTTGGTGGTTGTTATAGTGGTTGTTATTTGTAGAGAAATCTGCCCCTAATTAGAACTCAGTTGATTCAAATGTAAAACCCTATTGAGCTCAAGCCAAGTCAAATTCCATTTCACTCTTGGCCAACAGAGTACTGCTGAAGAGAAGCTGCGAAGCACAGTTTCATGTTTCTGTCATTTAATTCTCTTCTCCCACCTGCACACAGCAAACAAATCATCACAGTTTCCAATGGCAGTTTTGCCAGCTGTCAGACAAAATGGAGAACACACTTAACTCTTTGAAAGTACCTGATTCACTGTGCGCTTTTACATCAATCATACATTCTGTCTGTAATTTGTATTGGCCATCTAGCATTTTGCTCCCTCTATAAGTGGAGTGGGTAGAGAGCTTAGCCAGTTGTCATGGCATTAGGATAATAGCTGCTTTCTGAATTTATTACTTAAAGCTGTTGAAACCAAAGAGGTGAGGAAATCTGCCCTGCATTTCCCTCTGTATCTAACAGGGCGAGAGAGCTTGGATAAGAGAATGGTGAGTAGAATGAATGATATACTTCATAGTTCTACATTCATAGACTTCCTGCTTTTGGTAGTGTGACTTAAAAAAACAAGTGTTATTTTTTTCTCTGAATTTTAGTTTCTGTATCTACAATGTCTGTATGTATTTATTTTGAAATAGACAATGGTAGTATTACAGTTAATAAAACAGCTAGGAAGGTTGATTGACTAGAAAAAAATAATAATACAGACAAGGAAGGAAATCTATTTACAATAAACCAATTATTTATTTTCTGTCCTTCTTTCTTTTGGAAAGACAAATAGTGTATTTAGTAAAAGCAAAAATATATAATTAGATTTCAGCATATTAACAAAGCACTTTTGCTTTCTTTTAATGTAGCTACAAAAAATTAGATTTTTTTTCCCTCCTAAACATGCCCATACCTGTTGTAAGAATCTGAATCAAATATACAGAGCATAACTATCCCCTTTTTAATTTGACTTCCATCAAAATTCTATAAAATATTGAAGCTTTATTTTTAAACACAACTCAAGGAATTTTTATTTGACTACTACTCTGTTCTCATACTTCAATTATGGTGATTGTACTACTTTTATTGAAAATATATTTTTCTTTGTTTTCTACTTTTATTGAAAGTAGATTTTTTTCCTCACATATCCTAATTATGGTTTTCCCTCCCTCTTCTCCTACTAGTTTTTTTCCAGCTCCCCTCACATCCTGATCCACCATGGGCTCACTGCAAACTGCCTTATCTATTCCTATTATTTTTAGATTTGGGCTTAAATAATGTCCCAGATTTCCTGGAAGTTTTGTACTACACTTTTTTCTTTATATTTATCATTTCTTTGACTGAGGTATCTTCTTCTAGTATATCTCCAATGCATGAGGTTCTATCTTCCATCTCTTGTATTCTGTTGGTGAGGGTTGCCTCTGTGGTTTCTGCTCAAGTTCCTAAATTTCATATTTTCAGATTTCCCTTAGTTTAGATTTTCTTTACTGGTTCTCTTTCTGCTTTGAGGTATTGAACAATTTTCTTTCTTTCTTTCCACTATTTGTTTGCATTATCATAGTTTCTTTAAGGGATTTGTTCATTTCCTCTTTGAGGACCTCTAGCATAGTCATAAGGGATATTTTAAGGCTTTGTCTTGTGCTTCAGCTATGTTGGAATACTCTGGGACCATTGTAGTAGGCTTGCTGGATTCTAGTGGAGATTTATTATTCTGGTTGTTATTGATTTTGTATATATGATTGAGTCTAGGCACTTAGGTTTGGGAGATTTTAATTCTTAGTGTTGATATATGGCCTTATCTTTCTTGGGTTGGTGTTTTGTTCCTTGGTTTCTGTTGCCCTCTCTGATTTTTAGTAGAGTGTGGTGGCTCTGTATTTTCTCATAGGAAAATTTTCTGTGGTCTTAATATGTGTGGCTACTGAGGGAATCTGGATATGTTTTAAGGTATTTTGAGCTAACACTTAGGAATGAGGATGGGCTAGGAGGAGGGTCTGAAGGAGTCCACAGAAGAAAAGAAAGCAGAGTTTTCCCACTACAATCTGCTTAGTCACCTGGAAATAGGGGCAGAGAGTGGGGAAAGGCCACAAAAGGTAGTCTGCTATAGAGCTAGGCATGATACTGGGGTTTAGATATGAGGGAGAGGAGGGAGATCTAAAGCTTGCCTATCCTCTTTGATAGCCTACTTGCTTCTCTGGCAGGCTTGGCTGGTGGGTTCCCAGAGAAAGCCTGCTGGAGTTGGAGAATGTGATAATAGGATGAGTGAAAATATGATAATATGAGAGAAAAAGGTCTTTGAGATATGTTGGATATGTGGTCACAGACAAAGGGGAGGTCATTGCAAGTGTTATACGACAGAATAAAACTGGGGAACTGGATTTGGTGGAGAAGATGCTATCAACTTACAGACTCCCTGCCTTGAGTGGTCTGTGGATTCCCAGGGGATGCCTGCTCAAATTAGGGACTGGGGTAAAGCAATGAGTTGGGGGAAGGAAGTTTGAAAGGGAAGATCTATGTGATTCATTGGAGGTGAGGCTGGGGAAAGTGGTCTGCAACAAAGCTTCTGATGAGATTTGGGGATTGGATTTGGATAAGAGTGATGGGGAAGATCTGAAGTTAGAGTATCTGTTCCCCTGGCTAGAGTCAAATCCTTTATTTTCATACTGAGAAACCTCTGGTAGAGAAGCTATTGCAAGCTATAAGATATTGTTAGAGCATATTTCAGATGGAATAGTTCTCTAAAACCTGTATTCAATAAGTAGGAAATAATTTATAAAAAGACTAAAGGAAAGAATAAAATGCACTTTAGCAATGAAAAGGGAACTCCACACAGAAAGGTACAACACTTTCAAGGAACTAATGAATTCATCTGCTGGAGATAAATGATTGTGGAGGACTTGACCATTAAGAATTTGAAATTTCATCTGAAAGCAAGATGAGAACCAGATGTCATTATGCATACCTATACCCTCAGGAAAAAAAAAAAACTAGTTGGGAGAAGATGGTAAAAGACTATTTGACCTTTGAGTTGAAAATCCTGGTACAATCAAATGAATGATTCTTGCTTATCTAGATTTTGGTACAAGTGTCAGAGGCATTGAAGAAGTATTGAGTTATTTTGTTTGATAGAAAAGCAAGTGAGATTTTCATAAATCGAACATTCAAGAACCAACTGTTGCCATGGTGGATGTGATGCATAGTAATTATTTCAGTGGAGGAGGGGAGAGATTATACCAGAAGAACTGAACTGATTTTTTTCTCACTGTAATTTCTGTTTTAAATAAAGTAACAGTAGCAACTGTGATGCTATCCATTTCCCTAACTCAAATGTCTATAATTAAGCAACTTACTTCATCTAGCCCTACTTATTATGAATGTCAGAGATTTTAAACCTTAATAGCTTTCACAATGCTTTTCAACTGAACAAAATTTAATAGAAGAGAATAAAAATAATTCTAGGGATATCCAGGAGCTAATGAATAGATGGCGTGTTCCCTTTCCTTATATCTTTATTAATAGATACAGAGACAATGAGCTTTATTGGGTGCTTTTTCTGTAGAAACCTTAAGGATCCTTTTTTTTCTCTTAAGGCTAACTTACCTTTCACTATTTTAGTGTTCTACAACAAAAGAAATACTTAGAGAATTTCATTGGAGTGATCAAATGACACAGAAATCAAGTAATAAGTTGTTTGCTAAGGAATCTGCTTGCTTTTTAAGATAAAATTTGTATTATTAAAAGCAAATGGGACTCTGATCAGGGCTGGGTATTGAGATATGCAATTGAAATCCTTCTTTTTCAATATGAAAATGTGTAAGCAGAGTGTATTGCATATTGATAACTTCTTCTTGAGTGAAAGCAAAATAGGTAGTTTATAAAAGACACAGGTGGCTAAGGGCATACCTAACACTGAACACTAATTGCTTTATTTCTCTGCATTCCTCAGGTTCAACATTGCTGTATTCAATAGTAAAAATCAAAGTTCAAGATGAAGTCATTGATGTTCAACACTAATTAGCTTCTTAACCATAAATCATTTTGGTGAAAAAAACATTGAAAGCCTAGCATCACTTTTTATTTGCTTATTTAAAAACAATTGCTTCTAACATATTCACTTTATGATTACCATTAATGTGAAAAGTTAAAGTAATGTTATTATGTTGTCATTTTAATTTGTTTTTAAAGGTAGAATCTCACTATATTGCTCAGGCTAACCTTAAATTCAGGACCCTCATGCCTCACCCCTCCAAATATCTGGAATTACATGTTTTTGGAACTATGCCCTGCTTTCCATCACCTTTTCACCAAGAGCTTAAATTTTCTCCTATGAATTCAAATCAGATAATTTGATCATATTTAATAGTGACTTCATTTTAATTGCTACCCATATAATGTATGCTTTTATTATGTTTTTACATCATTTTTGTTGTTGTTATTGTGTTCAGGATTAAATGTAAGCTCTTATCCATGATAAGCATGTATTTTACCATTGAATAAATTTCCCACATCTAACATATCTATAATCTTCAGGCAAGGGCTTGATTGCTTACTATATTGAACTAATATCATAACATTGACAAGGTTCTTGGTTCTCTCAGTTGAAAGTTCTCAGGATATTGCAATTACTTTAGAGGCAATATTAAGGCCAGATGTGGTGGATCTTGGTAATCCTACCACTCAGGAGGCTGAGGCAGTAGGATTGCTATGAATGCAAGGTCAATCTAGGCTACAGAATGTCTTCTTACCTAAGAAAAAAAAGCTTAAAAATGGTTTTAAGCTCCATTAATTTATATAGAGTAGGTAAATTTCTTTATAATAATCGGATTCATAAATGTTACCTAAACCAGGTTGTTAGGTCTTACTGTTCTTAAAAGTTTGGAAAAGAAGTTTAAGAGGCTCTGCTAATACTCCAACAGCTGACAAGTTCCCATCCTGTAATTTAAAATTACTTCTGAATTGACTCACTCTGATTCCAGTATTGCATTGGTCTGTTTTACAAACAAGTAATGTTGAGATAAGGGGATTAAAACTTTTGGAGACATATTTGGCAATAAGCAATATTAAATCTTTCACTAGGCTACTGACAGCATTTGGACAACACACTGATCAAATCTAGAGGCATTTTGAGTCACAGAATTGAATTAAAGGGACCAAGCAGTAATGTAAAATGGAACACTGGTTTCAACACACCTGGGCTTTCTCTGCCTTTGAAGACTTGAATCTTTACTTTTTTAGAAGATGAAAAATTTCAGATATGATCATCCAAACAATCAGCATTCCAGCTGACAAAATTCATCACAGCATAAGAATTCATTTCAGAGAATGTACGCAAATGATTTCTGAATTTTATTTATTCTGTACTTTCACAAACCCTCACTCAAAGGCTTTCAAGGCTGTATTTGTCATCACAACTCTCAAGAGATTAGATAGAAGTCTT